>CM069131.1:12838211-13577680 GCA_035221665.1 Okamejei kenojei | reverse complement strand
ACATCGGTGAGACCAAGCGCAGGTTTGGCTATTGCTTCACCCAACACCTCTCTCAGTTCACAATAACGAACCTGATCTCCTGGTGCCTCAGCACTTCAACTCCACCTCCCCTTCGAAGGGTCTCGATCCAAAACATCACCCATTCCTTCTCTCCAGAGATGCTGCCTGTCCCGCTGAATTACTCCAGCTGTTTGTGCCCATCTACCATTAACTGTGTTTGTCACCATCATCAAGTGTGTCTGCCTTGATGAAAACGTGCAATCCTATGGATGTAACTGTAAGACCTTAATAAAAAAAAAACACAGCAACGTTATCAGGCCAGTACAAGTAATGTTTAAGAAAAGTCAAGATCCACATGTTACTAACCTTCGGTCGTGTCATTGGCACTTACCCAATATTTTCTACAAACCCTTTTTCCAGTAGCATCTCTAACTTTGTGGAGGCCTTGAGTTTCAGGAAATAAACTGTTATCTTGCATACCATGAAACATATTTATCACTACATACAGTAATGAATTGGAGCTTACTGTGAGCTTGAGTTTGGGTTCCGTAACGCAACATAAACAGTACAGAACGAGTGAACTTGGGCCCTTCTATGCTGGCAGCTAACAAAACCAGAGATACATTCATCTTATTGTGCCATAATTAAAATTTATTGTGTTCAATGACCCACATTTGTTCCCAGTTAACAATAACTTGATTTTTTTAAATCTGCAATTTATTTTTCGATGAACCCTGTAATTTCTGACGGCCTTCAGAGAGATCTAGCCTGCCCTTTTTTGTTGTTGTGTGCTCTCAGTATTTTTAATTTTTGTTGAGATGGTTCTAAGTTCCAAATTTCCCTCTGTAAACTCTTTTTGCCTTTTTAAGGTGATACTTTGCCGAAGTAGTATGCGTGCGTGGGATAAATTGTTTTTCATTCTTTTTTTCGTTAATTGGCCAGCTCTTTTAAGCCTCTGACTTGATTGGAGCCCACTGGGTTTGTGCTCCATAATATATTGAATTGAATTGAATGCTATATTGTCACATCTGATAAGGTATGCAATAGTTGACACACAAAGGGGGCTGACAAAGTTACAAAGCATCCCACGCTGCGTCCTTTATTTCTTCCCTCCCCACCCCTCTTCACTGCCTCAAGTACGTGGTAGATGTTATTTAGGCTCTGGCCCTTTGTCCTGGAATCTGACATCCATGTTGATGGCCATATGTGAACTGGAAACAACAATTGGTAGCAAGAACTCTTCCCAATCCGGCGATGGAAATTTGGGAAATCAAAATACCATTGTTATTCTGATATTGGAGCATTTTGGCGCGGGGACAGATGAGGAATATTTTTTGTTGCTTCGGACTTGGTTCTTCTTAGATGGGAGTGCATATCATTGGCATCGGTGCTCTGGAATTCGACTTCTACCATTTTCGGATGTGCTGCATTTTGCCTTAACTACAAAGTTGAGGTTCATCAAAACTATTAGGAAGTTGACTTCCTTTGGGAGTGATAGAAGTTAAATTGTTTATAAGTGATGGCAGCTTCCTGAGTTTGCAGCTGCCACTTCATCTCCTGGCTTGAGACGAGACTACAGCATGTTCTCTCCAAGGTCCAATCTGCCGTGGAGATGAGAGAAAACATGGAGGAGGAGGGGATGGAAGAAAGGGTGCAAACAGCACCCAGCTTGATTTGCTGGGTTCATCGTGTTATGGGGCAGTCCAACTGGGCCACTGTAAAAAAGGGCACCATTTGTAAATGAATCGGGGATGAGCAAAATGTCTCCATGTGAAAGTAATGCCCAGTGAGGTAGCTGAATTGCATTTGGTTTCCAATTTAGAGTGTGGTTTGCTCCCTGTTTTACGAATAGGAAAGCAGTGTGTTTTGGCTCGATTTCTGTCATTAATACAAAAACACATGCTGTATCAAGATGAGAATTGCTTGGTCCACTTTTCAGGACTTCTGCCAGAAATTTCTATAAGCTTTTTATGCGTGATTCATGCATGAGAAACTGTAGCAAATAGCTCTTTAATCTACAGTTGTGCTGCATCATTTTATTTCATAAGAAAGCGCTGTTAATAGTAACATTGATAGTAGTCGGGAATAATTACATTTTCACTAGAACAAATTTGGGAAATAGATTATGGCTATTTTTACTCTTTACTAGCTCCCCAAACTTTTTTCCTTCTGGTTGGCAGGAAGGAAATTTATGATAATTTATTATCACAAATTGAATAAATTCAATGAAGTTGTGGCCACCTGCATATTCACCTCAATTGGCAAATGAATGTCACTCTCAACTTGGCTTCTGATCAGAAACTTGTAAACTAATGTTTAGTTTTTGCATGCCAGGAGACTTGACTCCGAACCTCATTATCGTTCAAACCGTGGGAGGAAACCGGAGAAACAGGTTCTCCAGAGATTCCGCAAGACCTGCTGAGTTACTCCAGCTTGTTGTGCCTGTTATAAACTGGCATCTGTAGTTCCTTGCTTCTTTTGTTCTGGTTCTATCTGCCCTTCACCTCTTCCCCTAATAAAACACATTATTGAGATGCAAGGAACCACTCGTTTTGGAGTCTTGAGTAAAACCTAAGTGCTAGAGTAATCCAGCAGGTCAGGCAGCACCTATGGCCGAACAGGGGCCCTGACCCGAAACATTGCCGATCCATTCCCTGCACAGATGCTGCTTGGCCAGCTGACCACCTCCCACATTTTGTTTTGCTAATTCACATTATCTCCTTTCTTACAGCACATTCCAGCACTGGTAACCTTTGTGTTTTCGCTTATCACCACTTTAGGTGTCTCTATCTTCCTCCTCCACGCCCTGACTCATCTGTATTTTTATTGTCTGCATCCACCTGTCTCTTTCTCTTTTTCTCATTCTCATTCTCTTTCTCATCTCCACCTTCCGCCTCTTACCCCTGGCTGTCTTCACCTGTCCTCCTCAGCCTTCACTCGCTCTGCCAAATCATCTACTGGCTGTTATCTCTCCATTTTCGCCCTTTCTATATTCCCTCCCCATTCTGTCCTGATGCAAAAACAATTCCATTCCATTCCGACAAAGAATCCCACATAATGAAGTATATCATTCATTCATTCATTCATTCATGCAGGTTTTTAACTGTAACATTTCCTTTCCTCCCCGGTGCTGCTCGATGTGTAAAGTTTTGTCCAGCAGATTGTTTGTTGTGATCTGTGATTTTGGAAAGTTGCTTGCCGTAGTAGTTCTATTATAGAAACATGGAAAATAGGTGCAGGAGTAGGCATTCAGCCCTTCGAGCCAGCAGCACCATTCAATATGATCAGGGCTGATCATCTAAAATCAGTACCCCGTTCCTGCTTTCTCCCCATATCCCTTGATTCCGTTAGCCCCAAGAGTTATATCTAACTCTCTCTTGAAAGCATCCAGTGAATTGGCCTCCACTGCCTTCTGTGGCAGAGAATTCCACAGATTCTCTCTGGATGAAGACGTTTTTCCTCATCTCAGTCCTAAATGGCCTACCCCTTATTCTTAAACTGTGACCCCTGGTTTTGAACTCTCCCAACATGCAGAACATGTTTCCTGCATCTAGCCTGTCCAATCCTTTAAGAATTTTATGTTTCTATAAGATCCCCCCTCATCTTTCTAAATTCCAGTGAATGCACACCTTTGTGTAATACTGACGAATTATCGCCAAATTGCATTCAATGGGGCGTCCGTGTCTGCTGGCGAACATTCTAACGACAACTGCATTCCTTTGGTTGTGTTCTTGGACATTGTGTTTAATAAAACAATTCCATTGCAGGTTTGTGATTTGTATTCCAAGATTTGGAAGAATTTAATGGGTGGAGAGCAATTGCAACGAGTAGCATTCAAATGGATATCAACAAAACATTGTGTTTCAGAGGATAATGACATTTGACCAGAATAGTAACTGCTGATTAACTTGTGTTATATTTCAGTGTGTTGCAAGTTCCACAACCTATAAGTATTCAGGTTCTTAACAATTTAAAATAATCCTGAGGCGATTATTTACATTAACATCAACTTTCCTTCTCCCCTATCCTTTCACTGCCTTTTATTCTAGTTAAAACTGGTTTGTTACCCAGTTTACATCATTCTTATTTTGTCTGGAATCTTAGTTTAATTTAGAGATACAGCAAGGAAACAGGCCCTTCGGCCTACTGAGTCCACACCAACCAGCAATCCCCGCACACTAACAGTATCCTACACACAACAGGGACAATTTACATTTATACCAAGCCAGTTAACCTACAAACCTGTACATCCTTGGAGTGTGGGAGGAAACCGGAGCACCCGGAGAGAAAAAGGCAGCAATTTTACCACTGCGCCACCATGCCACCTGAAGTTGCAGATTTTTTCCATTTGATGCTTGACTTAGGAAAGAAGTCAGCAAGTTGGATAGCACTTGGGGGAGATTGGCTAAAGTGGGAGCTTAATTATAAATTATAACAAAGTGGGCCTTCTGTTCATGAGGTCTGAGGATTTATTTCAGAATTACTTTTAATAGAGAATTAGTAACTTTACTGGCAGTTGTAATTTTTAATCAGAGGGGTGTTGGTACTAGAATAGAATCATTTTGTTATAGAGTGATAAGGTGTAGAAACAGGACCTGTCAGCCCAACTTGCCCACACCGGCCAACATGTCCCAGCTACACTAGTCCCACCTGCCTGTGTTGTGGTCCATATCTCTCCAAACTTGTGCTATCCATGTACCTGTCTAACTGTTTCTTAAATGGTGGAATCCTCTTCTGACAGCTTCTTCCATACACCCACCACCCTTTGTGTGAAGAAGGTGCCCTTCAGATTCCTATTAAATCTTTTCCCCTTCACCTTAAACCTATGTCCTCTTGTCCACGATTCGCCTACTCTGGGCAAGAGACTCTGTGCATCTACCTGATCTATTCCTCGCATAATTTATGATTTTATATGTACAATTCTTTATACTCTTTCAAAGGGATCGTGGATGGGATAGTACAGGCTGAACACCGATTTTCCGAATTCCCTTGGTTCCAGAGCCTCTCTGGATTATCCTTTTACCCTGCCGGCCTTCATATCGCTGCCCTGTCATCCCCACCACCACCGCCTCGTACTCCACCTGGGAAGAAGTGTCTCGACCCGAAACATCATCCATTCCTTCTCTCCAGAGATGCTGCCTGTCCCGCTGAGTTACTCCAGCTTTTTGCGCCTATCTTCGGTTTAAACCAGCACCTGCAATTCCTTCCTCCACCGTGGAAGCGACAGCAGGTGAGAGGGGAGGAAGCCCCATGGTGACCGAGCACGTTCTGCGGGCGGGGGCACATTGAAGAGCTACAATGCGAGTCATAACAACAGCGGTGAGAAGGGGCTTGCTGGTGCCTGGAATTAAAGTTAAATGGCACAAAATGCAGTAGTTACTCAACCAACTGAATCCGTCTGAGGAAGGGTCCCGATGTCACCTATCCGTGTTCTCCAGCGATATTGACCCGCTGAATTACTCCAGCACTTTGTGCCCTGTTGGTGGGTGAAGAAGGGCTCGCTGGTGCATCTTGCGAGTCGGAAGTGGGGTCAGAACCGGGGCTCTAAACGGGCGGGGAGACGGTGGGAGCTGGGGATGGGCCGGCAGGTCCGTCCGCTATATCCCACATCTGTTATAAGGGGGTCGTTAAATTGTATTTATTGAATTGTCTTTACAAAGCAGTCAGGATAGAAGATTGAGAGCGCAGTTAATTCTTTCATGATGGAGGGACTCAACAGGAAAGGGCGCTCGCCACTCGCAACGCCATCTGCAGCCGCTCGGGGAATTTCAACCGAGGTTTTGTAATTTTGTCCAGATTATAGGGTTGGGCGGACCATCCGGGAAATCAGTGTTCGACCTGTGGTAGGGAAGTGGCTGTAGAAAAGGGTGAGGGAATGAACAAAAGTAGATACGATTCCACACACTTCTAGTTAGCTCAACTTGTTGAGACTAACGAGATTACTTTGTTTATTTTTTAATGGAAGTTTGTTCATTTGTTTCTAATTAGCGCGAGTCTGCATGAGTACAAAAAAGATTGCCTAAATGGTTCCGTTGCAAAAGACAACATATCCTAGTTTCAATCTCTAATCTGCACTGATCTGGACTGGTGATGGAGGCTCACTTGATGAAGGGCATCTTTGGGCTAAGAAGGCAAATTAATATGAAATACCCCATTCTTGCCTTGTAATCACCAATGCAAGAGTGTCTTTTTATAGATGTTTGGTCTAATACGTTTCTGATGGATTCCACAGTCCTTTAGTTTAGTTAGTTTTTGCAGTCTGTTGATGTTTTTTGAGTTTCCTGAGAGGAATGGCCCCAGGGAAGATACCAGAGGGAACTTCGGAACCAATGACATAAGGTGCATCCACATTGCCTTCTAGTCCTCAGTTTGTGTACATCAGGTGAAACGGTATTTGGCTTTGCTTATATAGGGAGGGAGGGAGGTGTATGGCACTTTGCTCGGATTGGATATGGTTATTGGGAGGAAGTATCAAAGGAAACTTGCGCATTGAAACAGCAGAGTTGGTTTTGGTGTGGTATAAATTGAAGCAGTTCAAACTGTACGATCCTTGGGGAGGAGTTGGTTCCATAACACTTAATTGTTCCATAGTTCTTGTTTGTATAAGGTGATTTGTATAATTTGTATAAGGTTGTGCTAAAGCAAAGCAAGAATTTAATTGTCGGGGACACGTGACGATAAACTCACGTGAACTTGAACTTGATCCTGAGAACAAATTGTGGCCTTTAACTTACTCCTAGATATCAGTTACAATATTTGTCTTGTATGGTATTTTTTAACGTGTTGTGCTCCTACAAAGTTTCTCATACCATGCCATCACTTTGATATGCCATGACTAATGACGGGAGATTGTTTGGGGAGGGGAGGGTGAGTGGCTGCGAGATGATTTCATTTTTATGGCTTCATAAACTTTCGACATGAACTTCAACGCATGGCATGGAGTAGATTATTTACATTTTAATGGATTTCTGCTTTTAAGATCACTAATGTGGAAACACGACTATTCACAATGATCAAGGAAGTTGCAACTGCTGCATTTAATATTGCAGTCACCCCTTCCCATACATATTGAAGAGTGCGTCGTCATAGTAGTAGTATGTTTTAACAACGTGGTTTAGTCCTATTTTTAAACTAACAACCACAAAAGACACTGCAGTTGCTTGTCTAGATCTATACCGTATGTTACCTTGAAAGTTTTGTGACTTCATTTTGTTGCACTTTGTTTTCTCTTCCAGCCTACACTGTGATTATCTTTTGTGCTGTATTTGTGATCCAGAGCCAAATATCGTCGGTCAATGGACTCTGTGTTTGGTTTAACACTAAAACACTGAACTTGACCTTGATGATGGGGAGACGCGCATAACTCTTTATTAAGTACACCATGTCTGTCTGTCAGTTATTCGGGTCACTTGCTCGCTGTCTGGCATATTAACTGATGAGTTTAATATATTTTGGGGATTGAGTGTAAAATCTGGCTGACTGTCTTAGCCCAGTGGTTGTGCACTTGCAATGTAAGATTGGTGCTGTTGCCAAATTGCAGCATTCGAATGGGAATGATAGACTATTCTATTGATATAGTGGAAAAACTGCCACTGTGAAACTGAGAATAAGCTCGGAGACTGACGCGCGCACACACATGCACACGCACACGCACGCACCGCACTCTAATGCGAGGGTAATTTGTTGTTGCATAACTCGGATCCACTGCCCTTTTCACTCGCCACCTCCACCAAAGTGATCAAGAGAGATGAGAAAAAGCTTCAATATGCTGCTCCTATTTAAACATTGTTGAAAACAAATTTGAAAGAATATTCCTGTTCTTGTATAGTATTCGATTCTGCACAGGGATTTTCAATTAAAGTATATATATTTATCACAATGGTCGTAAAATATCCTTAACTATATGGTTGTCATTTAGGGAGGTGATATCGTCCAAACAAGTAATTGGTAAATAGAAAACAGCGTTCTCAAACGTCTCAGCAGTTCAGGGAGCATCTGTAGAAAGGGAAACGGGATTAAAGTCTTTGACCCGAAATGTTCCTCTGTTTCTCTTTCCATAGATTCTGCTTGACATTTCATCTGCTGTTTGGTTTTCAAGTAATCTTGAATTGTAATCTTACTGTTGTAATTGGTATTAAGCCAATCGGTAAGATTCTCAGCCTCCATGTGGATATCTGTGTTGGTCAGCCAAACTCATTAATGGGACTTTTATGTTAAAGAAGGAACTGCAGATGCTGGAGAATCGAGGGTTACACAAAAGGCTGGAGAAACTCAGTGGGTGCAGCAGCATCTAAGGAGCGAAGGAGATAGGCGACGATTCGGGTCGAGACCCTTCTTCAGACTGGTCAGGGATCAGGGAAAGGAGAGATATAGACGGTGATGTGGAGAGATAAAGAACAATGAATGAAAGATATGCAAAAAAGTATCGATGATAAAGGGAACAAGCAATTGTAAGCTGTTTGTGGTGTGAAAATGAGAAGCTGGTGCGACTAGGGTGGGGGAGGGAGATAGAGAGAGAGAGAGAGAGAGAGAGAGAGGGAATGCCAGGGCCCGAGGGCTTAGGGAGAGGTGGGAAGGGGAGGAGACAGGACGGGACTTTTATCTCGGATTCAGATTCAAACTTTATTGTCATTGTGCACTGTACAGGTACAGACGCAACAAAATGCAGTTAGCATCTCACCCAGAAGTAGGAACACAGAATAATAGAACAGTAAAATATATATGTATATACAGTAGCAGTAGTGCAATTTTCGGGGTGGGGGGGTTACTGGCAATCCCCAAGGTGCAGAGTTAAGTAGGGTAACAGCCGCAGGGAAGAAGCTGTTCCTGAACCTGCTGGTCCGGCAACGGAGGGACCTGTAGCGCCTCCTGGATGGGAGGCGGGTAAACAGTCTGTGGCTGGGGTGAGACCAGTCCTTGACGATGCTGCTCGCCCTTCGCAGACATCGCCTGCTATGGACAGACTCAATGGAGGGGAGTGACTAACCGGTGATGCGTTGGGCGATCTTCACCACTCTGCAATGCTTTCCGGTCGGAGACAGAGCAGTTGCCATACCATACTGTGCTACAGTTGGTAAGGATGCTCTCGATGGCGCAGCGGTAGAAGTTCACCAGAATCTGAGGAGACAGATGGACCTTCTTTAGTCTGCTCAGGAAGAAGAGACGATTGTGAGCCTTCTTGATCGGTGTTGAGGTATTGTGGGTCCAAGAGAGGTCATCAGAGATGTTGACCCCCAGAAACCTGAAGCTGGAAACGCGCTGCACCTCCGTCCCGTTAATATGGATCGTGGTGTGCGTGCCACCCCTAGATCTTCTGTAGTCCACAATGAGCTCCTTGGTCTTCTTGGTGTTAAGGGCCAGGTTGTTGTCAGCGCACCACGCTGCTAGGAGCAGGACCTCCCCCCTATAGGCCGACTCATCGTTGTCGCTGATGTGGCCAATCACCGTTGTATCATCTGCATACTTGATGATGGCGTTAGTACCATGTACAGGTGTGCAGTCGTAGGCGAAGAGGGAGGAGAGGAGAGGGCTCAGCACACAGCCCTGTGGAACGCCGGTGTTCATGGTGAGGGCTGAAGAGGTGTGGTTGTCTAACCTAACAGACGGGCGTCTGTTGGTTAGAAAGTCCAGTATCCAGTCGCAGCGGGAGGGGTCACTGATCTGCGGCATCCTGTGCAACGGGGATGTCAGTGACCAAGTCGGAAAATATTAGGATGTGGATACCTGATGTGGAAGAGATCAGAGTTAAGTGGTACCTACGGCATCCAGATTCAGCTGGCAATACAGAGTCCATCTAGCAATGTTCTGATATCCAGGTTTTCAGAGACCAGCCTTCAGCCAATGTTATTTACCGTGTTGTCAAAAAGCTGAGAACAATTGATGCAGTAAAGGCTACAGGACTTCCAGAAGCTAGAGTTCTGTCTGATTTCCCCCCCCCCCCCCTCTAAAACAATGCTGATAACTCTGTTGTATCATGCATGAAGGAAGATGTTTCTTCACCTATGTTCTACCTATTTTCCTTGAATTTGACTTGGTTGCATTTATGTATAATATTATCTGATCCAATCTGATTGGAAATCATGCAGAAGAAAGCTTTTCACTACCTCTGCACAGGTGGCCAATCTAAACCTGGGAACAGATGATGTCGCAGTTAAAGTCTTGTGCTCCGTTATCTCTTGGGCTTGTAACTAAGTTGGTTACCGCAAAAATCGTGCCTGTACTGTTTAGCAATGTGGAAACATTGCCCAGTTATGTTCTGTCCGCAAAAGCAGGATAAATGTAATCCAGTTAATCCCCACCCCATCGGCCAAATCTCAATCAACAGAAAAGTGATGAAAGGTGGTTTGCCGACAATACTTCCAAACAACACTTCCAATGAGAAAGTCAGCGGGTGCAGCAGCATCTATGGAGCGAAGGAGATAGGCAACGTTTCGGGCCGAAACGTTGCCTATCTCCTTCGCTCCATAGATGCTGCTGCACCCGCTGAGTTTCTCCAGCATTTTGTGTACCCTCGATTTTCCAGCATCTGCAGTTCCTATTTTAACACTTCCAATGAAGCTGCTGAGACTCAGGATGGAACATCTGTTTCAAACCCCTTCATAGCCTTGGTCCAAACTTGAACAAGAGAGTGTTTATTTTAGGGGTGAATTGATAGTGACTACCCTTGGCAGCATTTGGCTGAACGTGACATCAAGGGGAAAACTCTCCGATGGCTGGAGTCGTATCATGCATAAAGGAAGATGTTTTTCATTGTTGGAGATCAATCATCCCGGCCCCAGGCCATCCCAGCAGGAGATCCTGAGGGCTGAGTCCACGGGCACATCATCTTCAGCTGCTTCATCATAATCACTTAGCGATAGAATCCGAAGTGGGAATGTTCACTGTTGACTCAAGTGCTCAATTGCATTTACACTGCCTTCGCATGCAGCAGTTTCGGGACAATGTTGATGCCTGGGCTGACGGGTGGCATGTAACATTTGCATCAGCAAAGTACCAGATAACAACTTCTTCAACAAGTATTACCATTGCCATCTTGTCTACCGTTAACATCCCGATGGGATCATCATTGACCAGATACTTGGTTGGACTAAGAGCTGGTCAGAGGCTGATTATCCGGTGGTGAGTAACTTGTGCCTTGACACCCCATAAGCCTTTCTCCCACCTATAAGGTCAGATAAGGAGTATTACTGAATGCTCCTTGCTTGCTTGAATTAGATCGGCTCCAAATCACTCGGGAAGCTTGACAAATGGCCACACAAGGCGTAGCTATGGGCACACGCATGGGCCCCAGCTACGCTTGCCTCTTTGTCGGGTACGTCGAACTCCGTTTCGCAGTATCCCGCTTTTGGCGGGATATTCCCGCTTTTTAGGTTCCCTTCCCGCCAGCTAAATTCTTCCTCCCGTGGTGAACGCCGGCGCCATGCCGGCCCGCGCGATCACTACAGTGGGGGACGTTGCCGGCCCCACGCGCGTGCGCCGGGCCCCAGTGGCCGCGCGTGCGCAGTAGGGTTCCCCGGGCCTGGCGCCATTTTGCACTCTTGCCGCTTCGGGGGTAGCTGGAGAAAACTCAGCGGGTGCAGCAGCATCTTAGGCGACGTTTCGGGTCGAGACCCTTCTTCAGCTGTCTCGAAACGTGCCTACCAGATGCTGCTGCACCCGCTGAGTTTCTCCAGCTTTTTGTGTACCCTCGATCTCCAGCATCTGCAGTTCCTTCTTTCCACCATGCCGCACCCGCCCGCCCGAGCCCGCTGATCTGCACCAGTGCGCAGGCGCATTAGAGAAATTAAGGTGAGAGTGCCAAGTTTATCAAAGTTTAACTCAGACATGCATTTTGGCATTTAAAATACTTCTTCACAATTTAAATTTGTGACACCCCGAATAGGGCGCCGCGACATATTATGAATTTTCATTTTGCACCCACACACAACTGACTGACTTCATCCATTTCACCACCAACTTCCATCCGGCACTCAAATACACTTGGACCATTTCCGACATTTCCCTACCATTCCTTGACCTCACCATCTCTATTGCAGGTGATACACTCCTGACCGACATCCACTACAAACCAACTGACTCCCACAGCTACTCTTCCTCCCACCCTGCTTCCTGTAAGGACTCCATCCCCTATTCCCAATTCCTCCGTCTACGCCGCATCTGCTCCCAGGATGAGGTGTTCCACACCAGGTCATCACAAATGTCCTCATTCTTCAGAGAACGGGGATTCCCCTCCCCCACTATAGATGAGGCTCGCACCAGGGTCTCCTCCATACCAAGCCAATTAACCTACAAACCTGTACGTCTTTGGAAGAAACCGAAGATCATGGAGAAAACCCACGGGGAGAACGTACGGACTCCGTACAGACAAAACCTGTAGTCGGGATCGAACGCGGGTCTCCAGTGCTGCAGGGCAGCAACTCTACTGCTGCGCCACCGTGCCGCCCGAGGTGACTCTCAGTGCCTGTGCTTCACCACAATGAAGGACAAAAGCAGCATGGAAATATAACCATGTGCAAGTTGCCAGCCAAATAAACACCATCCAGCTGTGGAAAAGATTTGCTGTTCTTTTATCAGCACGGGTCCAGATAAGGAACTCTTTACTCAATAGCATTGGATTACAACCTTGACGGGAAAATGTTACCCCCGCAAACTCGTAACTCCCCGTAACCTTGTTAAATGGAAATCGGTAATGGGAAGAAAAGTTGGCCCGTGGGCGGCACGGTG
Source organism: Okamejei kenojei (assembly GCA_035221665.1). Lineage (NCBI taxonomy): Eukaryota > Metazoa > Chordata > Chondrichthyes > Rajiformes > Rajidae > Okamejei > Okamejei kenojei. The sequence continues at coordinate 13,564,957 of CM069131.1, read as the reverse complement.
GCGCGGCGGTAGAGCTGCTGCCTTACAGCGAGACCTGGGTTCGATCCCAATTACGGGTGCCGTCTGTACGGAGTTTGTAGTACTCCACGTGACCCTACGTGGGATTGTTTCCTCAGATCTTCGGTTTCCTCCTGCACTCCAAAGACGTACGGGTTTGTATGTAAATTGGCTTGGTAAATGTAAAAATTGTCCCTAGTGTGTGCAGGATGGTGTTAATATGCGGGTATCGCTGGTCGGCACGGATTCGGTGGGCCAAAGGGCCTGTTTCCGCGCTGTATATCTAACGTAAACTAAAATGACCTGAAAATGAATTTCAAAACGTTTTAAAGCTCCGATTCGCTCCACCTCAGGACTTCAACAGAAAACATCGGTCGCAAACTGGAGAGGGCTGGATGATCAAAGAACTGTATGCCACCATGGAGCCAGACTTGAAAGAAAATCTATGGGGAAATATTAAGAACATTAATTACATGTGTTGATCCATTTGATGGCTCTGTCCTGTTTTTTCAAAGAACTGGGGCTACTTACCTATTTGCCAACATGAGATTAAAAAACCAAATGGACATGCTTATAAATATTTAAGTTATAATGTGGTGCTCTTAACCCATGCTATTATTTCAAACTATCAGCTGCTGATGTGCATTCTCTACTTATGGCCCACTTATTCTTTGATTTAAAAAAAAAACCTCTCAAGGTCACTACCAACAAGCTCATTCATAACATGAAGGTCAAATGAAAAGGATTTTATTCCTTCTCTTTATAAGTGATTAAAGCAGATACTCTTGAAAGCAGTACCACAAAAAGACACACTGATTTACGCATTTTTATTGCAATAATTGTCTGAGAGAGTCAATAGTTTGCTTTAATTTGCCTATCGAGCTCATGTTCTAAGTCCCATAAATTACTTGTGTTTGGCCAGATGCTGCTCGTGGCAACAGCCATGACTAGGAGCAAGGCAAGATAAATGCCACTGCTGTCTGGGGAGTGTTTTGCCCTTGCTAGCAGAGAGTCTATTGACAAGATAGATATTAGCTCCAGAACAGAGCTCTGCCATTCAGGCCATCAATTCATCTCTCTGTTAGCTGATCCATATCCTCAGCAACTGGTACAAGTATGGCCTCTAGGTGCTCCAATGGAGTGCTTTAATTTTAGCGACGGGACACGTGACGGGGAATGTGTAGGATGGAACTGCAGATGCTGGTTTGAATACATTTTATTAGCCAAGTATGTATACATACAAGGAATTTGCTTTGGTTCCATTGGTGCCTTGCTTCCAAGGATAACAACACGATACACAGTAGACAATTAAAAATAATAAAACATTACAATTTAAACATGTGAAGAATAAAATAAAATACCAGAGCCGAAGATAAACAGACTACAGAAGTAGTCTGAAGAAGGGTCTCGACCTGAAACGTCACCCATTCCTTCTCTCCAGAGATGCTGCCTGTCCCATTGAGTTACTCCAGCGTTTTGTGTATTTTCGGGTAACAGGGAATGCCAGCCTGTATAGCCCACACATTACTGCCTTTTACAGACTAACTAATCATCAACCTGCTTGAATCTGCTTCACTTTTTGAGTAGTTGCAGATGGAACAGACTTTTGTGTAATGTTTTGTGTGTTTCCTTACGCCGTAAGAGGTCTTTTGACCCTTGAGTCTACGCCAACTCAATGGGTCAAAACGCAGTCCCATTCTTCCATTCGCCCGCTAATTTTCCCCTGTACCTACTGCTTTCACCCACATTGCCATCGGCTCCCCTCAAGTTCTACCATTTGCCTGCATGTCAATTTACTCGGCAACCTGAACAACTTTGGGATGTGGGAAGAAAATGGAGTGCTTGATGGAAACCAGTGGGCCGTGTGAGATTGTCCACACTGACAGCACCACAGGCGTGATTAAAGCCAATTCACAAGCTATGAAACAGTAGCTTAATAAAGCCACTACTATTTGTCAGTGAAGCTTCCCATCTCTAACCTTCACATGGAAGGGGAAAGGAAGACATAGTCTACAATTATCCCTGAAGGCATATACAGTGCTCTCCATAATGTTTAGGACAATGACCCATCATTTATTTATTTGCCTCTGTACTCCACAATTTAAGATTTGTAATAGAAAAAAGTCACATGTGGTTAAATTGCACATTTTGACAGCCTTAGATGCTGCTGCTGCTCCAACCCGCTGTAGAAATTACAGCAGTGTTTATACATAGTCCCCCCATTTCAGGGCACCATAATGTTTGGGACACAGCAATGTCATGTAAATGAAAGTAGTCATGTTTAGTATGTTTTTGCATATCCTTTGCATGCAATTACTGCTTGAATTCTGCAATGCATGGACATCACCAGTTGCTGGGTGTCTTCTCTGGTGATTCTCTGCAAGACCCGTATTACAGCCATCTTTAGCTTATGCTTGTTTAGGGGGCTAGCACCCTTCAGTTTTCTCTTCAGCATATAAAAGGCATGCTCAATTGGGTTCAGATCAGGTGATTGACTTGCCCACTCAAGAATTGACCATCTTTTAGCTTTGAAAAACTCCTTTGTTGCTTTAACAGTATGTTTGGGATAATTGTCTTGCCATAGAATGAACCGCTAGCCAATGAGTTTTGTGGCATTTGTTTGACCTTGAGCAGATAGGATGTGTCTATACACTTCAGAATTCATTGTGCTACTACCATCAACAGTTGTATCATCATTGAAGATAAGTGAGCCAGTACCTACAGCAGCCATACATGCCCAGGCCATAAAATCCCCACCATCGTGTTTCACAGATGAGGTGGTATGCTTTGGATCTTGGGCAGTTCCTTCTCTCCTCCATCACTTGCTCTTGCCATCACTCTGATATAAGTTAATCTTTGTCTCATCTGTCCACAAGACCTTTTTCCAGAACTGTGGTTGATCTTTTAAGTACTTCTTGGCAAACTGTACACTGGCCATCCTAATTTTGTGGCTAACCAGTGGTTTGCATATTGCAGTGTAGCCACTGTATTTCTGTTCATGAAGTCTTCTGCGGACATTGGTCATTGACCAATCCACACCCGACTCCTGAAGAATATTTCTGATCTCTCGGACAGGTGTTTGGGGATTTTACTTTATTATATAGAGAATTCTTCTGTCATCAGCTGTGGAGGTCTTCCTTGGCCTGCCAGTGCCTTTGCAATTAGTTCCAAACAGTTGATTTTGGTAAGCCTAAGGTTTGGTTGATATTTTATTCTTTTCTCTTAACAGTTTCGCAGTCTCATAATGGCCTCTTTGACTTTCATAGGCATAACATGGTCCTCATGTTGATAAACAGCAATAAAAGTATCCAAAGGTGATGGAAAGACTGGAGGAAAGACTAGGTTCTAAGAGCTCTCTTATACCTGCATTAAGGAGGCAATTAAACACACCTGAGCAATTGCAAACACCTGTGAAGCCATTTGTCCCAAACATTATGGTGCCCTGAAATGGGGGGACTGTATAAACACAGCTGTAATTTCTACATGGTGAAATGTATAAAATTTGACAATGTGCACTTTAACCACATGTGATTTTTTTTTTCTATTTCAAATCTCAAATTGTGGAGTACAGTGGCACTAAATAAATGATGGGTCTTTGTCCCAAACATTATGGAGGGCACTGTATTTGTGTAACAATAAATCTATGCTCAGGAATTTTTGGATACAATATGTAAAGCTAGTAATATGTAAAGCTTGTTGAAGCTTTGATTCCAGAGATCATATATTTTGATGTATTATTACCATGTTTAGTGCTGGCTGCACTAAACCAAGACCGTGAAATTTATTTTTCACTCTACTCTTCGAGATGCTTTAGCATTTGTGTGCATTTCCAAGTTAATTTTGAGTTAGATTACTTTCATCTTAAACATTGTCCCTTTTTATATTCATCCAAATCATAATATATTTCAAACAAAATTGAAATGCCAGGTTTAATTAATGTTTAGTTTTGAAATTCTGTGGGCTGAGTTTTCCATTTTGACGTCTGCTTGCATATATTTTTGATATAGTACAATAGTTATGTTCCTAGGAAACCTTTGCATTGTAGAATATTGTGTTATTAAAAACAAATATCAATGTGGAAAAGAGTTCAGGGTTAGAGTTTCAGACTTGCAGAGTTATTTTTCTGCCAGGCTTTTCAAAAACGAAGTTTGTTTTTTGTTCTAGCAAGCAAAAAAAAATCAAAAGCTGTACGTTAGTGTTGAATGTCATTGCCATAAGTGTCACTAGAAGCAATTGCTTGTAAAATTCAAAGATCACCTGTGGTGAAACTTTACAGATTGTGTTCTTGGAGACACGAGGAACTGCAGATACTGGAATCTTGAGCAAAGCACATATTGCTGTAGGAATTCAGCGGGTCAGGAAGCATCTGCAGAGGGAATGTACAGGTAACGTTTCAAGTTGGGACCCTTCTTCAGACTTAAGAAGGCTCTTGACCAAAAAAATCATACATTCCCTCTATAGATGCTGCCTGACCCATTGACTTTCTCCAGACTATGTTCTTGGGGTACAATGGTGTCTGAATACCACGAGTCGATTACATGGAAATGTCCCCTGATTGTTGTTTTCTGAGACCGCTTTTTGGCGTGTCAATTTCCAGACTGACTTTTAATTGGTTTTCTCGTTCCAATTAAAATCGCATGAAACCAATTTGGCCCGTGTAATAAATATTGTTCCCAAATTCGTCAATTGTGTTATTTCCCATTAGCATTATGGAAATGTGCATTGGAGCAGAACTACCTGCTTAGATTAGTTTATTATTGTCAAATGCACTGAGGTTGAGTGAAAATCTCTTTATCGCGCGCTATCCAGTCAAAGGAAAGTCTATATGCGATTACATTCAAGCTGTCCACAGTGTACAGATAAAAGGCACAACATTTAGTGCAAGATAAAGTCCGATTAAAGATAGTTCCAAGGTCTCCGATGAGGTAGAGGGGCGGTCAGGACTGCATTCTGGCCTATGTGAGGACAGTTCAGTTGCCTGATAACAAATAGCTCAGTTGCCAGTGTACTATTCCCAAGAACATGAGCCCAATAATGACTTTAAACGGATGAAAATGGGTGAGAATTTGTGTACAGGATACACTGACATGAGCGATTTATGCCGACGTGTTTAAATGATCCCAGAGAGGACACAAAGTTCTAGAGTAACTTAGCAGGTCAGGCAGCATCTCCAGAGCACATGGATAGATGACGTTTCTGGTCGGAAGCCTTTCTCGGACTCCAAATGATCCCACATGGTTTTCCCATCTGGCAGTCAGACTGACAAGTTATTGCCGTTTGTTGAGCAGTCATGAATTGTTTGGTGGAGAAGTCCTAACTTTACAAGAAGGCGAGTGAGGAGATGAAACATTCCTGTAATGGGCGGGATGGCATTGACAGTTCAAAGACAGTTTATCAGGTAAAAGTTTGACATACCTGAATAAAGTGCTTCTCCACCTCTCAGCTCATGACTAGTGCATTAAAGACACTGGCCTTCTCTCCTGTCACTTTCTGATTCTCATGAAATCCAAACTACCAGAGTCTGAAGAAAGGGCTCGGCCTGAAACAGGTCGAACTGAGTTGAACAGATACTTTGGATCTGTCTTCACTAAGGAAGACACAAACAATCTCCCAGAAGTACTGGAGGACAGAGGATCTAAGGGGGTCGAGGAACTGAAAGAAACTTTCATTAGGTGAGAAATAGCATTGGGTAGGCTAAAGGGATTGAAGCATGATAAATCCCCTGGGCCTGATGGTCTGCATCCCAGGGTCCTCAGGGAGGTGGCTCTAGAAATAATGGACGCATTGGTGATCATTATCCAATGTTCAATAGATTCAGGATCAGTTCCTGTGGATTGGAGGATAGCTAATGTTATCCCACTTTTCAAGAAAGGAGCGAGAGAGAAAACGGGGAGTAACAGATCAGTTAGCCTGACTTCGGTGGTGGGAAAGATGCTGGAGTCAATTAGTAAAGAGGTAATAATGGGGATTTGGATAGCAGTAAAAGGATTAGTCCAAGTCACCATGGATTTATGAAAGGAAAATCATGCTTGACTAATCATCTGAGGATGTGACAAGTAAAATGGATGAAGGGGAGCCAGTGGATGTAGTGTATCTAGACTTTCAGAAAGCCTTTGATAAGGTCCCGCACGGGAGACTGGTGACTGAAATTAGAGCGCATGGTATTGGGGGTAGGGTGTTGAAGTGGGTAGAAAATTGGTTGACAGACAGGAAGCACAGTGTAGGAGTGAACGGGTCCTTTTCAGAATGGCAGGCAGTGGCGAGTGGCGTGCCGCAAGGCTCGGTGTTGGGGCCGCAACTGTTTACCATATATATTAATGATTTGGAAGAGGGAATTAGGAGCAACACTAGTTTGCGGATGACACAAAGCTGGGTGGCAGTGTGAACTGTGAAGAGGATGTTAGGAGGTTGCAGGGTGACCTGGACAGGTTGAGTGAGTGGGCAGATGCGTGGCAGATGCAATGTAATATAGATAAATGTGAGGTTATCCACTTTGGTGGCAAAAACAAGGGGGCAGATTATTATCTCAATCGGGGTTAGGTAAGGGGGTGGTACAGCGAGACCTGGGTGCCCTTGTACTGAAAGTTGGCGTGCAGTTACAGCAGGCAGTGAAGAAAGCTAATGGAATGTTGGCCTTCATAACAAGAGGATTTCAGTAGGAGTAGAGAGGTTCTTCTGCAGTTGTATAGGGCTCTGGCAAGACCACATTTGGAGTATTGCATACAGTTTTGGTTTCCTAATTTGAGGAAGGACATCCTTGTGATTGAGGCAGTGCATCGTAGGCTCACAAGATTTATCCCTGGGATGGCGGGAAAGATTGTCCTCACTGTCATATGAGGAAAGATTGAAAAGACTAGGCTTGTATTCACTGGAGTTTAGAAGGATGAGGGGGGGGGGGGGGGAATCTTATAGAAACAATAACAATTATAAAAGGACTGGTCAAGCTAGATGCAGGATAAATGTTCCCAATGGTGGGTGAGTCCAGAACCAGGGCCACAGTCTTAGAATAAAGGGGAAGCCATTTAAGACTGAGAAAAAACGTTTTCACCCAGAGAGTTGTGAATTTGTGGAATTCCCTGCCACAGAGGACAGTTGAGGCCAAATCACTGGATGGATTTAAGAGAGAGTTAGATAGAGATCTAGGGGCTAGTGGAATGAAGGGATATGGGGAGAAGGCAGGAATGGGTTATTGATTGGAGACGATCAGCCATCATCACAATGAATGGCGGTGCTGGCTCGAAGGGCCGAATGGCCTCCTCCTGCACCTATTTTCTATGTTTGTGTGAAGCGTCACCTATTCCTTTTCTCCAGAGCTGCTGTCTGACCCGCTGAGTTACTGCAGCTTTTTGTGCCTATCTTCTTGTCAGGGTATAAGACGCCATTCTCTTTAAAATATTTTGACAACTTTCTCAATTCTATGTCCTAGATCCCACCTCCTCTGTGGGTTGGGTGATTTTAAAGTCACTCATTTTCCGCCACCTTCGGTCCCTTATCCACACATTTAGCAACTTCACATTAACAATTTTGTTCATAATTGGGTGAAGAAGGGCCCAGTGAACTCGTAATGATAATCCATTTATCTAATGGCTGATCATGTAATAATATATCTCAGACCGTGGTTCAGAGAATAGTTATCTGAAGTTTAAATATTGGACATACGAGAGACATGGATTTTCCCTGTTGCAAATGTGTTGCCTTTCGTCTCTAACCAACCAAATGGGGACACCCAAAGCCTCCTTCGAATGCCAGAAGCATATCTGCTTCACTTCAGAAATATACATTTATCTTGTTTTGTTTAGTTTAGAGTTACAGCGCGGAAACGGGTCCTTCGCCCCACCGAGTCCGCACCGGCCAGTGATCCCTGCACATTAGCCCTATCCTACGCCCACTAGGGACAATTTACACTTATACCAAGTATACAAACCCAAGCCAATTAACCTACAAACCTGTACGTCTTTGGAGTGTGGGAGGAAACCGAAGATCTTGGAGAAAACCCACGCAGGTCACGGGGAGAACGTACAAACTCCACACAGACAGCACACGTGGTCTCTTACGCTGAAAGCACTGTAAGGTTGCAACTCTACCGTTGTGCCACCATTGTTAAAGACAATAATATCCACTTGTGAATGTGTATTTCAGGGGTGGGGGGTTCAGATAGTAACTACGCTATTTACTTGTATTCCACATTTAACAAGATTTTCCCCCCATATTTTAATGGTCCGTAAATGCGTGATTATAAATTGGGAGAAATGTGGCGCAAACTGTTTAGTTCAGCTGAAAGGCCATCAATCTGAAATGTGAACTTCGTTTCTCTCCCCACAGATGACATGCAACCTTCTGAGCACTAAAATACACAGAACTTTTTGTTGCTGTTTATTGTAGATGCTCTTCATGGATTTTTCATGAATTTTTCAAGAATGGAGAGATTTTATTTCAAAAAATTTAACAATGCAGCCTAAAGTTATGAAAAGATATTCAGGAATTTCTGCTAAATTGTATCCTTTACCTTTGTACTCCTGTAACAAAAAAATGCTGTCATTTTTCAATTTGGTGTGGTTGGGAGAGGTGTGCCTTTATGAGTGATGGCAAACCTCATAAAACGCTCATAAAATATTTCACAAAGTTATGATTTGTAGGATTGCTTTTATAGTGGAGGTACATGATTATTTAATGAAATCCCAAGAGAGTTCTCCTTGCCTTGCTGTTTAAATATCTGCTATAGTAGCTGTACTTAAGATTTATTTCTGTACAAATTATCAACAAATATGATTGTATGGCATTTTGAGTAGTGACATAAATAGAAATAATAAGAAATGCAGATGCTGAAAATCTGAAATAAATAGTAAAAATGTTAAATTCTCCCATCCGGCAGCACTTTGGCAAAATAAACAATTGATCTTCCAGTGTGGGACCCTGTGTCAGGACAGTGAAAGAAAAAAATCAGTTTGTTTTTAGTAGAAGAGATGGTGGGGGAGGGATGAGTAGAACAAAAATAATGTCGGACAGGATGAGATTGAATTGGTTAATGTGGCTGGTTAGAGTAGCAATAAGCAAATTCGGTATTACAACTGTGCATGCCCGGGTCATGGGTCATTCGGGATAAACATTCTAGCCAGCTGAGCTGTGTGTGTACGGATCTGAGTGTTCATTTCAATGAGATTTATAAATAAATGTATCCGTCAAATATGACGGATACATTTATTTATCAGCGTACTGCAGGCTGCACAAATCCACAATTGTATCTATTTAAATTATTGACTCAATACAGCACCAGCCTTGAAAGCGCAAGAATGCCTGGAACAAACCTGTCAATTATCAAATCCCTGGCATTACCCTGAGTCACTGCCATTCAAATTCGATATTGATTTACACGAATTACAAGTTGTGTGGTCAACCTTGCATTCCTATCTAAACAACCTTCCTGGGTTGAAGGAAGAATGAGGAGAATGTGTTGTGTGGAGGGTAGGATGGAAAGTTCAGATTGGATTCTAGCAGGCTGGTTAAACTTTTGAGGTGGGTTGGCTTAAATAAAGATGTTGTCACTTTAACCTCTGGGGTTGGTTCCAGTCTGTCAGGGCACACAGTTGGGAGCCGGGTCCGGGTGACCGGGCGGTGATAATTATGAGAATTTGCAACTATTTGGACCGCAGCCAAACCGGAGGCTTCAATCAGGAATGGGTCGCAGCTCCCCAGCTGACGGGACCTGTTCTCGCTCTCTTTGAAGGAGGCGTCGCCCGCCGCAGTGAGTGGGCAAACGTGGAGCCAACACGTAATATGAGTGGGAGCATTTTCTCAGTCAGACTTTGTCGACAGTTGGGGTGGGGGATCTGGGAGAGAGAGAGCGCTGGCGATGCTACACAGACGGAACAGTTTAATAACGACCCATTAAAATCTGCCCTTTGGCCATTCGGCAACCTGGGCTGATCTGATCTGACAGCCCTCTCGCTAGCTCGCTGCGTGCCCGATCCTAACGCAGAACCTCCACAAAACCTTTGGGCTTCGGGTAACACCTGCACAAAGAGCCTCTGCTAACAAGGGCTGGTGAACTGCGCTGGTCAACGTGCACTGGGCGAGATGGCTGGGGGAAACGCACCGCAACCACTGCAAATGTGGAACACGCACACCCTCTGCTCAATCTATCCAATACTAAAGGGCAGGCATTTCACAGTTAAATGTCTTATATCAGATTGGCGGCTCCTTCACAGGGCCAACGCTATACTCAGTTTTCCTCGGAGATGAATCTTTGCCTTAACGGTACATTCACACTGCCTATAGGTAAAGCATCAGCCCACATCACACTGATACAGTCGCTGCCTGCCTCAGATTAAATATATTTTTACACATAAATTATGAATAAAGATAAGAAAATGTTTCAAACACAAGTAATATTTTCTTATTCCAGTAGCAAACACATTGAGGATTAAATGAAAATAATAAATTATTTTTCTTTATCAATATCTCATAATTGCAGATTAATGAACTGAACTAGAACTGGGATTGTGTAAGTAGTGTGTGAACAGCAGAACAAGAAAGGATGCTATTGAGTTGACAGAATTCTAGATTAATTCCTTGGTTCCAAGCAGCATGAGCTTTGAGTTGGCTGTGCCCAAGCTTATTTCTATTGGAGCATGAGGTTGGGCAAATGTCTGACCCAAAGATTGTTGCTCAATCACTGCTCACCTGCAATGCTAGTGTTTTAGTTATTGACCTTGCAAGGAGCATGGAAAGCAAGTAGTTAAAATGTACAAAACAATTCATATAATACATTTTATTTTTGATTGAGGAACAGAAATGACTGAACAAATATAGGAACAGTTTGTTTGTCAAGAGTCGATTTCTCAAAGTTCACTTGTTTTGAATATTTGATGTTTGGGCTGGAGGTATAATCTGCAGATAAGCTAGCGTCTTCAGGTTTTAGCTAACGTTCGCTTTTTACTTAGTGGACATGCTTCAGATTAAGTAATTTAATTTAGTTTAGTTTAGAGATACAGCACTGACACAGGCCCTTCTACCCACCGATTCCGTGCCGACCAGCGATCCCCGCACACTACCATTATCTTACACACACACACACTAGGGACAATTTTAGAATTATACCAAACCAATTAACTTCCAAACCTGGACCTCTTTGGAGTGTGGGAGGCAAAAGGAGATCCCGGAGAAAACCCACAGGGAGAACGTACAAACTCCGTAAAGACAAGCACCCGTAGTTAGGATCGAACCTGGGTCTGTGGCTGTGCAAAGCAGCAGTTCTACCGTTGTGCCACCCTGTAAAGATGAAACATGTGTTTTGTGCCTGCGAAAATGCCGCACGGATTCCTGCTCCACCTCCACAGTTCTGTATTCCAACCATAAGAATCGACTGTCTATTGACTTTTTTTTTGTACAGAAAAAAAAAATGGATTAAACATGGTGTTCATTATTCCACACGGTTTGCACAGTGGAAATCGGGATTTTCAGTTCTGGAAGGTCTGCCGTTTAAAATTGTGTTTTGTTTTAGATTAGTTTAGAGATACGGTGCGGAAACTGGCCCTTCGACCCTCTGACTCCGTGCCGACCCACGATCCCTGCACATTAACACTATCCTACACACACCAGGGACAATTTACAATTTTAACAAGCCAATTAGCTTACAAACCTGTACGTTTTTTGGACGTGTGGGAGGAAACTGGAGCTCCCGAAGAACACATCCATATTTTTCATTGTGGAACCAAAGAAATATACATGTTTCAAAAAAATCTGTGTGCCTGGCTGAGTGATGGCCAGGGCACTACAGCAGAACATTGCCTTACAATTCTGCAGTGGAGGCGCTTCTGTAGCAAGTGTGCGGTGCCCAGTTCCATAGTCTATGTTTAAGAAGGAACTGCAGATGCTGGAAAATCGAAGGTAGACAAAAGTGCTGGAGAAACTCAGCGGGTGCGGCAGCATCTATGGACCGAAGGAAATGGGCAACGTTTCGGGCCGAAACCCTTCTTCAGACTGATGTAGGGTGGGGGTAGAAGAAAGAAATAGGAGGAGCCAGAGGGCTGAGGGAGAGCTGAGAAGGAGAGGAGACAATAAGGCTACCAGAAATTGGAGAAGTCAATGTTCATGCACTGGGGAGTAAACTGCCCAAGCTAAATATGAGGTGCTGCTCCTCCAATTTCCGGTGGTGCTCACTTTGGCCATGGAGGAGGACCCTGGACAGAAAGGTCGGATTCGGAATGGGAGGGGGAGTTGAAGTGCTGAGCCACCGGGAGGTCAGGTAGGTTATTGCGGACCGAGCGGAGGTGTTCGGCGAAACGATCGCCAAGCCTACGCTTGGTCTCACCGATGTAGATCAGCTGACATCTAGAGCAGCGGATGCAGTAGATGGGGTTGGAGGAGGTGCAGGTGAACCTCTGTCGCACCTGGAACGACTGCTTGGGTCCTTGAATGGAGTCAAGGGGGGGAATTAAAGCAACACGTGTAGCATTTCTTCCGGCTGCAAGTGAAAGTGCCCGGAGAGGGGGTGGTACGGGTGGGAAGGGAAGAATTCTATGTGGTCCCTTTTCTTAGATCGGAGCACAATGCGGTGGCAACATCTGCCACTTATACAATCCAGAGAAATGACTGCAAATGGCCACATATGTAAAGAATCTGTGTAGTGGAGATGATCACCATTTGCTGATACAGGATGATCAGGTTTTATGTTAATAAGTATGACTGAGACATTTACCTTGCAGCAGCCATATCGTCCAAGTTGGCCTTTCTAAAGAGAAATGCAAGAAAAAGGTTCCATATTTGGTCGAAACTAACTTGAATAAAGTGAAGACTGTCCACTTTAATCACTGCAAATCTGTACATTTATAAAAGAAGGGTTCAGTTAGAGATGTTTGCGATACATTTCATGGCCCATATCATGTAACTGAATGCCAATTGATGTGTTTGTATCTGTGGATGTTTGAGGCTGAGGGTGGAGACAGGTGTCTGGAATACGTACCCAACCAGTTGGTGCAGACAGAAAAACTACATTCCGCCCTCTGCTTCGGATTCCAGCAGTGCCATACAAACCTCTGCAGTAGGCTGGGAAAACTGCTTGCTCAACTTGATCTAAGTACACATGGTCTAATCTCAAAATCTGGTGGAGAGGGAAGGTGGAATGGAATGACAAGGCACAGTGAAATTCTTTGATTGCGTGCCAAAGGTATTTAATTGAAGCTGTTTCTGTTGTTGATTTAAACGCGGGCAAAGATATTCCTTCCCTCCTTCAGTCTGAATAAGGGTCTCGACCCGAAACATTACCCATTCCTTCTCTCCAGAGATGCTGCCTGTCCCGCTGAGTTACCCCATCATTTTGTGTCTATCAGAGATATTAAACTCTGGTTTAATGTGTTTTAATTACATTTTGAAGAAATTAAAAAAATAATGTATTTTTACTACCTGATTCAGGGGTTTTTGAATGTCTGAGACATTCAGTCATTCAACTTCATGAACAGATTTGACTGTTGCTAAACTTGGGCTGGGCTTGACATATGCAATTGCATAATGCTGGGAATTATTAAACTGCCGAATTTCCTGGAAAAGAAATTGCCCTCTTGTAAGGAGCTCCACTTGGTAAAAGCAAAATCCCATGGATGCCCTAAAAGATCAGGGCAAATAATTTTGAACTCTGGAGGACTTGGTTCTTGAATTTGTGGAAGGATAGTAAGCATACAATGAAGAGGACCACGTGGTTGCATAGATGTGCGGGATGACTCTGCCCAAAGTGTCACACAAAGGGTGGTGGGTGTATGGATCAAGCTGCCAGAGGAGGTAGTTGAGGCAGCGACTATCCCAACGTTTAAGAAGCAGTTCGACAGGTACGTGGACAGGACAGGCTTGGAGGGATATGGACCAAACGCGGGCAGGTGGGACTAGTGTGGCTGGGACATGTAGGCCGGTGTGGGCGAGTTGGGCCGAAGAGCCTGTTTCCACACTGTATCACTCAATGACTCTGTGACTGGATAACCTTTTTCATCCCTGGATGCATATAGAGCCACCTCACCACTCTTCATTGAAGTTGTTGAATGGATGTGATTTGTGCCAAGGCAAGTGAACTGCGGCTGCAAAATGACCCCTGGGTTATTGTTCATGAATTGTGGAGCAGATCAAAGGGTTTGCAGACTCCAGTCTCGAGAACTGCATGCTGGCATTACATTTATGATCAACAGGCAGGCAATCCATTCTGCGCCATATTTATTGAAAATGTTTGTGAAATTAATTAACGTGCAGATTAAATCACCTTTTTGATGCCAGCCATATCCATGTGCCTGTTGACCTTCTAGCTGCGTGATATATGCCTTCTTTCAGCAAATGAGCCAGATCTTGAGTGGGATCAGCAAGCCAGTTTAGCAGTGGGTCCTGTAGAATACCTTGCAAAAGCCATCTCGTAAACCAGCACACTATTACTGCAGTTTCAAGGAACTTGGAGTAAGGTACTGCGGTCAGCCAGTTTATGTAGCCTTTGCGCAGACGAAACGGGATTGCCAGGTTATGAATTCCAATCAAAATCTAAGGGAATGCACCTATTCAACAAATGGTCAAGTCAGGTGTGTGTGACCATGAAGAGAGTAGTAAGTACCGTAAGTTAGTTCAGTCCTGTCCTCAATGTTATGGTTTAGATTTATTATTGTCACGTGTACCGGGGTAAAATCAACACCTTTATGTTGCATTAAATCCAATTGGAGCAAATAGTATACATAAATACAACCAAGTCAAACTCGAGTACATTAGATAGGGCAAAGGGAAAGATATAGTTTGCAGAATGTAGTTCTCAGCATTGTAGCGCAAAGTCCAATGTCTGCAATGGACTACAGTGCCCTCCATAATGTTTGGGACAAAGGCCCATCATTTATTTATTTGCCTCTGTACTCCACAATTTGATATTTGTAATAGAAAAAAAATCACGTGGTTAAAGTGCACATTGTCCGATTTTAATAAAGGCCATTATTATACATTTTGGTTGCACCATGTATAAATTACAGCAGTGTTTAGACATAGCCCCCCCCCCCTCCATTTCAGGGCACCATAATGTTTGGGGGTGTTTGTATTTCTCAGGTATGTTTAATTGCCTCCATGCAGATATAAGAGAGTTCTCAGTACCTATGTCTTTGGAAACTTTTATTGCTGTTTATCAACATGAAGGACCAAAGTTGTGCCAATGAAAGTCAAAGAAGCCACTGAGAAACAAGGATAAAAACTTTTACTACTTTTTGTTGAACATACTGGTCTTTACTAATCACAACAGGGACTGCCATAAAGACAAATCCCACCTGACCGTCAGATGAAACACTCTTCAGGAGAGGTGTGGAGTCTGCCCACTGTGCAGAAGATTGAACAGAAATACGGCATCTAACACAGCTGTAGACTGCAAAAATAGTGATGGTTGTCTTCTTGTGAAGATGAGTTGAGGATTAACCTATTTTCAGAGTGGAACTGATGCTTATCTGTGAAGCACATGGCCATGTATGGCTGCTGAAGGTACTGGTCTCACCTTATTGCAGCTGATGGTAGTAGCATAATGAAAACTCTGAAGTTTAGACACTCCTATGTTTTCCAAACTTGGGGAACTAAAATAAGCTTGAAGTGGCCAAGTCAATCACCTTCCGTAAGGGACTAGCCCAAAACAAGCAATAAGCTAAAGATCTGCAATACATGCAGAATCACCAGAGAAAGAAGACACCAGGGGATGGAATATCTTTATACTAAACACTGACTACTTCATTTACATGAATTTCCCAAACAAATGGGTATAAAAATACTCTTTAATACAATCTGACAATGTGCACTTTAATCACATGATTTTTTTCAATTACAAATCTCAAATTATGGAGTACAGAAGCAAATAAATAAAGATGGGTCTTTGTCCCAAACAATATGGAGAGCCTTGTATGTGTGGCGCTAAAGTACATTGGTATTGGTTTATTTTGGTCCTGGGTAACGAGATGCAGTGAAAAGCATAGTTTTGTGTGCTAAAGCATCTTAATTCTTCAAGCCTGTATTCACTAAGGAGAATAACTTTGTACTTAAATTGCAAGGAGAGAATGGGGCAATTCTGGAACATGTTTTTACTAAAAAAGGCTATTACATGTCTTAGTGAGCTTAAAGGTGGAAACATTCCCAAGACTTGGTTAAATCTATTTTAAGCTGCTACGGGAGTATATTTTGAGGAGATAGGATGGATGGATTTAAGTTGGATAGAGCTCTAGGGGCTGGTGGAATCAAGGGATATGGGGATAAGGCAGGCACGGGTTATTGATTGGAGACGATCAGATCAGATCACAATGAATCACCTATTTTCTAATGATGGCAACCTTTATTGTCCCATGCTAGGTGTTGCTTAAAAAATAACACAATCAAACTTGAGGAGAAGAGCACAATCAAACTTAACGATAGTAGATTAAACTGCGGTTTAGTATACGGATTTCCATGTTTTCGCACACAACTTCCAGTTCAGATTTTTTTGGTCTTGCCTTTACCATAACGGCCCTTTGTCCTGGCGGTGGTACTGGCTTGGTTGCTGGGTTTGGCCTGGCCACACCATGTTGGCGATACGCTCCACCTCTCCACCGCTCCCTGCCTTTGCAGACCACTCACGATCCTCACACTCCGCTACTTGGAGTGGCAGCCGATCTCATCGAGCCCCGGCTTGCTGCAGGGCCTCCAGCAGCCCTCTCCACTAACACATTGATCTCGACACATTGACCCGCCAATGCGCTGGACCTCTGGTCCTGTTCACACCGCTCAGCCTCGGTTCCCAATTGGCTGGCGGTCCCCGGCCCGTCAGGGAGCGGGTTCCTCGGGAGTTGGAGCGGGGTTGGGCTGGAGTTGGCGCTTCTTCTCCGCGCTGGTTGTGGGCCTGGGGCCGCTGGTGTCGTCTGTCCTGGTCGCCCTGGACGTCATTGCATCTCGGTACACAGGATACACAGTTTCTTCAGCCAGCGCTTTCTTTATGGTGAATGACCTTTGACAAATCCCATGATTCCTTGCGTTTTTCGGAATACAGAACTCGCTTATTGGCTTGGTATCATTGTAAAAAGATTTCCCCTAGTGTGTGCGGTGATCACTGGTCGTCGAGGACTCAGTGGGACAAAGGGCCTGTTTCCGCACTGTATCTCAAAATTGCAAATGAGCTACCACACTCCAATCTTCCTCCAGAAGATTTTATTTTCCCGAACATATTTCTCAAATCAGAGACTCAAGAAATTGCAGATGCTGGAATCTGGAGGAAAATAGCGATGTTTTAGTCCTGATAAAGTCATACTTGTACAGCATGGAAACAAGCCCTTTGGCCCATCTGGCGAACAGTGACCAAGATACCCATCTACACCTGTCCCACCTGCCCATTTTAGGCTCGTATCCCTCTAAATCTTCCCAATTCATGTACCTGTCCAAGTGTGCTCATAGAATAAATAGCAATAAATGTACTCATAGTATCTGCCTTAACTACCTCCTCTGGCAGCTTATTCCATACCACCACCCTCTGTGTGGAAAAAGCTTCCCCTTGGGTTTCTAATAAATCCCCTCTCACCTTAAACATATGAACACTGGTTCTTTATTCCCCTACTCTAGGTAAAAAAAGAACTCCTAGCTATTCCCCTCACAATCTCAACATAACATCCCAACTTCTATGTTCAGTACCCTGACTAATGAAGGCCAATGTACCGAGGGCCAACTTGACTACCCCATCTACCTGTGATGACACTTCCAAGGAACAAAGTACCTGCGCTCCTAGACCCCTCTGCTCTGCAACCCTCCCCTGAGCCCTGTCGTTCACTGGGAAAGTCCTGCCCTGGTTTGACTTCCCAAAATGCAACATCTCACACTTCTCTGCGTTAAACTTCATTTCCCATTCCTCATCCCAACTGATCAAGATCCTGCTGTAATTTTTGAGAACCATTCTCACCATCTATAATACCACCCATTTTAGTGTCTTTCATCTGGTCCAGATGAAGGGTCCCAACCCAAAATATTGATTCCCGATTTCCATCCACAGATTCTGCCTGACACTCTGAGTTCCTGCAGCAGCTCCAATTTTGTCCAGAACAACTAGGTAATAGAGTCGGCGAGAGGCACTCTATTAAGAGAGAGTCTACGGATTAGTTGGGCCAAACTAATCCATGCTTAACTGATCTAGTTCCATTTCATTGTGCCCAACACAAGGGTTATTTGCTGTCGTTTAACCACCCATATTGACCAATCTAAGTCCCAAAGTGCCGGAGAACTCAGTGGGTCAGGCAGCATCTTTAAAGAACACGGATAGGTGACGTTTCGTGTTGAGACCCTTTCAAGGGTCAAAGAGTTCAGTTAACTTTGAGCCAAGGAAAGACAACAAAAATAGAAATAAGGGTCCCCGGCCCACAATGTATCATGTTCACGTTCTCCAGAGATGCCGCCTGGCTCGTTGAGTTACTCCAGCACTTTGTCTTTTTTTGTAAACTCGCATCTGCAGTACCTTGTGTCTTAACTAGCTAATCTTACTCACTGAGACAATATAAAACTCTGCATTTCTGTGGAAATAAATCTGTATATGCATTTGAATGTATAATAAGAAAAACTGATGACATCTCTTGGTGAGGAAATTGGATGAGGGCGTAGATAGCACTCATTGGCTCAGTGGCTGGTGCTAGACTGGAGATGTACTTTTTATTAATTGCTGTGAGAAGATTTCTTTAATTTTGAAAATAGATTTGAATGAATATTTCAGTTCAAAAAAAACAATGACAAATATTTCTTGCTTGTAATTTCTGGACTCTCAATTCTTCAAAAGGAAACAAAAGTGTCAGTTTCTCGTCTGATTGACCTCGCCATTTTCACCCCTCCACTGAAGACTTTTTTTTGTTTCAGCTGTAGTCTGATCCTGAGAAATGAACTTGCATGGATCTACATGTTCCTTGCCTGCACATTCTCACCGTGTTGCAGCTAATTTGTATCACATTTACACTGGTAACTACCTATCTTGAAAAGGATTAAAATATATACATTCTTTTAATTTTTTTTTTAATTGTGAAGGGGGGAAGTGCTTCTCCTTCTGCTCCCTTTTCTGAAGAGTGTAAACCGACGAGTACACATCAGACTGCAGCTGCTGTAGACTGGAGAAGAAAAACAAACTGCTGATGGAGGGAGGAGTTTAAAAATGGGTCTCGACCCCAAACGTCACCCATTCCTTCTCTCCCAGAGATGCTGCTTGTCCCGCTGAGTTACTCCAGCATTTGGTGTCAAACAGCTGAAGGAACTCGCCAGCCGGGCAGCATCTGTGGAGGCGAGGGATTGTCGAGAGTGGACTGAAAAGTGCAAGTGAAAAGCCACCTGAAAAACCTGCTGAGGGAATTAATGCCTGTTGTACTGTAATCTCAACAAGAGTTTAGAAAAATTGAAATGTACAGAGTAGTGAAAGGCTTGGATAGAGTGGATGTGGAGAGGATGTTTCATCTAGTGGGAAAGTCCAGGATGAGAGGTCGTAGCCACAGAATTCAAGGACGTTCTTTTAGGAAGGAGATGAGGAGAAATATGTTTAGTCAGAGGGTGGCGAATCTGTGGAATTTATTCCCACAGAAGGCTGTGGAGGCCAAGTCAGTGGATATATTTAAGGCAGAAATAGATTCTTGTGTTAAGGAAGGAACTGCAGATGCTGGAAAATTGAGGGTACACAAAATGCTGGAGAAACTCAGCGGGTGCAGCAGCATCTATGGAGCAAAGGAGATAGGCAATGTTTCGGCCCGAATCGTTGCCTATCTCCTTTGCTCCACAGATGCTGCTGCACTCGCTGAGTTTCTCCAGCGTTTTGTGTACCCTAGATAGATTCTTGATTAGTACGGGTGTCAGGGGTTATGGGGAGAAGGCAAGAGAATGGGGTTAGGAGGGTGAGATAGATCAGCCATGATTGAATGGTGTAGACTTGATGGGCTGAATGGCCTAATTCTACTCCTATTCCTTATGACTTTAAGGCATCTTGAACGCTGGGCTTTTTGTCCTTCAATTTGTGAAGGAAAAATCTGATCCAGGCCTGCAGATTGCCGACTAAACTCCCCCTATATGTTATTTTGCATCTGATTCCTAGCTTCTGATTTATGGTATCAATTTCAATTTTTGGTGAATGGGAGAGGAAAAAACTATTGGTTGCATGATTAACCAAACTGCAAAAAGCTCAAGTTAAAAGAAATGTAGTTATTTTAAATATTTAAACGTGCACATTATATTAATTTACTTCAGGATATTTGTCCCATCGAATAGGGGACAACCTCTAATCTCTGCTCCAGAAGAACCTCCTCTAACTATTTGTGTAGGAAGGAATTGCAGATGCTGGTTTATACCGAAAATAGACACAAAAAGCTGGAGTAACTCCGCGGGTTTGATAGTATCTCTGGAGAAAAGGAATAGTTAACGTTTGAGACCCTTCTTCAAAGAAATAGCTGGCGTTTCGGGCCAAGACCCTTCTTCAGTCTGAAGCTAATTCTTTTCATCAGAGATGCTGGCTGACCCGCTGAGTTGCTTCAGCATTTTGTGTCTATCCTGTAACACTCCTTCAGTTGGTGGTTAAGCCCTTCAGAGTGCTCTGAATAGAGCGCCTTAAATTTAGCTCTTGTGAATTCGCCCATACATAGTATCCTTCTTAAAATCATTTATCTGCTAGAATGTTGGTTATTAGGCATTAACTCATTATTGAAATATGAAGGTATGTATTTTTTTAATATATCTTTGCACTTCATCTTGGCTTCATTGGTGTAATCATGAAAGAAGTGATCCATTCCAGGGTCAACCTCCCAAATGAACTTGTGTATAATATCTAGGTTGAGCCTTCCGGTATCATAATTATAATAATCATAATAGTCATAATCATACATTATTAGCCAAGTTTGATTTGCAACATACGAGGAATTTGATTTGCCATACAGTCATACCAATTAAAAAGCAACAAAACGCACAAAATACATTTTAAGCATGAACATCCACCACAGTGACTCCTCCACATTCCTCACTGTGATGGAAGGTGGAAAAAAAGTTCAATCGCTTCCCTTCATTGTTCTCCCGTGGTCGGGGGCCTCGAGCCCTTTTATCGCTCACCTTTTATAAGAAGTATTAAAACAAGGAGCCAACCCATGAGCACAAACCTGGTAATAGCAGGAATTATTGCAGTATTTAAGAAATGGGATGGTCTCATCGATAATACGAGTAGACCATTCGGCCCTTCACTGCAGCACCAGCACCACCATTCCCTTTGATCATAGCTGATCATCCACATTCTGTACCCTGTTCCTGCCTTCTCACCATATCACCTGACTCCGCAATCTTTAAGAGCTCTGTCTAACTCTCGCTTGAAAGCATCCTGAAAATTGGCCTCCATTGTCTTTTGAGAAACAGAATTCCACAGATTCACAACTCCCTGGGTAAAAAGGTTTTTCCTCATCTCCGTTCTATATGGCCTACCCCTTATTCTTAAAACGTGGCCCCTGGATGGTATCATAGTGTTTAGGCAGCTTGGCTTTCTGAGAGAGAGGGGCTTTCATCATATTTAGTCGACTTAGCTTTCTTGGCTTTCTGAAGTAATCAGCATAAATAGTTCATATAGTCATTCACTTCTTTGCTGATTTGTTATGTAAACTCAGTTCATTTATGCACAATGCCTTGGGCCATGCAAATTAATTCCGAATCCATAGGGGCTGGAGACTATCTCTTTCCAACTATGTCAAACTATGGCAGATTGTATCTCAATCTGACATTCCTACATGTGATAGACACAAAAATCTGGAGTAACTCAGTGGGACAGGCAGCATCTCTGAAGGGAAGGATTGGGTGATATTTTGGGTCGAGACCCTTCTTGAAACTGGAGAAGGGTCTCGACCCGAAACGTCACCCAATCCTTCTCTCCAGAAATGCTGCCTGTCCCACTGAGTTACTCCAGGTTTTTCAGTCTATCTTCGGTTTAAACCAGCATCTGCAGTTCCTTCCTACACGTGATTGATGGAATTATGGAATGGTTTCAATTCCCCTCCCGACGATGGCTTGTTTTTGACTTGTTTGGGATCTGGATACAACTTGCAGCTTTTGTTGTTCATTCCTAATTACCTCTTAAACTACTGTGCCTTTTCAGTAGACCTTCGAAAGACGGCCACATTGACTGACCTGGAGTCATGTATTGGCGAAACCAGGTGAGGAGGATGGTAAATGTCCTCTAAAGCACCAGCATAATCCTGTACATTGGTGCAGTGAATAGTGCTGCTAACATTTCAGTGCACGCGACCCAGGTTCACTCCTCACATCCGGGTCTCTACGTACGGAATTTGCACTTTCTCCCGGTGATTGCGTGTGTTTCCTCACCCATATTTCCCCCATATTTCCCCCATATTCCAATGACATAGGTTGGTAAGTAAAGTGGCTGCTGTAGCTTGTTTGTTCCTCGTGTGTATGGAGTGGTTGCACTTGGGGGAGCAGCTGATGTGGAATGAATGGGCTATGGGGAAAAT
Source organism: Okamejei kenojei (assembly GCA_035221665.1). Lineage (NCBI taxonomy): Eukaryota > Metazoa > Chordata > Chondrichthyes > Rajiformes > Rajidae > Okamejei > Okamejei kenojei. Next base: position 13,542,497 of record CM069131.1, on the reverse strand, counting down.
TTAATAGGCAAATGGGAATGCTCTGAGAGGTGTTGGGCCAAATGGCCTCCTAAGCAGTAAGGAAAGATGGAAGTGAATCCGATGGGTTTTTGCAGTAACCCAACTGTTTTTGTTTGTGATTTACCATTAGTAAACAGTCGGTCCTTTTAATTGCATTTCTGCCCTGGTGGAATTTGAACTTGAGTATCTCAATTGTTAGTCCGTGTATCTGACTTACTAATTGGAGCGAAAAAGCTGCAGGTGCTGGAATTTAAAAACATAAACATGGTCAAGATAACAGTTAAATTAAAAAAAAAACACAGCTATTTGAGTTTGTTGCAAAAAGTAACAAATTGAAACAAAAATGTGCAGCTACATTTGCAGAGAGAATAAAAGCGTTGAATTTGTGGTTGTGTTGTAAAGGTGGCAACATGCTGAGAAGGAAGATGTTGAACATTGTTGGACCAACATCAATGCCCAACATAGGTTTGAGGAAGATAGACACAAAATGCTGGAGTAACTCAGCGGGTCAGGCAGCATCTCTGGGGAGAAGGTATGGGTGACGTTTCGGGTCGAGATCCTTCTTCAGACTTATTTATGGCCCTGTCTCACTGTGCGAGTTGACCCACGAGATACCCCGAGTGACAGACTCGTGGCTGTGCACGAGACTTCAAGTTTATGATCAAGTGTGTAACCGAGTTCCCACGGGTATGTCATTGCTGCGATGTTCCAAGTTCCTCTCCTGAGTTACCAAGTTCCTCTCCCGTTACTCTTGAGCCAACCGTGAATGAAGGTATGTTTTAATAAAGCAACAATGTTAAAATACATCTCCATCCTGTGGTTTTGAGTTATTTCAGCGCGGCGGCATCTATTGATATGACCTACAATGGGAAAATGCGCATCCTCCAGTAACCAAGCATTTCTTGTTGTTTTATGTTTTTAAATACTTTTTTGCAATGGATCTCTATTTTAAATAAATTTAAAAAAGGAAGCAGCTCGGGTGACTGACATTGACCGCCGGGAACCCGACAGCAGACACACACACACACCACACACACACACACACACACACACACACACACACACACACACACACACACACACACACACACAAACACACACACACACACACACACAACACACACAGAGATACACACACAGACAGCAGGACTGGCCGCCACTTCAGAGGAAGGAAGCAGCTCGGGTGACTTTGAGCGGCCGCCGGGACCCGACAGCAGACACACACACAGATACAAACAGATAGACAGAGAGAGAGACACACACACACACACATAGAGAGAGAGATACACACAGACAGCAGCTGGCCACCACTTCAGAGGAAGGAAGCAGCTCGGGTGACTTTGAGCGGCCGCCGGACCCGACAGCAGACACACACACAGATAGACAGAGAGGGAGAGAGAGAGACACACACACACACACACACACACACACACACACACACACACACACACACACACACACACACACACACACACACACACACACACACAGAGAGATACACACAGACAGCAGGACTGGCCGCCACTTCAGAGGAAGGAAGCAGCTCGGGTGACTGACATTGAGCGGCCGCCGCGACCCGACAGCAGACACACACACAGATACACACAGATACACACACACACACACACACACACACACACACACACAGCCACACACACAGCCACACACACACACACACATATGTGGCGTTTCTGCTCGGGACCCTTCTTCAGACAATCCAATGTCCCATAATATATTCTTTAAATATTAAGTTTTCTGTTGAAAGTGTGGTGCCGTGGTTACGGGTTGTCGGAAGGAAGATGATGAGGTCTGGTACAAGTTGACTTTGTTTTCAGTAATCAGGCCTCTGTGTTGGCCGATGTCTGGTTGATCGAGCGTTCATACAGTTGCGAGCGAGCGAGGTCCATATATAGGAGCAAGGAACGCGAAGCCTCTGAGGGTTCATTGTTCCCCTGGTTTGGATTGCTCCCAGGAGAGCGGGCACAAAGAAAAATTTAGGCATTTTTCTGTGGAAGGGGGAGGGCAGTATAAAATCGAAAGCATTGTACAGCAGCACTCTCCCGAACACAAAACACAGCGCAGCGTAAACAATTAAACAGCTTCACTTTTAAAAGCAAAGACACACGTTAAATTACACGGCCCCAAGAAATCGCCTCTCAATTGCTTCGGTTGGAATTGAAATATATATAATATATATAATATGTATATACATATTATACTACTTTGGTTCAGTCCCTTTCAGATTATAAAAAAGTTCCCACGATAGACTCACGAGACACTATGGTAAACGCACGGGCCATTACGTTACTGCAACGAGTTTAAATGTTTCCATTTTTAACTTGAACAGTTAATTTGACTCGTGGAAAAAATCAAACATGTTTGATTTTTTTTCACGAGTTAACAAGTTTCCCGAGTACCTGCCGTTAGCGCCACGAGTGGACAAGTTGAACGCGCGAGTTCCGACGTTCCCGCTACGTGATCACCACGAGTGAAAACTCGGGGTCACTCGTGGGCCAACTCGCACAGTGAGACAGGGGTTCTTCAGACTTAGCAACTAGCTTTGCTCTTTCATCAGGCGTCATCAGAAGTAGCAAATTAAAGCAGATTGTGAATTTGGATACATCATTGTATCTGCAAGCATTTTACTTGGCATCCTGTTCAGCACGGACATTGTGGGACAGAGGGCTTGCTCCTGTGCTCTACTGTTCTGTGTTGCTCTAAAGAACACTCTAAGTCTTTGGCAGTATCTGGTGTTCTTGTAAAGCTGGTCGTGTCATTCCAACTCAGTAAATTCTCATATTCCACTTTTGATCCAATTTATTTTATCCTGTGTGATTTATGGATTATGCATCAACAAGTGGTTTATATCAGGGAATCAAGGTCATTGGGGACATATTTTCTATCTGTCTTTAAGTTTACTTTTGAGATTATATTATTTATTTGTCCTTGTTTCTGGCTTGTTGAAATGATCCATCACCATTGACAAACTGGACATTGCTTTTTGGTTTGCGCCATCTGAGATAATTTGAGATGATAACTGAAGTAAAATTATACATTTTGACATAGCTCTTTTCATGTTCTCAAATTGTTCTCTGTAACAATGAAAACATCACACAGTGGTCATACCTAAGAATGTCAATTGTAGTGAAATCTTAGGGATTGTAACATTCCAGTCCTAATAATCAATCTGAACATCTGGATCAAACCAGTGACCGCTGCGAAAGGGCAGCTGACAACCAGGGAAAGACCTAGTGACAGCCTGGAGAGACTGCTGACCGGAGGGAATAGACCCCACCGGGGCTGGCATGGGCTAGCTCCTCACGCCAGCAGGATCCATCGCTAATCAGCGTTTTGGATCCACCCACATATTGCTAAAAAAAGACAAAACGAAGAATACCCCTTGAGTCTGCGAGAGCGTTTTGGCATCCACAGGAAGACTCATCGACAGACCACACGGCAACAGACCTAGGAATGGAATCGACAATGAGTCTTACTAACACAGCAATTGACAGAGCAGCAGCACTGGCAGGACATAAGATACGAAGTTGTATCTGTGGCTGGGAAAGGTTAACATCAGAGAAGGGTCTCAAGATCCACCAGGGCAGGAAAAAGTGCCTGAGAGAGCTTGGTGTGGGGCCTTCGCATTGACCACTGCTTTCTAAGAGGTAGGCCAAATCAGTGGAGTGAGGCCCAGTGGCAGGATAACCGCCACTGTCCACAGGGTATCAGCACCCCATGCGAAGCTCAACCAGGTACAGTACCACCAACGGACACGAGTCCAGAGCCCGACCAGCCACAGTCAGCGGTAGAAAGAAAAATGGAAGGGAAAAGGCCTCAAATCTTGTGGCCTAAATCCTGCCAGAGGAAAGAGTGTGAGACCGTTAACACTGACCTCGTCCATCTTCTGGAAGGGTTGAAGGGATGTGTGGAAAGAAAACTGGAGAAGATGGGAGACACCATATACAACTATGGGGCGGAGAGATTTAGGGTGAAGGTCATGAAACAGAGGACACAGAAGGAACCAGCACTCCAGTACAAGTCCAGGAGGCAGCAGGAGATCAAAAGACTGGTGAAAGAAAGGAGGCAGCTGAGAAAACAGTGGAGGAAGGCCACAGAGGCAGAAAGGAAAGGACTCGAGGCACTGCAGGCAGAAATAAAGCAGCGCCTGGCAATCCTGCGAAGATGCCTGAGAAAGCAACACAAGAAGAATGAACGGGCGAGGGCAAGTTTCTACAGAGATCCGTACAAGTTTGTTAAAAGCCTCTTTGTCAAGGAGAAGAGCGGGATCCTGAGAGTACCTGTAAGGGAACTGGAGGAGCACCTGAGGAAGACGTACTCTGACAATCTGAGGCATGAGCCAGTCACCATTCCAGACCACCTGAGCTCCAGATGGACATAAGGCCTCTACATGGAAGGAGTTGGAGAGCACAGTCAAACGGGCAAGAGCAGCATCAGCCCCAGGGCCCAATGGCATTCCATACAGGCTCTATAAGAACACCCCTGGTGCCCTGAAATACCGTTGGAAGTTAATGAAAGTGGCATGGGGGAAAGGAATCATACCTAAGGCATGGCGAAGGGCAGGAGGGATCTTAATTCCCAAAGAAAGGAACTCTTCAACCATTAGCCAATTCCGCCAGATCAGCCTTCTGAACGTGGAAGGAAAGATCTTCATTGGTGTTATGGCCCAAAGACTCTCAGCATTTTTGCAGAGCAACAACTTCATTGACACGTCAGTGCAGAAAGCAGGAGTGCGTGGTTTCTCAGGATGTCTGGAACATGCAAACATCATCTGGCACCAGATACAAACTGCCAAGAAGGAAAAGAGAGATCTGCATGTGGTTTTCTTAGATCTCGCCAATGCCTTTGGTTCGGTGCCCCATGAGACTCTTTGGGCAGCTTTTAATTTCTTCCAGGTCCCAGAGGTCATCACAAAGCTGGTAAAAGCTTACTTCCAGGACCTCCAGTTCTGCGTCACAACACAGGACAACACCACCGCCTGGCAGCACCTTGAGGTAGGCATCATGGCAGGCTGTACCATTTCTCCTCTGGTTTTCACCATGGCAATGGAGCTCATCATTCGAGCATCACGGTGGGTGGTCGGAGGGGAACGCTTGAAGAGTGGGCTGCGTCTTCCTCCAATCAGGGCGTACATGGATGACATGACCACAATAACCACAACAGAAGCATGCACCAAACGCCTGCTGGATAAACTCCAGGAAAACATCAAATGGGCACGAATGGAGATTAAACCCAGCAAATCCTGCAGTATTTCCAACGTCAAAGGCTGGCTCACTGATGAAAGGTTCCGCATCAATAACGAGACAATACCAACTGTCCTGGAGAAGCCTGTCAAAAGCCTCGGGCGATGGTACACCGCATACCTCAAGGATGCAGAGCAGGTGGAACAACTCAGGCAGGATACAATCAGTGCCCTCAAGCAAATCAACAATACTGCTCTCCCAGGGAAGCTGAAGCTTTGGTGCCTTCAATTTGGTCTACTGCCCCGACTCATGTGGCCAATTACCATCTACGAGGTCACTTTATCCCATGCCAGCCACCTGGAGAGACTGGTGAACTCGCAAGTGAGGAAGTGGCTTGGGCTACCGTGCGTCAGCAGCATAGGGCTCTGTGGGAATGGAGCCCTCTCACTGCCGGTCTCAAGCCTGGTGGAGGAGTACAAATGTGCCAAAGTGAGGCTGGACATGACACTAACAGAATCCCTGGACCCAATAACAGAGATGCCAAGTGTCCCGGATTCGCCGTATTTTGTCCCGGCGAAATAACCTTTTTACGGTGTTCCGGCAGCCAAACATGCTGTTACGGAACACCGCCGCGCCGGTGTTCCTCCCGTGGTGAACGCCGGCGCCATGTGCCCCCGGTTTTCCGGCCCGCGCGATCAGCGGCACTTTGCCGGGCCCTAGTGTCCGCGCGTGCGCAGTGGGGGAGGGTTGCCGGGCCCCAGTGGCCGCGCGTGCGCAGTGGGGGAGGGTTGCCGGGCCCCAGTGGCCGCGCGTGCGCAGTGGGGGAGGGTTGCCGGGCCTGGCGCCATATCGAGCCACGCCACGCCCGGCCCAGAGCCCGGGCGGCGCCGGCCCGCGCGATCAGCGGCACTTTCTTGCCGCCAGCCGGCCGCTCGCGGCAGCCCCATCACCGGGCCTCCCCCCCACCCCCACCCAGTGCGCAGGCGCAGACCCGCCGGCAACCTTGCCAAGTGTGCATGTGCCGCACCCGCCCGCCGGCAGCCCGCTGATCTGCACCAGTGCGCAGGCGCAGACCCGCCGGCAACAACCCCAAGTGAGTATGTTACGGAGAGAAATGCATTTAACCCCATTTGTTACGGACAAATGGGTTGAATGTTACTGTGAACTAAATTTAGGGTTGGCATCTCTGCAATAATAAGAGGTGTCGCTCCAACCCTAGCAACAGGTAGGAAATGGACTCCAGCAGCAGTGGTACTGGACGCAAAATCCGCCCTCCAACACCGGGACATAGTGGGCCATGTCCAACAAGGCCGAGGGGGCTTTGGCCTGGGAGCAATGAAACTTACCTGGCAAAAGGCTACTCCAGCTGAACGTCGGCACCTGGTGGTGGAGGAGGTGCGCCACCATGAAGAAGCAGCCAGGTGTGCCAAAGCCACATCCCAAGCCAGACAAGGCCGCTGGATGCCGTGGATGGCGTTGAGAGGAGGAAGATCACATGGAGAGAGCTGTGGACCATGGAGTCAAATAAGTTGAGCTTCATTATCAGAGCCACATATGATGTCCTTCCCTCTCCCACAAACCTAAATCTTTGGCTGGGAGAGGATCCAGCCTGTCGCCTGTGTGCAGTTCCAGCAAACATCAAGCACATCCTGGTTGGTTGTAAGACCAGCCTAACACAAGGCAGATACACCTGGCGACACAACCAGGTGCTGAGGTGTTTGGCAGCTGAACTCGAGTGCAAGTGAGTTACCACCAACGCCATGCCTAGCAATGCCCAGATAACATTCCCGCAAATACCATCCTTCATCCGGAAGGAGAGAAACGGAGGACTAACCCCTCGCCTCTCAACTCATGCCCAGGGACTGGGAAATGCGTGTTGACCTAGGCCAGAGGCTTTCGTTCCCAGTTGAAATCGCAGTTACCAACTTGCGACCAGACCTCGTTCTCTGGTGCAACTCCTGTCGCCGTGTTTTCATCATTGGGCTGACGGTCCCATGGGAGGAGGCTGTGGATGAGGCTTATGAAAGGAAAAAGCTTTGATATTCAAACCTTGCAGCAGAGGCAGAGGAGAGAGGTTGGAGGGTAAGGTTGTGTCCAGTGGAGGTGGGGTGCAGGGGCTTTGTAGCCAGTTCCACCGCAAGGCTCCTGAGGGAAGTAGGAGTCAAAGGGCAGGCACAAATAAAAGAACTTGCCAATGCCGCCGAACGGAGCAGTCACTGGCTGTGGCTGAAGAGGAGAAATGCTGTCTGGGCTGCCACGTGACCATCTAGAAGCTAGCAATAAGACACACAACTAGGTCTGATAAACCTGTGGTGGGCCTACCTCGACTGAGGGTGTCTTGTGATAAAAGGCCGAAACACCCAGTGACATTGAGGTACACAACTGAAGATGTGCCTGATTGTTAGCAAAATTCACCTAGTGGTCATCCCCAAGAATGTCAATTGTAGTGAAATCTTAGGGATTGTAACATCCAGTCCTGATAATCAATCTTTTGAACTACAATCACTATATAATACAAAATTTAACTTTTGCATGTTTTATACTATTAAAGAACATTTATTCAATTGGACATTTGTTTCGGTCGACTACATGCTATTTTAGCACCCATGGGCATGACCCTTTAAAATACTTTTGAGAACATTGTTCTGTTTAATATTTCTTGTTACATGTGGCTGTATAATTTATTGCAGGGGGGTGGGAGATTGTAACCATCATGTGGTCCACCCTGTTTTGACGAATGCAATCAACCTGACGTGCACAATCAAATAAGATCAAATAGAACAAGTTGCCCACAACTTTAGGCTTTGCACGCCATATGCAAGAAGAAGAAACTTTATTGCAGGCTGTTTATCTTTGAGTCAGTCTTGTACAATAATGATAATAACAATGGAAGCGTAGGAGGGCATTTTGTACTTTTGTTACCACAACATATGGTCACCTGACAATATGGAATTCGCTCCACTATTTATGGGTGGTAAAATTACTCGCCCATTAGGAGCCACATTGTTGACGGTCGTCCTGTGTGGTATCCTGCCGACTACGCCAATTGTAAGTAGGAATTTTGTACTTTACCTGTACTCCATATTTGACTACACAGATAGGTATCGACACAAAATAAAATAGTGGTGAGTCTATCAAAAAAGTCGGTTTATTAAAAGGGAGTATCATTGTACATCGGAAAACAGTTTGGGCTTTCTCGCACTGCTTCCCGTGCATTCATGTGTTTTGGTAGTAGGAATAAAGGCGTAGACTATTTTCTAAATGGGGAGAGGATTCAGAAATAAGAGGTGCAAAGGGACTTGGGAGTGATGATGCAGGAATCCCAAAAGTTGAATTTGCAGGCAAATGCAATTTTAGCATTCATTTCGAGAGGACTAAAATATAAAAGCAGGAATGTAATGCTGAGTGTAAAAGAAGGGACTGCAGATGATGGTTTCCACCGAAGATAGACACAAAATGCTGGACTGAAAAATGTCTCAACTCGAAACATCACCCATTCCTTCTCTCCAGATATGCTGCCTGTCCCGCTGAGTTACTCCAGCATTTTGTGTCTATCTTGATAATGAAGTAATTGGAATTAGGAAAGATGTTCATTTACTATAATTACTTGTTCTTAATTCATTTGGAGCTGTTTAATTTGAAATATTATCATTGAGTAAACTGTGCTGGAATATATATATCAGTTGAACAGTCTGTGATCTAAATCTTTGTTACGTTTTGTCAAATTAAACATCTGATTGTGGATCGGTAGGACATGTGGAACTAGATATGATGTTATGTCACAGCAAACATGGCCACCCAAACTGTTCAGTACATAATAAGGTGTTGAAACAAATTTGTTGCACTTTTTTTTCAATTAACACAGTTTGAATTACTTTCACATGCAATAACTAGGGCATGAAATTAGCTTCGAAAATGTGCCCTCAGATGCACAAAATAAAACGTTTTAAATGAATAGTCAATTGGGCAACTATATACACTTAATTCTGTGTTCAGTTGCTTACACAAGCAGTCATTGCAAATCAGCTTGTCCCATCTGCAATACACGCAAACCAAAATGGGATTTTCAGTTTTGTTATAATATAGGAAAATGCTTATTTAGTCTGTTGATTCTGTGACAGCTCTCGTAGCCATTCCCGTTCACCCAAACTCTCCTCTGATTCTCCTACGATCCATGCACACCAGGTGCAATTAACAGCAAGGAGTTAATTGGGAAGCAATTGGAGCACCAGAGGAGAACATGTAAATTCCCACATAGACGGCACCAGAGATTTGAACCTCGAGGTAAACATGGTGAGTTGGAGCAATGAGGCAACAATGCTACCTGCTGTGCTGCTAAATAAACTACAGATGCTGGAATTTTTTTTAAAAAAAGAAGAAAATATAGGTAATGCTCAGTTGGTCTGGCAGCATCAGAGGTGAGAAAAACGGAGTTGATGTTTAAGATCGAAAACCTTTTATCGAACTGAAAATGCAAGCAAACAGTTTTCTAGTTGCGGAGAGGAGGAGGTTGTGATAAAACAGAATGTTTGCCTTACATTCTGTATTCTCACACGTCCTTTTATTTCCAGCACCTGTAGTTTGGGGGAGAACCACATGGTCAGGGTGACATTTACATTAAAAAAACGGTCCAATGTATGGTTTCTGCACAGGCATCTCGGAAGGCAATTGGCACTTCAAGAATCCCTTGAAGCCGTGATGGCACTGTGGCAGGATGGGCTGAGGTGGTGCTGAGGGGGAGGGGAGGCAGAGCATTCTTCTGTGTGTCACCTCGCTGTCACTCCCACCCTCTCTAATCACATGCACACACTTACTCCTATGTTCTCTCTCAACACCTGAGCTGAGAGTGGTCCCAAGTGATTGCACTTGTTTTTAAATATTCAGTGAAGGAAGCTTCAGCAAAGTATTTAATATCCGCTGGTGGTTGTCGAGTGAGATTGCGGATGCAGTGTGGAGGACATTTGACCTGAAGAAGGGTCTTGACCCGAAACGTCACCCATTCCTTCTCTCCAGCGATCTGCGGGTATGAATATTGGTTTCTCTAACTTCAAGAAACCCCGGCATTCCCTCCCTCTCTATCCCTCCCCAAGTGGCACCAGCTTCTCGTTTTCACCCAACAAACAGCTAACAATGGTCTGTTTCCATTATCATCATTACTTTTTTGCATATCTTTCATTCATTGTTCATTATCTCACTACATCATCTTCTATCTCTCGTTTCCCCTATACCTAACTAGTCTGAAGAAGGGTCTCGACCGGAAGCGTCACCCATTCCTTCTCTCCAGAGATGCTGCCTGTCCCACTGAGTTACTCCAGCTTTTTGTGTCTATGTTTGGTTTAAACCAGCATCTGCTGTTCCTTCCTCCACATTTGATGTGACAGTGCAGTCCCTTTTATTGATGTGCCAACCCCAACCTTGAATATTGTCCTTGAAGGTACTGCAGACATTGGTTTATACCGAAGATAGACGCAATGTGTGGAGCGACTCACGGTACAGGCAGCATCTCTGGTGAAAAGGAATATGTGATGTTTCGGGTCAAGACCCTTCTTCAGGTTCACCTCAGAGTAAGGTGCATCTGGTTTTCGAGTTAGTTTGTTTTGAAGGTCACAGGATGGAATCAAGGGTTATGGGGAGAAAGCAGGAACGGGGTACTGATTTTGGATGATCAGCCATGATTATATTGAATGGCGGTGCTGGCTCGTAGGGCCAATTGGCCTACCCCTTGTACCACATCTGGAGTATTGTGTGCAGTTTTGGTCCCCTAATTTGAGGAAGGACATTCTTGATATTGAGGGAGTACAGGGTAGGTTTACAATGTTAATTCCCGGGATGGCGGGACTGTTATATGCTGAGAGAATGGAGCAGCTGGGCTTGTATACTATTGGAGATTAGAAGGATGAGATGGGATCTTATTGAAACAGATAAGATTATTAGGGTTTGGACATACTAGAGGCAGGAAACATGTTCCCGATGTTGGGGGAGTCCAGAACCAGGGGCCACAGTTTAAGAATAAGGGGTAAGCCATTTAGAACGGAAACGAGGAAACACTTTTTCTCACAGAGAGTTGTGAGTCTGTAGAATTCTCTGCCTCGGCGGGCGGTCGAGACCGGTTCTCTTGATACTTTCAAGAGAGAGCTAGATAGGGCTCTTAAAGATAGCGGAGTCAGGGGATATGGGGAGAAGGCAAGAACGGGGTACTGATTGGGGATGATCAGCCATGATCACATTGAATGGCGGTGCTGGCTCGAAGGGCCGAAGGGCCTACTCCTGCACTTATTGTCCTGCACCTATTTTCTATGTTTCTATGTTTCCTTCCAAAGCTATATTTTCTGCCAGCAGTGATGGAAACGTGCACAATGCAACAGGTGATGGGCACTTTGACTGCCCTCAGGTGAATCGCACCTGAAGGTGCCAGCCTATTTCCTGATTTTTATTTACCCCAGAAGCGAACGCCATCCTCGCCTGCGCCTGGAGTAGTCGCCTGGGTATGCCAACCTGCACTAGAAAGCTTTAATGCAAATGAACGTTGTCTTACTTCATTCCCGCATCAATCTCTTTGTTACCTCTTCAAATAAAACTCAAATCAAGTTTGTAGGACACATTTCCCCATGCAGAACACAGGCTCACCGACCGGCCTGCAGTTCACTTGCTGCCCTTCTTAATCAATGGTACAGCATTAACCGCCCTCCAGTCTTCCGGAACTTCACCTGTGGCCAAATATGATGCAAGTGTCTCTGCAAAGTCATGAACAATATCTCCCCGTGTTTCCTGCAAGGGCCTGTCCCACTGTGCGGACCTTGGGATGTATCCACGTGTTTCCTGCAAGGGCCTGTCCCACTGTGCGGACCTAATTTGCGAGTTTAGAAGAGTTTGTGCTCGACTCATACTCGCAGCATGGTCTACACGTGGTCCCAGGAGGTCCATGTAACTCTCCTTCATGCTCGAAAGAAGTTCCCGCGTACTCGAGGCCTCAGTTTGGTCGAGGAGTATTTTTCAGCATGCTGAAAATTGTCCGCGAGTAAAAATTGGTCGGCATTCATAAAATCGATATATTTTTTACTCGTAGGTTTAGTCGTAGTAGGTCGGCATGTTATTCGTAGGTAATCGAAGGAAATCGAAGGTGGTCGTCTTCACTCTCCACTATTCGGTGTCCAATTTTCCCGAAGCTAGTCGAAGTTAGTCTTCAACATAGTCGAAGGAGGTCAAAGGAGATCGAAGGAGACCTTCTACATAGCCAAAGGAGGTCTTCTACATATTTGTAGGAGATTCTCCACAAAGTCGAAGGAGGTCGTAGGACGTGTTCGACTTTGGCGATACAACAAGACCATGACATTTTTTTAAACTCTTCTAAACTCTTCTAAACTCGCATATTTGGCCCCTGCAGTGGGACAGGCCCTTGTGTGCTTTAAGTCTGTCAATACTGCCTCTTTGATAATTAATATATCATCCAAGACCTCACATTACATTTTCCTCAATTCCTTTGCTTCCATAATCGCCGCAGTAAAAACTGATAAGAAATATTTATTAAACATCCGAGCCATCTCCTGTGACTCCACGTGTAGATGGCTGTGCAAATCTTTGTGGAGAACGATTGAAACATATGCAAACTGATGATAAACAGCTCTTTCTGTATTTTATTGTCAGATCTCCACTGCATTTATGGCTGTCGCTGACCTTTCTGAATGAGAAATTGTGAATCTGTGGAATTCTCCGCCACAGAAGGCAGTGGAGGCCAATTCACTGAGTTTTCAAGAGAGAGTTAGAGAGAGCTCTTGGGGCTAACGGAATCAAGGGATATGGGGAGAAAGCAGGAACAGCTTTTAGATGATCAGCCATGATCATATTGAATGGCGGTAATGGCTCAAATGGCTGAATGGCCTACTCCTGCACCTATTTTCTATGTTTATGATTAGAACTGTTGGCCATACTCAGCAATTTAGCCCATTCATTTTGCCAATTGCAAACAATACTGTGAGCTCCAGTATCTTTTATTTCCCTATGTATACAAAAACAATTCTGCCCACTTCATAATCTTTGGGGATTGGGTGTCGGTGCGTAGCCCATTGTATCCAGGAGCGTGATTTTTTTTTTTTTAAACTTGCCTCGGGTATTTAACAAAATTAAGTAGTTTACACAAAGCTTTTGATAGCTGTAAGGCTGCTTCATGCATCATTGGAAACATAACAAATTCTGACTGCGCAAAGAATTAGTATTTTAGTTTAGTTTATTATTGTCACTTGTACAGTGAAAAGCTTTTGTTTATGTGCTATCCAGTTAACAAAAAAAAGATCATACATGATTATAATCAAGCTATCCACAGTGGGCAGATAAAGAATAAAGGGTGCAATATTTAGTAGCAGATACATTCTGTTTAAGGATGGTTCAAAGGTCTCCAATGAAGTAGATGGGAGACCAGAACCACATTTGAACTGCTGAGAGGACGGTTCAGTAGTCTAATAACAGCTGTGAAGAAACTATCCCTTAATCTGGAGGTATACATCTTCAAACTTCTCTACCTCTTGCCTGATGGGAGAGGGGAGAAGAGGGAGTGACCGGGTGAGACTGGTCCTTCATTATGTTGCTGGCCTTGCTGAGGCAACGTGAACTGTAGATGAAGTTAATGTAAGGGAGGTTGGCTTGTGTGATGGCCTCGGTTGCGTCCACAATTCTCTGCAATTTCTTGCGGTCTTGGATGGAGCTGTTCCCAAACCATTCTATGATGCATCCTGATAAAATGCTTTCTAAGGTGCATCTGGTGAGGGTTGTTGTGGATCTGCTGAACATCCTAATGGGCCTGTCCCAATTAGGCGATTTTTTTCTGCGGCTGCCGGCGACTGTAATAGTCGTAGCAGGTTTCCGAAGAAACGGCGACTGGACCCCCTTATGTTAATGGCTACGACAATGCCTACAGCAACCTACCACCTAGTCGAAGTCAAGCTACAGCAAGCTACCGACAACCGGTGACCCAGTAAGACGTCCACCTACGACCACACCCCTGACAACCTATGTCCACCCGCGGCAAGCTACGACAAAGTACGACCCTGTCGGCGACAACTTAAGACAATTCAGTCGCCGGTTGACGTAGGTAGTTGTCAATGGAATTCACCAAAGTCAGCACCGGCGACAACCTACGACAGCACCTATGTCAGGAGAAGTCAAGCTATGCTCATTGGCGTCAAGCCAACTGTCGCTGAAAAGTTTTGAACATTTCAAAATCCAGCAGCGACCAGAAAAACCCCACAATTCTTTGGGCGACTGAGGAGGCTACTCACGACCATACAAGCGACACCCCGGCAACCATGTGGCGACAGCCTAGTCGCCTGTAGTCGCCTAAACAATTGCCTAAGTGGGGCAGGGCATAAACCTTCTTAGGAAGTAGTGGTGTCCTTTCTTGGCCATAACTTCAATGTCCTAGTCCAGGACAAATTGGTGGTGATATTTGTTCCTAGGAACTTGAAGCATTTGACCATCTCTACTTCAGTGCCATCAATATAGACCGGGGGTGTTTTTCTAATAGGGATCATGTTGGAATGGTGTAGACATTGATAATTTAACTTTTTTTCTGCAAGTATTTATTTACTATAGGCCTTCCATAGCACACATGTAACACCTAGCTGTTTCCAAATATACCAATTTATTGCAGATTCACTCAATTTATGTGAGAACCAGATTTTGTTAATCTAAGATAAATTAGGTTCAAATTGTTCAAAGGTATTTATTGGTCACGTACACCAATTGGTGTAGTGAAATGTTTCTTGCCAATGCAGCACATGAAAAAAGAATACAGACATAACAATAATAAAGAGATTTTAAACACAAAAAACATCCCCCCACAATGGTTCCCATTATGAGGGAAGGCACAAAGTCCAGTCCCCATCCCCATGGCCTCCCATAGTCAGGCCTATTGAGGCCTCCGCAGTCGCCTTCACGGAGGCCCGATGTTCCAGGCCGTTCTCGCCGGCTGGTGGTGCCCCGGCGTTGGGAGAATCCTCTCAGCGGCTTGGGGCACCTGGAACGGCCGCTTCCTTACCGGAGTCAGCAGCTTCCGAAGCCAACAAGTCCGCGCTGAATGGAGCTCCCCCATTGGCTCCCGGTGTTGAAGTCAGCGCAGCAGCTGGCCGCTCCACTGACCCGCGGCTCCGCGATGTTTTTCTCGGCGGTCTCAGCTCACCGGATCTCCAGCACGGCGACCCAGGCAAGGCATCGCCCGCTCCGCCCCGCGATGGCGCTCCAGCGCTGTGCCGCTGCCGAAGCCGAGGTTCTGGGCGGTCTCAAGAAACGCCGCTCCAGGCCCGCTGGTAGGCCGCGAGGACTGGTCGAAGTTGCAGCCCGGAGAAAAGCTGCCTCTCTGACCAGGTAGGGACCAGGAAAAGTAGCTTCCCCCTTACTCCCCCCTCCCCCCCACATAAAAAAGAATAGACTCCAAACAAAATACTTTAACTCACTAAAAATAAAAAAAAGAGTGAAACACAGACAGCTGCAGGCTGGGCAGCCATACCGTACAGGACGGCGCCCCCTATCCTAATTACATTTCGTAGATTGATCTTGAGACAACAGAGCTAGAAATAGTTACAAGCAATGAAGTAACCTAGCACTCAACTGGATAATTAGGTTTTTGGAATAAGTGGGGTAAAGGCGTTAATGTTGGAATCAGTTTTCAGAACCGCATTACTGCTGAGAGGCCTTGACCAACAGAGAACAATGTTAGGAATTCAGGTTCGCAGATTATAAACATTTCTGTCAGTAATCACATCTATGACTAGGTGTGGTGAAAAGACATTTGAAAATGTTAAGTGAAGGAATGGATACAAAAAAAATCAAAGTGCCCATTTTCCTCCATTTTCCCTTCTTCTGAACCTTTGGCAATTTTGGTCATATCTGTCTCCTCTCAATTCTTAAAATGGACACACTATGCTGGAGTAACTCAGCAGGATAGACCGCACCTCTGGATAGAAGGAATGTGTGACATTGCGGGTTGAGACCCTTCTGAAGACTATACAACCACGTTATTTTTCCTAATATATAAAATTATACAAAAATGTACAATTTATTGAATGAGCATTAGATAAGTTATATTGGATTGCAATATGATGTAATTTGCCTGAGCGCTGCAAAGTTGAGATTTTTTTGAAAACTACAAATAAATTGTAATTGTAATTAATTTATTAGTCAAGTATGTAAAAACATAGAAGGAATTTGATTTGCCGTACAGTCATACCAAAAAAGCAATAAGTGCACTGTGATGGAAGGCAATAACGTATTACCTTCATCTCTCCTTTCCTCTCGCGATCGGGGCAGTCGAACCATCCAAGTCGGGGCGATCGAAGCTCCCGCAGCCGGCGATCAGAGCTCCTGCATCGGGGCGGTCGAAGCTCCTGCGGTTGGAGCTACATTGTGGAACAAGTCGATCCCTGACAATGGGATCACAAGTTCCATAATGTTAAGTCCGCAGGCTCCCACGGTTGGAACTACCAAAGTCGATCCCCAGCAAAGGGACTGCCAGCTCCACGATGTTAGGCCGCAGTACAGACGGGGATACGATACGGAAAAGTTGCATCTCCATCCATTGTTGCATCCCCCACCACCACCACCCCCCCCCCCCCCCCCCCCCCCCCCCCCCCCCACACACAACTGGATTTGATAAAGGACCTTGAGGTTAATGAGCCATTAGGAGCCAGTGACCATAACATCGTCAGGTTTAATCTACAATTGGATAGGGAGTCAAGTAGATTGGAGGTATCAGTGTTGCAGTTGAATAAAGGGGACTATGGGGCCATGAGGGAGGAGCTGGCCAAAGTTGACTGGAAAGATACACTAGCAGGGATGACAGTGGAATAAAAATGGCAGGTGTTTCTAGGAATAATGCAGAAGGTGCAGGATCAGTTCAATCCTAGGAGGAAGAAAGATTCCAAGGGGAGAAAGGGTCAACCATGGCTGACAAGGGACGTCAGGGACAGTATAAAAGTTAAAGCGAAGAAGTACAACGTAGCAAAGATGAGCGGGAAGCAAGGGGATTGGGTAATGTTTAAAGAACAACAGAAGATAACCAAAAAGACCATACGGGGAGAAAAGATGAGGTACGAAGGTAAGCTAGCCAAGAATATAAAGCAGGATAGTAAAAGCTTCTTTAGGCATGTGAAGAGGAAAGAATTAGTTAAGACCAAAGTTGGACCCTTGAAGACCGATAAAAGGGGAATTTATTATGGGGGACATGGAAATGGCAGATGAGTTGAACAGGTACTTTGGATCTGTCTTCACTAAGGAGGACACAAACAATCTTCCTGATATAGTAGTGGCCAGAGGATCTGGGGTGACGGAGGAACTGAAGGAAATCCACATTAGGCAGGAAATGGTGTTGGATAGACTGATGGGACTGAAGGCTGATAAATCCCCAGGGCCTGATGGTCTGCATCCCAGGGTACTTAAGGAAGTGGCTCTAGAAATCGTGGATGCATTGGTGATAATTTTCCAATGTTCTATAGACTCAGGATCAGTTCCTGTGGATTGGAGGGTAGCTAATGTTATCCCACTTTTCAAGAAAGGCGGGAGAGAGAAAACAGGGAATTATAGACCAGAGTCTGACATAGGTTGTGGGGAAGATGCTGGAGTCAATTATAAAAGATGAGATAGCCGAACATTTGGATAGCAGTAACAGGATCGGTCCGAGTCAGCATGGATTTACGAAGGGGAAATCATGCTTGACTAATCTTCTGGAAATTTTTGAAGATGTAACTAGGAAAATGGACAAGGGAGAGCCAGTGGATGTAGTGTACCTGGACTTTCAGAAAGCATTTGATAAGGTCCCACATAGGAGATTAGTGGGCAAAATTGGGGCACATGGTATTGGGGGTAGAGTGCTGACATGGATAGAGAAGTGGTTGGCAGACAGGAAACAAAGAGTAGGGATTAACGGGTCCCTTTCAGAATGGCAGGCAGTGACTAGTGGGTACCGCAAGGCTCGGTGCTGGGACCGTAGCATTAGCAAATTTACAATATACATCAATGATTTGGAACATGAAGGGATTCAAAGTAACATTAGCAGTGCGCAGGCGCATTGTTACTGAGAGATGTTACACAAAGCTGGTGGCAGTGTGAAACTATGAACTAAATTTAGGGTTGGAGGATGCTATGAGAATGTAGGGTGACTTGGACAGGTGGGAGAGTGGGTAGATGCATGGCAGATGAAGTTTAATGCAGATAAATGTGAGGTTATCCACTTTGGTAGCAAAAACAGGAAGGCAGATTATTATCTAAATGGCGTCAAGTTGGGAAAAGGGGAAGTACAACGGGATCTGGGGGCCCTTGTACATCAGTCTATGAAAGTAAGCATGCAGGTACAGCAGGCAGTGAAGAAAGCGAATGACATGTTTGCCTTTATAACAAGAGGAATCGAATATAGGAACAAAGAGGTCCTTCTGCAGTTGTACAGAGCCCTAGTGAGACCTTGAGTATAGTGTGCAGTTTTGGTCCCCTAATTTGAGGAAGGACACTCTTGCTATTGATGGAGTGAAGCGTAGGTTTACAAGGTTAATTCCCGGGATGGCGGGACTGTCATATGCTTGAGAGAATGGAGCAGCTGGACTTGTACATCTCATTGGAGTTAAGGTTAGAAGGATGAGAGCATTTTGTGGATTCTCCAGCATCTGCAGTTTCTTCATAACACATATAGATTGTTAAGGGCTTGGACACACTAGAGGCAGGAAACATGTTCCCTATGTTGGGGGAGTGCAGAACCAGGGGCCACAGTTTAAGAATAAGGAGTAAGCCATTTAGAACGGAGATGAGGAAACACTTTTTCTCACAGAGTTGTCAGTCTGTGGAATTATCTGCCTCAGAAGGCGGTGGAGGCAGGTTCTCTTGATGCTTTCAAGAGAGAGCTAGATAGGGCTCTTAAAATTAGCGGAATCAGGGGATATGGGAAGAAGGCAGGAACGGGGTACTGATTGGGGATGATCAGCCATGATCACAATGAATGGCAGTGCTGGCTCGAAGGGCCGAATGGACTACTCCTGCACCTTTGTCTATTGTCTATAACACAAAGCTGCTTCTTGTTATTGAGTCCACACACAAGATTAGAAGTTGTTCAGCCGGAGCCGAACACACTTCTCGGCATCTGCACCCAATGGTGTCTGTCTTGTCGCTTCTTGTGCGTGTTGGCGGAAAGATCAACGACATTTCTGGTCGAGACCCTTCTTCACTCCGAAATGTCACCTGTTCCTTTTCTCCAGAGATGCTGGTAGTCCCGCTGAGTTACTCCAGCTTCATGTGTCTATCTTCGGTTTAAAGCAGGGTCTGCAGTTCCTTCCTACACATTAATTGAGCTTGGAATTTGTTGACTTCACATGTATCGCCTTTATGTCAAATTTAATTGACATTAACAAAGTTTAGCAGGCAAAAGCAGGTCAAACTATAACATCACAATATAAAGGATAAAACGTCACTATCTTATTCAAGTGTAATGAACTGTCATAGTTATAAAAGTGAAGTGTCAGAAAATTATTCACAGAGCTCTTAAGGGCCTGTCCCAGCAGCATGCAACTCCATGCGATGAGCGCGACCTAACGTGGTCCGGCGTCGCGGGGCCGGTCTCTCTGTGAGCGCGATCAAACCGGCCCCCGCTGCCGGTTTGATCGCGCTCACCGCATGGAGTCGGATGCTGGTAGGACAGGCCCTTAATTCCTGCTTTCTGTTCTGCTCTGTAAATTAATCTCGGGCCCTTTATTGTTAAAAATGTAATGTTCTGAGGTGTGATTTCGCTGCTAACCTTTTAATTTCCATCACAAGCTATGTCCCTACTTTCTCTGGAATACCAGAACTCGATCAGATTACCAATCCAGCTGTACTGCTATTCTTTGTACAGTGTAATGTGGTACTATGCAGACATCACCTTATTAGCTCAATGGATTTGTGATTACATTGAACAATAAATATTTACCCCATCTACCCATACGGTGAATATTATGCATATTATGAAAATTTGTTTGAATTTGGTTACTCAGAAGAATATTTTAATGTGAAATAAGCCACACCATTTAAGAGAATTAAGAACAAAAGAGTTGCACAGTGGCATAACTGGGAGAACTGCTGCTTCACAGTTGCAGAGATCCGGTTTTGATCCTGACCTCGGGTGCTGTCAGTGCTTGCACATTCTACCTGTGACCATGTGGGATTCCTCTGGGGTGCTATGGTTTCCTCACACATCCTAAAGGCTTGCGGGTTAGGTGGTTATTATGAATAATTATGAATATTATAATATCATAAGGGATAGGAGTAGAATTAGGCCATTCGGCCCATCAAGTCTACTTCGCCATTCATCCTGGCTGATCTATCTCCCTCCTAACCCCATTCTCCTGCCTTTTCCCCATAACCTCTGACACCTGCACTAATCAAGAATCTATCTCTGTCGTTAAAATATCTCCTGACTTGGCCTCCACAGCCTTCTGTGGCAAAGAATTCCACAGATTCACCACCCTCTGACTAATGAAATTTCTCCTCGTCTCCTTCCTAAAAGAACGTCCTTTAATTCTGAGGCTATGGGCTCTAATCCTTGACTCTCCCACTTGTGGAAACATCCTCTCCACATCCACTCTATCCAAGCCTTTCACTATTCTGTATGTTTCAATGAGGTCCCCCCCTCATTCTAAAATATTACGAATATTTTCAATTCATACCACCTTATTATATTATTTGTTACTGTGTATTTGATGATTACTCTGCTGTTGTGCTGTGAGTGAATGCTGATTCACAGCATAAAATAACACTAATTGAGCTGAAACGTGCTGGCTCTGGCTGGCAATTCTGTTTGGAGCCACTAGGGTTCAGACATTCAAATTGGAAAAAAAATCATGCTTTGTAATGTGACAGATTCAGCTTCATTTAATCTTTTGCTTCACCGAGTCTAGCAGCGAGCCCAAGTTTCCAACGTGACTTCCCAGTGTAATGCTGGAGCAGCACAAATTTTTCTGCTTTACTCTTTGATTGTTTCCTTAATTTAAACCTTAAAATATGCTTTCATAAACTTTACATTTAACTTACATTTTCGGACACATACGATTTCATTTAGTTATAGATACTGTTTATGACACTTTATAAATATTCTTGTTTAGTTTTTTGTATGCTGTTTCACACTTGCTTTTTATTCTTTTATTCTGTTTGAGATAAAGAATTAAATAATAATAAAAAACTTGTTTACTTCGATGTAATAGTTTTAAAATCTCAGAGACATTAAAAAAAGAAATCAGTAGCATTGCCTGAATAGTTCTCACCATTCAGCTCTCCATTGCTGACAATGCTTTTTTCGCTTGATATGCCCCAAGCATTGGAGTTGCACTCCACTTGCACTACAATTTAGATTATTGGATGAATAAATTTAGCTCAAAAGAAGTATTGAATTATCTGGAATGCATGGTTTATTTGGAAGTTAATTCCAATAATATAGTGGTATTTGCAGACAACAATAAATGCAGCAGTTTCAACTCTTACTTCACATAGAACTTGCATTAACGGAGCAGTGTTTGTTTCCCCCTCCCCCCCCCCCCCCCCCCCCCACTATTTCAGGAAGAAGTCTTTCTTGTATTCAGCTCTATATGCTGCGTTCATATTTGGAGGTCGGCACATGATGAAACAACGAACAAAGTTTGAGCTGCGGAAACCCTTGGTACTGTGGTCACTGAGCCTTGCCCTCTTCAGGTAAGTGTCATTTCCCTCTTCCCACCCTCCCCTCCCCTTGGTTGATGATGATCCATGACATTTCCGATCAAGTTCAAGCCATCTCTTAATTCTAAACCATAGGATTGTGATTTTTACCATTCTCGTTGAGATCAAAAATAAACATTTAAGTACACCAATTCATGTTTAAAACGGAGAAAGCATAATTTTGGAGTTAAATTTAACTCGGGTCTAAAGGGATCAAGGGATAAGGTGAAAAAGCAGGAAGGGGGTACTGATTTTAGATGATCAGCCATGATCATAGTGAATGACGGTGTTGGCTCGAAGGGCTGAATGGCCTACTGAACCTGTTTTTCTATGTCTAATGTTTTATGTTTGTTTTCTGTCAAATTTGCATTATGATGCTGCAAACTAGTTTAATTTAGAGATACGGCACAGAAGAAGGTCCTTCGGCTCACCAAGTCTGCATTGACCAGCGATCCCCGCACATTAACACTATCCTGTGTACACAAGGGACAATTTTACATTCATACCAATAGGCAATAGGTGCAGGAGTAGGCCTTTCGGCCCTTCGAGCCAGCACTGCCATTCACTGTGATAATGGCTTGTATATCCACATATCCCTTGACTCCGCTATCTTTAAGAGCCCTATCTAACTCTCTCTAGAAAGCATCCAGAGAATTGCCTTCCACTGCCTTCTGACGCAGAGAATTCCACAGATTCACAACTCTCTGGGTGAAAAAGTTTTTCCTCATCTCCGTTCTAAATGGCCTACCCCTTATTCTTATTACCAAAGCCAATTAACCTACAAACCTGGATGTCTTCAGAGTGTGGGATGAAACCGAAGATCTCGGAGAAAACCTACGCTGTCACGGGGAGAACGTACAAACTCCGTACATACAGCACCCAGGGTCAGGATCGAACCCCGGTCTCTGGTGCTGTAAGAGCTATAACGCAGCAACTCTACCACTGTTTCACCGTGCCGCCCCGTAAATGGATATTCTATCCCTTCTATAAACAAGATATGATATTTACCATTCATGAATCAATTTTATTTGATGTTTAGTTTAGAGATACAGCATGGAGACAGGCCCTTCAGCCCACTCAAGTTCACGCCGACAATTGATCACTTGTTCACACTAGTTCTATGTTATCCCACTTTCTCATCTACTCCCTACACGCTAATGGCAATTTTGCAGAGGCCAATTAACCATCAAACCCGCAAGCCTTTGGGATGTGGGAGGAAACCAGGACTCCCCCAGAGGAAACCCACACGGTCACAGGAAGAACGTGCAAGCTCCACACTGACAGCACCCAAGATCATCATCAAACCCAGATCTCTGGCAATGTGAAGTGCAGTTCTACCAGTTGTGACTTTATGCAACCCCTTTGTTCTTTATTCTGTTAAATGGGGCGACTTAATTCGCATTAAAGTATTTCTCTGAATAACCAAATTCAGACATTTTTTTGCACCATTTGCCCATAAAGATCATTTTGCATTTTTTAATTTTAGTGCTAAATCAAACTTCAGAAGTACATTTGTCCTGACCATTATTTTTCTCATCTTGACCACTAAAACATCTGCTTGAATGAAAATAGCTGACGCCTTTTTGGTGCACTTTTCAGTTTAGTTTCAGAGATACAGAGTTGTGTAGTGATACAGTGTGGAAACAGGCCCTTCGGCCCAACTTGTCCATATCGGCCAATATGTCCCAGCTACACTCGTCCCACTTGCCAGAGTTTGGTCCATATCCCTCCAAACCTGTCCTATCCATGTACCTGTCTAACTGCTTCTTAAATGTTGGGAGAGTCGCTGCCTCAACTAACTCCGCAGGCAGCTTGTTCCATACACCCACCACCCTTTGTGTGAAAAAATTACCCCTCAGATTCCTATTA
The DNA here is from genome assembly GCA_035221665.1 of Okamejei kenojei. NCBI lineage: Eukaryota > Metazoa > Chordata > Chondrichthyes > Rajiformes > Rajidae > Okamejei > Okamejei kenojei. Next base: position 13,518,732 of record CM069131.1, on the reverse strand, counting down.
AATCTTTTTCCCATCACCTTGTACCTATGTCCTCTGGTCCTCGAATCCCCCATTCTGGGCAAGAGATTCTGTGCATCTACCTGACTTATTCCTCTCATGATTTTATACACCTCTGCAAGATCACCCCTCGTCCACCTGCGCTCTAAGGAATAGAGACCCAGCCTACTCAACTTCTGCTTATAGATCACACCCTCTAGTCTTGGCAATATCCGCGTAAATCTTCTCTGAACCCTTTCAAGCTTGACAATATCTTTCCTATAACATGGTGTCTAGAACTGAACACAATACACTAAATTCAGTCTCACCAAAGTCTTATACAACTGCAACATGACCTCCCAACCTCTAAACTTCGATATAGAATATGCCTGAATCTCTGCAGCAGCATCTGCCGATCTCCCAAAGGTTCGATCGTATGTTTGGGCAGTACATAATTTGGTAACAAAATGCCCGTGTCAAATGGCAGTATAATTTTCAAATAAATATTCTCTTTATCATGTAACTGAGCCTAAATGATCGGATTTCTATACCAGATTAGCAAGTGATTCCATCATTTGCAGCTCCATGTGTCTCCACCCTGTGATATGGAGATGCGAGGAATTGCAGTCTCGGAAACCTTGAGCAAAACACAAAAGTGCTGGAGGCACTCTGCAGGTCAGGCAGCATCTGCGGAAGGAATGGACGGGAAACATTTCCGGTCGGTACTCTTCTTTAAACTGATTGTGGATTGCATTCTTCCCACTACTATAATTGGTCTGAAGAAGGGTCCCGACCCAAAACGTTGCCAACCCATTCCCCCCACAGCTACTGGCTGACCCGTCCAGCACTTTGTGTTTCGCCCTGCGACTTGTTCAGCTTGTGCCAGTTTCCAAACATTTTTGCTAAAAAACACACAATATCGGAGCACAATAATTATGAAAGGAATTGTAAGTACAATGAATAATAACTGTTCACACTGTAACACAGGAATCATTGTTGCCAAGTAAGGATAATTTTCGATGTGTGTGCAAAAGGCATCACTTGTCCACATTTTAGATGCCGATGATGATGTATCCGTAAATGAAGATCCTAATTTTTAGGGACAAAAAAATCATTTTGAAAATATATGGTGTACAGGCTTGTATGTAACATTTGACTCTTGGGCGCTGCACAAACAGAAATATCAAAGTTGAGCCGTTCATGCTTGAAAGCATAGCATAATACTACAAATACCATCTTGACACTGGCTTTAAAATGTATTCTCCTCACTTTCTTTTGCTTTCTGGTCACAAAAGAGCTTTTGACCAATCAAATGTTACTTCCTAAAGATCTGAACTATTGTCCTCCATTCAAAACCCATGGGATATTGTCCGAGGATTAAAACTATTGATCCTCTAGTTTAAATAAGCAAAAGTGGGGAACAATGAAGCTTGAAAAGTGCTGTCTATGGTAAGGCTTTAGATGATCTGACCACCGCTTTGTGTCTGAACCAAAAATGAAATGGTTCGCTGGTTGTCAAAACGTTATTCACAGAGGATCTTGTGTTGTCCCTCCGCTGAAGAGAAACACGACAACAAGTCAAACCAGTCTACATGATACTTGTTATGGCCAATTTATATGGATCACGGTCATATTTACAGTAACAGTTAGCAGTGGCCATCTTGCTGGCTAAATATGTGATTAAAAGATGAGAGTTTCATCTTTGAAGACCAGAGCTGTATTCCAGTCTGTAATGTTGCTTTGAAAACATGGTTCAGTACAAGTTTAGTTGGACAGAATACTTGTGACAGATACTGCCGACAGCAACAATAGCCTGACTAATAAATCATGCTTAGCTTAATGCAGGCTTATAGTATTCATGCTAATGTGGATGTTCTTTCAAATCGTATAAATGTTATTGTTCTGTTATGCCCTTGATAAAAAAACCTATTTTAGCATGTATGTAAAAGGTAGTGGGGGGGATGATGTGAGGTCATTCTTTGGGAGAAAGAAGGGGAAAATAATGTTTTCAGTGATAAATGTTGTTATTCAAAGGAATCTGGTTTACAGGTTCCCGAGGCGCAGAAAATAAATGGTACAGGGAATAATTTTGCTGGCCGTTAGTACAAGATTATTGCGGTGTCAAAGCAAAGATGTATTTTTACAGGTACACAGAACTTTGCTAAGACCACATCTGGAGTATTATGTATGGTTTGGGACTCTGTATCCCAGCAAAGATCCCAGGAATTAGTAGGTTGACCTATGATGAGTTGGGTTTGTCAGCACAGGGCCTGTACTCGCTGGAGTTTAGAAGAATGAGGGGGGGGACCTCATTGAAACATACAGAATAGCGAAAGGCTTGGATAGAGTGGATATGAAGAGGATGTTTCCACTAGTCTAGCGCTAGTCATAGCCTCAGAATTATAGGATGTTCTTTTAGGAAGGAAATGTGGAGACATTTCTTTAGTCAGAGGGTGGTGAATCTGTGGAATTATTTGACACAGTAGGCTGTAGAGGCCAAGTCATTGGATATTTTCACGGCAGAGATAGATAGATTTTTGATTGGTACGGGTGTCAGATGTTATGGGGAGAAGGCAGGAGAATGAGGTTAGGAGGGAGAGAGATCAGCCATGATTGAATGGCCGAGGTGACTTGATGGGCCGAATGGCTTAACTCTATTCCTATCACTTATGACCTTATGAAGTACGTGCTTGCCTGCAATTAATACAGCGTGGTGTCAGTACATTCAAATTAAATCCAGTCATCTTGCACAGAAAATATAATGCGCCTCTCCGAACCATCTGCATCGAAACTTAGAATGACTTGGATTTGCATGGATGCGATTACAAGAGTGGAAATCTGGACTTGCTGAATGGCAGATGGCCCAATATCTGTTGCTGGGCTCAACATTGGAACCTTCTTCTTCTTGCGTATGGCGTGCACAGCCTAAAGTTGTCGGATAACTTGTTCTATTTGATCTTATTTACTTGTGCACACTAGGTTGAAACGGGGCGGACCACGTGAAGGTTGCAATCTCCCACATTGGAACCTGAAACACCACTGATGTCAATGGAGATTCCAAATCTGTGTATTAGGAGGGTATTGTTAGTACACACAAGCATCACGTGAAACCGACTCATGGCTCAACAGCTTTTCCACTCTCGGTGTAAAGCCATTTAAAAAAATGTTAAAAATAGACTTTATTCATGTTTCACAATAAATGCAACTGGCACGCTTTTCTTCCTTTACAGTTATTGTGCTACCCAAACAATGCATTGTCTTGCAATGGATCAATGTTATTTAAGTTGCCTCATTTATTAATGTACCTGTCAAGTGTTTGAGAGATGGTAAAACAGGCCCCCATATCTCAACATCTCATTGCAGCAGTGCCGTAGTATGTGGTCCTTCCCCACAAAGCTTTTGCGGTGGTTGTACTAAGGTTTAGTGTGCCCCTCAGTAAATATTTCTACAGCTTGGAATGTGCCAATTGGCAGCATTCACTTATGGACATATCCTTACCCAACACCAACAATGTTGAAGCGAAGCAAATAGCATCCATCACCGACGATGACCTTCCCGAAGCAATTGATGTTTGTCTCAATGAGCATCCCTGAGAACAGCCCATGAACCTAGGCCTTCTGTTGCCCACCAGCTCTGAGCAAATCTGATAAGGACCATTGCATCATTTTCTAGATCTTCTTTTATAGATCCAGGATGATCAGCCGTGATCGTATTGAATGGTGGTGCTGTCTCGAAGGGCCAATTGGCCTACACCTGCACCTGTTTTCTATGTTTCTTGACAAATGCACAGTGTGGGAAGAAGTGAATGTTTTTTGCATCCTCGCTGCAGCCATCTTGAGAACAGGATTGAGACTGGCTTTTGTAGGAAGGATCTGACAGGAAGGGTCCCTCTCACTGTCAGTCAAATGCGATCTTGGTGTTTATTTGTATGTCCTGGTGACGACTTGGACAGCCTGCTCAGGAAATCGTTTCGCAGGATCCATCATGTCCTTCTCCAGTGGAGCCTGCAGGGTGTTCTGTGCTGATCACTGCTAGATGGAGCTATGGTCAAAGGTGTAGGTGTTACGGAAACATTTCTACGAAAGACAAGGAACGCAGCAATGTCCAATTGAATCGAGGATTGAATGGTGACGAGGCCAGGTCGCGAAATCGGTCTCTCGCCAGAGACTGCGTGCTCCATGATGTTAAGGTCCGCAGCTCCCGCAGGTTGGAGCACCAAACGCCGACCCCTGGCAAAGGGGTCGCCCGCTCCATGATGTTAAAGTCCGCAGGCTCCGCGGTTTTGGAGCTCCAGAAGTCCCATACAAGAGGCCGCCAACTCCACGATGTTAGGCCGCAGTGTGGACGGAGGTACGACACGGAAAAAGTTGCATCTCTGTCGAGGAAAGAGATTTTAAAAAGTTCTCCCCCACCCCCCACACACTTAATACAAAACTAAAGATAAACTAAAACATACATTTTACAACAAACTAAAAACACAAAGAAGGAAAAGACAAAGACAGACCGTTGGTGAGGCAGCCATCGTGCGGTGCCTCCTGGTTCATATTAATTAAAGCAAGTTCAGCTCCTTTCAAATGTGTGTCCTCCACACCAAGGGCAAAGGAGGGAGATACCTATGGGGGCACACCAATACCCAGTTTGACCTTTCTCTCCTAGGTCTCCTCCATTGTCAGAGTGAGGCTAAACGCAAATTGGAGGAACAGCATCTCCTATTGCGCTCGGGCAACTTACACTCCAGCAGTACGAATATTGGTTTGTCCAACTTCAAGTAACCCCAGCATTCCCATCCTCTCGCACCAGCTTCTAGTTTCACCCAACAAACTGCTGACAATGGCCTGTTTCCTTTATCATCATTACTTTTTTGCATATCTTTCATTCATTGTTCATTATCTCATTACATCATCTTCTATATCTCTAATTTCCCTTATCCATAACTAGTCTGAAGAAGGGTCTCGACGCGAAACTCCACTCATTTCTTTCTCTCGAGATGCTGCCTGTACCGCTGAGTTTTTTGTGTCTATCTTCGGTTTAAACCAGCATCTGCAGTTCATTCCTACCCAATTTCCTTCAAGTCACACTTTGTCTTGACATTTAAATATATTGCATTTTCCTTCATGCTTAGTAGGTATAAATCCTGGAACTTCCCCTCTGTGCTCCATCGTTACCAGTGATACCATCACTCATAATTGAATGCAACAAATGTAATCATTCTAAATGATGAAACATTTGTGGGGATAATCTTCTGAATTTGAATTCACTGTCAGTATCCTCTGCTCAGGAATCTGTATGAATGCTTTTCTGTCTACCGTGAGGATTGATAATTTTTCACAGCTTTTGCCCATAAATCTTACTCTGAAGGTTGTTACTTTTGAAGTTTGATTTTAAAATGCATTCTTCGATGTACCTGCAAGACTAGGTTTAACTTTCTGTTGACATGCAGAGTAGCAGACCATGGCCGTCACTTCTATCCTGCCATTCAGCAGATGCTGTTTTGATGCGGATTTTGATTAATATTAACTTTGGGCCGAACCTTTTTTGGCATCGTGTGACTGCATTGCTGAGTATTTGATTGACATAGAACAGTGCAGTACATTAACAGGTCCAACTCACCTGCATTATTGATTACTTGTCTTTTATTGCATAGCAGTTGTCTGCATTTCTTTAATTGTACTTTAGTTTCTAAATACAGCATGGAAACGGATCCCTCAGTCCAACGAGTCAATGCTGACCATTGATCACCTTTCCATGCTAATTCTATGTTATCCCACTTTCCATAGTGTCCATTCCCTACACACAAAGGGCAATGTACAGAGGCCAATTTAGCTACAGGATATGATGATTCTGCCAAATATCACCATGCTATCAAAGAACTTGCAAAGGTAATCGTACTTGGACAAGTATCGTACTTGGGCAAGTGGTTGTACCATAGACACCAGGAACTACAGATGCTGGTTTACAAAAACCGAGACATAGTCTTGGAGTAACGCAGCGAGTCAGGCAACAGTTCTGGAGATAGGTGATATTTCGGGTCGGGGCCCTTCTTCCAACCTGAAACATTGCTTATCTATATTCTCCGCAGGTGCCTTTAGTTGTTACCGTAAATTGCTGAACTAGTATGATCTTGTATTTGGAATATGTTAAGACAATTCAGCTTGCATTTTATTGGCTTCACATTTAGAATGTAGAACAGTGCAGCACAGGTACAGGCCCTTTGGATAATAACAATATCAGAGTTGGACATGATGCCAAGTTAATCGAATCTCCTCTGCCTCCCTCCATTCCTTCCATATCCATGTGCCTCTCTAAAAGCCTCTTAAATACTGCTGTTGTATCTGCCTCCATCACTGGCACCTCTGGCAGTGTAGATCAACCAGCATTGGGAGCACATTGCTCCTGAAACCATGACACAAAGCTCTGACATATGATATGCTTCCCATAGATTCTACAGCAAGCTAAGAAAGGTAAGCTAAGGAAGCTACAGGGTGGCACGGTAAACCAGCATCTCCAGTTCCTCCCTACACTGGGGATGGAGGAATCCAACAGAAATAGGTTGGCACGGTGGCGCAGCGGTAGAGTTGCTGCCTTACAGCGTTTGCAGCGCCAGAGACCCGGGTCCGATCCCGACTGCGGGTGCTGTCTGTACGAAGTTTGTACGTTCTCCCCGTGTCCTGAGTGGGTTTTCTCCGAGATCTTCCATTTCCTCCCACACTCCAAAGACGTACAGGTTTGTAGGTCAATTGGCTTGGTAAATGTAACAATTGTCCCTAGTGTGTGTGTGGGATAGTGTTAATATGCGGGGATCGCTGGTCTGCCCTGACCCGGTTGGCCGAATGGCCAGTCTCCTCGCTGTATCTCTAAACTAAACAACTTTGAGGTGCTGACCTTGTACTAGATTGGACTACGATGATTGCCAGTTGTGAAGTGACTTCCTCCACATTTGAATCTTGTAAACTATAATATGATATACTGGCCCTTATAATCTTTCTTGCAATTTGTCCAGCATGTAAGCAAGGTATAAGATTACCATGGAGTTTAAACATATTTGCAGTTGTGGGCCTATTGCTCAATTGACTGGATCTTCACATAAATTGTGAAATGTCCAAAAAATAACGGGAGAAGACAGTGTCTTTTGATCGTGACTAGTTTTTTATATTTTGTTTGGGATTTCCTTCCGTGCAGAGTATTGGAAGGCTACCTGGGTTTATAGCCCAATGATATTGAAATGATCTCTGCATTTATCTCCCCAAAACCACTCAGCGAAACATGCCTTCAGTGTAGTGCAGGGAAAAAGATGGACCCATGAGGAATTAATACTGTGTCCATACTTCAACAAATAGATTATAGAATTAATGGATTTTGCTAGTGATTTCTGACACACTCTTCCACCCATGCAATTGTAAAGAGCTTGAGTTTGCTCTTGGGATATATGTCTTTGTATTCCTGATGCAGTTTCTATAATGTAATTGCTCACAGGATTCCATTATTTTCTCTCCAGTGTATGTAGATGTCACCAACTGTTCTCTCACAGTATATTAATCTGCTTGCCATATCAGCCTCAATCGTGCCGCTTATTGTAGTCTCAAGCAAGCAAGCATTTGTGCAAGGAGTCAGGAGTCTGCAATTTAGCACTCAATTATTTGTATTTGCCTCCTGAAGCGCAAAGAGGTTAAAAAGCTGATGTGTATGTGGTGTGGTATCCACGAATTGTATGGTATGGTACTCAATGCTATTTTCTTATCCTCGCACTGAAATAGCATTAAAGTACTTGAGAAAATTCTGCATGGTGTAATACAAAATGAATTCCTTCATCTTCCCGATACAACTCTTACATGGCCTTGCTTTCGGAGACGAGCTCCCCAGAAAGACAGCAGCAACAATCTCACCTGTTATCTGAGGTGGTGTGATATCTCAAGGTGTGTTCCTAGTTTACCTGCAATGTAAGGAGCAGGGAAATGGCAGCCTTGTGGTTTTAAGGTTAGAATGGCATTGATTTGATTGAATGGATACACACTTGACTAGATTTCAAGAAGGACTGCATTATAGTTGGTTATGGTAGTGTAATGGTTAAGTCACTGGAGTGGATTCCAGTGGCCTGGTATATAGATCCAGGTATGGAGTTTGAATCCTGTTTGTGTCCATCGTGAAATTGGAGGCTGCCTGGCAACATTCAGTGGTTGGATTGTGGTCGAGAGGGAGGTGCACTGTAGTCGGAGAGTCTCTGTAAAAAATATACCTGTTTGCTAAACAACAATAGCACCTCCTATCCTCTGTCCATTGAACAAGCTCTTACAATGGAGACATTTGTGGTGCATTCTAGTGTAAGGTGAAGATTAAGCACAAAAATAAAAACTCAAGTCCCAACTGCAACCAAGTTCGAAGCTCAGTTGGTGATCGAAGTTTTTTGTCGCCGGACGTAAGCCGCAGTCTCCGGTGAGGAGAGCGAGGGGACGGTCAGAAGACTGTTGGGAACAAGGCAAGAGGAGAGATCTGAAGGAGAGATTTGGTCAGAGGAAAGTGATGGGTGTGCAAGGTCTGGGGGAACACTGGTATCTAAGAGCCATTGAGTTTGACACCCGAGGAAGAAGAGTTTAAAAAAAAATGTAAAAGCTTAATGTGCAGAAGGATGTGATGGGCCTGCAGTGCAGAACAGTTTTGTGCCAGCGAGTTGGTGCTGCAGAAGGGAATGGTCAGGAGCATTCACGTGCCAGTATTTATCCATGATTCTCAGGATGTGGTGACAACATGGATTTGAGGACTTAAAACAATGAACGTAATATTTTAAAAGGATATATTTTTCTAACGGTATTTGATTCATATTATCATTAATATTACATGGGACCTCTGGGAGGAAATGAAAGTGTATGATCTGTGGAGGTACAGTGTCTTTGCACTGAAAACATCCACAATTGTAATCAAATAATCTGCTTTTACTGACCATTTGAAGAATGAATATTGATCAGGATATTTTCAAATGAAACTTGCCTTCAAAGATCTCAACAGAAAGATGACATCTCTAAAAATGCAGCACTCCTCGAGTACTGTACAGGTTGTGTCAGTTCAGATTATGTGCTCAGGTCTCTGACTGGATTACGTGACCGGGCTCCGAGTTTAGGCTAAGACCTTGAAATAGGATTAAAATGCAAAAGATTAGCATATAAAAGTATGAGAGTTTTTAATTTTCAAAGGCAATTTTAATGCTCTGGATTATATTACCGGAGTTAATAATTGAACCTGAAAGCACGTTAGTATTTAAGAATAGGTTAGGTGGTTGAATTAAAGAATGTGGGAATGGAGTTTAAAGCTATTAATGTGAAACAAACATTAGCAGATAATAGTTTGGGCTCATCAGCTTATTTCTGCATTTGGTCAAATCAGTTCAATACATTCTAAATCAAATAGCTTTGTGTGAATTAAGTACGAAAACCCTATCTAGCCTCAGTAGAGACCGACATGTTCCTGAAACAACTAGGACTCCATGTTACCAGTGATTCCACTCTTACCCAATTCTTAAAAGTGTTTAATGCATTAAAAGATCAGTAATTGCATGCATAGTTATTATTGGAAAACTGTATTTAAATTATGTACCTAATTAACTGTAATTGTTGGTATTTGGCTGCACAAATGTTGAACTAGTGCAATTAACCTTAGTTTAATTTAGTTTAGAGATACAGCGTGGAGTGAACAGAAGTGTAGTACCGAGGATCAAAAAATGGAAAGTAATTAACAACATTTAGCAGAGTCCTAATCCTGAGCAGTACAGTGAAAGTAATGCACATTACCAGTGATGGTTGCTTCTTGGGACAATGGTTTGATTTTCCCATTAGCTCTGCAGGCATGGCATGGGAATGATGCAATGTGACGCACAGATTGCATCAGGCACGCCACAGCAACTCGTGTCGCTAAAGTGACTGGTTGGATTTTGCCTTCTAACTGCAGGGTGGATCCAATCTCAGTTGTGCAGCACTGAGATGAAATGTGCGAAAAATGTACTTTGGAGGCCAGAACTTAAAATGAAGATGATGCACAATTTGTTTCAACATGCATGAAAGTGAAGTAACATAAGTAGATTGCCTACGGAGATGATGATGTTGCAAAATATCAATCAAGATCTTTTTGTTTTTTCTTGTCTAGCTACACTTGTTTTTTATCTATGTGGTTTTAAAAAATACACACCTTTTTCATTATCTGTCAGCGTTTAAATTTACAATTCCTATAATCCTGCAGCCACTCTTGGAAAAACTGAGCATGCACTGACATGTTGATCTGAATTTTTCATAGAAAAATCAGTAGGAACAACTTATTTCTACTGTAATGTAATACATTTGTTGATTATCTGGATAAGTGTCTTATTGGTACGGTGGGTAGCAACATTGCGCTACCTCTAGTCCTGAGAATTTGACCATCTATTAATAAAACTGCCAAGATTTTTGGATATAAATTAGGAAGTCACTGAACAGTAATATGCTGTTACCTTGCTCCTAGAGTTCAAGTCTGATGTACCTCACAAAACAGACTGCTGGGGTAAGCAGTTCATTTTAATGCTATAAGTACATTAGCTAAACAATAAATTAATAATAGTTACCACCCAATGCATGTTTTAAGCTTGCCGTTATTTCTCTCAAACTTTAGTAGCCTCTAGGTAGAAGTAATTATCTGAAAATTAAAATAAAATTTGATATTTCTTCACTAATTTTAGGTCCTGGTTATTGACTTGGTCTCTTTATGTAGCTTCTCTTTTGCGTAGTATAGTACTTGCTTCTCGTTAATAGTGTGTGGAATCTGTAGGTGGCATTGCCGCTGTCGCTCCAAGTGTGCATCTTCTGAGTGTGTAATGCATCCTGTGAAAAAACAAGGTGAAGTGGCCTCCATAATGTTATGGACAAAGACCCATCATTTATTTATTTGCCTCTGTACTCCACAATTTGAGATTTGTAATAGAAAAAAACCACGTGTGGTTAAAATCTGCACATTGTCAGATTTTATTATAGGGTATTTTTATACATTTTGGTTTCACCATGTAGAAATTACAGTTGTGTTTATACATACTTGCCCATTTCAGGGCACCATAATGTTTGGGACACATGGCTTTAAAGGTGTTTGTAATTGCTCAGGTGTGTTTAATTGCCTCCTTAATGCAGGTATAAGAGAGCTCTCAGCACCTAATCTTTCCTCCAGTCTTTCCATCACCTTTGGACACTTTTATTGCTGTTTATCAACATGAGGACCAAAGTTGTGCCAATTAAAGTCATAGAAGCCATTATGAGACTGAGAAACAAGAATAAAACTGTTAGAGACATCAACCAAACCTTAGGCTTACCTAACTCAACTGTTCGGAAATCAACTGGGTAGCCGCAAAAATAGGATGTCCCCAGGTTACAGTCTTGTGCATAGATGCGAGGAAGATTAACTTATATCAGAGTGATGGCAAGAGCAAAGTGATGGCAAGAGCAAAGTATGGAGGAGAGAAGGAACTGCCCAACGCATACCACCTCATCTGTGAAACACGGTGGTGGGGGTGTTATGACCTGGGCATGTATGGCTGCTGAAGGTACTGGCTCACTTATCTTCATTAATGATACAACTGCTGTTGATAGTAGCATAATGAATTCTGAAGTGTATGGAAGACACATCCTATCTGCTCAAGTTCAAACAAATGCCTCAGAACTCATTGCCCAGTGGTTCATTCTACAATAATACAATGGTCCCAAACATACTACTAAAGCAACAAAGTTTTTCAAAGCTAAATAATGGTCAATTCTTGAGTGGCCAAGTCAATCTCCCAATCTGAACCCAATTGAGCATGCCTTTTATATTCTGAAGAGAAAACCGAAGGGGTCTAGCCCCCAAAACAAGCATAAGATAAAGATGGCTGCAATACAGGCCTGGCAGAGCATCACCAGAGAAGACACCCAGCAACTGGTGATGTCCATGAATCGCTGACTTCAAGCAGTCATTGCATGCAAAGGATATACAACAAAATACTAAACACTACTACTTTCATTTACATGACATTACTGTGTCCCAAACATTATGGTGCCCTGAAATGGGGGAACTATGTATAAACTATATGGTGAAACCAAAATGTATAAAAATGGCTTTTATTAAAATGTGACAATGTGCAATTTAACAAAATGTGATTTTTTTTTTCTATTACAAATCTCAAATTGTGGAGTATGGAGGCAAATAAATAAATGATGGGTCTTTGTCCCAAACATTATGGAGGGCCCTGTATTTTCTACATTTGGAAATATAGAGAAATATACACAAATTGTGTAACAAATGTGCAGAAGACGACAAGGAATGACCTGTTGTGTAGGAAGGAACTGCAGGTGATTGTTTAAACCGAAAATAGACACAAAAATGTGGAGTAACTCCAGGACAGGTGGCAACTCTGGAGAGAAGGAATGTGTGACGTTTCGGGTCGGGACCTTTCTTCAGACCTTCATTCATTCTCTCCAGAGATGCTGCCTTTCCCGCTGAGTTACTCCAGCTTTTTGTGTCTAGAAAGGATCTGGTGATGTGTTGAATCTGTCCTTGGTTCAACTACGGCAGATCATCACTAAGGTGGTCTGAAGCAATAATTAATTTCTCCTCTAAAACGTTTCTAGAGCCCAAGTTGTCCCACTTTGTCAATAAATGAAATTTCTGAATGAAACTGGAGTAAAGTTCTGACCACAATCACAAACTATACATCTAGTTTTATATCCTATTGACTTAGTCATACATGTGATGCACTTTGCATTCCACCAAAGGATGATGATCCTCACAGTGTTTTGATCACCAATATTTTGCCAATTGTTGAACTGTAGTTAATTGTACATTAGTAAAAAAAAATACTTAATATTCCTAGCAAGGCTACTAAAGGCAAAAGGAAAAAGCTGTTTTGGTGGCACCACATTGTGTCAGTCCATTGTTCTTCACTAACTATACAGAACAGTGTCTGACTGGCACCTGTTTTATTCCTGACATTTCTTTAAATTAAAAAATATGTAGCTTTTCCCACGTGTAATTATTCTAGCTAAAATGATAATTTGCATCTGATTCTAATAAAGTAGAGCAAGTTAGACTTGGTGAAATAAATTGCTCAATCAATCAGGGTATTGAGTAATGATAGACATTGGGAGATGATGTAACAGTTGTACAAGATGCTAATGAGGCCACATTTGGAGTACTGTATTCAGATTTGGACACCCTGCTATCGGAAGCATGTCATTAAGATGGACTAGTCCTAAGAAGATTAGCAAAGGTGTTGAAGGGCTGAAATGTATCGAGGGGTTAGGCAGGCTTTGACTTTATCCCTTGGAGTGCAGGTTGAGGCGTAATCTTATAGAGGTGTATACAATCAAGAGGGGAAATAGATGGGTGAATGCAGAGATTTTTTTACCCAGAGTAGAGGAATCAAAAAATAAGAGGACGTATGTTTAAGATGTAACATTCAATACCAACCTGAGGGGCAACTTTTTCACTCAGAGGTTGGTGGGTATATGGAATGAGCAGCCAGAGGAGATAGTTGATACTATAATAACATTTAATAGACACTTGGACATCCAGGTATATGGGTAGGAAAGGTTTAGAAGAATATGGGCCAAATGCAGGCAAATTGGACTAACTTGGTGGGCATGGCCAAATTGGGACAAAGGGCCTGTTTCTGTGCTATGTGACTCTAATTTGGGTCAGCCAGCATCTATGGAGAGGAAACCATGTTAATATCCCAAGTCAATAATGTTTCATTTGATTCCAGTCTTTTTTTCTCTCTCTCTCCCCAGATGTTGCCTAACCTCCTGAGAGTTTCCAGTTTTATTTTTTGTTTCATTTCAGATGTGCAGAATTTGTAGTATTCTACTTTCGGACAGGAGCAGTTAAGGTTCCTGGTTTCTGAACTCGGGTTGGTTGTTCAAAGTGTATTAAGAAATATTACATTTCCTTTCGTCTCTTGCAGAATAGTTGCACAAATGCGGGTGCTGGATTTGCTGTTTGATTCATGGGTCTAAATGATGATCTTCTCAGCTTTAATCCTATCTATTTTCGGTAACTGCTGTGGTTTAACTCTCTAAAATGTGAAGTGCTAATTATTGTAGGTAATGAGGCCTCACGTAGGTAAAATTATTATTTTTTGACGTCATGTTTATGGCACTAATAAATGATTTAAGTGTTGGATAATAAATGTGAATGTACCGCTGCTAACTTGTTTTTTGTTTTTAATACAATCCCATTTTCAGCAATTGCACTGAGTAGCAGTTCTAGTGTCTGTCTAGTGTATTGCTGAGAATTGAAGCTGAAAGATATATGGCAAAAAATTAAAAACTTTCATGCTTAACTGCGCACGTGTGGAAGCCAGAGAATTTACTCATTGTTAACTTTCCGATTGACAAACATGATGGATTTTTTATATTTCATGATGATGGAACAAAATTGCACTATAGCACGTGGTTTAGCATGGCACAAGTCACCGTGATTTTCAATGTTGCAGTGAACTTTGTAAAAGCAAGCATCTGCGAGATTTGGCATTACTTCAATTCCTGGAGGAAAGTTAATTTTAGCAACCTTGAATAAAATGCAGTAAAATCCATCCATCTCAAATTTCACTGTACCTTAATTGATACTTGTGACAATTAAATTAAATCTTGAATCTATCTCCAGGATGGGAAAACCAAGCACTGAGCTGACATGTCAACAATCCATTTGCAGGAAGTTTTAAAAAAAATCATCTGATTCTCTAACTCAGCCAAGCCAAACAGGCTGTAGTAATAGCCATTGTTCAATTGCATGTATATTGCCTAAATGCCTAAATATATGACTTTAGGGTATCTGGTACACCGATGGGTGCTGCATATGCCACTAATACCAAATCTGAAGTCACCAAAACTGAGCATGAAATTGGACCATCCTTGCTGGGGGGATTTGCTTTAGTAATTCGTCAAGAGTGTTTTGTTGTCATATGTCCCAGAAATTCTTCCTTGCAGTAAGCACAACAGAATATGCAAACATAGTACAGTGTAAACAAAATAATAAACAAGAGAAAAAAAAAGTTCAGTGTGTGTGTATGATGGAGTAGACCATGATTGGGTGTGGTCCCAGGCTCCCCATTATCAGCAGCATTGTGCTCTCAAATTACTGAGTTCTGAGAGCTCCAGTTAGACATTCTCTCGCACAATGATCTCTACAGGTGCTCGCTTATAAGGGGCGATTTTAACTTCCACACTCTATGGGACATACTTTAATTCAGGCAGAGTTCATTATTTTTGGTGTGATACGCATCCCATTTTATTGTGAGTTAATTACGAAGGTCAAGTTGCATCCGTCCATGTTGATCCAGTTTTTGTTGGCTTTTTTTGCCTCACAAATTGGTTTGACTCTTTTGTAGGAAGCGACCAAGGGGATTGACAAAGTCTTTGTAGACTTCAGCAACGCCTAATGCAGAAGGTTAGAATATGTTACTCTCTAAACCTATGAAAATAATGAAAACATGAAAACATCAAGTACATAAAGTACAAAGAGGAAATGACATAGTAAGGGACAAGGCCGTTTTCCTGACAGGCAGGACTTCAACTGGAAGTAGGTGAGAACACTTAAAAATAGGTGCATAAAGCCTTTCCACATGCAAGTTAAGCATGAAACAAATCATTAAAGGCTCCAATAGTCATGCAACATTGTTGTACAGTCCTTTTTCTGTATTGCACAGCTTTCAGACAAAAAAAAAGATCCTTGTTATTCATAAATAGCTTAATTTTGGCACGGTTATATTATGCCTCATTATCTTGGTGTCTTTTTTTTTCCTCTTTAAAGTATTATCGGAGCTGTGCGTACTGGAGCGTACATGGTGTATATCCTGACAACCAGTGGCTTGAAGCAGTCGGTATGTGATCAAGGTTTCTACAATGGGCCGATCAGCAAATTCTGGGCCTATGCATTTGTGTTGAGCAAAGCACCTGAGCTAGGTGAGTGAGGCAGAACATTTTGTTTTCGCTGAATGCTCTGAGCTAATCAATGGTGAAAATTGTACTCTGCAGAAATCATGAGCCGAAGTCACTGATATTAATCAAACACTGTTTTATTCTCTCTGTATAGAATGCGTGTGGTTGTCGTGGAACAATGAAAACAAAAGAGAATGACTCTTTGCTTTTAATTTGACTTCATGCCAGATTCTGGGTTTAAAGCTATTCTAAGCGACATCGTGATTCGAGCCATATCAGTAATTACATTGTACTTGGACAATCTAAAGCTCAGTCTGCATCTCTGGCTGGCTAATCCTGCTTGGTTGCAGTCTCTTGCCTTGCTTGTAAATGACTTTCTGCCTTGCCTTGCCTTGCCTCCCCATTGCTCCTCAGAGAATTCTTAAATGGTGAATGAAAGTTGTCTGTGGTGAGAGAGCGGCCCGTCCAAAGACAAGCCGCTCGATTTGTTACTAACACCTACGAGAGAGAAGCGAGTGTCACCAAACTTCTGAATTCTCTGGGGTGGAACCCTCTCCAAGACAGACGTAAAGCTCACCGTTTGACCTGTTTTTACAAAATGTTAAATGGTCAGCTAGACATAGATCACAAGACCTACACCAACCCCAAATCAATTAGGAGCAGACGAGGGCATTCGATCCAATTTGTGGTCCCAGCCACAAAGACAGATGTGTCCAGCAATTCATTCTTCCCACGCACTATTAAAGCATGGAATAATCTCCATCAAACCACGGTTGCCCAGCCAGATGCAACTAAATTTAAAGTGGCACTTTCTTCCCAATAACCCTCTCTGGCTAAACCCCTCCCTTCACCACCTCCAGTTCAAATTCCAGTTGGAATATTTTGGAGGACCAATTAACCAAGAACCAAGACTTACCGTATCCTGTGCTTTAGCCGTCTTAATTACAGCGCCAACCTTCTTGTTCATCGCAGTGTGTGTCTGTATCACCATGGCTTTGCACCTTGTGAATTTCACTCAGACAGCAATCCCCCCCGCTTGCCCAGTCCCCCGCCTGCATAATGGCCTGGTGAAGGAAGTGATGTGTGTATGTGTGCGTGTTCCACTCTGACAGTCGCCGTTCCAGTTGCCGGTTTTTCAGGCGACTGCCGGTAACTTGACAGTCGCCGGCAGCCGCCTGAAAAATTGCCAAAGTGGGACAGGCCCATAACTTACTGTAAAACCGAGGTTAAAGTAGAAAGTATTCAGAAATGATTTCTGAAATTTAAAAAAAAAATGTAAATATGTCTATATGTCCTTTAGGGTGGAAATGTGAATGAATGAACTGTTGAAGAAAGAGAATCCTCATATTTGGAGATCAGTTAAAACATTTGCCTCCCAGTTCCTGAACAACAAAGTGGTTGATTGTAAATTACACTCGATTCTAAGTGAATGGAGAAGTTTATAGAATTTTTCTGAAAGAAGCTTTTATCCCCTTGGAACTAATATAACAAAGACATTTTATATAATGCTATCAATCTTTACACGATGAAATCGGCTATATTTTTTTTACCAGTGTGTTTCTCTTTTTTGTTTTAGGAGACACAATGTTCATTATATTACGGAAACAGAAGCTGATCTTCCTGCACTGGTACCATCACATCACAGTCCTGTTGTACTCCTGGTACTCTTACAAAGACATGGTGGCTGGAGGAGGGTGGTTTATGACCATGAACTATGGCGTGCACGCTGTCATGTACTCGTACTACGCTTTGCGAGCTGCTGGCTTCCGAGTGTCGCGCAAGTTTGCCATGTTCATCACTATGACACAAATCACCCAGATGATCCTGGGCTGTGTGGTTAACTATTTGGTGTATGAGTGGATGCAGCAGGGCCAGTGCCCGTCCCATATGCACAACATTGTCTGGTCTTCCCTCATGTACCTCAGTTACTTTGTGCTGTTTTGCCAGTTTTTTCACGGGGCCTACCTGAGCAGCAGCACCAGGAAAGCACTGAAGGCCAACTAGATCTGAGTGGCTAAAGGTTACAGCTCAGGGGATACGTCATGTGGCACGGTGACATGTTTCAAGTGCTTCGAAATGACTGCCTGTATGTGTTAGGTTGGTTTAATCCATTTGAGCTTGCGATGCCTCATTGAGATCACTCTTAGAAGTTTCAAATGATTGAAATAACATAATGCAGAAAGCATTCCTTTAGAAGGTCATGTAATGTGATAGGCTGCACATTGAACTGTCGTGTTCCAATATTGGTGCTTTGCAAACTGAATCTTTTGAAGAAACTGTCAACTGAGGTATAAAAACATCTTATGGGGTTAACTCAATTAATCTTGAATTGGAAGGTTTTCTGAAGGCCAGCTAGAACCAAAAGCTTCAAGAAAAGATTAATGATTTTAAAATCTTAATTTTATGTGTTAATCAAAACAAATGGGTCTGCACTGAAAATTGCTAGCAATTTCTAGACCATAGTGACCCTGCCGATTTAAAATGTAATATTCTGCCTTTAAAAATACCCACTCTCTAAAAATGTGTATTTTTCAAGGGTGTTTGGTTACACAATCATTCGGCCTCGAGAACTACTATTTGAACTGTAAAGTTATTCTGCAGAAGAGAAATGGGGATTTTACCAAGAACAAATAGATATTGCATTTTAGAGGTGATCGAATATATCTGCAGGGTTAAAACATTTCTGTCGGCTACAATGTAATTTTTCACATAGATTTCAATCCTGAAGATTAACATTAAGCTATTTAATATTGGCAAACTGCCGAATATTTGTATGAAATTCCTGTCTCTTTTAATGTGTTAACCTTGTATGTTGTTAACAAAGGACTAAAATAAGGGAAAGAGAATTTTCATGTAAGTGCATTCAGAGGTATTACTTTAGTCACATTAGTTGTGCTAAAGTATTAATATTGCACAGTGCAGTTTCATTGCACTCTGTAATTGTACATGCCGAATGTGTAAATCAGCAACATTCACCAACCAGTTGTCACTTGGCCTGCAGTAAGCTTTAAGGCATCTTTCCTTGAATTTTAGTTTCTATGTTTCTTAGACATGTAAGTCACTTAAAAAAATCTTTGTGCACATTGATTCTATCTCTAACCACTCCAGGATTAGATGTGTATTCAACCTCGGCCTAACTCATTTAGTTGTGTGGCTCCCTTTCCAACTGTTTCAGAAACTCTTTTCTCCTTTCAGATTGATCTCTGTATTGTTTCAATGATATTCCATTTTTTCTTCACTCATGCTAGTGTTTAAACACTTCTGAAATTAAAGAGCGATGGTTATTTGTGTTAGCACAAGCTAAGTTAAGCAGTTTGAACAGTTGTAATTAACAAAAGTGGTTAGGGGGTGTCATATGCACACAGCAGAATTTGGGTTCTACAAAGATATTTATATAAACATGTTATGGGATACTTTTACAGATATTTTTACTTGTATTTTTTGATACTGTGGTCTTATTGATAAATGATTCAATGTAAATAAATTCTAAAGCACAGCAGCTTTGATGAACATTATTTAACCTGCTAACAATAAGAGATGATGACTTAAAATATTTTGACATGTCACAGCATTGTCAGATTAATATACTCATTCTTAAACATGAGTTTCTTTGAGGGGGGGGGGGAAACCCACTCCTCATTAATGCTATAATGGTTTTGGAAGGTGGAAATTAAACAGAGCTAAAACGTGTAACTTACTCGATGGAAGACACAAATTATTGTGTGTCCTTAATAAACCAAATGTGTTCAAGCCTGAACAAGCATCCTCTCAACTAGAAATCTGTTTCCCAAATTACAATATGTGAACTGCTGATGCTGGAACAAACAATAAATATTTTTAAATGGGTGTTTAGTAGTTTGCGTCTA
Source organism: Okamejei kenojei (assembly GCA_035221665.1). Classification (NCBI taxonomy): domain Eukaryota; kingdom Metazoa; phylum Chordata; class Chondrichthyes; order Rajiformes; family Rajidae; genus Okamejei; species Okamejei kenojei. Next base: position 13,498,976 of record CM069131.1, on the reverse strand, counting down.
TTAATTAACAAGCTAATTTAATATCCCTTCAAGATTACTAAAACATAAACTGTATTCGTAATGAATATGTTGCATCATTACAGATCAAAGATTTAAAAATAATCATCTCCATCAGGAGAACGATACTTTTAATCTGTACAAAGAAAAAAGTTGTTGCAATTATTTTAGAACATTTCTATAGATGCATTTCTAAAAACAAAAAAAAAAATGATTTGGTTAATTAAGTCCAATTTTTAGGTTATGGAACATGCATATAAGAACAATTCCTATGCTCCAAACAGTAACATTTGGCATTTAGCCCGCGTGGATTAATAATGTAAAATTACCAAGAATTCTTCTCTGCCAATTATTACTTATCGATCTCCACAAACTAGACGAGTGCCTTGAATTTCCTCCACATTTGCACTTTGGCATTGCACAAACCTGGGTACAAACCAACTATGTGGCTTATACAATCTAAACGTTTGACACAAATTATGCACTTGTGTACAAGGTGTCCATATTTCTTCAGGCTTTTAATCACTTTGCCAAATACACTCATCCTAAAACTGGCGCCAAGTTGCTTGCAGAACCACTGATGGATTTCCATCAATTGTGATCACTCATTCAGGTCTCTTCATTTGTGCACTATGGGAATAGATTGTTATTTCTGGTGTTGTTTGCAATTTCTTGACTTGATTTTCAAACAAAAAAATGGAATTGCTCTGAGACATAGTTTCATTTTAGTGCAGTTTTATACTTTATGCAATGCTCCCCCGATTTCAGGTTCTTAAACTTGCATGAATGTTGATTGAATGCATTAACGTTTAAATGTCAAAGGCAAGTATGGCGTTGTGTTTGATAGTTTACATTTATTCACAACCTGTCCGTGTTTCTCCATCCCCCCTCCTCTTCCTGCACGTCATAGAATAGGAAATTTAGCCGATAATTTAACAGGAGAGTGGCAGAAAAGGCACCTTCTGGTTCAATATACAGGTTGCATCCATGGATAAACTCCAGGCCCGGGTGATAAGAATACAGGTCCAGCCAATGTGCATTCACCACATATCATGAATACAATATTACAATATCTACAATATTACTTCAAACGATTTTCAGCTAATAAGCAATAACTCTAGGAGTCAGGACAAATATAATTGAAAGAAAGTAAAACAAAAAGACCTAAAAATAGTTGGGTGAAAAAAATAAGTAAAAACAGGAAGCGTTAATAAAAGAAATAGCTGGTAATTCAGGATGATGTGCAGTCGATGTGTTTCTGGGTTTGCTTCAATTCTAATATTTTCAGAATGATGTTCTAAAAGGAGGATTGATGGGAAGGTAGAGGTTAGGATCTGTAGGTCGCAGAGGAAGGACAGGCAGGGGGAGATTAATGAACATGGTGAAACTGTAGGGCTAAAGTGTGTTTATTTCAGTGCAAGGAGCTATCGTGGGTACAGAAGTTGAACTTAAGAGCCTGGATCAGTGCATGGAAGTATGATGTTATGGGCATTATGAAGACTTGGTTGTGAGAATAACAGTATTGGCAGCTCAACATCCAGGGTTTCCATGTATTAGATGTGATAGCGGTAGAGGCAAAAGAGGTGACGGAATAATAATCAAGAAAAAATGTCACAGAGGCTCTTGGGGAAACGTATTAGAGGGTTCATAGAAAATAGGTGCAGGAGGAGGCCAATTGGGTCTTCAAAGAACTACTCACTCCATGCGACAATTGTTTCATTATTTTCAAAGACTGTGTGGTATTGAATTGGCCAAATGGATGCTTAATGTAACTACACAATTGATTGCATTTTTCACTGGCATTACAATAGATAATAGACATAGGCAATAGGTGCAGGAGGAGGCCGTTCGAGCCAGCACCACCATTCATTGTGATCATGGCTGATCGTCCCCTATCAATAACCCGTGCCTGCCTTCTCCCCATATCCCTTGACTCCACTAGCCCCTAGAGCTCTATCTAACTCTCTCTTAAATCCATTCGCTGAGGAAATATGAGTAGAGTTCAAAAATAGGAAAGCTGCAATTGCTCTGATGGGTTTATGTTATATTCCTCCCAATCGTTAGCGAGAGATGGAGGAACAGACATGTAGACAGATTATGGAAAAATGCAGAAGGAACAGGGATCTTGTGGGCGACTAACTTACCCAATATTGACTGGGATTTACTCAATGCAAGTGGCTCAGAGGCTCCGGAACTTGCTATGTGTACCCAAGAGGGTGTCCTGAAAAATATATGAATAGACCAACCCAAGGCAAGCCCATAATGGACCTTGTATTGGGAAATAAGCCTTGTTGAGCCAGATTACTTTGGGATTTGGGAATAGTGATCACAGCTCTGCATGTTTTAAGATAGTTCTGAATACAGATAAATCTGGACATTGGGGGAGGAGGCAGTGGTGAACTATCGTAAGGAGTTAGGGAGAGTATATTGTTAGCTGTGTCATTGGGTAAATCCACATCAGACATATGGGAGTCATGTAAAGAATGGCTGATCAGCCTTCAGGACTGGCAAGGTTCCAGTAAGGTGGAAGTATAAGGATGGTAATGTAAGGGAATCTTGGATAACCAGTGGGGTTGTACATTTGGTCAAAAAGAAAGAAAGGAAGCACATGCATGGTTCAGGAATGTCAGATTGGACCGGGCCTTTGAAGAACACAAAGAAAGCAAGAAGGAATTCAAACTGGGAATTGGAAGGCCCAAAATACAACATGGCCCAAAAGGGGCCATGTAGTATGTCTATATAAAATTTTATTTTTTGTCTTTCGGAATTTAACTTTAACATTTTAGATCACATTTTGCAAAAGATAACAGTACAATATTGACACCACAATGCATATGCAGGATCCATTAGTAATTATGTGGCTGTTTCTCCAGCACGTCTCACTAAGATGTTGTTATCCCTCCTGCCACCAATGGTTGAGCACTTCAATTTGTTTGTTTGTCACGTATGCAACAGCACAGTGAAATTCATTTTGCACACATTACCCATTTTTGGCGCCATTATTCAAACTCCAGAGTCCATTCGGCCCGCGCGCTGGCTGTACTGGAGCGGTTCCCGCAAGGCTTGTAGAGAGGCACCATCCTCCCGCCCCCAAAACAGTCCGCAAACAACTGCTGAACAAACACCTTGCACATGGATTATACACTAAGGGCACAGTGTCAGACAAGTATTATTTTATCCATTCCATACAACATAGTGTATCTCAAAGGGAAGGTACTTTCCATTTTTAAGTTGACAACTAAAGTGTGTATCTTTAAACACGTATGATGAACAAATTACCAACCGCACTTTGCGTACGACATTGAAATTATAAAATGACCTTCACCAATTGTTTCTCCACAGCCATCTCTAGATCTCCCCTTGCATTTCTTGCTTTATTTGTTTATGATAAACATAATGTGTTACCATTTCTATTCTCAAAGAATTGTGAGAGACTGAGCAAAGCTACTTCACTTGGTGATAACATGTTTTAAGAAAGAACTGCAGATGCTGGAAAAATCGAAGGTAGACAAAAATGCTGGAGAAACTCAGCGGGAGAGGCAGCATCTATGGAGCGAAGGAATAGGTGATGAAACGTCACCTATTCCTTCTCTCCATAGATGCTGTCTCACCCGCCGAGTTTCTCCAGCATTTGTGTCTACCTGCACTGATGATAACAAATACTTTGGTTTATTCAACCAAGGGCAAAATGCACATCATTAATAAGCAGTTATTTTATAGCAAGTAATATTTTGAAAATATCTTGTTATAGACAGTTAAACTGCAGGAAAACAAAAACGATGGTTTCCTACAAGAATCCACACAATATTCTTTCATAAATGTAACATTTCAACATTACCTTTAAAGCCTGCACTCTAAATAAACCGTAGAGCCAAAGCTAGCAGTTGTGTTTTAGCACAAGAGTAAAGAGGACATACTGAAAGAATAGACAATAAGCTATTCAAATGGAAACCTATTTATTAACGGATGCAAGCAAATCCTTTGTGGCAATTGAAAAATTGTACTGGATCCAAACAAATGGGACAATGCTGGCATTTTGTTTTATAAACAACAGCAATTTAACGATTGTGTGCAATGCTCAAGTTACAGCTCAAAATCAGTTCTGCTCCCTTTTGTCATTTAATTGCTTACTAATTGGATTTGATGCATTCGAGCATGGAAAATAAGATTATAAATAGCAACGGAGAAAAAAGAGCTTTGATTTGAGTTCACTGGCGTTTTCATTTCCCCATCTCAGGATTTGTTTGTCTTTCCCAAATCTCTGTCTTTTAATGATCTATGTAAGCAATCGGATCTCCCGATCTCCCATTCTCCCAAAATATATCTCTAAAGAAAAGTCCAGACCTTAAACGTTACCTACCCATGTCTTCCGTGGATGCTGCCTGATCCGCTGAGTTACTCCAGCACTGTGTATTTTTTTTTTGTAACTAGCATCTGTAGTTCCTTGTGTCCTTATTTAAAGTCATTTTCATTTTAATTAACTAATCATGCAAAGCCCTGTACAATTGAATCGGCAGATAGATTTTGGCATAACTATTTGAATTTGCTGTGTGTGTGTGTGTGTGTGTGTATGCATTTACGGGGGAGGGGGGGCAAACATTAGGAGATATACCTCAACAAAGACAAATATGACTGCAAAAGAGTAGAACTTATCAATAAAGTTGTGCGACCATATATGTCTAACATTTAATTAAAAAGATTATTAGCTTAAGTTTATTAATGGGCAGCATGCCTGCTGTTTATAATGGACACATGCTCCATGTTGGTCTAATCATTGGCAATGTAGATGCTTGTTGTTAAACTTGACTGTATTTAAGATGCATTCTTTTTCTTGGTGAAATTGTATTTTTGTTCATAGTCAGTTTCGTGCAGATATCGGTCTATGTGTAACAAATCGCAATAACGATTGTTTAACATTATGCATTACCAGTGACATTTAAGCTGCTGAACTTCGATGTTTATTCTGTTTTATTCAGCATTCTCACTGATTTCCTGAGGCAACAGAAATCGGTGCAGTATTGGCTGAATCAATTGAACCTGTGGAGTTGCTGTAAACATATACCATATCAACTTACAGCAATGGAATGAATATTTGTGCTTTGGGAAATGCAACTTACATTCATGGGGAAATGGTAGCAAAGATATAGTCAACAGATAACAGGTATAAAATGTGAGTTATAAAAGCTAATATGGTTGTTGGAGGTGCCATTTTATTGTTCGCCTCAGCAGTACCCAGTATTGTAGCAGTTATTCGTAAATGAAAAATCATTTTTGGATTTCATCAACCAATGGTTTATTATCCTCACGTGTATAATGTGAAACTTTATTTTGTGTTCTGTCCAGACAAATCATATCATACATGAGTACATCTGCTAGGGTAAAAGAGACAAGAGAGTGCGGAATGTGGCGTCATAGCTGCAGACACAGTCAAATAATAAAATGTGCAATGACATAGACTAGAAGATTGGGAATTCATTCTTGGCGTATGAGAGATCAAAAGAGTCTGTTATCAGCTGGGAAGAAGCTGTTCTTGAACCTGTTGGTTCACGCTTGAAGCTTTTGTGTCCTGTACCCAAAACGGGGAATGACTGGGTATAAGTGGTCATTGATTATCTAGATTCTTTTCCCAAGACCGCATGTAGTATAGATGGAGTTGAGAGGGGGGTGGGAGGCTGGTTTGCACAATGGACTGGGCTGCATTCACAACTCCTTCATACATTATTCTATGCATTAATTAAAAGGCAAATATAAATAATCCATTAAAGCTAACTTGATTAATTATAGTGTGCATTGTAGTAATTGAATGCACAGGTATGTAGAGTTATAGAGAGATGCAACATGAAAGCAGCCCTTCACTTCACCATCAAGCATTTATTTTAAACTTCCCCAAAACCACAGACCCAACAACTACACATTGGGGCAATTTACAGAGTCCATTTAATCTACCAATCCACATATTTTTGGAGTGGGAGGTAACCAGAGCATTCGCTGGAAACCTATGTGGCCACAGGTAGAAGGTGCAAACTCCAAAGAGACAGTACCGGAAGTCAAGATTGAACCTGGCTTATTGGAGATATGAGAAGCAGGTCTATTAGTGGAGCTGCTGCTCTATCCATACCACCATGCTGCTGTGCTATTCCTGTATCCAGAATATAGAAAATGGGTGCAGGAGTAGGCCATTCAGCCCTTCGAGCCAGCACCACCATTCAATATGATCATGGCTGATCATCCAAAATCAATACCCCGTTCCTGCTTTCTCCCCATATCCCTTGATTCCGTTAGCCCCAAGAGCTAAATCTAACTCTCTTGAAAACATCCGGTGAATTGGCCTCCACTGCCTTCTGTGGCAGAGAATTCCACAGATTCACAACTCACTGAGTGAAAAAGTTTTTCCTCATCTCAGCCCTAAATGGCCTACCGCTTATTCGTGTTCAAGTTTTAACCAACTTTTGAACTGATTAAATTTGCTCTATATGATGTGTACTACGCTAATTGTTTCCAGCTGTATCATGATTCTTCCCTATTCACCCTTTTGATATTCAATCATAGATAGATATATGATTTGTACTTCTAGCATTTCAGTGAATGAGAGAATTCACATGTTGTGTTAATATGTTCATGCAAATGAGATCTGCAAAGCACAGTGAATTCAATTTGCTTTTTTTGTTTGAGGATGTCCTAACTACATAAATAAGAATTAAAACTCTAAAGAATTTGTGATTGAAGACGAGCTTCTCGATTCTGTTTGGACAAATCACAGCAGCAGTCAATTTAATATGGGAAATCTCTTCCAAAAATGACTATCTAGAAATGATTCCGAAAATGTTGCGCCAAACACTAAAAATGTAGAGGTTGGGGGTTTCTGTTTCCAGAATTTGGTGCCATTGCTTTTGGTGGAATTTCAGAATGGAGAACGCCATGCAACTGTTACTAGATAGCACCTAGAACAGAGCAGTTCCGCACAGAAACGGGGCCTTTACATGTCCGTGCCATAACATGATGCAAAAAGTTAAACTAATCTCATCTGCCTGTGCGTACTAGCCAGCACATGGCATGCTTCTGGCTGAGGTTGAATTTCTGGGCAGATCTCTGCACCATGTTATAAAGGAGAACTGGTGGTATTCGCTGCAAATAATGTATTATTCTGAAGGAACAAAAATCCAGTTTCCCATTATATTTGTCAGACATATTGATTATTTTATTTTAATAAATGATGATTTTTAAACAGCATTTGTATTTTTAAAGTTAAACTAGGACCAATGACATCTGGGATTTATTGTAACTCCTATAAAAACGGATAGATATCCCAAGATAGAGAGGTCACCAGGATACAAAATATGAATGTCTGAGGTAATGGAGAAACTGGCATCATTTTGGGCTTGATGAAACATAGTATTGATAAAGAACGAGCCATTAAACCTATTGATTTCATACGATGTAAAATATATTTTGTCTTCTGTTTAATCTTCTCTGTGTTCCGCATAAATACTTGCCATTCATCCAAGCAAACTCTCCCAGCACCAGGAAACAACATTTCTAGACTTCAGTTTCCAAGAATAGAAAAACATATTTTAATTAGTTACTTGTTAACATGTGAATCAGGTACCTGAAAGTTAGCTCCTGATGAATTCCCATTGTCGCACCCATCACGGTAAACAAACCCAGAGGTTTTCTTCTTTGAAATGCGCAAAAAGTAATGATAAGGTGAAGATTCGTTACTGGAGGATAGCAATGCTCTGCATTTCTTGAAACCATTGTTAGTTTATCCAAGAATGAGGATACTGCTGTGAAATCCACCGTTCCTTTAACACGCATCAGAAATCTTGAGTGGTTGCTGGGAGGGTTGATATTCATGAATTACAGGCAGCAGTGTTCCCTATTGATTCACATTTCCCCCATCTATATGTTTAACACCGTTATTTGTAGCTATGTTGCCATTGTAATTGGGTTCTCCTAAAACCATGCTGTTGAAGTTCTATAATCGATTATTGATTCTCAGATTAAAACTAGTAATGCTATCACATTTTGGAAACCCTGATATTTTTTTTGATTGGTAAATGTTGGCACAATGTATAAAACAACAGGATACCCCATGAAGGGTGCACAATTTTGTGTAAGCAATCACCCTACTGGTCTTTACGAAATTGGAAACACATAAATTGAATACATTAATTAATTGGTACATTAATTTGGTAGCACTTGTAAATGGTTACTGCTGTTATATGTATTTATAATAAATACAACAGCAGTTTTGATCCATAAACCACACTGAATTATAGAGAAAAGGGCTGCACTAACTCGCATACCAGAAGAAAACCCAACAATGGCAACTAATAAATAAGCTTGCTTTTGACTGTAAATAATGTCATTTTGTTTCCTTATTTTGACATTGAATTATGATGTGAAGCTAACTTCCCAGCAAATGGCTACTACATTTTTCTGTATATGTGTGATTGTTGTGTGTGTCAATAAATACATTTTCTCATTTGTTCTATATATCTTAGTATGATGCTTTTACACGAAAAAGGACCAGTGAACCATTCCCTCATCTCATTTCGTCAGGATTGGTGCAAAGTTAGGCCAGGACACTAGAAATCTGAATGACCTGTTGGAGGTGGTGTAGGACCACCTCTGATTTTCCGGCACCTCCGTTAACCCAGACAGAATTACAAGGGCACACTTGAAATCTACCCCCCCCCCCCCCCCCCCCCCCCCCCCCCCCCCCCCGGAAGACCCCCTGAAAATATTTGATTAAGCTGTCTAATAGGAATCTGAGGGGTAGCTTTTTCACACAAAGGGTGTTGGGTGTATGGATCAAGCTGCCGTAGGAGGTAGTTAAGGCTGGGACTATCCAAACATTTTAGAAACAGACTGGTACATGGATAGGACAGGGTTGGAGGGATATGGACCAAACGCGGGCAGGTGGGACATGTGGGCAAGTTGGGCCGAAGGGCCTGTTTCCACACTGTATGACTCTATGGCTGGGTCAGGCAGCTGATCCTGACCTCACCGACACTTCCACAGCTGATCAGCGGGTGAAATTTGCCCCTCTGCGGCCAGGGCTCTTGAAATCTGGCCCCGGCGGGAGCAGGCATTTATGTTCCCATAGCTGACTCCCTTGGCCAACGTTGCAGGCTGGCATTTCAGCCCCTCGGCAGCCAAGATGGACTGTTCCAATGCCATTCAACTCCTCTCGGAGGCCGTGACCTATGTTGGTCCAGCAAAACACACAAACCAGACGGGCTCTGGAACTAATGGAGCTGGATAATCGGTGGTGGGCCTATATTCCCTCTTCAGGTATCTGAGGTTATGGGGAGAAGGCAGGAGAATGGGGTTAGAAGGGAGAGATCGATTAGCCATGATTGAATGGTGGAATAGACTTGATGGGCCAAATGGCCTAATTCTACTCCTGTTCCTTATGACCTTCAAGGGGATTTGTAGATTTCACTTTTTCAAAAATAATAAAATAGTTTACTTACAGTTCGCTTTTTTCAGTTCCGGAAATACCCTGTTTTTCTTTTTATATCTATTATATTTTTTTAAATTGTGCATAATAGTGACACGGACTGAAACACTTGAAACATTGATGTATTTGAGATTTGGTGTTAATTGTTCCTTTTGGCCTTCCTCGCCACCAGACTTGGAAAAAGCGTCATTTCACATGTAGATTACCTCATTGAGGCAAGGCCACCTTAGTTTTTTTTGGGGGGAGTAAAGAAGGTCTCTCTGGTGGGATGTCAGGCTGGACCTGGGATGCCCTGTGTGCCTTCTGATTGTGGCACCACATGATGTACATAATAATGCACACATTTGCTACAATCATAGATCATGTGATAGGAGTAGAGTTAGGCCATTCCGCCCATTAAGTCTACTCTGCCATTCAATGATCTATCTCCCTCCTAACCCCATTGGCCTGCCTTCTTCTCATAACCTCTGACACCCGTACTAATCAAGAATCTATCTCTGCCTTAAATATATCCACTGACAGCCTCCACAACCTTCTGTGGTAAAGAATTCCACAGATTCACCACCCTCTGACTAAAGAAATTCCTCCTCATCTCCTTCTTAAAAGGACGTCCTTTAATTCTGAGGCTATGACCTCTAGTCCTAGACTCTCACACGAATGGAAACATCCTCTCCACATCCACTCTATCCAAGCCTTTCACTCTTCTGTATGTTTCAATGAGGTCCCCCCCTCATTCTTCTAAACTCCAATGTTTACAGGCCCAGTGCCGTCAAGCGCTCATCATATGTTAACCTACTCATTCCTGGGATTATTCTTGTAAACCTCCTCTGGACCCTCTCCAGAGCCAGCACATCCTTCCTCAGATATGGTGCCAAGTTCCAATGAGACAGTGCTCTGTATGAACACTCAGTGATCTGCAGGACTCACTAATTACTTGGAAGGACTCCAATAACAGTGTTGTCTTACCACATTAATAATAATTGCTTGGCAATGCCAGCAGGAAACTATTTTCAAATACTAAGGTATTGATGGCAGTAAACCAGCATTCAAGTCATGCACAGTCCGCGATGGTTGAGACCTCAAAGCTTTGTCCACGTAATTCAGTGTCACTGCATTGCTGCCCTATGGAACAATGCAGTAGAGCAGCAAAAATAATTTCCCGTCTCATTCAGCATCACGTTCAATTCAACCCCCTTTAAGTACGAGGGTTAGTTTAGAGATACAGCGTCGAAACAGGCCCACAGGGTCTGCGCGGCCAGCCATCCCCACGCATTAACACTACCCTACACACACTAGGGACATTTTTTACATTTACCAAACCAAATAACCTACATACCTGTACATCTTTGGAGCGTGGGAGGAAACCGAAGATCTCTGAGAAAACCCACACGGTCACAGGGGGAAAAACATACAAACTCCGAGCAGACAGCACCATTAGTCGGGATGGAACCCGGGTCTCCGGCGCTGTAAGGCAGCAACTCTACCACCGTGCCACCCTTCTTGAGTTATTGAGCCACTAGGTTTAATGGGAATTATGGGTTTGTGAATGGATTGCGAGCGCAGTATCTATGTTGCCCACCGATAACACAGAGACTAATGGCCCAAGCAAAATGTTCGAACCTCTCTGTGACATCTGGGGAATTTATCTTCTATATTAAATCTGGGTTAAAAAAATAAGTCTATTAAAAGGCTGGCATCACTAACATTGAACCTGAAGATGCTGGAATTTGCAAAAGTCTATCTGGTTAACAATGCTCTTCAGGGGAATTATATCAATCCTCATAAATAGCTAAGTAACCCTCTCCATTGTACCATGTTATACCAAAATGCAAGGATAACATTAGTGAAATCACCTGGTGTCAACCAAGGCTCAGGATTCTGCAAGTGCTTCCCATCCACTTTAGACTTTAGAGATACAGCGAGGAAATAGGCCCTTTGGCCCACCGAATCCGTGCCGACCAGCGATCGTTAGCACTGTCCTAAACACCAGGGACAATTTACAATTGACAATTAACCTATAACCTTACAGCACTTACAAAGGACATTTATTATCACATACACCAATTGGGGTAGTGAAATTTGACTCGCCATTGCAGCACACGAATAAAGAATTTAAGACACAAAATTAAGAATTTAACAATAAACATAAAAAACATTCCCCCACAATGGTTACCACTGTGAGGGAAGGCAGCAAAGTCCAGTCCCGTCCCCTGTTCACCTATAGTCGGGCCTATTGAGGCCTCCGCAGTCGCCGCTACGGCAGCCCGATGCTTCAGGCCCTCTCGTCGGATGATGGAACTCCGGCATCAGGAGAACCCTCTCAGCGGCATGGGCGGTCTGGAGCGGCGCTTCCTCCCTAGACGTCTGTATGTCTTTGGAGTGTAGAAGGAAACCGGAGCACCCAGGGAAACCCCACATGGTTACGGGGAGAATGGGCAAATTCCGTACAGACAGCATCCGTAGGCAGGATCGGACCTGAGTCTCTGGCACCGTTACGCATCACCTCTACCGCGATGGCACTGTGCCGCCCGCAAAGTTATCTTTGCAAAGTTCAGCACACTAATGTCTTGTGTGTGACAATATTGGGAACGCTGTCTCATGGAGTCAGAGTTATAGAGCATGGAAACAGGCCCTTCAGGCCAACTTTCCAACCATGTACTTACCTAAATCATTTAAATGGGTAATTGTACTCACCTCTAAAACCTCTATTGGCTGCACATGACCACCACCCTCTGTGTAAAAAAAGTTGGCCCGTCTGGTCCCCTTTAAATCTTTAAGCTTTCTCCTTAAATCTATGCCCCCTAGTTTTAGACTCCCCCCACCCCTACCAACTGCTGATGCTGGTTTACAAAAAAAGAGACAAAGCACCGGAGTAACTCAGCGGGTTAGGCAGCATCTCTGGAGAACATAGACAATTGACCTTTTGGGTCGGCACCCTTCTTCAGACTGATAGTTGTGAGAGGTGGGTTGGGGAAAGAGAGCTGGAAGAGGAGAGAGGCAGGACGAACCCTGGCAAGTGATGGGTGGATACACATGAGGGGGCTCTTTGATGGTTGGACAAAAGCCCGAGATGAAAAGACAAAAGGTGTGCGATAGAAGATATGTGAATTGTAAAGACAGAGGAAGGTATATAGGTGGAGGGTAAAAATGGGTGCACATCCAGGTGGAGTACAGGGGAGAATGGAGGGGAGGAGAGGAGATTTGTGTGTTAACTACCTAAAATTGTAGAATTTAATTTTCATACCATTGGGTTGTAAGCTACCCAAGTGGATAATGAGGTGCCGTTCCTCCAGTTTGCGTGTGGCGTCACTCTAGCAATAGAGGAGTCCCAGGACAGAAAGGTCAGTATGGGAATGGGAATGGGAATGGGAAGGGGAGTTAAAATGGCTAGCAAACCAGGAGATCCAGTAGGACTTGGCAGACAGAGCGCATGTGTTCGGCGAAACAATCGTCTCATTTACACTTGGTCTCACCAATGTAAAGGAGGCCATGTCGTGAATGCCAGATGTAGTAGGTGAGGTTTGAGAAGGTGCTTGTGATAGCAATGTTACAAAATTTTGAGCTTATAAAAATCAAGTCTGCAATTTATCCCATCAGATAAAGCATAAAAATAAGTTTAATTTGACACCTAATTCACTTTCATATCTTCAGTATTAAAAAGGTTATGGCCATTTTCATACTCGGAAATTAGCATCTTGTTCCCTATTGCTTTTCCATTGACTTAACACAAAAGTTGTGATCGAGGACAGTCAAAAGCCTGTAACTTTCTTAAAAATTAAGAGAACTGAAAGAAATTTTCAGTTATTATAGATTGAAACATTCTGAAACAAATATAAAACAATCTTACTTGGATGACCTGAAATTAAAGCATATAATTAGTTAGTTACCCAATTGTAGCTAATTGCAAAATTCAATTACTAGATCTAAACATCTATCCATTTCTTAAGAAAATATTAACATTTTTTTCAAAGCCTATGTGTCCAAATAACATTCACACAAGAATTCACAATATAACATGATTTTTAAATCTAATTATCATTAATTTATAGGCCAAATTGAAGGAATTTAGTGTTTAATGCTCGTAAATTAATGGCCATTTAAATCAGCTTGCGAGTGGGATTTTCTGGAATGCGATGGATTGGAACGTTGCGGTTGCGGTGAATTTAAACCCAATATCGGCAGGAAAAATACTTTCTGGTTCATATGGGGATTAAATCACCGTTTTGCAACATGAAATGTTGATTAAGAAGCAACAAGCAAGTTTATATGAAAAAATAAACAGCTTTCACTTACCTGTCCCCTACGTAAAATCCGTCCCCGTTGTCGGCGTTCACGGCATTAGGAGCTAATTTTTATTTTACTGCAGCGCTGAAATAGTTGGGCGATTTTTTTTTTTTTAATTTCACTTACCGGCAGTCGGAAAGAATCTTTAGCAAAAGCTCACACTCCGAGAAAATATAATTCCGGATGGCAAGGGAAAACCAAATTTTAACCCCGCCCCCTTCAAAGGCGCCAAAGTCGCGCACACGGCCAGTGACAGAACTGCAGCACCGCTGGAGGTAAGTTTTGTAACATACCCACACAGAGGAGGCGCTGGTGAGGGACCCATCTGCAGCAAATCATAGACTGGAGCTTGCCATTCAACACCATCATCCCCTCTAAAGCTATCCTCAGACTCAGGAAATTGGACCACTGCTCGTTGCCATGCAACAGACTGATAAAGATGCAGTCTGGGCCAAGCTGGCCTTCTGCGAATCACAGCGCCAGGCAGAAGGGGGTCCTGCCCGAGCTGACTGCCTGCCCCTTTTACAGGGTTATTATCCGCGCCTGGGTGGTACTAGAAAGGGACTACGCTCTGTCCACGGGTGCCTGGGGGATTTCAGGGATCGCTGGGCACCACAGGAGGTGGAATGCATCCTTAATAAGGATGGTGATATAGTTGTACAATAGTTTATTTAATATCTAAGAATATTTGTTATTATGGTGGCGGGTTTGTTTGTATAGCTTTGTATTGTACATACCATTTTTGTAAATAATTGATTGAAATTATTTTTTGTAAAACAAAAGATGCAGTCTGACCTGACAAATACTCAAAACGCCAACCCTCGGCTGACAATCCAGTGCGGTGCTGAGGGAGTGCGACTCTGTTGAAAGTAACAGCTTTTTGGATGAAATGGTAAACTGAGTCGCCCTCTGCCTTTTCAGATGAAGTGAAACGCCAGTAATTTACCAATCGTTGATTTCTGTACTCCCCCTGGCACATCAAGGACCCCATTCTTGCCCTCTCTCCAACACACAGGACTCCGGTTGCAAAACATTCCTACGAACAGCATTCGTACGAACAGTGGAGGCCAAGTCAGTGGATATTTATAAGGTAGATATAGCGAGATTCTTGATTAGTAACGATGTCGGAGGCTATGGGGAGAAGGCAGGAGAATGGGGTTAGGAGGGAGGGATAGATCAGCCATGATTGAATGGCAGAGTAGACTTGATGGCCGAATGGCCTGGTTCTACTCCTATCACTTATGACCTTAGGAACATATCAGGACAGTGTTTCCCACATTCCCATCTATACACCAGAGCCCCAGTTCCCATGCTCAGTTTAAACTCAACCGTTCCAGTGCTTCCACTTTCACACCAGAGCCCAGGTCCTTGCATTTACTTTAAACTCTGATAAGATCTTGTTCCCATGCTCTCCACACGTTCACCGAGGCACCAGCTCCCAATCTCTGTAACACACCAGAGCCGTGGTTCCCAAGCACCCTCTATCACACTGGGCCTCTGGTTCCCTTTAAACTCACTGGGGGCCACTTTCCTGTGCTTCCTTGAAACCTAACAGGTGATTGGAAATTGGTTATACCACTGCACTGTAACATCTAAAGAAAGTGAATCAAAAGAGCATTGGAGTGAAAATTGAATGGCACCCAATAGTCCAGAAAATCTGCTAACACAAAGTCTGAAGTGTGCTGGATTGTTGGAATTTTACAGTAGTAGGATTTCTGTGAGGAGACGAAATGGAACGATTCCCAGTGACCAGACCATTACAAAAAATGATTTAGTGTACTACTAAAATTCTTTCAATATTATTTTCTTAATTTCAGAAATTAATTCAATAGTTTAGAAATGTCTTTGCCTATAACAATAAACCTACTTGAAGCAAACTGAGGCAATGTCTGCACTGCTTAAAGAGGACACTTGCATTGCCATCCCTGTGAGGAGGATCATTCTGCATGTTTGGGATGATTGTAGATGAACTAACAGAACATGGCATGAGGTGGCGAATGTGGTTTTCCAACACAGTTCTGGTGGTCTTGGAGGGTGAGCTAAAACGCCAGAGGTCGAGGGGTGACCTGACAGAGCTAAATACAATTGTCAGAGGTATAGATAGGGAGAAAGTCAGAAACCTTTTTATCCAGGCTGGGAATGTCAAAGACTAGGGAGTGGGGCTGGCTTTAAGAGGAGCAACGTTTAAAGAAGATGTGCAGGGCAAGTTTTTTACACAGAGGTGCCTGAGTGGAAAGATAGTGGCATTTCAGAGGCTTTCAGATAAACATATGGATATGTAGGGAATGGAAGGATATGGACCATATGCAATCAAATGGGATTTATTTGTCTTGGTATCATGTTGTGGACATTGTGGGCCCAAGGGCCTGTCCCTGTGCTGTACTTTTCTGGGAAGAAACTGCAGATGCTGGTTTAAACTGAAGATAGACACAAAACGCTGGAGTAATTCAGCGGTAATAAAACATTATAGTTTAATGTTGCCTGTCCCGCTGAATTACTCCAGCTTTTTGTGTCTATATTCTGTACTTTTCTATGTTCTAGGAAGGAGAGTGGTACAGAGTGCTGAAGGTTTAGGTAGAGCTGGCGATGGGAGGTGACCACTGATATTCATTGCCACACATGAAGTGGCCAGAATATGGGTGCAGTGCTAAAAATATTTGGTCAATGTCAGTGAACAAATTAACAAATCTCAAGCCCCAACAATTGAAGCATTCATTCATGACTTACTGCTGTACACTATCAGCGCTCACTGAATAATAACATTTATTATTTTGGACTCCTACTAACATTTATATACTGTGTTACAATTGCCATGTGTGTTGGCACACAGCTTAAAGGCACACTGCGTGCCATTCAAGGCAAACACCTTAAACACACTCAGCTATTTAGCCACACCGAGCACATCGCAACACACCTCCAAAATAATAAAATAATTTTAAGTCCCACCCCACTATCTAACTCACACTTCATCCATCAATCTTGATGTTAAAGTGAAAAGTAAAATACTGCAGAAATACTGCAGAAATAAAAATATCAAGGGATATGGGGAGAAGGCAGGAACGGGGGTACTGATTATGGATGATCAGCCATGATCATAGTGAATGGTGGTGCAGACTTGAAAGGCCGAATAGCCTACTCCTGCACCTATTGTCTATTGTCTATTGAATATTTTCATGTGGTTTGGTTAGGGACAAAAGATTAATGTTTCAACCTATTTACCCTTTGTCAGAATTTAGTGACTGAAGAATCAGTATGAAAAGGTCAGGAACATGATAATGTGCCAGATGTGATAAATACTGTTAATATGTGTGCTACATATCTCTCCCACCGTCTGCACTAACTTGCTTTTCCCTTTCCCAGTTCTGATGAAGGGTCTTTGACCTGCTATTTTATTTCGGAGTCACGTGAGTGACTACGTGGAGACCCCGTCCAGCACGCATGCGCGGCATTAGCGTTCATGCAGTGCACCCGCGACAAACGGGAGTTCAAGGCGCTCCCGCTACAATTTGAAAGTCGGGCCGACAGGTAAGTGTTTTACCGTGGTCTTGTGTATTTTCTCTGTGGTCTGCTTTGCGTTCCAGAAAGAATGAGCAAGACCAGAGGAAAGAAATCTGTAGCTCGCCCCCGTTCGTCTCCCGTTGAGGAGCGTTCTTTGGAGGGGGGGCGAGAGGCGGCAGGATTGACTACCGAGCCCAGCCCAGCACCGCTAGTGCAGCCTGAGCAGCGGGCTGGAGGTACCTGCAGCCAGAACCGGTTGGTAGTATCCGACGATTCAGATGAAGATGCCTCACCGCTCGAGAGCGGCACAGGCAGCCGCCTAAGCCGAATGGAACGGCTTATGGAGCAATTGCTCCAGCGAGATCTGCTGAGAGAGCAGCAGCAGACTCACCAAGGGAGCTCAGGCACTCCCGCAGCCATTGGCCATTGCTTCACCTTCTATTGAAGGCAGCATTGGTGACCAGGTCTGGGCTGGTCAAGAAGAGGGTCGCTGGCTGAAGATGTCCGGAGTACGCAGGGTGTACAGGATCAGGAAGAGCTGCTGGGTGTGGTCAACCGCTACGTGGCCACTCCACGAGCGGGTCGGCCTTTAGAGCCGAAACTTGCTGCCAGCATTGACCACCTGTCCTCAAAACCCCTACAAGAACGGGTGGTCAATGAGGCTGTTGAATTATATTCAGCCCCAGAAAATTGTACATCACTGAATGTACCAGCTTAAACAGCCAAATTTGGGGACATTTGGGGCAGAATATCAGGAACCTGGAGTTGAAGCTCCAGAAAACCCTAAAACTCCTGACAGCAGGAATAAACTTCATATGCTCGGTCCACAGATGGTGTGGACATCACCACAAATCAGCAAGACACATTAGCTCTGCTGTGCACCACTCAATATGAGATAAACAATTTATGGAAGGAAATCATCAAGCCTGCCCTCAACCCTAAGTTTGCAGGACTTTGCAAAACACCGGGTTCAGAACCTCCAAATCTGCTCTTTGGAAAGGACCTTCCAAAAAAGGTAAAAGACCTGGAGGAAGAGTCCAAGACCTTTGGTCTCGTGAGGGCAGGTTTGGGACCGAGCAGACCTAACAAACCCAGGCAGCAGTACCCCACGGCGTCCACCAGTCGCCGACTACCAAATGGGACTGGTGAAAGCTCTGGGTCTGCAAACATTCCCCGTAAGCCTTTTTTAGTCCAGACCCCATGGAAAATGCGCCACCCCCAACATCAACATCAACAGCAACATCAACATCAACATCAGCCCTCTACAGCCCAGCAGACACCTCATCGTCCAGCGAAGAGGCAGAAGAAGCACCAGTAACCATGGAGCTAGGTGGGTCTGGGTCCTCTCAGCATATGAGCAGCAGGGGTTCTATATTAACAGGGGGGGAGATTGCACTTGTTTTTGGATGCATGGGGATCCATCACTAATGACAAATATATACTCAGCAGCATTCATGGCTATAAAATTGACTTTGTTCATGAAAACATGCCGCCAGTTCAGCATATACCCCAAAGGGTATTCACCCTCTCAGTCAAAGAGAAACAAGAGAGTCAAGCTGAACTGATGAGCTACTAGCAAAAGGTGTCATTGAAAGAACTAAACATGAACCTTTGGAATTTGTGTCTAATATTTTCACTAAAACTTAAAAAGATGGTGGATGCCGCATCGTCATTGACTTAACTTCTTTAAACGAATCTGTTAACTTTATACTTTTCAAGATGGAAACTTTTGAAACAGCCAGACAATTGTTTTCTAGTGGGTACTTTCTGGCAAGCATTGATTTAAAAGATGCCTACTACTCATTACCCATACACAAGGAGCATCGTAAATACCTAAAGTTTATCTGATGAAACAGCTATGGCAATTGAAAGCCTTAAACCCTGTCTCACTGTGCGAGTTGTCCCACGAGTGACCCCGAGTTTTCACTCGGGTGATCACGTAGCGGGAACGTCGGAACTCGCACGAGCAACTTATCGACTCGTGGCGCTAACGGCAGGTACTCGGGAAACTTGTTAACTCGTGAAAAAAATCAAACATGTTTGATTTTTTCCACGAGTCAAATTAACTGTTCAAGTGTAAAATGGAAACATTTTAACTCGTTGCAATAACGTAGTGGCCCCGTGCGTTTATCTTAGTGTCTCGTGAGTGTACCGTGGGAACTTTAATAATCTGTTCTTTTGCTCGTAAGACTGAACCAAAGATAGACACAAAATGCTGGAGTTTATAACTCAGCGGACCAGGCAGCATCTCTGGAGAGAAGGAATAGAGTCGAGACCCTTCTTCAGACTTTCCTTCGCTCCAGAGATGCAGCCTGTCCCGCAGAGTTACTCCAGCATTTCGTGTCTATCTTCGGCCTTTCTGCCACTTGTCCCCGTGGCTTCACTCTGTCTCAATGAACGGCTTAAAGACCTGCCGAAGGGGCAAGTCTGGGTGGTGGTGGGATGTGTCCACGTGTGATGCTCCATCCACCCCCCCGGGGCCGAGAGTGTGGGATTGGGAAGGAACTGCAGATGCTGGTTCACACCGGAGATAGACACACACACAATGCTGAGTAACTCGGCGGACAGGCAGCATCTCTGGAGCGAAGGAATGGGTGGCATTTTCGGTAAGTCTGAAGAAGGGTCTCGACTCTATTCCTTCTCTCCAGAGATGCTGCCATGTCCGCTGAGTTGTGTGTGTGTGTCTCTCTCCCTCTCTGTCTATCTGTGTGTATCTGTGTGTGTGTCTGCTGTCGGGTCCCGGTGGCCGCTCAAAGTCACCCGAGCTGCTTGATTCCTCTGAAGTGGTGGCCAGCTGCTGTCTGTGTGTGTGTGTGTGTGTGTGTGTGTGTGTGTCTCTCTCTCCCTCTCTGTCTATCTGTGTGTGTGTGTGTGTGTGTGTGTGTGTGTGTGTCT
The DNA here is from genome assembly GCA_035221665.1 of Okamejei kenojei. Classification (NCBI taxonomy): domain Eukaryota; kingdom Metazoa; phylum Chordata; class Chondrichthyes; order Rajiformes; family Rajidae; genus Okamejei; species Okamejei kenojei. The sequence goes on along the minus strand of CM069131.1, from coordinate 13,478,836 downwards.
CTCTCCCTCTCTGTCTATCTGTGTGTGTGTGTGTGTGTGTGTGTGTGTGTGTGTACTGTCGGGTCCTGGCGGCCGCTCAGTCACCCGCGCTGCTTAATTCCTCTGAAGTGGTGGCCAGCTGCTGTCTGTGTGTATCTCTATCTGTGTGTGTGTGTGTGTGTGTGTGTGTGTGTGTGTGTGTGTGTGTGTGTGTCTCCCTCTCTGTCCTATCTCTGTGTGTGTGTGTGTGTGTGTGTACTGTCGGGTCCTGGCGGCCGCTCAGTCACCCGCGCTGCTTAATTCCTCTGAAGTGGTGGCCAGCTGCTGTCTGTGTGTATCTCTATCTGTGTGTGTGTGTGTGTGTGTGTGTGTCTCTCTCTCTCCCTCTCTGTCTATCTCTGTGTGTGTGTGTGTGTGTGTGTACTGTCGGGTCCTGGCGGCCGCTCAATGTCAGTCACCGGGCTGCTTCCTTTTTTAAAATTATTTAAAATAGAGATCCATTGCAAAAAAGTATTTAAAAACATAAAAAAACAAGAAATGCTTGTTTAGAATGCGCATTTTCCCATTGTAGGTCATATCAATAGATGCGGCCGCGCTGAAATAACTCAAAACCACAGGATGGAGATGTATTTTAACATTGTTGCTTTATTAAACCATACTTCATTCACGGTTGGCTCAAGAGTAACGGGAGAGGAACTTGCTAACTCGGGAGAGGAACTTGGCTAACTCGGGAGAGGAAACTTGCAACATCGCAGCAATTTACATACCCGTGGGAACTCGGCCCACACACTTGATCATACACTTGTAGTTCGTGGGCAGCCACGAGTCTATCACTCGGGGTACCTCGTGGGTCAACTCGCACAGTGAGACAGGGGCATTACCAAATGGGCTAACCTCAGCTTCAAGGTTGTTCACAAAAATCTTAAAACCTGCCTTGGCATTATTGAGGAAACAAAAGCATATAGTCATGGCGTACTTAGACGACATTTTAATAGTAGGGAAAACCTTGGAGACAGCCATTTCAGCAGTAGCAGCCACCAAACGTTTGTTTGAAACTTTGGGGTTTGTCATACATCCAGATAAATCCAATTTGACACCATCCACAACCATGGACTATCTTGGATTTACGATTGACACTATTCGCATGACCGTAACTCTGCCAAAGGGGAAAGCATCAGAGTTGGCACAATCATGCAACAAACTAATGGTTAATCATCAGCCAACCATACGGCAGGTAGCTAGTGTCATTGGGAAAATGGTAGCAGCCTTTCCAGCTGTACAATTTGGGCCTCTGCACTATCAAAATTTACAAAGAGCAAAAGTGCACGCGCTAAAGAAAAACTCAGGTCACTTTGACCAAGTTATGAATTTAACTGCTGAATCCATTCCAGAGTTACAATGGTGGACAAGGAACATTAGGCTTAGCTCCAGTCCCATAATAATCACCAACCCAGTATTTTACTTCGGAGTCACGTGAGTGACTACGTGAAGAAGCCCCGCCAGGTGCATGCTCGGCATTACGTCGACGCATGTGGCACTGACAGGGTGGAGAGCGCAGCACCCACCAGCGGTAAGTTTAACCCGCAGGTAAGTCACTGTTGAACTTTCTTGCTTGTGTTTAAACTCTGTAAGTCTGCAGAGCCAGCTAGAGTGAAAGTATTTTAAACTGCGGTAATTGGATAGAACGCGCTGGAACCGCAGGTTCCGATTTAAATCGGATCGGGAGATAAGGGCTGCTTTAAAAGCCGGCCCCTGCTATTTACCGCTATTTAGATCAGGTTTGGAGATAACGGCTGCGCTAAATGCCGGCTCCAAATACCCACTAATTGTAAAATAAAGTCTGCTCTGAGTATATGTTACCAGATGCAGTTTTCTTTATGGAAATGTATATAACCCTGTGTGATACTGAGGTTAATACAAATATTTTGCAAGCAGAATGTGCCTGTCAGAATTACAATTTTAAACATATATGGTTTATGCTCAAATACAAAACAGTAAAGAAGTAACTCTCCTCCAAGGGAGGACAAGAATGTGGGGGAGGCTGGAAATGGAGAAAATGCTCCACACTTGACTTAGTCAAAGGTTCTATGTCTTCCTGTAAGGCAGGCTCCAAAGGAGTTTCCATACGCTGAGTATGGTGCCTATGAAAATAGGATTCTGATTCTCCAGTACCTTGGTTAGGTCTGGATGAGGTCCCTAGAGCAAGATAAAATGCTCCAAACTCTAATCAGTCAAGGGTTCTAAAGACCCATGAGATTCTAAGGCAGGCTCCGAAGGAGTTTCCATACACTGAGTATGGTGCCTATGAAGAATGAGAATCTCATTCACCAGTGCCTTGCATAGCTCTGGATGAAGTCTCCCTAGAGCAAGACCCAGGAGTACCAGGGCAGGATGAAACTGACCCTGAAGCTGGTGTCCCTACTTGTGTGTATACACCAGAGCACAATAGAAACGCTCCGGGTGTTCCCGATGTAGCACCAAGTTTTGCTATATCGGTATGGACTGGTGAGGCTATGGATGAACCTGGCGGCCAACATTATTTGGTTTCTCATCTACTCCAAGAAACTATGACTGAAACAGTAAAAAATATATGAAACACCTGTCTATTGTGCCTCGCTCAGGGTGCCAACAGTAACTCAGTAATTGGGCCCCATGAGTGTAATGATGCGAGGACAGGAAATGTGTTCCAGCATGTCCTCTAGCTGATATTCAGTTGGCATCACTGCATTTGGGGAAGGCATGCATGGGTCGATAACATCCAATACTTTTAAGACATGCTTGCGTTAATTCTGCAGTGCATATTCAAACCCAATTGAATGATGAAAATTGCCACTTGGCTAACGTTATACCCAAAAAATGCAGGATTATGTGGGCAAGCTATAACCAGAACTATGATTGATGAAAAACTGCCCAAACAATTAAGGATATTTGCCTTATAAAACTTCTCATCCCTACTTTGAGAAAACAAACAGGTAGAATGCGAACCCCTATATTAAGAGAAGGGATCTTCTGGTTCATTTACGGAAGTACAGAAACGTCATTCCATCACACATGGAATTTCTGGGAAACAACCTCTGGTTGGTTGTAAGATTACAATTGTTTTGTAATTCTGCATTAAATCTGATCGGCTTGGTGTTTGAATGTACCAGGAACTCGTCAGGTAGAGATAATATATCCCAGACACAAGTATGGGGGTTGCAGAGTCATTCTGGGACTCACAAACTTAAATTTATAGTGGGTACACAAAAGGCTGGAGAAACTCAGCGGGTGCAGCAGCATCTAAGGAGCGAAGGAGATAGGCAACGTTTCGGGCCGAAACCCTTCTTCAGTTTCTCCAGCCTTTTGTGTCCTTTGCTCCTTAGATGCTGCTGCACCCGCTGAGTTTCTCCAGCCTTTTGTGTACCCTCAATTTTCCAGCATCTGCAGTTCCATCTTTTACAACTTAAATTTACAGTTAAGTATAGGCATATTAAAAAGCACACTTCAACACTGTAATGAAGTTGTTATCACAAGGCTGCTATATGGCTATTATTAGACCTAAAAAAGATGCCTTATTATTCAGGTACTTAAATTAATTGGATGGGAAGGAATTACCTAATGGGTTAAATTCAGCCCTCAGATTGCTCACACAATTATTGAAACCAGCACTGGTGTTAATGAGGGCTCAGAATCACATTGTAATGACTTATCTAGAGGATATGTTAATTGTAAATGGGAGACAGCTGAAGAACTGGGTTGTCAGAACTATTGAAAGGCTAAGGTTCTGTACATCCAAACAACATGTAAGTTACAGGCATCCCAAACAATTGATTATTTGGGGTTTGTCATTAATACAGTTGATATGTCAGTAACTTTACCAACAATTAAGGTTGGGGATGTTACAAATGCCTGTACTTGTCTTGGTTAAAATTAAAAAAAAAAAAAAATTTAAAAAAACCACATTATCCCACCATCCAAGAAGTAGCTACGGTTACTGGTAAAGTGATAGCAGCATTCATGCTGTCAAATTGGGACCTCTGCATGATCAAAGTCTGCAAAGACCAGAGAATAAGTGTAAAAGTGTGCAGGTCATTGATTAGGTCCATGCAGTTACCAACAAAAAAGGTTGAGCTGAATTGCAATGTTGGATTCTCAATGTTGCACAAGTTACTAGAAGTAAAAATGTGCTTGCTCAGTGACACCAGTTGTGGTGGTCGATGGACTGTCCAAGACGATTAATTCTCCAAACACATGGTATGAATTATTTGGAGTTATTGGGGGTGTTTTATGCATTGATAGCTGTTTGTTCTACAATAAAGAACTTACATGTTCAATTACGAGTAGACAATACCATAGCTGTGGGAGAAGACAATATTGTGATAAGACAACAGATCACGAAAGTTCAATGACAATACAGAATGAATGTTAAAATTCAAAAAGTTTCAAAAAGATTATATGAGTACCAAATGTTGTTCTGTTGTGTCTGGATTAAATCTCCAGTGGTCTAAATGTGTCTCATGGGAGCCAGACCCAGGAGCATTAGTGGTGGATGCATTCTCACTACATTGGGGAAGTATAGTCTTTTATGTTTTTCCCATTTTGCATGATTAGGCAATGTGTCACCAAAATAGAGCAAGTCTCCGCCGCAGGCGTTTGGTGGTTCCAAGCTGGTATTGCTTCTCGGCCTTTTGGCTAAGATCAAGTGCAGTATCTGTTCTTATCAGTTAATATCTGATATGTCCCTTATCTAGGGACCATTACTACACAGCCATTGTTCCTATTGGTGCTCAGAATGATGATTCAGACATTCATGACAAATCCCAGGTGCAGTAATTGTTGGTACATCCAGTAACAGCAAAAGTCATCCATTACATGACCGTATTGTTAATCTGCAGGTTCTGATGGAATGTCGGATAGGACCATGGATGTCATAACTGCAGCTTGGAGAGATAGCACTAAGAAACAATATATGTTTCATATAAGAAATGGGAAATCTTTTTATACAGTCAGATATATTTTATCATACTGCAAACATATCGGATGTATTGGAGTTCCTTGCTATGTTGCACCTTAGATAGTACCATTAATGGAGCTCGGAGTGCTTTGTCCTCCTATTTAGGATAATTTTCAGAACGACAATTTATCGGGTCTCACCCGTTAATATCCCGATTTATGAGAGGAATTTTAATAAAATCCTACCAAACCCAGATATACAGAAATCTGGGATGTCAGTATAGTTCTCATATTGCTTCGAAAATGGACTCCAATTACGTCACTGTCTTTTCAGAAGTTAATATTTAAAGTGGTTATACTGATGCCATTAATATCAGCACAATGAGTACAAATATTACAAATGTTGCAGTTAGATTGTATGCAGTTGTCTGTAGATAAAATAACATTTTATGTCAATGATCTAAGCAAGCAAAGCAAGCCAAGAAAGGCTGGAACCAATGTAATCTTTAAGACATACTCTGTCAACTAAACATTGTGTGTGGTTAAGCATCTGACTTGTGAGACACCATGTTCATGTACCCACAAGAAACATGTAAAAAAGTGACAGTAGAAACTATTTCTAGATGGATAAACAGGTTCTGGATTAACTGGAGTAGACACTGATGTGTTTAAATCTCACTCCACAAGGGCAGTATCAATGTCCGTGGCGAAGGTGCAGGATGTGCCGCTCGACCAAATTCTGGAGACCGCAGGATGGTCTAAAGAAGAAACTTTTCTAGATGTTATGATAAACTTGTTGTTACAGTCCAGGGTTGCACATGTGTGTTGGGTTCTGTCAAATTGTTTGCTTTTGTTGCATATCATTTGTTGTTATTTCCCCTGGGATAGAGGGGTTATTACTTTTCTTTTTATGATTATTATTAAAATATTAAAATATTTATTGCATACTTTCAAGCATTATATATTATTTACTTACTACTGTGTAAACTGAAGCAGTGTGTCGTATGGAATGATCTACGGCATGAAAATCACAGAGCTTTAAAATCTTCACGTAGACACTCACGTGACTCCGAAGTAAAATAGTAAGATTAAACGAGAACTTACCTGTTCGAAGTTTGATCTTTATTTTATGAGGAGTTACGATGAGGGATTATGTGCCTTCTGCTCTCGACCCTCATAATATAAATGATCATCTGCTAGTTCTAGTCTTTGTGAGCCTTACTATCTTACTCCGGCTATTGGTTCTGTGTTTTTCACGCCGCTGCTTTGAAGTATGCCGAGCATGCGCCTGGCGGGGCTTCTTCATGTAATCCCTCATCGTAACTCCTCATAAAATAAAGATCAAGCTTCGAACAGGTAAGTTCTCATTTAATCTTACTATTAACCATTCAAACGGATGCCAGTGCTTTGGGCTGGGGAGCAACTAACATGCAATCCAGCACAGGGGGCAGATGGACGAATTTTGAATCATCTTGCCTACAGACACGGGGTATTAATTACTTAGAAATGTTGGGTGAGTTTTATGGTTTAAAAGCATATTCATCTAATACGCATCACGCACATGTCCGGTTGCAATTAGGTAATACCACGGTGGTGTCTTATATCAAACACATGGATGGTGTTAAGTCGATATCATGTGACAATTTGGTCAACCTAATCTGGCAATGGTGTGTCAAAAGACATATTTGGTTATCAGCAACTTACCTACCAGGTAAGCAAAATACAGTGGCAGACACCAGGTCACGCAAATTTAACGATAACATCGAATGGATGTTAAATCCCAAAGTATTTGCTGAAATTACAAAGCAATATGGCACACCAAGTAATCGATCTATTTGCATCTAGGCTGAATCCCAGGTACCAACGTATGTCGCTTGGGAACCAGACCCTGAGGCAGCAGCAGTTGATACATTCAAGCTGCATTGGGGCGAAAATGTTCTTCTATGCTTTTCCTCCCTTCTGCCTCATCAGTCGGGTATTACGCAAGATTCATTGGACTCCGCTTCAGGAATCTTGATAATACCCAACTGGCCTACACAGCTATGGTTCCCAATGTCCTTGACATGGCTGTCGAAACACCGTTGGAATTCCACAGCAGTCCAGAATTATTAATCCACACCAGTGTCAGGCCATTAGTCACCCGTGCCATGACAGAGTCAATCTCCTGGCTTACAGATTCTAAAAGACCGCTACTGGGCCTGGGACTGTCTGAGGACGCCATCAACATGAATGACCGCATCCCATCGGGAGTCTCCAGGAGACAATACTGACCAACATAAGGAAATGGGAACGGTATTGCTCCAAAACAGGAACTACCTACTCAACAGCAACAGCTACCAGTGTTGTGGAGTTCCTGGTTGGATTACAACAGGATGGACTCAGCTACAGCGCCATCAATACAGCCAGGAGTGCGTTGTCAGCTTATTTGGTTCCAGCAGCAGGACAACAGGCTTTGGGGTCCCATCCACTGGTGGTCAAACTCATGAGGGGTATTTTTAACACTAATTCCCCCAGACCAAGGTACACTCAGATCTGGGATGTCAGCATTGTGCTGACATACCTTAGGGGATGGCCACCACCCAGGTCACTCACGCTGGAAAAACTTACCCTGAAATCAGTCATGCTCATGGCACTAGTGTCAGCACAAAGGGTACAGTCCCTCCACCTTCTGAGGCTGGACAGCATGACAGAGTCATTGGACTGTATCACATTCCATATTCAGGGTCTGGTCAAACAAACTAGACCAGGAACCACGCCTCCAGTATGGAGTTCCGGGCATATTCATCTGACCCACGGCTGTGTGCTAAGACCCATCTCGCCATTTACATAGACACAACATACAACTTAAAAGGGAGAGAAAAAGCCTTATGGATAAGCCGCAAGAAGCCCCATGGTCAGGTGACGAGCCAAACCATTTCAAGGTGGCTCAAGCAGGTGCTTAAGCCCGGGGGAGCTCTCTGTTTTTTATTGTTATTAATAAACCTTTTTTGTTCACAAACAAGTTATTGTTGATTGTGATAACATACTTCCTCCCTCAAAGGTCTTCAGACAGCGAGTGAAGCATGAGCTGGTACACGTTTCGGAATAACAGAGCTTTGAAGTCTTCACATAGTCACTCACGTGACTCCGAAATAAATAGTAAGATTAAATGATATTATAAGATTAACTATATTTATTTCAATCGTTGTGTTTTTTCTGTGAATCCACACCGCTGCTTTGAAGAATGTTGTGCATGCGTGCCGGACAGGGTCTTCACGTAATCCCTCATCGTAACTCCTCATAAAATACAGATCAAACTTCGAACTGGTAAATTCTCATTTAATCTTACTATTTTAACTCTCTCTCTCTCTCTCTCTCTCTCTCTCTCTCTCTCTCTCTCTCTCTCTCTCTCTCTCTCTCTCTCTCTCTCTCTCTCTCTCTCTCGCTCTCTCTCTCTCTCTCTCTCTCTCTCTCTCTCTCTCTCTCTCTCTCATAGATGCTGCCTGACCTCATAGAGTCATAAAGAGACTCAACATGGAAATAAGCTTGAATCCATTTACATTAGTCTTACATTAATCCCAGTTTTTTAATTATCTCCACACTTTCATCAACTCCCCAGATTCTACCACTCACTGATATACTAGAGCAAGGGTACCCAACCTGGGGTAAATTTACTCCCAGGGGGTAAATTTCACCTACCCAGGGGGTAAATTTGTTGATTCTGGATTTGTACATATTTTTTCTCATTGTTTGACTGTGTTTGGTTCTGTTCATTATTGGTTGATAATAAATAAGTGAAATAACATTGTTATGTGCTATTAAAGATGCCAGGGTAAACGGGACGAAAAAGGTTGGAAACGCCTGCACTAGAGGCAACTGGTCAATTGACATCCCCACACATCTTTAGGTGAAAGGAAACTGGAACACACACAGGAAAGCCCTGTGGTCACAGGAAGAAGGTGCAAAATCCACACGGACAGCATCTGACTTTAAGATTGAAAGTCCTGAGGCCTGGGTATGCTGAGTATTTCCAGTATTTTCAGTTTTCATGTCACAGGCCTGTTTGTTGTTTCTTCAAATATGCCCACAATATATTCCTGTCCAATGTCTGGAAATAACTGTATGTAGGGCAACACGGTGGCGCAGCGGTAGAGTTGCTGCCTTACAGCACTTGCAACACCAGAGACCCGGGTTCGATCTCGACTATGGGTGCTGTCTGTACGGAATTTGTTTTTTTTTTTATTTTTTTTTAAATTTATTTATTATAGAAACAAAATAATAACAGAGTACATTATTTTACTATAGTAAAAATTATATAATATTAATGATCAATTCATACTATTAATATTATTTGTATTATTCTTAATTATAAATTTCAAGGTATATATTTTATATAACTAAAAATACATGATACTAATAATACATTTATAATATTAGCAATATACACATACTATTAATACTATTTATTTTATCTCTAATTTTAAGTATAATGCTAAATATTATGTGATTAATAATATGAAATATTAGTAAAACTTTATAATATTCATTATATTTCGTAAAGTTAACAATATTTGTGTTATTGTATAATTGAAAATACACAATTTTATATAATTAAAAATATAAGATACTAATAATATTCTCATGAGATTAATAATATTTGTATTCGTACCGGTATTAAGAAATTATGATCATTTGTTTCTATACTATTTTCTAGTTTTTTATATAGATAAAAGAAAATAGAAAATAGAATAAAGAATAAGAAAGGTTTGATGGAGAATAGAATATTCGTCATTAATTCGCCCTTAAAGATATATTCATGAATTATTATATATATTTCTTCATCCATTCAAATATCCAGGCCCCAGTCAGGTCCTCGCGCCGAACCGTTATGACCCTGTAAATATTTAATATACGGAGAACCAAATCCTTCTGAAGAGGTCTAACCCATCTATAAGGATAAGCCTCAATCTCTCCAAATGGAGTGTCTCCGACATTTCTATATTCCACATTTTGATTGTTGGGAATGCAGGGCCTTTCCAAAATTTTAATATTAATTTTTTCCCAATTATTAGACAGTAGTCAATAAAAGTTCTTTGATTCATTGTTTATTAATTGGTCAGTTTCAAATATTCCAAGTATAATTAACTTTGGGTCAGGAGTCATACTTATATTGACAACATTCGAAATTATCTTAAATATTCATTCCAGTATTCTACAATTTTTATACAGTTAGTAAATGAATGTGACAAATTTGCTTCTGAAATTTGACATTTATCACATGTAGGAGATATCTTTGGGAAAATATAATGTAATTTAGATTTAGAATAATGTAAATCTATGAAGTATTTTAAACTGTATAAGGTAATGTTTAGTATTTAACGAACAGTGATGTATATGTTGTAGACTTTCATCCATATTTCTGGTCTTATTATTTGACCTAATTCCTTTTCCCAAGACTCTCTATATGTTTCTGTTGATGGGGTATCATTTTCCAATAGAATATTATATATATATGATATCATTTTGTCCGTATTTGGATGTTTATTCAAGCATTCATCTAAAATTTCTGTCTTTCTATTTCTAAATTCTTGTATATTTGCAGAAGCATAATTTCTAATTTGTAAATATCTAAAATATTCTTTATTGTGTAGCCCATAAATTTGTTGTAACTCTTGAAATGAAAGAAAAATATTTTTCCTTATAAAGATCACCCATCTTAGAAATTCCTTTATTTTTCCATTGTAAAAAAGCCTTATCCAACATTGAAGGTTTAAACACAAAATTATTGGCAATTGTAAGACCTAATGGTATAGATTTTAGTTTTAATGCTTTCTTTATTTGTTTCCAGATGCGGATTCCATTTTCTATTATCGGATTTTCATTATAAACTTTCTTAGCTTTCATTAGTGTTAGCAAATATCATAGAGCTAATTTCAAATGGAGAACAATTTTCTTTTCCATATTTAACCAATTTGGTTTATTATCTAATTCTTCTATCCAAAAATTCATATTTTTAATATTAACTGCCCAGTAATAGAACATAAGATTTGGTAATGCTAATCCTCCGTTTATTTTAGATTTACATAAGTGTTTTTTTATTTATTCTATGGCTCTTATAATCCCAATAAAGTTAGTAATTATGGAGTCTACTTTTTTAAAAAAAAATTTTGGGAAGATATATCGGAATGAATGAAATAAATATAATAATTGTGGGAGAAAAATAATTTTTATTGCATTAATTTTACCTATCATTGAAATAGGTAAACTTTTCCAGTATAAAATGTTCTTATTTAATTTATGCCATAATGGAGGGAAATTAAATTTAAATAAAGAGTCAAATCTTTTTGTAACAAAAATTCCAAGATATTTAATATTTTCATTTGTTATCTTAAAAGGAAATTGTTGTAATATATGTAAATTCTTCAGCGTTATTGGCATAAGTTCACTTTTATTCCAATTAATACTATATCCTGAAAGTGATCCAAATTCCGTTATTAGTTTTAACAAATTTCGGATACTTATTTCTGGCTCAGTAATATAAAGTAATACATCATCCGCATATAAGGAGATTTTATTCTTAGTATCTTTAGTATCATATCCATATATTTCCGGTGTAGTCTCACCCTCTGGGCAAGAGGTTCTATTGCTAATGCAAACAATAAAGGTGATAGAGGACAACCTTGTCTACAAACCTCGAGATAAATTAAATTTAGTTGATAACATTCGATTTGTTGTTATTCTAGCTATTGGGTTTGCATATAGTAATTTAATCCAAGTAATAAACTCCTCCCCCAGTTTAAAAGCTTCCATCACCGAAAATAAATAAGGCCATTCTACTTGGTCAAAAGCTTTTTCTGCATCAAGCGAAATGACTACTAAATCTTTTTTATCACCTCTTTTCGAATATATAATATTGAACAACCGTCTTAGGTTGTATGAAGAGTATCTTTTTGGTATAAATCCTGTTTGGTCGGGATGGATTAGTTCGTTAACGACTGAACTCAGTCTTTTTGCTAATATTTTTGTTAATATCTTTTGATCTGTATTTAATAGAGCTATTGCTCTATATGATCCTGGTTCATCCAAATCTTTATTTTATTTTAGGTATAAGTGTTATAATAGATTCATTCAACGTATCTGGTAATTTCTGTTGTGCATGTATCTGTTCATATAATGATTTCAGGTATGGAACCATATAATCATGAAATATTTTATAAAATTCCGAACCTATACCATCGGGTCCCGGTGTTTTACCGTTTTTTAATGATCTAATAGATTCTTCAATTTCATTTATTGAAATATCAGCCTTTAATAATTCTCTGTTTTGTAAATCTAGTCCTTTCAGATTACATTTTTTTAAGAATGCATCTATTTCTATTTTATTTACTGTTTTGCTTTAGCAGTGTATAAATTTTTATAATATTGCTTAAATCTTTCATTAATATCTTTAGGTTGTATTAATAATTCACCGTTTTGTGATTTAATCCTATAATTTTTGGGTTTGTCCCCAAATTCAAACTGTAATTGTTTAGTGTGTTGATAAAATTTTATCACTTGATCCGTATATATTTTGTTTAATTTATATTTCAATGTTTACAATTTTATTATGTAATATTATATCTGGTTTTGTTGCATTCTGTATATCTAATTGTTTAATCTCCTTTTCTAAATCTTGTTGTTCTTTCCGAATCTTTTTGTTATGGAATGCTTGTGAAGAGATCATGATTCCCCGAAGAAATGCTTTAAATGTTTCCCATAATAAAGAACGGGATATCTCTGGTTGATCATTTATTTCAAAAAAAATCTTAATTTGAGTTGTGATATATTCCTGGGTGGCTTTATTTTTTTAAATTTGTGGGTTAAGTTTCCACTGTCCTGAGTTTTCTATTTTACCATTGATTTTAATTTTAAATGTTAATGGCGCATGATCTGAGATTATAATATTATCATATTTAGATTCATAAGTAAGTGAAATAAGTTTTTTGCATCCTCCAAAAAATAATCTATTCTTGAATAAGTTTTATGTACTGGAGAGTAAAAAAGAATATTCTCGTCCCGTAGGTTTTCTGTTCTCCAAACATCTTTAATATTGGTCGTTTGCATGTATGCATTTAATAAATCACTAGAATGTGATTTAATTTTCCTTTGTTTTATAGATCTGTCTAAATAGGGATCCAATGTACAGTTAAAATCTCCTCCAATTATCAAATTATATTGTGTTAATTCCGGGATATTGTTAAATACTTTCTTAAAAAACAATGGGCTATCAAAATTTGGTCCATATATATTAACAAAAATCATTTTTTTCTGTATTTAATTCTCCTATCACAATAATGTATCTACCATCTTTATCAGGTATGGTTGATGTATGTTTAACTAAAATGCCTTTACGAAATAATATTGCTACGCCTCTTGATTTATGTGTAAAAGAAGAATGATATATTTTATCTATCCATTTAGCTTTCAACCTGTTTTCCGCATCTTTTTTTAAGTGAGTTTCTTGAATATAAATTACATCAGCTTTAATTGCCTTTAAATGTGCCAATACTTTTCCTCTCTTTATCGGTTCATTAAATACCTTTAACATTCCAACTGCAAAACGTTAATCCCTCATTCCCCATATTTCTTTTTAAGTCTTGCATTTTAAATTTGTAGAGATCTAATAGAGTCTAAGGATCAGCGCGATAGACCCAACCCTACACCTGAACCTTGAATAGATGAATTTTAAATCACTTTTTTGTCCCTCACGAATATATCTCCATTGGTACAATATCTTACTCCATTCAAACCGAGAAATACAATAGATATGAAAGATAAATAAAGGATAGATTAAAGTGTTATGTGTAAAGGAGGAAAGAACTACATCTGGAATAGATGTAGTTTGTGTTAGCCATATTAACATGACTATCCATCTAATGACTTCCGTCATTGATGTTGTTAACTAGGCCAGCTCCTAGATTTGGGGAATTATTATTCCATAGCAATATTTTAACGGGGGTATAATATTAAGGGAAAAAGAAAAGGGGGTGGTAATAGAAAAAGGAAGGGGAAAAGGATAGGATTAATCCTATAAAAGTATCTATATCTAAAGATGACTTAAAAATCTAAGTAATATTAAACATATCAAATATAAATGCTATATAAAAAAGAAAAATAACATACAATTAAGTCAATTCAAAAAAGGAAAATCAGTTGTTAATTATTAGTAATAATGATTAGTAATAGTGAACAATCTTAATTAATAAAAAGAAAGGGAACAATAATCCTAATAATAAAACTACGTTGTGATCTTAAAGTATATGTTATTTATTATGTTAGTTATATGTTAGGGACTAATTATCAATTATCAATATCTAGATAACAATTTCGGATCTCATTTTATTCCTCTCCATTCCGTGCGACATTGTCCATTCCATCAAGTCCAATGTTATCTTGTAGAATCTCAGTGGGTGTTAAGAGTCCATGTTGGATATTTAAAAGTAATAAGAGTAGTAAAAGTCAATATATTTGCTTGTAGATACTCTTCAGGTCTTGAACTGTTGGGCAAATTCCAAAGCAGCTGCTGGGGTTTTAAAGAAGTGTTCGGCGTTGTTATAAGTAACTCTTAGGATAGCTGGATAATTCAAACCGTATCTCAAGTTTCCTACTCCCCTCATAAGACCTTTGGCTTCATTAAATGCTTTCCGTTTCCTGGCGACCTCTGGTGGATAGTCTCGATAGATACTAATCCTTTGGCCTTCGAATGTCAAGCCTTTGATTCCTGAAGCTTTTCGCATAATCTCATCCAGTACAAAGTCATATTGTACCTTTAAAATCATTTGTCTCGGAGGAGCCCCTGGTCTGGTCTGGCGTCTGCTGACTCTGTGAGCACGAGCTAGTAAAGGCACTTCATCCAGAGATAGTACTTCTTTGAGTAATTTAGCAGTGAATTCTCGAGGGCCGTCGATATTCTCTCGACCCTCAGGAATCCCCGCAATCCTCAGGTTTTGCCTTCTCTGATGCCCTTCTAGCTCAGTACATTTCTCTGTTGTTTTAGTCAGCAGGTTCATTAGGCGTTCATTTTCTGTAATCAGCTGCGCTGTAGTCACAACATTCTTCTCAGCTATTTGTTCAAGGTTCCTTATTCCAGCCATCTGGTGTTGCTGTACTTCTTCAATAGGATTAATCCTATTATGGAAGTCCTTTTTAAGCTTTTCAAGTTTTTTGTCCATCTTTTTTTCCATATCATTAAACATTTCAATAAATTCTTCCTTCAAATCCTCCGATAATTTCTTGACCTTTTTTTCAATGATTGACTTTGTATCCCGTTGTAATTGGTTCAGTTGATTTTTCATCTGATTCAACTGAGTATCCATCTGAGTATTCATTTGACTTATTTCTTCCTTTAATATCCTTTATTTCTTCCTTTATTTCTTCCTTTAAGCCAGCCATCTGTTGAGAAATGAAAGTTTTCAATTCCTCACCTTCCATTTTTGTCCCCGATTTTTTGGATACATCCTCCAGGGATCGAGTCCTACTCGACTCCGAGGCTTCAGCTGGGCCTTCTGCCGGTCTCTGCCGGGTTTGTCGACCTTTAGCCTTGTCGGTAGGGCTCCGTGCTGTCGACATAAATTTGTCGCGCGCCTGATGACGTCACTCGGCACAGTCGGTGAAGAAACGGCAGGCAGTATGCAGCAGACAGCCGGTAAGTCCTTTTTAAACCCCCGTTTTCTCCGATTTTTTTTTGCGGAGCTGGCTGGCGCTATCCTCTAGGTCTCCATAGCGCCACCGGAAGCCTGTATGGAATTGTACGTTCTTCCTGTGACGTGCTTGGGTTTTCTCCGAGAACTTCGGTTTCCTCCCGCATTCCAAACACCTGCAGGTTTGTAGGTTCATTAGCTTGGTGTAAATATAAAAATTGTCCCTAGTGCAGGACAGTGTTAATGTGCGGGGTTTGCTGGTCGGTGCGGACTCAGTGGGCCGAAGGGCCTGTTTCCGCTCTTTATCTCTAAATTAAACTAAACTAAACTAAAATTTGATCTTATGTGTGAGACAGGACGTATCGGCGGACATTAATATCGGTCAGAAAAGTTTTGTTTTTGTCTCCACAAACCGAATACCCAAATAATTATCAACACTAAACACTAATAGGCCATATTACTCATTCTAAAATTGTGTGTTACAATGTTCATCAGGATCATATTCTACTCATACTGTATATCCTGGGTGAAGTTGGCAAGACTTGCCTGTATCCCTAGAGACTTTAAGGAGAGCTTACCTTTCCGTTGGCAATGAATCGTCCCACAAGGTTAATCTCTAACTCGCATTATCAGCCCTTCCAAATGCCTTAATCATGAAAAGTTGAAAATTTACCATAAAGTGAGGCTTTCACCCAGAGATGAAATAATAATGTTCACTCTCACAGATTATGACTTTAAATCTTTTGTCAATATATTTGTCGAAAATTGGCCTACAATTATGAATTTCCCTCCAGCTGCCTCCTATCTATGAAAACATTTAGCAACATTAGCATTTATGAAGTAGCAGATGTATTCATGCAGCTTATGGTTTGAATCTTCCAGCATTTTAAATTTGGCTTCTTTCTTTCAATCTTTCATCCAAACAACCCTCTTTCCATTTCACGGGGTTGCAAAATCTTACCGTGGATTCACATATTTCCAAACATTCCTCCTCCGGATCTTTCTAGTTGTTTATGCAGCATCGCTGGCAGCAATGAGTCGCAACAGGTCCACATCAGATGCCATCTCCCAGGCCCTGCACTCATATCTGGAACACCCAGACAATTTCTACATTAAACTCCTATTTATCAACTATAGCATCGCATTCACCACCACAATCGCACACGTTATCGACTTCAGGAAGCATGGTGGAGTATTTGCCCCAATCAGCATCAATGGAGCGGAAGTGGAAATAGTTCCTTGCTGTTAATATTACCAATGATCTGTCGTTGGACCAACCACATTTATGCAATAGTCAAGAAGGCACACCAACCTTTAGGAGACTAATGAAGTTCAACATATCTCCAGTGTCTCTTACCAACTCCTAAAGATGCACCAATAGAAAGCATACTGTCAGGTTGCATCACATCTTGGTTTGGGAACAGCTCTGCTTAAGACCGCAAACATTTGCAGAGTTTTAGATGTTGCCCGGTTCATCACAGTCAGACTTCCCACCACATTAAAAATATTAAGAATGTATGTAACGATAATATTTAATTGGATTTTATATTTCCTCTTAATATGTAATTACTTCTAATAAAAATATTTTACAAAAAAACAAAAAAAAGACTTCCCACCATTGACTCCATCTACACTTCAGAGCTGTGTACACCTCTCGGCCCCTCGGACTCAATCAAAATGATAGCAGGCAGCCATGGAAGCCTTACCTCATTACTCAAACCTCATGTCAAACACCTTGGCGTGATATTTGACTCAGCACTGAAATTTGACAAACAAGTCAATGCCGTGGTAAAAGCTAGCTTCTTCCAGCTTCGGACGATAGCTAAAATAAAACAATTCCTCCAGTTTGACGACCTCGAAAAGATCATCCTCACATTTATCTCCTCCCACCTTGATTACTGCAACTCCCTTTACACTGGCATCAGCCAATCTTCCCTGTCCCGCCTGCAACTGGTCCAAAACGCCGCAACGAGATTCCTGACGGGCACCCGAAAAAGGGACCACATCTCCCCGATCCTGGCCTCTCTCCACTGGCTCCCTGTGCGGTTCCGAATAAATTTCAAGATCCTTCTTTATGTTTACAAAATCCTTAACGGGCTTGCCCCCACCTACATCAAAAGTCTGCTTACCCACCACACCACCTCCAGGTCCCTCAGATCGGCCGAATTGGGGTTACTGACCATCCAGGCATAAGCTCAGGGGTGACCGTGCTTTTGCGGTTGCTGCTCCTAGACTGTGGAACAGCATCCCTCTTCCCATCAGAACTGCCCCCTCCATCGACTCAAAACTCGAGACTTAAAACTCATCTTTACTCTCAAGCCTTTCTTGACGTCCTCTGAGGGAGGCCTATATGTATGTACTTATGTATGTACTTAATCTATGAACCACTGTTGTATAACGTTAGTACCTCCACCAATGTAAAGCACTTTGGTCAACGAGAGTAGTTTTTTAAATGTGCTATAGAAATAAAAGTGGCTTGACTTGACTTGACTTGACTTCATGCTATCTCGGAAAGCAGCCAACGTAATCAAAGGCTTGTTCCATTCCTTCTTCTCACTGTTCCCATCTGGTAGAAGATACAGAAACTTGAAAGTGTGTGCCACCAGACTCAGGAACAGCTTCTTCCCCTCTGTTATTTGGCTTCTGAATGGTCCTATCATAAGCTAGGGTACTGTCAGATTTATCTCAACCCCATTGTGGACATTGGACCTTGTCTATGAAATTGATATGCGACAATGTGCTACAATGCTGAGAACTATATTCTACACTCTCTATCTTCCCCTTTGTTCCATCTAATGTATTTGAGTTTGACTTAATTGGTTTTATACATGGTATATCTGATATGTTTGGATAGCATGTAAAACAAAACTTTTCACTACCTCAGTGCACATGAGATAATAAATCTAAACCTAAATGTATCTAATTTCTTGCAGAGGGGAGAGACGTTACCAAGGAAAGTGAACTTCCAATCTGGCTTGCTGTTTCATACACCTAGTTGATGAGGATATAAAAATAATTGGGAACTTTTTTCACTAGGAACTAATACTACTGGTTTTGAATATCAAAATACAAAATAACAGTGGAAGTTAGTAAACCATCATGTGTAGGAAAGAACTGCAGAACTGCAGATGCTGATTTAAATCGAAGATAGACATAAAATTCTGGAATAATTCAGCGGGACAGGCAGCATCTCTGGAGAGAAGGAATGGGTGACATTTTGGGTCGAGACCCTTCCGAAACATCACCCATTCGTTCTTTCCAGAGATGCTGCCTGTCCCACTGAGTTACTCCAGCATTTTGTGTCTATCTATAGTAAACCATCAGCTGTTCTCAGTTTGACATATTCATGAGCTGAAACAAATTGCAAGGAAGCTCGAAACCAAATGATTGTTGGGGACGGGTGCCAAGGGTCTCCAGGCATTTGAGAGGAACTTTGGAAATAATCCTTAATGCAGAAATCCCACTAAGCAGCTGGGAGCACACGTGCAATGCATGTATTATCTATGCTCGGATGCACCTAATGCATCATTGAATTCCAGATAAACCTTCATTTGTCTGTTGAGAGTGAGGGTAAATAAGGGGTAACATGTGCTTCACATTGTATATATAGAAGAAAATATTTAGGAATATTAATTCAGATCTCTGATACATACAGGAATGTTTTTTTTCTTCTCTTAATCAAAGATAAATAAAGCAAATGGCAAGTCAGAGCGGAAAAAGAGTGTTGCACAGATTGGAGTGCAGGACACCTGGGAACAAAATGCACAATCAGCAACCTTTAACATTTGCAGGCAATTTTAGATTTTCACTGCTAATACCAACCAGCATAAATTCTATGACTTGTATTATGTGCAATAATTTCATATATGTTGCATCATATTTGTTGATTGCTTGCTACCTAATGTCTTGAGGCCAATGACTATCAGAACATTAAAATGCAATGTACAACTAAGCTGCATTAGGCTATTTTTCCATTGTTTGCAACATGCAGCGTTGTTATGCACCCACACCCTCTCCAGGTACCTTCCCCTGCAACCACAGGAGATGCAACACCTGTCCCTATACCCCCTCCGCGACTCTGTCCAGGGACCCCAATAGCCCCTTCAGGTTAGGCAGAGGTTCACTTGCACCCCCTCCTCCTACCTCATCTTCTGTATCCATTGTTCAGAATGTGGACTTATACTTCGGCGAGACCAAACGTAGACTGGGCAATCGTTTTGCTGAACACTTTCGCTCAGTCCACCTGGACCTACCTGATCTCCCGGTTGCTAAACACTATAATTCTCCGTCCCATTCCCACACAGACCTTCGTGTCCTAGGCCTCCTCCTTTGTCAGAGTGAGGCTAAATGCAAATTGGAGGAACTGCATCTCATATTTCGCTCAGGCAGTTTACAGCCCAGTGATATGAATATTGATTTCTCTAACTGCAAGTAACCCCGGCATTCCCTCTCTCTCCACCCCTCCCCCACCCAAGTCGCACCAGCCTCTCACTTTCACCCAACAAACAGCTTAACAGTGGCCTGTTTCCTTTATCATCGTTGCTTTTTTGCATACCTTTCATTCATTGTTCTTTATCTCTCCAAATCATCTTCTATACCTCTCAGTTTCCATTTCCTGTGACTTTCAGTCTGAAGAATGGTCTCGACCCGAAACGTCACCCATTCCTTCTCTCCAGAAATTCTGCCTGTCCCGCTGAGTTACTCCACCTTCTTGTGTCTATCTTTACCATATATTTGGAACAATCTGCCTGAACTATGTTAGGCAAAAGGAAAAGCATCAAACTCTTATAACCATATAACCATATAACAATTACAGCACGGAGACAGGCCCTCTCGGCCCTTCCAGTCCGTGCCGACCATTTGTTTTCCCCTAGTCCCATCTACCTGCACTCAGACCATACCCCTCCATTCCCTTCACGTCCATATACCTATCCACTTTACTTTTAAATGTTAAAATCGATCCTGCCTCCACCACCTCTGCTGGAAGCTCATTCCACACAGCCACCACCCTCTGAGTAAAGAAGTTCCCCCTCACGTTACCCCTAAACTTCTGTCCCTTAATTCTCATGTCATGCCCTCTTGGTTGAATCTTCCCTACCCTCAATGGGAAAAGCTTATCCACGTCAACTCTGTCTATCCCTTTCATCATTTTAAAGACCTCAATCAAGTCACCCCTTAACCTTCTGCGCTCCAAAGAATAAAGACCTAACTCTTATGTTGAAATGTTATAATGAGGAAATACTATGGCACCATTTTGCTATTGCGTGGTTGGAAAATTAAATACATCATTCAAGCTGCTTTAAAAAAAGGCTTAGGAATTCCATGGAGATGCTGCTAAGCTCCAATTTTCTTCTTAGAACAGTGGCTTCTCCTTGGTGGAGCTTGTAATTGCTTGTCTTTGTGCAACTTACAGGATTGTCCTTCATCTTGATCTCAAACTGTTGGTGCTTACAAGTCTTGTATTGCCTTGGGATGATGCGAGGTCCAAGTTCGTCAACTTCAAGTGAGTTTATTGTCATGTGTCCCTGATAGGACAATGAAATTCGTGCTTTGCTTCAGCAGTTCTTGCTTTGCTTGAAAGGTCTGTTAAGCTTTAACAAAACAATCTCCATGTTTGTATTTGGAGTTATTTGCTTTTTGTGTTAATGTTTAATGTTTATGTGTCATTCCTAACCGTAACTGTATGTCACTTGCGGGTGGAGCGCCAAGGCAAATTCCATGTGTGTGAATACTTGGCCAATAAACTTATTCATTCAATCATTGTTGGGAGATTCTGCTGGTCTCTGCCTAAGCTTTGGCAATAAGGGTCTCAAGGACACTTCCTCTCTTTCTCAGTAACTGAACCTCATGCACAAATTTGGACTCTCTTTAATACAGGCACTTTTAACTTAAACTTCCAATCACCCCTCTTAACATCTTCTCTGGTATGCGGTCAGTCTTTCTCTGACTCGATGGAAAAGCTATTTGTGTGAAAAAAATTATTTCTGCAAAGGCTTTTAGATTTTGTTTTGTGTTTGTTTTATTTTTGGACGTTGATAATAAAATAAACCTCCATCAGGCAGGCCCGCAATGCCATAATAACTTTAGATTTATCCAACCCTAGCCTCTACAGCCTTCCTCACTCTTTGCAGATCCAATAGTACAACCAACGTACATTCGAATAAACATTACTTGCTTGAAGAAATTAATTGATTGAAAGATGTGGCAAGGAAACAGGTCCATCAGCCCAGCGAGTCCACGTGGAAAAGTCACTGTCAGGTGACACTTCATAAATCTATTTTACACTGCTATCTGGGGTACACAAAAGGCTGGAGAAACTCAGCGGGTGCAGCAGCATCTAAGGAGCGAAGGAGATAGGTGACGTTTCGGGTCGAGACCCTTCTTCAGACTGGTCAGGGATCAGGGAAACGAGAGATATAGACGGTGATGTGGAGAGATAAAGAACAATGAATGAAAGATATGCAAAAAAGTATCAATGATAAAGGGAACAAGCCATTGTAAGCTATTTGTGGTGTGAAAATGAGAAACTGGTGCGACTAGGGTGGGGGAGGGAGATAGAGATCGAGTCTGGGTGAGGATGTGGTCGTAGAGTTGGAGGGAAGGGGGTAGCTTCTCATTTTCACACCACAAGCAGCTTACAATGGCTTGTTCCCTTTATCATTGACACTTTTTTGCATATCTTTCATTCATTGTTCTTTATCTCTCCACATCACCGTCTATATCTCTCGTTTCCCTGATCCCTGACCAGTCTGAAGAAGGGTCTGGACCCGAAACGTCACCTATCTCCTTCGCTCCTTAGATGCTGCTGCACCCGCTGAGTTTCTCCAGCCTTTTGTGTACCCTCGATTCTCCAGCATCTGCAGTTCCTTCTTTTACACTGCTATCTGTTGGCCACAATATGGTACTGCAGAACCACAGGGTCTGCACATTGATGGAAAAATCTGACTGAACGTGCTGGAGGGGAAGCATCATTAGTTAGGGTCATGATTAATATGGAAAAACCCATTTACCCTCCTGGCATCGGACTCGCGAATGGTTAAATAGGGGACTAAAAAAGATTGTGCTTGAAAGCAGACATGGAGATCTCAATGTGCCTACTTTGATTAAAATCACTTAGATGATAAGCATTGATAGACACAAAATTTGGAGTAACACACCAAACACAACAGGCAGCGTCTCTGGATAGGAATGGGTGACGTTTCGGGTCCCGTTGAGTTACTCCAGCATTTTGTGTCTATCTTCGGCTTAAACCAGCATCTGCTGTTTCTTCCGACGGCATTGATTATAACCGTGTTGAATAGTGTTGAAATGTTCCCTCAGTAACGTGGACTTTGAACTGAACTGATACTAGCGGCAAGCTGGGTTGAGAATATCCCCGCTCTTGAAGGAACACTTGATAGCTCAGAAATAAAGAGCAAACTGTGCCAAGGTGACCAGGTCATGATGCTGAGCATCGAATGTTGACGGTTGTGATTATGTAGTGTGAATTCCTTTGCAAGTCCCATAACATACGGGATTTGGGTGTTGATGAGAAGGAACTGTAGATGCTGGTTTCAACCAAAGATAGACACAAAATGCTGGGGTAACTCAGCGGGACCGCCAGCATCTCTGGATAGATGGTTTGGGTGATGTTTCGGGTCGAGACCCTTCTTCAGACTGGGTTTGGGTGTGGAGTGTAATCACCATGTAATCCCGTGCTACCTTCTCCATGGTCGGATAGTCGGCGACTAAACCGTCTCCCCCACCTGGTTCGCCAGGTGAGGAGGGGGCTGTGGACCCCCAGCAGGACCAAAAACAAGACCTGTCAAAGGGCGGGTGAGCTTCTAGTGAACCAACGGCCACCCACACTTCAGTAGAAGTTGCGATCACTGTCGTACATAGCATTGTAAGGAATGATGATAAAACACACACACCAACATCCTATACTTCCAGCGGCGGAGGTCTGCAGGAACTGGAGGACAGAGATGTGTTCTGGAGGACAGAGATGTGTTCTTGATGCTTCTGGGTCCCAGAAGCATCAAGAAACACCAGTTTTATGAATTTTTCTCTCTGCTACTCTCTGCTAATGGAAAACCAGAATGATGTGCCTATTGTAAAATAAAGTACAACCTACAACATGAGAAAATTGATTAATCTGGGAAAGATCATGAGGAATGGGTGGCACAGCGGCGCAGCGGTAGAGTTGCTGCCTTACAGCATCAGAGACCTGGGTTCGACCCTGACTACGGCGGCTGTCTGTACGGAGTTTGCATGTTTTCCCTGTGGCCGCGTGGGTTTTCTCCGGTCGCTCCAGTTTCCAAAGGCATGCACATTAAGGGACAGAAGTTTAGGGGTAACGTGAGGGGGAACTTCTTTACTCAGAGGGTGGTGGCTGTGTGGAATGAGCTTCCAGCAGAAGTGGTGGAGGCAGGATCGATTTTAATATTTAAAAGTAAAGTGGATAGGTATATGGACGGGAAGGGAATGGAGAGGTATGGTCTGAGTGCAGGTAGATGGGACTAGGGGAAAACAAATGGTCGGCACGGACTGGAAGGGCCGAGAGGGCCTGTTTCCGTGCTGTAATTGTTATATGTTATATGGTTATACAGGTTTGTAGGTTAACTGGCTTTGGTAAAAATGATAAATTGTCCCTAATGTGTAGAATAATGGTAGTGTCTGTGGGGTGATCGCTGGTCCCTGCGGAGTCGGTGGGCAGAAGGGCTTGTTTCCACGCTGTATCTACAAAGTCTAAAGTCTAAAGTCTAAAAAATAAAAATACATAATGACCAAGACCATTATTGGAAAGATTGCAGCGGACAAATCCCATGGATACTGATTGTATCAGGACTATTTGAGGGATAGTGTATGTGACTGTTTGTAAGGAAAATAATTTCACTGTGTACACAGCATTGTAAGGAATGATGATACAGCACACACACCAAAATCCTATCCTTCCAGCGACGGACGTCCACAGCACCAATTGACACATCAATCAATCAATTTTATTTGTATAGCACATTTAAATACAACTCATGTTGACCAAAGTGCTGTACATCAGTGAAGGTACTAATGTGCTACATGCAATGGCACACAGACCTAACAATACATACATAAAACTGTTTACTTCGCCCCCTCAGAGGGACTCAAAAACGCTAGGGAGTAGAAATAGGTTTTGAGCCTCGACTTAAGGGAGTCGACGGAGGGGGCAGTTCTGATGAGGAGAAGGATGCATTTCCACAGTCTAGGTGCTGCAAATCAGCCAATCACCCCTGAGCTTCAACCTAGACCGCGGGATAGTCAATAGCCCCAAGTCGGCTGACCTGAGGGACCTGGAGGTAGAATGGTGGGTTAGAAGGATTTTGATATTGGGGGGGGGCAAGCCCGTTAAGGGCTTTGTATAAGAATAAGAGGAGCTTGAAGTTGATTCTGTACCGTAGTGGGAGCCAGTGGAGAGAGGCCAGGATCGGGGTGATGTGGTCTCTTTTACGGTACCCGTCAGAAGTCTCACTGTGGCGTTTAGAACCAATTGCAGGCGGGACAGGGATGATTGGCTGATGCCAGTGTATAGGGAGTTGCAGTAGTCAAGGCGGGAGGAGATGATTTTTTCAAGCTCGTCGAATTGGAGGAATGATTTCATTTTAGCTATGGTGCGAAGCTGGAAGAAACCAGCGTTTACCACAGAGTTGACTTGCTTGTCATACTTTAACGCGGAGTCAAATATAACGGCAAGGTTTTTGACGTGCGGTTTGACTAAGGAGGTTAGGCTTCCAAGGCTGCCTGTTATCGTTTTGATGTAAGGGGACTGAGTAGGATGACCTCAGACTTGCTCTCGTTTAGTTGGAGAATGTTCTGGGCCATCCAACATTTTATGTCCTTGAGGCAGTGCATGAGGCTGATTAAATTTGACCGGTTGTTGGGTTTCAGGGGGAGATAGAGCTGTGTGTCGTCTGCATAACAGTGGAAAGAAATGCCATGCCTTTGAATGACTTGGCCGAGGGGGAGCATGTAGAGAGAGAAGAGAATGGGGCCTAGGATGGAGCCTTGTGGATCCCTGTTAGCTGGGGAGGAGGAAGAATTGCCTATGTTGGTAGAGAAACTCCTATTTTTGAGGTAGGAAACTAACCAGCTCAGGGCAGTGCCATCAACACCAACCCCATACTGGGAGACGGTCAATTAGGATGGTGTGGCCCACTGCATCAAATGCTGCGCTGAGGTCGAGAAGGAGCAGGATTGCACAGTCGCCGGAGTCAATGGCGAGAGGCAGGTCGTTTTGCACCTTCAACAAGGCAGACTCTGTGCTGTGGTGGGCCCCGAAACCAGATTGGAAACTTTCCAGTATGTTTCCTCAATAAAGGCACTGTAGTGAGGGGATTATCTGGCATCTCCTCTCTGCCCTGTAGTTCTGCTTTTGCTCCTCCTCCTCCATACGGAAGAAGGATAGAATTCCCCTGATCCTCTCCTTTCACCCCGCCTGCCTCCGCATCCTAGACATCACTCTCCCTCACACCCGCCACCTCCAACGTGACTCCACCACCTGCCACATCTTCCCATCCCCCCCCCTTCTGCAGAGACCATTCCCTCCGCATCTCCTTGTTCACTCGTCCTTTCCCACCCAAACCACACCCTCCCCAGGCACTTTCCCCTGCAACCGCAGGAGTTGTAACACCTGCCCCTATACCACCTCGCTCTGATCAATTCAGTGACCCCAGCAGTTTTTCCAGGTGAGATAGAAGTACACGTCCACCTCCTCTAACCTCATCTATTGCACCTGATGTGGCCTCGTGTATATTGGCGAGATCAAGGGTAGACTTGGCGTCACTTTCGAAGAACAAGACCTACCGGATCCCCCGTTTGCTAATCACTTTAACTCCTCGTCCCATAACCATACTGAGCTTTCAGTCGGAGGCCTTTTCCATTGCCGGAGTGAGGCCACACGCAAACTGGAAGAACGGCACCTCATATTCCTGGGGTAATCCTTGTACAACTACAAGGATTATTTGTTTGCTTTTAAATATATTATTTATAGCATAAGCATTTGAAACAAGCCCGTGAATCAGCAATCCTACTGCCTACAATTGTACCGACGCAGCTCCCTGCACGGATCACTGTCCCTGGTCTTTTATGCTTCTTTGTCTAATTATTGATTTCACCTAAAGAAATGTAATTAATGTACAGGAAGGAACTGCAGGTGCTGGTACAAACCGAAGATAGACACAAAAAGCTGGAGTAACTCAGCGGGTCAGACGGCATCTCTGGAGAAAAGAAATAGGTGACGTTTCGGGTCGAGACCCTTCTTCAGGCCAACTAATGTGCACTCTGGGCAGTGGAGGCCAATTCTCTGGATGCTTTCAAGAGAGAGTTATGTAGCGGCAGATTTTTATATCGTTCAAGAGATTACGCCCTCTAGCCACTAAAGTGGACTACATGATTAAGGAGAATGTCGTAATACGCATGTGAGCTTTCCGTTAGACCTTCAGAGCTTCTTCACAGATAA
The DNA here is from genome assembly GCA_035221665.1 of Okamejei kenojei. NCBI lineage: Eukaryota > Metazoa > Chordata > Chondrichthyes > Rajiformes > Rajidae > Okamejei > Okamejei kenojei. The sequence goes on along the minus strand of CM069131.1, from coordinate 13,451,794 downwards.
ATCGTCATTTGATTCACAGATTCTTTATTGTTGATGAAAAACAATAAGGTACATGGTAAATGGTAGGGAATTGAGGAATGCTGTGGAACAGAGGGATCTAGGAATAACTGTGCATAGTTCCCTGAAGGTGGAATCGCATGTAGATAAGGGTGGTAAAGAAAGCCTTTGGTGTGCTGGCCTTTATAAATCAGAGCATTGAATATAGGAGTAGGGAAGTAATGTTAAAATTGTACAAGGCATTGGTTAAGACCAATTCTGGAGTAGGTGTACAATTTTGGTTGCCTAGTTATAGGAAGGATGTCGACAAAATAGAGAGAGTACAGAGGAGATTTACTAGAATGTTGCCAGGGTTCCAGCAACTATGTTACAGAGAAAGGTTGAACAAGTTAGGTCTTTATTCTTTGGAGTGCAGAAGGTTAAGGGGGGACTTGATTGAGGTCTTTAAAATGATGAAAGGGATAGACAGAGTTGACGTGGATACGTTTTTCCCATTGAGGGTAGGGAAGTTTCAAACAAGAGGGCATGACATGAGAATTAAGGGACAGGGGTTTCGGGGTAACGTGAGGGGGAACTTCTTTACTCAGAGGGTGGTGGCTGTGTGGAATGAGCTTCCAGCAGAAGTGGTGGAGGCAGGATCGATTTTACATTTAAGAGTAAAGTGGATAGGTATATGGACGTGAAGGGAATGGAGGGGTATGGTCTGAGTGCAGGTAGATGGGACTAGGGGAAAACAAATGGTCGGCACGGACTGGAAGGGCCGAGAGGGCCTGTTTCCGTGCTGTAATTGTTATATGGTTATATGGTTATATATGGTTACATGGTACATCCAACCTTCTTCTGACTCGTACACTGTAATTTTCATCGAACTTCAGGATGCCGCTTGAAAGGTTAGAAAACTCCTCGTGTATCCGTTACACTTCCCGTGGTCAAAGGGTATGCCTTCCTCATGCGAGTCCAAAACTAAACTAAAACCTAAGCTATTGCACAAGAAATTTAGCTCCAAACACGCCCTAGAATGCGTCATAAATCCCACCCACATAATAACGGGCAGTGTAAAATTTAAAGACGCATGCCATAATTAATGACGCACAAAATAAGCCAAATGGCCACTACAAGTTAGATAGAGCTCTTAAAGATAGTGACGGGATGTCAAGGGATGTGAGGAAAGAGGGCAGGAACGGGGTACTGATTGTGGATGATCAGCCATGATCACAGTGAATGGCGGTGCTGGCTCGAAGGGCTGAATGGCCTACTCCTGCAACCAGTGTCTATCGTCTATTGTCGAAAGCTACATCTGCCATTGCCTACAGTGAGCTATTCCAGATTATTTCCAGGAATTTTTCAAATATAGGTCCACCCCTGATTTTCCAGCAACTGGTGGTCCGTCCCCTCCTTTAATCCGGAAAAAATCTCCCCCCGAAGCCCTCCTGAAAATGTGGCGACTAGACTGGGTGAGGGGGCCGATCTTGACCTCATCGGGACTTCCACGCCGACCGGCGGGACGAATTTGTCCCCTGCAGCCAGGGCTCTGGAACTCCAGCCCAGCCCGAGCCGGCAGATCCGTTCCCATAGCCAACTTCCCTGGCCAACTTTGTGGGCCGAATTTGCCGCCTGCAGCCGGGCCTCTGGAACTCCAGCCTGGCCCGAGCCGGCTGATCCGTTCCCACGACCGACTTCCGCGGCCGACTTTGCGGGTCGGCCTCCGAAGGCCGTAATCTCTGTTGGTTCAGCAAACTTGGATAATCCAGAAAGGCTCTGAAATTGGTGGTGGACCTGCATTTATATCCTGGTGCAGGTTAATTGAATCAAATTCCATTCAGATCTTACAAGACAATTGGGGTCTTCCTTTCATTATCATTGCAATTTATATCTTTAGTACATGCAATGTCCACTATGGTTCTTTATCTTTGTCTCCATAAGGCATGGAATGGACCAGATTCTGACAGTTTCCGAATATTTTTTCGTCTCGATACCTCACTTGAAGGATGGCCTCACTGAGCTTCTGTCTTGTGGTGCAGTCCTTTCCTTCCGTCTCTCCTTGATAATATGCCACAAATCCATCCTTGTCTTTTTGAGTTTCTTATTGGTTCCTTTCGTGATCTAGGTTAGTTTTGTTTTTAATTTTAGTTTTAGAGATACAGCGCGGAAACAGGCCTTTCAGCTCACATTAACTCTACCCTACACTCATTTTACATTTATACCAAACCAATTAACCTACAAACCTGTAAGTCTTTGGAGTGTGGGAGGAATCCGAAGATCTCGATGAATGCCCATGCAGGTCACAGAGAGAACGTACAGACAGCACCCATAGTCAAGATCAAACCCTGGCCTCTGGCCTCTGTAAGGCAGTAGCTCCACCACTATGTCACCGTGTACCCTATCTCTGTTGGATTCCTCCATTTCCAGTGTAGGAAAGGAACTGAAGATGCTGTTTTACATCGAAGATAGGCACAAAATACTGGAGTAACTCTGTGGGACCAGTAGCATCTCTGGAGAGAAGGAACGGGTGATGTTTCGGGTTGAGACCATTCTTCCGACTCATAGTCTTTCATAGTTCTTCAGTCCGAAGAAGAGGCAAGACCTGAACCGTCACCCATTCCTTCTCTCCAGAGATTCTGCGTGTCCCACTGAGTTACTCCAGCATTTTGTGTCTATCCTCAATTCCTAGTGTTCTGATTTGTTGTCATACAGCACTTATTAATTTTTTCCACGCTGTACTGAAATGTTGAAATATTCCACTATCTATCCCACTGAAGGCAATTTTCACAGAAATCACTGGAAATTAGTACTCACAGAATGAAAAATGACCAGATGAACTTTTTAAGAGAGATTTATGGGGTTTCAGAAAAACATAAGAACAAATGGCATAGATAGAAACTCATTATATGAAAAAATTGCGAAACCAGCCTATGGTTTTATTAATTTGCACAAGGATGTTCACCCAGCAGGTGATGCTTCACATCAAGAATCAGCATCCATAAATAAGCCATTTTCCATACATTGAACATACCTGTGGGAAATTAATTGTAATCATTTATGTTAGTAACAGAAACAAATTACTCGTAAATTTCCAGGGACTTCATTATGGTCTACGCACCCAGGACTTACATCTTCATAACCTTAACATTCTACTTTCTGAGATCAGGAAAAAGCAAAAGCAGGAGAAAAGCAAAAAGAATAGCATTCAGAATGTTTATTTATATTATAAAAGAACTATTATAACAAGAGTGGAAGTGGAAAGTAAAACTGCAGATGCGTATAACCGCGGGTCAGACAGTATCTCAGGAGAAAAGGAATAGGTGACGTTTCGGGTTGAGACCCTTCTTCAGACTGTCTGAAGAAGAGTCTCGATCCGAAACGTCACCTATTCCTTTTCTCCAGAGATACTGGCTAACCCGCTGAGTTCCTCCAGCAATAGTTAGAGGAGGTTCTGACTGAAGACTGAAGTCTGAAGAAGGATCTCGACCCGAAACATCACCTATTCCTTTTTTCTAGCGATGCTGTCTGACTCGCTGAGTTAGTCCAGCTTTTTGTGTCTATCTTCGGTTTATACCAGCATCTGCAGTTCCTCCCTACACATTTCCACTTTCCACTCTTGTTAAAAAGTTCTGCTACATGCAAGGAATAAAAATAAACATTCTGAAATGTTTGCTAAGATAACTTTCTAAAGCATTTTTTAATCCGTTCAACTGTTCTTTGTGGTGTACTGATCCAAACAGCTCATTTACAATGCAAAAAACATGAAGAGAATTATAATTAATCAAAGATAAGAAAGAGAATAATAATTAATATAATAATAGATGTTACTGCAGTTTGTAACATAAACCACCTGTATTCAATTATAACGTGACTCATCCAGACTAATCAATATTTCCCTTTGATAGGAATTTTTATTGTAGATTATTCGTAAGCAACTCACACATGTCCAAAGCTTCAAACACATTCATGGGTCATAGATTAATGTGATTGAACTCATTTAAAATAACTAGTTATGAAAACTTAACAAGCAGTTGCAAACAGCAATTTCACATTGATATCTTTCAATGTTCCATAATCATAATTAGAGTCCTAGAAAATTGGAACACAGATGGAGACCATCTGGGCCATTGTGCTTCTGTCAGTTAAGAATGTCTAATTCCACTTTCTAGCATTTGGTCCTTAGCCCTGAAGGCCACGGATCTCAAAATACATACCCAAGTACAGATCACTCTTCAAGCTGCCTCAGAAAATCAGCCAAAATAATCAAGGATCATGCACACTCCAGTCATTCTCTCCTCCCATCTCCAGTTGGACGGAAGATACTTTGGCTTGAAAGCATGTGTTAGCAGATTCAAGAACAGCTTCTTCTCTGCAGTAATCTGTATCTTGGATGGACCTCTCATATGCTGAAGATGTAGTCCCAATATATCAGTCTACCGCATTGTGGCCCTTGCACTTTTTGAAATCAGTCTGAAGAAGGTTTCTGACCCGAGACGTCACCTATTCCGTTTCTCTCGATATGCTGCCTGACCCCGTTGAGTTATTCCAGCATTTTGTGTCTTTATTCAGCACTCTGCTTTCATTCTCTATATTAAGTTTATTTGGTTTACTATTGTCACGTGTACCAAGGTGCAGTGGAAGGCTGTGTTTTGCACGCTATCCAGTCCAATCAGATATTGTTATACATAAATACAATTAACCCAAAGGCAAGTACAATAGGTAGAGCAAGTGGAAAGATACGGAATATCGTTCTCAGCATTGTAGCGCACCAGTTCCACTGACAAAATCTAATGTCTGCAATGGGGTAGAGGTGAATCAGACACACCCTAGTTTATGGAAAGACCGTTCAGAAGGCTGAAAAAAGAGGGCAAGAAGCTGTTCTGATAGAGTGCGCTTTTAAACTTCTGTGCCATCTGCCCTAAGGGAGCACGGCAAAGAAGTGTTGACTGGGGCAGGACAGGTCTTTGATTATGTTGAAACACAGAGTAGAAACAAGGTAATGTACTGTCGATACACGTTTACAAAGAAAAAAGACACAGTGCGAGAGTAACTTAACGGGCCCTGGAAAATATGGGATGGTGACATTTTGGGTTGGGACCCTACTTCCGACAGCTTATGTTGGCTGTTCTTCCAAGGCAGTGTGACATGTAGGTGGAGCCAATGGTCGGGGAGTCTGGTCCGCGTGATGGTCTTGAAAGGGTGAAATTGATAGACTATATTTTTAAGGGGATAATGGCGTCTGATAACTGAGTGGAAATTAAATGGCAAAAGTATTTTTCCAAGACATCTTTTATTCTATTTGTCAATTTCCAAAGCAACTATTAAGTGGTTCTCGAGTTCCCGATTGAAATCACGTTTTAAAAAAAATTTGTATAATAGAGATAGACACAAAATGCTTGAGTAACACAGCGTGACAGGCAATATCTCTGGGGAACATGGATAGGTGACGTTTTTGGTCGGGACCTTTTTTCAGACTGATTGTGATGATGGGGGGAGGGGAGGGGGGGGGGAGAATAAAGTTGGATGAGAGGAGGGGGAGATCAAAGCCTGGAGAGTGATAGGTAGGTACAGGGTTCTTTATAGATAGACTGATGGTTTGACAAAGGCTCGAAATGAAAGGACGGAAGGCAGGAGTAAGGATAGTAGAGTTGTGAGTTGTGAAGCCAGAGGAAGGAATGTGAGTGGAAGGGGAAGGGGGGAGGGAGAACTGGATGCAAGACTGGGTGAGACACAGCGGAAGAGGAGGGCGGAAGAGGGGGGAGTGCGGAAGGGGAAGACCCGACTCGGCAACCGTTTTTGCCGAACACTTTCATTTGGTTCACCAAAGCGTACTGGATCTCAATGGGTACATACCCAAGGTAGATTTTAAACTCCTCCTCCCATTCCCATATTGACTGGAGGAGCAGCACCTGATATTCTGTTTGGGTAGATTATAATCCAATGGCATGAACATTGAATTCACCAATTTTAGGTAACTAATCCAATTCCCCATCTATACCCCTTCCGCCAACCCCCCCACCTCCCCCCTCCACCCCCCCCCCCCCCCCCCCCACTCATCCCACCATATCTTCTCTGTGCCCCACTCTCTTTCCCACCCACCCTCTTTCCCCTGTCCCCCACCTGGACTCGCATCTATATCTTGCCTCCCCCTTCCCTTTCACCTATATTCCTTCCACAAGCTTTACAATTCCAAACTCTTATCTAACACTTTCTGGAGCGCTAATATGGGTGTTGTGGGCCAAAGGGTTTCCAGAGGGCTAGTATGGACATTGTGGGCCAAATGGAGTAGTGGGCTGGCACTCAGTAACTTGGGCCTGGTGGGCTGGCAGCTCAGTCACTTGGGCCTGGTGGGCTGGCAGCTCAGTCACTCGGGCCTGGTGGGCTGGCAGCTCAGTCACTCAGGCCTGGTGGGCTGGCAGCTCAGTCACTCATGGCTGGTAGGGTGGCAGCTCAGTCACTCAGGTCTGGTGGGCTGACAGCTCAGGCCTGGTGGGCTGGCAGCTCAGTCATTCAGGACTGGTGGGCTGGCAGCTCAGGCCTGGAGGGCTGGCAGCTCAGTCACTCAGGCCTGGTGGGCTGGCAGCTCAGTCACTCAGGCCTGGTGGGCTGGCAGCTCAGTCACTCAGGCCTGGTGGGCTGTCAGCTCAGGCCTGGTGGGCTGGCAGTTCAGTCACTCAGGCCTGGTGGACTGGCAGCTCAGTCACTCATGGCTGGTGGACTGGCAGCTCAGTCACTCATGGCTGGTGGGCTGGCAACCGACTCACTCATGGCTGGTGGCTGGCAGCCGACTCACTCACAGCTGGTGGCTGGCAGCCGACTCACTCACGGCTGGTGGGCTGGCAGCCGTCTCACTCACGATTGGTGGGCTGGCAACCAATTCACGGTTGGTGGGCTGGAGGCTGACTCACTCATGGCTGGTGGGCTGGCGGTTGACTCACTCATCGGCTGATGGGCTTACACACACACATGCCCTCCATCACACACACACCCTCCATCATGCACACACACACACACACACACACACACACACACACACACACACACACACACACACACACACACACACACACACACACACACACACACACACACACACACACACACACAATCATGCACACTCCCACACACACACACACACACACACACACACACACACACACAGACCATCTCACACACAGACCATCTCTCACATACACACTCACACCATCCATCACACACTCTCACACACAACATATATATGACAGTAAAACTCTCTTGAATCTACTCAGGCGGTTGAGCGCGGGCTCTCCCCTGAGTGGGACTTCCGCAGTGAGCGGAACTTCCGGAATGAGTGCGACATTCAGTTAAAGTAGCGCAGTGCAGACCAACCCTTCAATTCAGTTCAAGCAGCACAATGCAGACCAACCCTTCAATTCAGTTCAAGCAGCACAGTGCAGACCAACCCTTCAATTCAGTTCAGACCAATACCCTTCAATTCAGCAGCACAGTGACCAACCCTTCAATTCAATAAACAGCCAGAGTGCAGACCAACCCTTCAATTCAGTTCAAGCAGCACAGTGCAGACCAACCCTTCAATTCAGTTCAAGCAGCACAGTGCAGACCAACCCTTCAATTCAGTTCAAGCAGCAAAGTGCAGACTCACAGTTCAATTCACTTACGGCGTAGACTCACAGTTCTGGACTCAACTCTCACTCACGGTTAAAGATAGTCCGAAGGTCTCCAGTGAGTTGGATCATAGGTCAGGACCGCTCTCTAGTTGTTGATAGAATGGTTCAGTTGCCTGATGACAGTTGGGGAAAAAACTGTCCCTTAATCTGTAATCTGTAAATGTATTAACCTTTCATACATTTCATACAAATGTATCTCCCTACATTTGCCTTAAAATATTCAAACATTCTGCTTCCACAGCTGATTGAGGCTGAATTTGAAAGACTCACAATCCTCCAACAGAAGACTTCACCTCTTACTTAAATGGGTGATATTGTACTTTTATCAAGCCCTGATTCAAGGGGAAACCTTCTCTCCTCATCCACTCTGTTAAGATTCCCCAGGTCTTGTATATTTTAATCACATCCCTTCTCATTCTCCAAAACACCAGAGGATATGAACCGAGCCCATTAAGCCATTTCACCTTCTCTGAACGGGTTGCGTTGTTCTTGCTTGTATAAACAGACCAATACTCACAATATTCCAGATATCACTAATGCTCTCTAAATCCGAAGATAACAAACTTTGTATTCAGTATCCATAATTATCTTTGCTGCCTGTCACTGAGCCAATTTTGGATCATGATTATAAGACACTTGGCACGTACGTTCCAGTTGCATTATATATGGAAAATAAGGCTGATGTACTTTTTTGTACGCTATTCTGACACCTCATATTGTATCATAGATTAGCAGATTAATATCTTCAGCCTCAGCAATTCTTTGTGTGTATATACATTAAAAATCACCAGAGTTCAAAATCCCAATTCTCAGAGCAAATGGCATTTTTTAATGTTAAAAAACGCAATCCCAATTCATGCATAGCACACGATGTGCTGGAGTAACTCAGCGGACTTGGCAGCATCTCTGGAGGACATGAATGCCCCCAAGATTACAGCACTTGCAGTCCCCTGTGTCTCCGGATCCCAATTCATTTTCTGTTATCATTTTCCATATTAATTAATTACAGTAAAATATTTTTTTTGCTCAATTTTTATATTTATTTTCTAACTAGCAAAGTGAAATACGGGAAAATTAAGCAACTTTAAGAATTTGAGCTACTTTTTAAAATTCATTTAGTAGTAAATTAAGAATCTAAACTTGTAGCACAACTAAGTTAAAAAATGAATGGAAAAGGCATAAAAAGAAATCAGGAAGGCAAACAACATATTTATCTTTATCTCATGACCTCTGAAAAATGAAGGCAAGGAAATTATGCTCGACTTGTATATGTCATGAGTAGATCACATCTGGTGAACTGCTCTCAGTCCTGGGGACTTACTACTAGGAAGGACAAAGTAGATTGATTAAAAAAAATGAAGGCTCTTACTGACCGAGTGGGATAAATGGCTTATTTTTGTGTCATTACGAAGGACAGAGAAAATTCTCTGGAATCCAATGCTTTGGCTAGGCAGAGTGGGAGAGTTGGCTAATTATTTTATCAGTCAAGCCCACTCTGTTATAAGTGACTGAGGCTTATTTTATGCACATAATTCAAATAAAACCTTCACTTACTGCAGTTTTTGGTAGAAATTACTTTCCATTTATTGGGAGAACTCACTTTCCTCCAACTGTTTAAAAAGGCTAATAACTATGCTATGTTTAGATTAGAGATACAGTGCAGCAGCAGACCCTTTGGCCCACAGTGTCCTCACGACCAGCAATCCCCTCACATTAACATTATCATACACATACTAGGGACAATTTACAATTTTACCAAGCTAATTAACCGACAAACCCCTGCACATCTTTGGAGAGTGGGAGGAAACCGGAGATCTCGGACACAGGTCACGGGGGGAACGTACAGACGACATCCATAGTCAGGGTCGGACCCGGGTCTCTTCCGCTGTAAGGCAACAACTCTACCGCTACGCTACCGTGTTCCATCTCCCCCACCTCCAACATATTAGCAGACATAGTGCTCTGTTATTGAAAACCAAGGATATAAAGAACAGACGACAGATGAAAAGAGTGTAGGAGTTTTCAACAACGTCTGACAACCATGGCATTCTGGTTTTACAGTGTTGGAAAAGCCATCCACAATCTAAACACCACTGATAGCCATGAAGGCAAATTAATTTGTCAAGGACAGAAAGATAGTTAACTCCAACTAAGGAAACACTTCAAATGCCTCTTTCACTATCTCTTCTACTGCATGTCTGGTACAGTGTGGAAACAGACCCTTTGGCCCACTGAGTCCATACTGGCTCTCAATCACCCACACCCTAGTTCTATGTCATCCCACTTTCATATCCTGTACCCTAGGGGCAATTTTACAGAAGCATATTAACCGACGAACCTGCACGTCTTTGGAATGCAGGAGTAAACCAGAACACCTGGAGAAAACCCACATGGTCACAGGGAGAACGTACAAACTCCACAAAGGCAGCACCCGTAGTCAGGAACAAACCCGAGCCTCCATCACTGCTCCACTGTGCTGCCCTGATGGGAGCACACTTTTAACTCCACCTACAGTAACCCATCTGGACCAAGCTTGCAACCATTTCTGATCAACAGGAAGTCTCGAGAGCCGTGTACCAGCTTAGACATAACAATGTGTCGGGAGTAAATAGTATCCCTGTGGACATCTTAAAATTGAGCAGTGAGGAGGTTTAGTCACGAATCCACAACCTCTTCACTACATTCAGAAAGAGGAAGATATTCCATAGGCCCTCAACGATGGTGTGGTAATGACCAATTTCAAGAAAGGAGGCAAATCTAATTGTGCTAACAATTGTGAAGGATTTCAATGCACCCACCACAAAGAAAGATGTTGCCAGGATCCTCTTCAACTGCCTCTGCCTAATGGTTGAAGTCACCATAGAACCCTTCCTTTGAGGTCACACTAGACATGACCTTCACCACTAGTAAAATACATGATGCATGGCCTTTGCCAACATCACTCTCATTTCAATGGTTCAATGGTACTTTATTACCTTTACCAAGGTACAGTGCAATTCATTTTTTTTTTGCATACAATTCAGTAAGATTAATAGATCACCCTGAGGTGCTACAGAAGAGACACCATGTTTCCGGCACCAACTTGTACCCTTCAATTTCAAAAGTTGTTGAAGATGTTCGAGACTTATCTTGGGCATTAAGACCCTCGGTACTGGCGGCGGGCACTGGGTTAGTTGCAGGGTTGGCCTGGTGAGGCTCTGCCGCTCTGAGCTGCTGCAGGCTGTATTCCACCCGCACGTTCAACGACTCTGATCTAATCAGAGCGTGGAACTCCCTCCACAAATCTGATTGCCTGCAGAAATTCTCCGCCATCTTATGCTTGCTACATGGTGGCCATGATACACACTGACGCCGGCTTGCAAGAGAACCATTCTCGGTGAAAAACTGTGTCAAACGAGGCTGTCTCGCTGCCTCAACACTTTTCTCAATCTTCATCTTTCCACCAAGTCGAATTCCACCTCCAACAGTTTTCCTGTGAAAATGAACCTCATCTCTAGAACCAATTGGAAGCTGTTCAACCAGTGCCAATTATGCTCTAGAAGCAAGATTATTAAAGTAGACAACACTTGCTTTCATGCATGTTTTATGTATCATTCCCAACTGTCACTGTAGGCCATGTTGTCACTTGTGGGTGGAGCACCAGGGCAAATTCCTTGTATGTGAATACTTGGCCAATAAATTTACTCATTCATTCATTCATACAGAGGCTGAAATCTAAGCCATCGTGAATGCATTTAGTGAAATATATAATGGATGGGACTGACATTCAAAGTTTTCAAGACAAAGGTTATCTGCCAACTTGGTCCTGCTGCATCACATTGCCCTCTGGCAATAATGTTCAAGGCAACCCCTGACCAGATGTTCCTCTACCTATTGTTGTAGGAAGGAACTGCAGATGCTGGTTTAAACCGAAGACAGACACAAAATGCTGGAGTAACTCAACGAGACAGGCAGCATCCCTGGAGAGAAGGGATTGGTGATGTTTTGGGTCAAGACGCTTTATTCAGTCTGAGAGTCAGGGGAAAGGGTAACAAGAGATATAGACGGTGAAGCAGAGAGATGGAGAACAAAATGAATAAAAGATATGCAAAAAAAGCAACAATGATAAAGGGAACAGGCCATTGTTAGCTGTTTGCTAAGTGAGAACGTAAAGCTGGTCCAATTTGGGTGGGGGAGGGATGGAGAGAAGGAATGGGTGACGTATCAGTCTGAAGAAGGGTCTCGACCCGAAACGCCACCCATTCCTTCTCTCCCGAGATGCTGCCTATCCCGCATTGTTACATTTTGTGATGTATCTTCCCTCTACCTATCTTCCCTCTACCTATTGACAGCCTCCCACAATCAACCTCTGTAAGACCCTTTCAAATGTCATCAAAAGTAACTTTACCCCAATTTGTGGACCAGTACTATCGCTTTCCAGAACTTTTACAACTAATAGAATTATGACCATGCATCAACAAGATGGTGGATACTGTAAACCTATTTTCTACAGTGAGAGTATCCAGAACAAGATCAGCGGTCTGCCATTTAGAAGAGTAATTCGGATGTACAAAGGGTAATATAAATCTGCACGCCTTCCTCACAAAAGTTCACATTAAACTTTCAGGTCGAGGATCTGATGGATTTCTGCTTGGATTGAATATCAAAAGGTAAGAAGCAAAAACGCACACGTGTGTTTAAGGTGCCGATCATCCACAATCTCAATGAATACTGCTTCAATTCTGAGATGTTCCTGTTTGTTGGAATTTACATTAATTTATCCTCCCCTTTTTTTCACAGTTGCTCTCGTTTACAACAATAATGGTCAAGACAGATGCACAACTCGACATAGGATAGAGGGATACAAAACATTTTTAGTTTTAGAGATACAGAGTGGAAACCAGTCCTTCCCCCTTCCGAGTCCGGACTGACCAGTGGCCCCCGCACATTAACACCACCCTACACACGCTAAGGACAATTTTACATTTACCCATAGCCAATCAACCTACAAACCTGTACGTCTTTGGAGTGTGGGAGGAAACCGGAGATCTCGGATAAAACCCATGCAGCTCACAGGGAGAATGTTCAAAATCTGTACAGTCAGCACCCGTAGTCAAGATCGAACCTGGGTCTCTCGTGCTGTAAGGCAGTAGCTCAACTGCTACGCTACCATGCCGCAGCCATGTGCAGGTATATAGTATTACTTTTGGCTGGCACCATGTTTGACGTGGACATGGTGGTCTAAAGCCCAGAGCCTGTGCTGTTCTATGTTCAATGCTGGAAGTGATGTCCTGCCTCGTCCTTTCTCAATGATACCTCAATTGACAATGGTGTTACAATTAATCTAGGAAGCGCTCTTGATATGAAAGAAATCATTGTTTTAACCCAACCACAATTTAAATGAAATGTTTATTTTTATTATCAGATGGTAAAATGGGTGTTTAAGTGTAGGATGATTTTTACAAAAATATTCATATTCCAGTAGTACATTATTTTTATTCTTGATACTGCTTCATAATTGAAAATCACCCTTTGAAAAGCCAGTGAAGAAGAACTGTGCAACAATTAACAATAGAGTAACAATAAATACAATATTTATCACTGAATGTGGAATGTCCTTTGTGGAACATAACGTGCATAAATATTTCCCATTCTTTGATTAACTTGTACTGTTTTTTTTAATCTAAAAGATATTAAAATTCTGTAACATGATTGAAAATCCAACCAAGTTTTCTCAGATAGTAATTAAATAATTTCAGCAGACTCTTCTCTGAGATGTAATAGTTTGAACCACCAAGGAAGGCTGACTGCTAGAAAAACACTTTTGCAAACATGGTATTGAAGACAAAATGTTTTTCATTCACACGGGGAGTAGTTAATATCTTGAAGTTAGTGCCAGGCGAGTTGGTGGAATCAGATGGAATTATTACATTTAAGATGCATTTAGACACACATTTAAAATTGCAAGGCAAAGATGGCATTCAGTCTTGTTGCAGGAAAATGGAATTTGTGTAGATGAGATAAAAGCTCGACATGCAAATAGTGGGCTGAAGGGCCTGACTCTACCACTAAGAATTCGGATGAGTTCCAAAACCCCAACTTTCAATTTCTCCATCTCCACCGCACAGCCAACACATTGCCCTCAACAATCCTTTCTGTTACTTCATCAAATAAAAAATAATTCTGGTTGAAATTGTCCCCAAGACAATGTTACCATAAGAGCTGAAAAACATGGTTTCATGGCTAAGAGAGCAGAGAGGACCTGGGGAATGGATGCTTCTCTTGGTGTAACGGCAAACTAAATCTCTAAATCTCTGAGTCTGCGCTAACCTCTCCAGATGTAGACACACCCCACTAACTATCAAAACCCGCCTACCAGCGTACATACAGACAAGTACTAGAAATATCTAGACATGATTATAATATACTGACTTAAGCTCCTACACTTGGGTTGGAGGATGATTAATAATTGTTACCTAGGGAGTAGACCATTGCTTCTTTTGACCTGCATTAATGAGTTAGACATGTTGGTGACAGCAGATAACACTAAAAATATGATAAATTGTGAGGGAGAAAATGATAGCTCCCAGCAGGGTGTTGACAGCCTGGTGGAATGGGTCAAATAAATGGAACGTGAAAAATTGTGAGTCAATGCATTTAGGTTGGAAGCCTGAGGAGAGACAAGATATAATAAAGGATACTCTTCCAAATTAAATGGAGGAGTATGGGTGCACAAATCATTGAATATTGCAGGTCAGATTGATAAAGCAATAAACAAGGCATATTTAACCATGGACTTTATGGACATACAAAGGCATTTGATAAAGTGCCCCATAATAGGGTGGTATCTTGGCATAGCAGTAGAGTTGCTGCCTTACAGTTCCAGAGATACGGGTGCTGTCTGTACGGGGTTTGAACGTTCTCCCCATGACCTGCGTGGGCTTTATCCGGGTGCCCCACACTCCAAAGATGTACGGATTTGCAGGTTAATTGGCTTGGTATAATTGTAAACTGTCCCCAGTGTGTGTAGGATAGCCTACTTATGACCTCCTACGACCTCCTACGACCTTGTGACGACCATGGTGCGAGTATGAGTCAAGGGCAAACTCAGCAGAGGTCGTGAATCAGGTCGTGAAAGTGGGACAGGCCCTTGCAGGGAGCGCTGGTTAGTGCGGACTCAGTGGGCCTGTTTCTGCACTGTATCTCTAGCTTATAAAAAGGAAGTTATGCTGACATGATAAATTAGTTTAAAAAAATGTTTGATTGCCAAGTAAGTAAGTAAGTAAGTAAGTAAGTAATTAAGTAAGTTTATTGGCCAAGTATTCACATACATGGAATTTGCCTTGGTGCTCCGCCCACAAGTAACAACATGACATACAGTGACAGTTACGTATGACATAGAAAACACTAAATATTAATAATAATAAAATATTAATGATAAAACACCATTGATCAAGCATGTGAACCAACAAAATACCAGATCAAAGGGAGGCTACAGATTTTTGGCTGTTGAGAAGAGCAACTGCTCGTGGATAAAAACTGTTTTTTATGTCTGGCTGTGGCAGCTTTGACAATCCGGAGTCGCCTTCCAGAGGGAAGTGATTCAAAGAGGCTGTGGCCAGGGTGAGAGGGGTCAGAGATGATCTTGCCCGCTCGCTTCCTGGCTCTTGCAGTGTACAGTTCATCAATGGAGGGAAGGTTGCAGCCAATAACCTTCTCTGCTGATTGGACGATTTGCCCGGGCCTCCAGGTGTCGCGCTTGGTGGCTGAGCCAAACCAGATCATGATGGAGAAGGTGAGGACAGACTCTACGAATGCTGTGTAGAATTGGACCATCATTGCCTGTGGCAGATTGTGCTTCCTCAGCTGCCGTAATGTACTCACTAAACAAAAGGACACAAAACAACAGTCTGAAAAAGGGTCTCGACCCGAAATGTCACCTATCCATGTTCTCCAGAGATGCTGCCTGACCCGCTGAGTTACTCCAGCACTTTTCTGTATGAACCAGCATCTGCAGTTCCTTGTTTCTACTCAAAATACAAAACTAGCACAATGGCAATAATTTCACAACAATTGATATTAAAATGGATTGTTCCTTGTCCTAAAAGTCCCAAAGTGCCGGATTAACTCAATGGGTCAGGCAGCATCTGTGGAGGGAATGGGTTGGCAAGGTTTCAGGCCAGAACCCTTCTTCAGATTGTCCATTCCCTTGCCTATCCATTCCCTCCGCAAATGCACCTGACCCGCTGAGTTACTTTGTGTTTTGCTCAGGATTCCAGCATTGCAGTTCCTTGTATCTCAGTTGTTCTTTGTCCTATTTTCTCAGATGCCAGATGTCCATTTTTCATCATTGTTATCAATTCACACATTCAGCAACATATCATGCATAAAGTGCAAGGGCAAGTATAGTGAAAGGTGAGCTTAGCGGGATACACAGTGATTCATGGTGAATCATAGTCTGTTTTGTTTCTTTAATAGTAAGATTAAACGAGAACTTACCAAGTTTGAAGGTTGATCTGTATTTTACGAGGAGTCGCGGTGAGGGATTTCGTGAAGACCCCGCCAGCACGCATGCGCGGCATCCTTCAAAGCAGCGGTGTGGAATCACAGAACACATCATGACTAAAAATAGTAAGATGAAGAACGTAGAACTTCCTAGTTGACCTTATGATAGAGGGTGGGAGCGGGGGGGGGGGGGGGGGCACGAAATCCCTCACTGCGACTCCTCGTAAAATACAGATCAAACCTTCAATCTTGGTAAGTTTCGTTTAATCTTACTATTTTACTTCGGAGTCACGTGAGTGACTTCGTGAAGATTTCAAAGCTCTGTGATTTCACGCCCTGGACAACGTCCATGCTTATCACACTGCCGCCAGTCTGATGGAGGAAGGCTGTTAATGCAGTTCAGTCGAAACTGGCTGAAAATTCAACACAATTTATTAATCAAATAAACAACAAATAACCCCTAATTCAGGGACAGACATTCACTGAGCGGTTCCCAGGACAGCTTCTGCGAATGTCGCAGGGGCGACCAGTGGCTTGTTGTAGAACCGTTGAAAGGTTTCTTCACTGGCCCAGCCCGCGGGTGGCGAGGATGTGGTCCATGGGCACCTCCATGGCCCTCGCCGCTGATGTGGATGCAGCCCTGGTGGAATGAGACTTAAAAATGTTAGTAGCAACTCCTGCTGCATCCAACACCACCCTTAGCCACCTGGCGATAGTCTGTACGGTCACCCGATGATGCGGAGGTTGATGATGATGCGGTGATAAGGTCTGTGGCTCTTAACAAGATGCCTGCCCGGATGAGTGGTCTTTCAGAACCTGCAGGCCAACAAGTTTAAATGACCATGGCAAGGATGACTGACCCCCCCGTAATGGGGTGAGTAATCAATTTGGGGTGTTTCCCAATCGCCATCCACGATTGTTTTAAAATTTTAACGACCATCGGGTACCATGGTTGTGTAGGCCAGTCGGGAATGATCAATATGCCAGTTGCAGAGTCCAGTTTAATTTTCTGCAATACACGACTGATGAGGCAGAATGGGGGAAATGCGTAGCAAAACCATTTCCCCCAATGGATAGAAAACGCATCCATTGCTATTGCCCCAGAGTCTGGTTCCCACGACACATACGTTGGTATCTGATGGTTCAGCCTGGACGCAAATAGGTCAATATCTGGTGTCCCATAGTGAGAGCTATAATGTCTCCAAAAATTTGGGGGGTTTCAAACATCCACTCGATGTTGTCATTGAATACTCGTGACCTGGTGTCCGTCACTGTATTAAGCTTCCCAGGCAAATAGGTCGCAGTAATCCAAATATTCCTTTCAATGCACCAGTGCCAAATTGCGTTAGCCAATTCATCACAAGATAGCGACCTGATACCACCCATATGATTGGTGTAAGCCACCACTGTAGTGTTATCTATTTGACGGCGGACATGTAAATCCCGTGAGTTAGTACAGTAAGCCCGCAGTCCATGAAATGCCCCCAGCATTTCTATATAGTTTATCCCATGTGACTCCAGGAATGTAGACTCATGAGAGTTCCATCTGCCACCACAACTGGACATCGTATCAGTTGCTCCCCAGCCTTGTGCGCTTGCGTCAGTTTGTAGCAAAACATCAGGGTTGCTCACTATGATGGGTCTGTGACACTCTCTAATATTGTCAACCCACCATTGTAGCTCGTTTCTAGCCTTTGCTGGTAACCGGATTGGCCGATCAAAGTGCCCAGCATTTGTTTTTAATGCTGTGATCTTTGTTCTTTGTAAATTTCGGTAGTGTAATGGCCCGAATTGTGCAGCTGGCAATGTAGCTACCAATTTCCCTATAACTTTTGCTGTTTGCCGAATGGTCGGTACCCTGGCGCAATTAAGACCGTGGCACTCTTCTATTATAGCAGTAGCTTTGTTGGTTGGGATAGTAATCTGCATTAAATTAGTGTCTAGGGTGCCGCGCATGCGTGCTGGCGGGGTCTTCACGAAGTCACTCACGTGACTCCGAAGTAAAATGTAGCTCAGAAGTTATCAGCATTTGAACCAGTTCCAATTAAAGTTATTTGACCTCAAAGGAAACCCTGTTTCTTTCTCTGCAGCCATTGCTGAAGTGTTGAGTCTAATAAAGCAACCTAGCTCCTTAATGTTTGAATTATCTATCTGGGGGTCATTCTTCACATTCTCAAATCTATGCACTGCTTGATAATATGATTTGGATTTCCCTAGATAATTCTCTGGGTCAGATATTTAAAAAGAGTCACAACAAATTGCCCAGGATATTTGATAATTCAATCTGAACAGAAGATAATTTGCGACGGTCTATGCCAACAGCATCAACACAAAAGACATGCAAATGGATTTATGTTTAAATAGAATTTATGTTTTATTTTCTTTCATGTAGTGTTTCTGCTTTCTAAGTTCTGATTATGATACGATATTACTCTATTTATCCCAGGAGGGAAATTGATCCAAGTATCCAAGATCGATCCAAGATTGCCAGTGTATATGGGGTTGCTGCAAAGCTGAATGAGGGACACCAGAGGTTAATGATCTCAATCCTGGATACGAGTTGCCACTCTCTCCCTCCTCATCATTCCCTGATGAGAGCTGCTGCCATGGTTCTTCCATCCACACATATGATACATCGCTTTGGGCATCACCACCCCAGAGGTTATAATAGTACCAGAACCAGAGAGCAGTGCTGAACTACTATCTACCTCTTTGATGACCTTCAGACTATCCTTGATCGGACTTTGTTGGCTTTACCTTGCACTAAACATTATTCCCTTATTATGTATCTATACACTGTAAGTAGATCGATTGTAATCATGTATTGTCTTCCTGCTGACTGGCATTGCAACAAAAGCTTTTCACTGTACCCTGGTACACGTGACAATAAACTAAACTGAAACTGAACTGTATGATCATCGGACAGGAAGCAAGCTTTTCTGTCATATGCATGTCTCAGCATCACTTGACTGACTCAAAATAGAGAATTATCAGCGATACTTGACCAACCTGAATAAAAAACAATGTCTGAAGGCTCAGCACTTCTATCAGAATCATTTGGGTCCATTTGTGATTAAACTTGGTGTCATTGCATACCCTCCAATGTATTGCAATAGGAGACCAAATTAAAAGTTTTCATGAGAAAATGTGATTTCCAACTGAGTACTTACACCTCATTCAACACCGCCATTATCACTTAGCTGCTTTCGTAGGCTTGGTGTAGAAAAATCAGTTAAATTATTTCTGGATTTCTTAGCTCTCAGTGTGACCACACTTCAAAAGCACATCAGTGGCTACGAGGCAAATGGAACATTCTGAAGGATCGTGAGGTGCTATGTCAATGCAGTCATTCTATACTTGTTATAGTATTTTTCAAGACTAATCTTAATTTGAGGCAAATGTAATTGGATGCATGGTCTCGCCTTCACTGAATTGAGTATTCGTAAAACTGTAGAATGGTAAGATTAAACGAGAACTCACCTGTTCGAAGTTTGATCGTTATTTTACGAGGAGTTACGATGAGGGATTACGTGAAGAAGAGCCCGCCTCACGCTGGTAACGGCATACTTCAAAGCAACGGCATGAAAAACACAGAACACCAAAGCCGGAGTAACATAGTAAGGCTCATAAAAGACTTAGAACCACCATTTGATCATTTATTTTACGAGGGTGGGAGTGGAGGGCACGTAATCCCTCATCGTAAACTCCTCGTAAAATAACGATCAAACTTCGAACAGGTGAGTTCTCGTTTAATCTTACTATTTTACTTCGGAGTCACGTGAGTGACTACGTGAAGAGTTTTAAAGCTTTCTGTGTTTTTTTATGTCGTAGAATTAATCCGTACGACAGTCCGGCTAAGTAAACACATACATGAGAAAGCACACAAATTTAGATCTTTTCACAATTAAGTTTTTTAATGGCTGAAAGACCATATAATACCCTCCTTATATTTGAGGGAAAAAATGATTACAAGTGACAAAAGATATCAGTGACTACACAACTGATTTTAGCAATTAATAGCAAACAAAGCAGGTGATTATAGTGCTCCCAACACCGCGGTCCAAGCTTGTCCATAGTGTGAACAGGTTTTGTTGTAGAACTTTGAAAAAGTTTCTTCTTTACTCCACCCTGCGATTTTTTAAAAATATGCTCGGAGTACGTCCCGCCCCTTCGCCGCGGACGTAGCTGCCGCCCTGGTGGAGTGAGATTTGAAGACATCAGTGTCTACTCCCGCCTAAAACCAACACCTGTTTCAACCATTTTGAGATAGTTTGAACTGAAGCTTTTGTGTGTGGCTTTTTGTGCGTAAGCAGCAAAGTCTTTTCCGTTTCCTCGAAAAGTGGTCCGTCGACTTTTAATAACACATTGGTTCTAAATGTAAAAACCACAACATAAAGGCTAGCTCAATCATGAAAAGCTTGAAAGGTTACCTTTGTTCTCAGACTCTCCTCTGGTCTTCTACTTTGTTTGATCGATCGAAAACTAGAATACAACGTTTATCTGTAGTCACAGCCCACATACAGTCCTAAACGCAAACTTTTGTAAAGGTTTGGCAGCAGCCTCACTTGTGGGCTGAGACCAGTGACATTAACATGACCAATTTCAATGTTAACCTATCCAATGAACAAACCCTTCAATTGAGCGTTTCTCCCCCCCCGTCCATTTCTCTAAGTAGAGCAAGTAGCTATGCTCACACATAATCCCAAATCTCAATGTATATTAGGTGGTTTGGCGGATTCATTGTGAAAAAATTTTCCTTTCATGAATCGTGATATTAATGGATGCGATCCACAATTGATATTCTCACCAGTCAATAAGTCCTAAATTAGGACTACAAGCGCCACTGCGTTGCAGGTTAATTGGCACTGTAACTTAAATGTTGTGCCAAAGTCGCAAAATTGCGCAAGCGACATTATTCCAAAACATGAGTAACATTCCACCATAATCATCAGAAATATTTAGACTGTGTGACAAACTTCAAAATTCTTCCATACTAACATACATATGTGTCATATATAGTGTTTCTTGCTTTCTGTGTGCTATCTCGTCCATGAGGTGTGCAAATAACTGTCAAGTTTGGTCCGACAATCCCAGTTACAAACAACCCTGTAGTGGGTCTGGTCACAAAACCTGGCAGATTTAACAAATTTCATATATGCATTTATAATAATTGGGTAATCTTCAGTTGTTACTGGATTAGTCAAGATATCACTACAGTTAAGAATCTGGCATATACGGTTCTTTTAATCAGATCACAAGCATATAACTGGGAACCAAGGTTGAGTTGGCCAATTTGGCACTACACAAACAATCCGGAAGCTGAATCTTGCTCTAGTTTTTCTTCAAGCATCTCTTGGATCAGAGCAAATATGGTGTGGAAAAAGCATAAAAGAACATTTTTCCCCCAGTGTATAATAAAAATGCCATCTACTGCAACCAACTGCGTTCCGGATCGGAGTGTTCCCAATGGACACAATAATGAGGCAAGTGAGTGATGATTAACCCTGGAATGGCAAACAAATTCAAATAATTTTGGAACCCAAATCGCTCGAAAACTATATTCTTAATATTGCTGGCTTAAAACATCGCATTGTCGTATTATATCTATTAAAAAATCCTGTGGACCTTTCCATCTGCTACCCAACCATCATGTCTTTACCTGGAGTATAGCTTACTGCAATCCATATCTGCCCGACCAATACACCATTGCCATAAGCTCATTGACCAGGACAATCACATGATACTGATCCAGACTTCTTCCCATTGTGATTAATGTAAACCACAGCTGTTTTATTAGTGTAATTGTAATTAACCACCCATGTTGCAGGACCTTGATTAAGCACAACATATTATGCTTTTGCCCATAAAATAAGGCCCCCAATAATTCCCAATAGTTTAATACCATACTCTTGAAGAAACACTTGATACTTCTCAGTTTTCCATCTACCACCACAAACTGGAGGATAAATCTGAGGGCCCCCTATCTGAGGGGGGGAGCACTAGCATCTGTATGTAAAACCATTTCAGGCTGTTTTAATCATAATATTTATTAGCAGCTTGGACATTTCCTTTTTAACCCACCATTGTAAATTCCCAATACAGCTTCTTTTGTTAAATTACATAGGCCTGTCAATATGCCTGCCTTCTCTTTGAGAGCTTGTATCTTGTACCTTCGAAGATATCAATAAATGTATGAACCAAATTCTAACTGCAGGAAATGCAGCTAGCAGTTCACCAATGGTTGTCACCATTTCTCGGATGGAAGGATAAGGTTTTTGAATGAGATAATGACAAGTTACCAAAAATCATCGACTTTATCTGTTGGTAAAGGTATTAACATAGTCACTGAGTTAATTACAAACCCAAAAGTAAATTGTTTGTGCTGGCTGCAGCTGGGGCTTAATTAGATGAATTAAGAACCTTAGCTTCCACAAAGCTTTAGTAACTGAAACTGAGTCCTCAGCTGACTCCTGATAATCACTAATGACCAGAATGTCATTGAGATCAGCCATAATGATGTGCATTTGTGCTCTAATTGGGCTAAAACTGGTTCAACAGTTTCGTAAAGAGTAAAAAGCTGAACTCAGTCCATTTGGCAAAGCTTAACTGCCATAATTGTCACAACCAATTAAAATTTAAAGTACCACCGAAACCTGATGCATAGGTACAGAATAATAGGCGTCTTTTCATCAATCTTAGCCATATAACAACCTGCTGAATTAAATATTTTGCAGTATTCAATGTCTCCATTTGAACATGTTTGTATTCTAACAAACTTATTTAGACCTGTAAGGTCCAGAATACTTCTGCAACCATCATCTGTAATGCCTTCTAACATTAAAGACAAATTTATGCTCGTGTTCAAAATCTTTTCCATTACCTCTTTTCCAGATAATTAGGCAATGTGAACATAAATCTCTGCTTTTTTCAATTGCAGAAAACACGAAAACATAAGCAGGTTTATTCTGTACAGGAGGATTAACCTCTTTTTTTAAAAGTAATAGTAGTTAATGAAACTGCTCGTAATATACTGATCAAAATAATAGTAAGCCAGTCTTAATAAACTTTTTGTAATCTCCCTCTAACTGGAGATTAATCCGCAGTTTCTTTAAGCAGAGAACAAGTCTTTAAATTCCTCTGCATATGAGCGTGGTGGTCTCCTTATCCCTGAATTCGGGTAAGTTTTGGTTGTGCAATACAATAAAACTTCCTGACATATTTCTGCCTCTATTTCCAATATCAAATCCCCTTCTGGGCGAAAATACCTTTTCGTCCAAAGACGAAGGTTTCATGCAGCTAAAATATTTAGCTTTTCATCCAATTTCAATAAGTTTAGGCAGATTACTCTTCCAAACAGATAACCAAGAGCTTAAACACCACTTGCTCGACACAGGTATGCAACCTTGGGTGAAAAATGGGCCAAATAGCATTTATATTATATAAATTTCATAGAAAGAATTGCACAATAGCGTCTTTATTTTATGTTTTCCTTCATCTGCCCAAAAGCCATAATAGCAGCAGAATAATTTGTGAGGATTTTTAAACCTCAACTATTGACGCTCTCATATTTGGAGTCATGGATGCCCATATTAACGGATAAAACCGTAGGCTCTTCCAATGAGGCACAATTTCCTGTGCTGTGCAATTTTATATTTCAATCATCACAGAATCATGAAGTTGGTGAGATACCATATATATATGTTGGCAGCTAGGATTTCTCTCCATAGCCTCACCACTTCCTTCATATATAGCAAAAACCTTTTGCTATTCCGGCATCTTTGGCCTCTTTTCATATTTTTTTCATTTTATTTTTATTTTTATTTTGTGGGTGTGCTTTCAAAATGCAAATCACCATCAACAGGGTCTGCCTTCTGCAGCCCTAAATCAATTGGGATTTCATCCATGAGACTTCTTCCGGCCCAAATCCTGGGTCCGGAGTTCCAACTTCCAATTAAGGCATGGCCATATTCAGAATAATTAAACCCCTCAGGGCTAATCTTAGGAACCTTCAGGGTACTTTGACCCTAGTCTCATAATTATTTGGAGAACTTTCTCCATATGCTCCATAATCAGTTCCACATAGTTTTACTTATCTGGAGGACTTTTCAATGTCAGAGTCATCAGAACCACGGGCCTCTCAGATTTTTATTTTATTTTATTTTCCATTTTTCATATTCGGGAGCATTTCTCTCCGTGGTTATCATTTTGTAAACTAATTCGCTAACGGGTTTATCCTGCGGCCACCGGTATCGGAACGGCTCCGTACTAGACTTTCCCGTAATTTATTTTCACCCCAGGAAGCATTTAACCCGCGAATATAAGTTTACTTCATCATCTGTGCTTATCCAGCACTAATATGACTCTGACCTGATTTAATATATTTCCCTATACTGCTGGACCTACCCCAGCGCCCGCTAAGAAATCCCAACTTTACTGTTCTTACCTGCGGGCCGTTCCGACCGCTGCGAGAGCTGCTCCTTACTGCAGCTCCCCTTCTGCCGTCAGCGTCGAGTCATGCCGTTTACCAGCGTGAGGCGGGCTCTTCTTCACGTAGTCACTCACGTGACTCCGAAGTAAAATGGCTGTTCTGGGGCCTTGTGCATCATCATTTTTGTATGTGTGTGTGTGTGTGTGTTTTTGCTATGATGGACTTGACAAAGATCTCTGCATTGCCATCAGACTTACAAGGGCAGGTTGCAAACTCCCCTGCACGCTGAATTCCAAAGGCCTATAGCTACACCTAGTGACGGAAACCTGATTGTTTAAGGCAAAGGCTTCATATAAACAATTTTCATCCAGCTTGGCCCCGAGACTGTCCTTACTTCATTGCAGGTGAGAGGAGGTTAATCCACAGTCACAACTAGTCGAGGACCAAACATTAGATGTGACCTTGTTTTTTTTTTGCACGACTTTAGATTAAAAAAAGAAAGATGATTCATTTCAAGTGGTCTGTCAGCACCACCTACATCGATATCAAATTCACCAGTCTTGCCCTTGTGATATTTAAGAATGAATTACCCTTGTTTAACCAAACAAAATAACATTTTCATTTGGATTTACTTATTTTCAAAGCATTTATTTCATTTTTTCAGTCTTAATGAATTTTGCTCTGGTGGCTTGACCTGATGTTGATTTTTTCAATCTTTGTTTGACCAGACTTGATAACTGCTGAACTCCCAGTAGGTTTGCAGCCCTAAGCACCCTGCAGAGCGAGAGTTAGGACCACAGCAGTGGTTTACTTTTTATTATTTTCTTAATCTTACGGTGCAATAGCAAAGAAAGAGGTCAACTGTGTGATTGCTAACTTAACCTTGCTGCTGAGCAATAATTCAACCAAAATCAGAAACCCATCTGCACCATAAATGCGCGATTTTAGTTTAAAATGTTGTTTTAAACCTCTCATTGATTTTTATGTGAACAAATTGGAAAAAGTATTTAGAAATAAAGCAATTGCAGCATCTTAGTAAAAAACTTTAGCAGGATTACTGTCATTCTTTACGATATATTTCACAGCATTATATCTGTATCAGATATGTTTCCTGGGGTATTCCCGGTGAATAGAATTACATGAATTGACTCTTATACCTAATTGTAATATTTTTGGGGCTGCAAGTGGAGTGATCTGTAAGACTAGAAATGGGGCGATATTAGCAGCGATTGCATAAAGATCAGATTTCTCTCTCTGTGTTTGGATTGAAGGTAAAATCCTTACTTTGACATGAATGGATTAGGCAGTCATATGTCAACATTGTCAATAGGAAGATGTAAGCTGGTCAGGAAATGCATAGTATCATTCCCTGAGGACCAGACCCTCTTATTGTGATTTGATTCTCGCCAGCCTTCTTAGACGCAACATTCAAATTCCACTATTTTGCCCCCTTACCACCCCACTAAACAGAATTTCATTCTTCTCTTTATACAACCTGCATCCCGTTCCAATTCTCTGTTTGACCTTTGTCCCATTAATTCCTTCTCCTGCCTTCCACCTTTGTCTCCTTATTTTTTTCTCTTTTCTACTTTCCCAAGTACAAGATGTGTATGTATTTATCTTATGTACCGGATATGACACCGGACACTATGGAATTCTCTGTTTGTAGGACGGGAACTGCAGATGCTGGTTTACACCGAGGATAGACACAAAATGCTGACGGATGAGCACAGCATTCTCTGGAGGAAAAGGAAAACAGGCGACGTTTCGGGTCTGAAGAAAGGATTCGACCCGAAACATCATTCTATTCCTTTTTCCAGAGATGCTGCTGACCCACTTTTGTGTTTATCTACAATGAAATTCTTATTTGCTGCTGCTTTATAGGGACATATGACGGAGCATCAACAATCAAAATTTAATGTAAGACACAAACTGCTTGGCAATCTATAACTCAGCGGATCAGGCAGCACAGCGTCTCTGGAGAGAAAAGGATTATGGGTGACGTTTCGGGGTCGAGACTCTTCATAATCAAAATATAATTATTTTTTTAGCTCTTCTATTAACTGGAGAAAGATAGCGCAAAAACAAAATATGTAGAGCAACCATTAGTATTACAAAAGGGACCACAGATTTGCTGCAGTCTAGGGGTTGTGCTCAGGTTGTGTAAGGTGGAGGGAGGGTAGGATGAAACTATTCTCCGAACCTGGGAGATAACAGTTTCAGCTTTCTCCTAACCTAACTTCCCCGATTGGCGGCATCAGGATGAGACCAGGGAGGATGACCAGGGTCGGTGTGGGGTCTTTGTGATAATCTAGCTGCCTATCTCAGGGTCAATGCTTCTTGTAATCCCGTGTTTGGTGCGTGGGGAGGTCAATACCTGCTGATGTACCTGCTAACATCAAAACACGCTTCCTGCAGGCCTCCTGTATTCCATTGAGTGTTTGAATTTCCAAGCCGAGGTCCACGATGCAACCAGTCCGTAAGCTCGGCCACCGTACACGTATGGAATCATTTTCTACATATTTTAAACAAATTGCCTTTGGAAATTTATTATTAATAAACGATGTCCTTCAGTTTTTAATATCAGAATCAGAATCAGAATCAGAGTCAGATTTTATTCACCAAGATATGTTTTGCAAATACATACGAGGAATTTCCATGGGCCTTGGGGGCAGGTCAGTCATAACAAAGTTGAAAGAAACAGGACTACAAAAACACATTTTTTTAACATGAATCATCCACCACAGGTACTCCTACACCTCATTCCTCACTGTGATGGGAAGAGGGTGAAAATAAAGTTCTAGTCTTTCCCTTAGTTTTCTTCCCTCCGTCGGGGGCCTTAAGCCTCTGTCGACAGGAACGGGTCTTAACTCCCAAAGCCGGCGGCGCTATTCGGGCCACTGCGTCGTGGTGATCAGATCCTGCTGTCGGGGGGGGGTCGTCAGAGCTCCCCCGTGCTGGCTATCGACAACCTCGCGTCGGGCGGGTGGTCGAACCTTCTGCGGCAGGTTGGAGCTCCCGACTAATGCCTTGGCCTATCCCTCAGACTGCGAGCCCTTGATGGTAAGGTCCGCAGGCCCGCAGGTTGGGAGGAGGATTCCCAGGGCAAGGGTATCCCGCTCCGTTGTGTTAAGTCCATGCCCCGCGGTGGGCGGCCCTCACGGACAGCCCGAGGTAAGGTCTCCCAGCTCCAGCTGCAGCGATGGTAGGGGGCAGGCGCGCAGAGCCCGAAGAGAATGTGATCCGAAAATTGATCACATTTGATCACCTGGGAGGTTAGAACTTGAGTAAACTACGTTTTCCCCGGGATCCCGCCCCCCTCCCCCCCCTCTCCCCACATAAAACAAACCGAGTACATTAAACCAAACTTTTAAACAAATGCTAAAAATAACAAAAAGTTGTAAAAAACGAACAGACCTTCCGTAAGGGCAGCCAACCTGATTCTGATCAGATTCATTTCCTTTTATTTTCGGTCAATTCAGACCTTTCGTGCTGAACGAAATTGTTACGTGCTGTCATAACATGTAATCAATTAAAACAAAAAAACAACAATAATACACATATTTAACAATCCACACAGTGAGTTCACCAGGCACCTCCTCACTGTGGTGGAAGGCAAAAGTCTTATTAAGTCTTTGTCCTTTTTCCTCTTCCCTCTGTTACTGAGGCTATTCCTGGCCTCCGATGTCATAGTCCACAGGCCCGCCGAGCGAGAGCTCCGAAGCAGGCTGTCACCCTCGCGCCTTGCCGAATGCTGGAACACCACCACAGCTCCCAATCAGGATCGACCGGAGGGAACGCAGAGCTGAGTGGTGGCTGTGGAGCCCGCCGCGTAGAGGCGAGTCATGAAGCCGCGTGGGCGCCGCCGCTGAGCGCCGCTGGAAGCCTGGCCACCCCCCCCCCCCGAAGCAGGCCCCAGCCCCCGACACTGGAGCAACCCGCTGGAGAGCCAGCCGCGACCCGCCGAGCCGGGCCGCTGCAGGAGGCCAGCACGCTGGAGAGAGCCGTCCGAGAGCGCCGAAGTAGCCGGGCCGCTGCTGGAGAGCCGCTGAAGCAACGCGGAGCGCCTGAAGCCCCGAAGATCGCCTACCCCGAAGGCGGCCGCAGCGAGAGCAACGGCAACGCTGGATGAGGAGCACCGCCGGAGCGCCGAGGCCGGGCGCCCGCTGCTGAGAGCAACTGCTGGAGCGCCGAGGCATGGGGCCGCTGCTGGACACCGCTCGAGCAGTCAACAGCGAGCGCCAGCAGCCTCCGAAGGCCGGGCCGCCGCCCCGCTTGAAACACTGGAGCGCCTGCCCGCTCGCGCGACACAGCTCCGAGCGGCCATCCAGCTCCGCCATTTAGCCTCCCTCAGACGGAGACGGTGACGGGTGTAGACTACGACACAGAAAAAGGTCCATTCACCCCCGAAGGAGAAGAAACTAAAACCTTTGTTTTCAAATCCCACACCGCCCCCCCCCCCCCCCCACCAGTCCCCTCCCCACCTTGCAACACCACCACACAAACACATCTAATATACCAAAATTCTAACTATAGAACAGACACAAAAAAAGAACGAAAAAAAAATGAAATAAACACTGACGACCTGCTGGTGAGCCGCAGCTGCACGCCCCCCCCCCCCACGTGCCGCCACTGTCTGTGATCGATATACATTTATATCGAGGAATCTCGTCAGTTCGTCTTAATATCTCCAAGGATAAATCCAAAGCTCTATCTCTCCTTTTATAACTAAAAACTCAAAACAACCTATTGCATCTGTTTGAACCCTCTTCTGCCACCTCTCTTCCAGTGCATACACCACAAATAATTCTAATGTCACAAACACCAGAACTAAACACAATTAATCCTTCTCCCAAAATTTTCGAGGACTTACAAATTTTAGAAGAATTTAGACGAAGTTTGCTTAGCGCTTCCTTGAGATTAAGGGGCCAGCGGCGACAGATCTTCAAACAAGGATGTGCAGGCCTAAGGAACGGTGAATCTGTGGTCTCTACTCTCTCCTCTGTAACCAACAAGTTAGAAGTGCCAGGTGTGTATGGAATCCCTCAGCTTTTCCCAAACTTCCATAACGCTGGAACCTAGGAAGTCATCTCTAAAAGACTCCTGGAAACTCAGATAGCAACCCCCAACCATCCCCAAAGACCCCCCCCCCCCCTCCCCCCCACATATGGCCACAAGGATCTCGACTTTCTTTCTAGACCCAAGCCCACTTTCAGTCTGAGGATAGGGTGCAATCACCGTATCCCAGTCCACAATTCATTGCTAACAACAGTGCTCCTCACAAGGATGCATTCTCAATCGCCACCAACTTTACACACTCATAGACCAGGTGAAGGCACAGCTTCAGCTCCAATTCCACTCGCAGGGAAGGGAGATGTCACCACAGTGTGGTGGGGGAGTGCGATCATCTCATGATGATGAGATCGAGAGAGACCTAGAAAGAAGGAGCAAACTTAATTCACATGGCCTCAGACAACACCTTTTCCTCATTCCAGCAACGACAAAGTAAGATAGTTATCAAACTTCAGTCGAAGCAAGGGTGATTACAGTACATACCCCATAAACAGCATCAATGGTGGTGGCGTGGAAAATAGGTGAGAGTTTGTTAATTCCAGCCGTAGATATACCAACACATCTGTTGAGGACCAATCATTTTAACATGACAAACCAAGTCACCAGCTTCACTGAGCCAGGCTGAGGACCATTCTGCATGTCTCCAGCAAAATCTTACAAAACTCCAAGGCACGCGACACTATAGAAAGGCTTACTATATTGTGCATACAGCTTTTTTGGGTTACAGCTCTCCTCAAGGACCCGGCAAAGAAATGCAGAGAGTTGGCGGATTAGCCAGTCCCAGACTCACATGGAGTGACACGACACAGACCAGTTCCTCACCACTACTCACATTTAACTTCACGATGCCTCCGAAATCGCAGCTAACAAAATCAATTAAACACTTGTCCCATTCCCCCAGTCCTTTCTTCTTCTCTGACCTCTACATCGGACGGACGACTACAGAAGCATAAAAAGCTCACGCACCCACTCAGACTCGGGACCAGGTTTCTCTTCCCACTGTTATCAGGCTTCCTAATGGCCCTCTATTAAAGCTTCACATCCACCACCCCATTGCAGGCATCGGAAATTTTGTGCTATGGAAGGAAACTGGTTGCCTACATATATTGGAGCTATTTTGCCTCTCCCCCTTTGCTCTATGCCTAATGACTTAATTCGCGTGTATGGATATATAGTAATTAATACTGATCTGAATTGATAAAGCATGTAACCAAAGCTTTTTACTGTGTTCTTTCTAGTTTAGTTTTTAGTTTGAGATACAGTGCAAAACAGGTCCTTCGGC
The DNA here is from genome assembly GCA_035221665.1 of Okamejei kenojei. Lineage (NCBI taxonomy): Eukaryota > Metazoa > Chordata > Chondrichthyes > Rajiformes > Rajidae > Okamejei > Okamejei kenojei. The sequence goes on along the minus strand of CM069131.1, from coordinate 13,420,881 downwards.
CCACGAGTCCACTCCAACCTGCGATCCCCCACAACACTAAAGGGCCTGTCCCACTGGTACGATCTAATTCAGAGTTCTCCACAAAGGTGTTTAAAAAAAAAAATCAAAACTCGTGGTAAGCCATGTAGAATGTACCGTAGACGGGTATGTCGGGAGCCACGGGACGTCTCTTAGCGGATCGTAACATTAACGGCAGGTACATCGGGAAAAAAAAAACGCGGTAAGCTCAGGGAAGACTCGTGACAGATTTTTCAACACATTGTTGGAAAATGTCCACGAAAGCTCCGAAGTACTGCTACCTACCGAGCGACTATCAGGGGAAACTCGGGAGAACTCTTGAATTAGCTCATACAGTGGGACAGTCACTTAACACTATCCTACACACACTGGGGACAACTAACACTTATACCAAGCCAATTAACCTACAAACCTGTACGTCTTTGGAGTGTGGGAGGAAACCGAAGATCTCGGAGAAAAACCACACAGGTCATGGGAGAATGTACAGTACAAACTCCGTACAGAAAGTGCCCATAGTTGGGATCGAACCCTAACGCTGCAAGGCAGCAATTCTACCGCTGCGTCACCTTGCAGCCCAATGCACAATATTAATTCTAATCCTAAATCCTCTCTGAAGTCAACAATCTGCTCCTCTGTCTTGTTAATGTTGAGAGCAGGACTGTTGTTCTGTCACCACACAACCAGATGGTCAATTTCTCTCCTCAGTTTAGTTTATTGTCTAGTGCACCAACCGAGGTGCAGTGAAAACCTGTTGTTGCGTGCTAACCAGTCAGCGGAAAGATAATACATGAACATAATCCACAATGTACAGATACATGATAAGCGAACAATGTTTAGTGCAAGATAAAGCTAGTAAAGTCTGATCAAAATGTATAGGAAAGAACTGCAGATGCTGGTTTAAATTGAAAGTAGGCACAAAATGCTGGAGTGACTCAGGAAAGGGTGAAGTTTTGGGTCGAGACCCTTCTTTAGACTTCAGGTCAGTCCGGAGAAAGGTCTCAACCAGAAACGTCACCCATTCCTTCTCTCCAGAGCTGCTGCCTGTCTCGCTGAGTTACTCCAGCATTTTGTGTCTAAAGTCCGATCAAAGACAGTCCGGGAGTCCTGTATTATGACCCTCATACCGTCATTTGTTTTTACCCATTGTTTAAATTTGCAAAACAGTGGTATCATCGGTGAATCTAAAGGTTTAATTGAGCGTGTGTCTTGCTACATAGTCATGGGTCTAGAGAGAGTAGGGTAGGTGACCGAGCACATGGCCCTGAACCTCCACAGTGCTGATGGTCAGCAAGGAAGAGGAGTTGTTGTCAATTAGTACTGACAGAGTTCTGCCGACCAGTACATCGAGGATTACACAAAAAGCTGGAGAAACTCAGCGGGTGCAGCAGCATCTAAGGAGCGAAGGAGATAGGCGACGTTTTGGGTGGAGACCTTCTTCAGACATCGAGGATCTGGTTGCTGAGGGAGGAGCATAGACTCAGTTCCATGAGTTTGATGACGAGTTTGGAAGGGATGAAGGTGTTGGATGAAACGCTGCAGTTGATAAACAACATTCAGACCAGCATGTCACTGTTGTTCGAATGGTGGAACACAGACTGAAGAGCCAACAAGATCACACCTACTGCCGATTCTTTACAGCAGGAGGCAAATTGTTCTGGGTTCAGGTCATTACTGAGAAAGGAGTTTAGTTTAGTTTAGCGGAAACAGGCCCTTCGGCCCACTGAGCCCGCACCGGCCAGCAAACCCTGCATATTAACACTATCCTACACACGCTAGGGAAAATTTATACATACAGCAAGCCAATTAACCTACATATCTGTATGTGTTTGGAGTGTGGGAGGAAACCAAAGATCTCGGAGAAAACCCAAGCAGTCACGGGGAGTACGTACAAACTCCGTACAGACGGCGCCCGTAGTCGGGATCGAACCCGGGTCTCTGGTGCTGCAAGCGCTGTAAGGCAGCAACTCTAACACTGCGCCACCGTGGTCGCCCCCACCACGATTTGTGACGTAACTAAACTCTGAAACACTTCATAAGAATGTACATGAGCACCATCAGTCGGTAGTTGATGAGGCATGTCACCTTTTTGCCTGGGACTTCAACCTATTGCAGGTATCATTTTTCCCCGGTTACACAAAAAGCTGGAGAAACTCAGCGGGTTTCGCAGCAGCATCTAAGGAGCGAAGGAGATAGGCGACGTTTCGGGTCGAGACCCTTCTTCACCGCAAAAACCAACCCGACCTCCCGGTCGCTCAGCACTTCAACTCCCCCTCCCATTCCGTATCCGACCTCTCGGTCCTGGGCCTCCTCCATGGTCAGAGTGAGCAACACCGCAAGTTGGAGGAACAGCACCTCATATTCCGCTTGGGGAGTCTGCATCCTTTGGGCTTCAAATTTAAAAAAAAAAAAAAAAAAAATTTTTTAAACGGACTATCATTTTCCCCCGTTCTGATGACAATAAGTAACCTAAAATTCTAACTATTTCTTATTTCCACATGCTAATTGATCAATTGGATATTTTCAGAACTTTCATAATTTTTACTTCACATGTCAGTAATATTTTGTCTTTGATTTGCCTAAACTTTCCAGTTGCAATCCTTTGTTTTAACACGGTGCTGTCCAAAATGGAATTGGGCCATTATTTCTGAGTGTACTGATTTATTTGGAGTTAATTCTTAAGTTGAAGGCAGAAAATCAGCTGCCTTGAAGGACATACAGTAATTTATGATTGCTGCATCCTATCAGCTGTCTGACAAATATTTTAATTTGCAGTGTTTAATATCTGTGTTTCAGTTTTGCAATTGTGAAAGAAGTGAACAATGACATTTTTGTAACTGATCCTTTCAAAATCTCAACTCGAAAGTCCACTAAAAGATAAAACAGAATTAAAATCCCACAATTGTTAAAATATTTACACAAAGTTATCTATATAGTGATCGAGTGTCAGGCTGCGCAATATCACAGAGTGGGATGTGACCACCATATGCGGAATTACCTTTAGGATACATTTTCGTCCTTCGATTTTATCTAAATCTAGTCCATCAGACAGAATGCATTGAAAGCTTGGTGCCAAGAAGACCGGACCTGACCTCAAGGATCACAACTAAAGCTTTTGAGTGGGCACTTAATAGCCTTTTACTACATCAGTTGTGAAGACTGAGGAGAGAAAAAAAAAAGAAAACTCTCACTTAGGGCCAACTGCTACTGTTAGAGTGATCAGTAATGATGTGAGTTCCTGCAGCAAGCCAAGCCATGCAGTGGTTTATTCTCTTTCAATGGATTAACCTTTATCCCTTATTTTAAGTCTGAACAGCTGAACTAAAGCCACAATGAAGCCACACTTACAGGAAAGAGACTTGTAATTTACTATTCTGCAGACCATAAAGATGAACCTAATTTCAATTAATGAGGAGGCAAAAACGTCCTGTGAACAGACCTCTTGATATCTCACAGAAACTCTCTCCCAAAAATTCATATGAGCTCAGCCCTCTTTCCCCTCCCGCAATAAAGATTGTTGCCTGCTACATTTTGTGCAGAGCACATAATATTCACTCGTTTTCATCACAAACCATCTTTTCCTCCTCTGCATTAGTTCCTGTGGTGATGCTGCAATTTTTTGGGAACTTCTTTTATGATGGCATTTTAGAATAAGATCTTCAAATAATTCTGCAGAGGAAACCTTATCCGTTATGGGATACGTCAGCCTGGGCTCGATGAGAATAGTGGAGCAACATGTTAATACTCAGGTGGAGCTGCTGAAGTTTATGGGTGAATTCATGAAGTTTCATAAGAAGTAAACAAACTGATAAAATTGATGTTTTAATAACTGGGGATGGCACAAGGGGACAATGGTAGAGTTGCTGCCTTGCAGGGCTGGAGACATGGATTCAATCCTGACTACGGGTGGTGTCTGCATAGAGTTTGTATGTTCACCACGTGAATTCATGGATTTCCTCCGGGTGCTCTGGCTTCCCTGCCACACTCCAAAGAAGTGCAGGTTTGTAGGTTAATTGGCTTCTGTAATTGTCCCTCATGTGTGGAATAGAACTATGGGTGTTTGGGTGATCATTGGTCAGCGTAGACGCAGAGGGCTGCAGGGCCTGTTTCCACATTGTATCTTTGAACTAAACTAAACTAAACTAGACAAAAAGCTAATTGAGCCTGATCATTTTCAATATTGAACCACATAACTTTTCTCATTTCTACCTTTGCTATCTTTCTCAAAACTACAGTCAGGTTTAAAGGGGAGCTTTCTACATCCTAGGGTGCACTTGTACAGATTTTGGTCGGAAAACGTGAGCAATGAATTTTCTCCTGCAACAAGTCTACTAATGACCATTTTACAGTAGCACAGGTTTATGATCAGGTTGTAGAAACAGGGAACTGCAGATGCTGGTTTACGAAAAAAGACACGGTCTGAAGAAAAGTCCTGAACTATAACGTCACCTATCCATGTTCTCCAGGTTTTGCTGCCTGACCCGCTGAGTTCCTCCAGCACTTTGTGTCTTTTGATATTGCCAGGTTACTTCCCCGTTTAGCTTCATTGGGGGCATTAACTGGGATGACTGGGGGTTGTGGTTGGTGGGGAAGTTTAAGAAAGGAACAGGAACTTGCGTGCTTTTAGACAACTAAGATGTTGTACCACTGAAGCAAACCTTTTACAAACTCTTCAGTTTGATAAATGTGGAGGGAACATCCAGTTGCTTTGCAAGAGTGATATAGACATTAGTTCTGTGCTATTTTTTTTGCTGACAAAATAACCCTGGCTGGTAATATTTTCTCACTTGAATTGAAAAGAAAAGTATCTTTTGTGAGCCTCGATTTAATAGCTTCCTAATGGAATCGTCAAATTGAACAGAAGTTAACGACAGATTGGCACACATATTATAATAGGTACCAATAAATAATTATTGTTTATAAATTTGCTTTTTATTTGTGCAAAGAGTACATTTTAAGGAAATTCTCATGTAAAGGATATGCAGATATTACTAATTCTAGCAGACAGGATCCCCAATGAGTATTTTTACTTGTGTAGGAAAGAACTGCAGATGCTGGTTTAAATTGAAGATAGACACAAAATGCTGGAGTAACTCAGTGGGGACAAGCAGCATCTTTGGAGAGAAGGAATGGGTGACAGTCGAAACGTCACCCATTCCTTCTATCTAGAGATGCTGATTGTCCTGCTGAGTTACTCCAGCATTCTGTGTCAATCTTTGAGTATTTTACTTGTTGTGAACTGGTAGTGTGTTATATGACATGTTCAACTTATCCTGAATCCTTGCAAAAATAATACAATTTTTGATAGTTTTTGTGCAAGCAAAAACTAACCAGTCCAGAAAAAGGTCAGTCACACCAAATACAGGCATACTTTACAATAATTACATTGCTATTGTAGGGTGATAAATGAAAAAAATGTGGTCTTTTCCATTCTGGTTCTTATATTCTTTTGGCTGGGGACTGATACTGGACAGAGTATACAAATAATATCCTTTATAAAATGTAGGCAAAGTTAAGGAACTATTTGAAGGTAAAAGTTGTGGTCCCTTTTAGGTAGTATAAAGCAAGTTTCAAATATAATCCTTTATTGGACTGTTACCAAATAAGGGTAAAAAAAATAAAATAAATACAGTGCCAAAAGAAGGAAGAAATAAAGTTATACTTCTAATCTTTACTTGGTAGATTAGTGAAGTAACTTTCTATACGTGCTTCCAGTGAGGAGTTTTGCCACAATATGGAGTCATAGAGTCATAGAGTGATGCAGTGTGGAAACAGGCCCCAACTTTCCCACACCGGCCAACATGTCCCAGCTGCACTAGTCCCACTTGCCTGCGCTTGGTCCATATCCCTCCAAACCTGTCCTATCCATGTACCTGTCTAAAGGGCCTGTCACACTTGGGCGACCTAATCCGCGACTTCTGGCGAGTTTGCCCTCGACTCATACTCCAGCATGGTCGACACGAGGTCGTAGGAGGTCTTTGTAACTCTCCTTCTTGCTCGAGAGTGGTCGCCGCGAACTCGAGGCCTCAGCTAGGTCGCGGTGTTCTTTTCAATATGTTAAAAAGGTCGCCAAGGAAAAAAATCGATACTTTTTTTACTCATAGGTTTAGTCGTAGTAGGTCGTAGTAAGTCGTAGTAGGTTGGCATGTTAGCCGTAGTTAATCGAGGGTAGTCGAAGGAAGTCGAAGATAGTCGTAGATAGTCTTCATCATAGTCGACGGGCGGTTGAAGGGAGGTCGAAGGAGATCGAAGGAGGTCGTCTTCACTCTCCACTATTTGGTGTCCAATTTTCCCGAAGTTAGTCAAAGCTAGTCGTAGCTAGTCGAAGCTAGTCTTCAACATAGCCGAAGGAGGTCTTCAACATGTCATTTTTTCAAACTACTAAATTCGCTAATTAGGTCGCCCAAGTGGGACAGCCCCTTAACTGTTTATTAAACGTTGGAAATTACAAAGCAATATGGCACACCAGATATCGATCTATTTGCATCCAGGCTGAATCACCAGGTACCAACGTATGTCGCTTGGGAACCAGACCCTGAGGCAGCAGCAGTTGATGCATTCACGCTGCATTGGTGGAAAATGTTCTTTTATGCTTTTCCTCCCTTCTGCCTCATCAGTCAGGTATTACGCAAGATTCAATTGGATTCCGCTTCAGGAATCTTGATAATACCCGACTGGCCTACACAGCCATGGTTCCCAGTGGCCCTCGACATGGCTGTCAAAACACCATTGGAATTCCCCAGCAGTCCAGAATTATTAATCCACCCGTGCCATGACAGAGTCAATCTCCTGGCTTGCAGATTCTAAAAAGACCTCTACTGGGCCTGGGACTGTCTGAGGACGCCATCAACATGATGACCGCATCCCACCGGGAGTCCACCAGGAGACAATACCTGACCAACATAAGAAAATGGGAACGGTATTGCTCCAAAACAGGAACTACCTACTCAACAGCTACAGCCACCAGTGTTGTGGAGTTCCTGGTTGGATTACATCGGGAAGGACTCAGCTACAGCGCCATCAATACAGCCAGGAGTGCGTTGTCAGCTTATTTGGTTCCAGCAGCAGGACAACAGGCTTTGGGGTCCCATCCACTAGTGGTCAAAATCATGAGGGGCATTTTTAACACTAATTCCCCCAGACCAAGGTACACTCAGATCTGGGATGTCAGCAATGTGCTGACGTACCTTAGGGGATGGCCACCACCCAGGTCACTCACGCTGGAACAACTTACTCTGAAATCAGTCATGCTCATGGCACTAGTGTCAGCTCAAAAGGGTACAGTCCCTCCACCTTCTGAGGCTGGACAGCATGACAGAGTCATTGGACTGTTTAACATTCCATATTCAGGGACTGGTCAAACAAACTAGACCAGATACCATGCCTCCAGTCATGGAGTTCCAAGCATATTCATCGGACCCACGGCTGTGTGCCAAGACCCATCTCGCAAATTACATAGACACAACATACAACTTAAGAGGGAGAGAAATGGATAAGCCACAAGAAGCCTCATGGTCAGGTGACGAGCCAAACCATTTCAAGGTGGCTCAAGCAGGTGCTTAAGTCCGCGGGAGTCAATACTAATGTTTACAAATCTCACTCCACCAGGGCTGCATCTACATCGGCGGCTAGGTGAATGGACGTGCCTATGGACCATATTCTGACCAGAGCAGGATGGTCCGCGGAAAGAACTTTCCAAAGGTTTTATAATAAGCCGCTGGCGGAACCTGCTACATTTGTAGACAGAATTTTGGAGTCTGCAGATAATATTTAATTTAAGCCCGGGGGAGCTCTCTTATTTTTGTTGTCATTAATAAACCTTTTTTTGTTCACAAACAGGTTATTGTTGATTGTGATAACATACTTCCTCCCTCTAAGGTCTTCAGACAGTGAGTGAAGCATGAGCTGGTACACGGTTTGGAATCACAGAGCTTTGAAGTCTTCATGTAGTCACTCACGTGACTCCGAAATAAAATAGTGAGATTAAATGAGAACTTACCAGTTCGAAGTTTGATCTGTATTTTATGAGGAGTTACGATGAGGGATTACGTGCCCTCCGCTCCCACCCTCTATTATACAGAACAACTGGTAATTAGGTTCTTATTTTTTCTTTACTATATTTATTTCAATTGTTGTGTTTTTTCTGTGAATCCACACCGCTGCTTTGAAGAATGTCGCGCATGCGTGCTGGACGGGGCCTTCACGTAATCCCTCATCGTAACTCCTCATAAAATACAGATCAAACTTCGAACTGGTAAGTTCTCATTTAATCTCACTATTAAATGTTGGTATCTTGAAAAATCTGATTGCGGGGGAGCTGACACCCCCCCCCCGATGCAGGAGCTGATCGCCTCGACGCGGAGGACCCAAACGCCGCCGGCTACGGGAGTCAAGATCGTCCCATCAACGGAGGGCTCGAGGTGCCCGACCGTGGGAGAACAAAGAAGGGAAGAGATTGAACTTCCAAAGGGAAGAGATTTTCGCCTTCCATCACAGTGAGGAATGTGGAGGAGTCACTGTGGTGGATGTTTATGTTAAAATGTATTTTGTGTGTTCTGTTGCTTTTTATTTGTATGACTGACTTGGCAAATGAAATTCCTTGTATATTATAAAACATACTTGGCTAATAAAGTATTATTGTGTTTGTGATTGTGATTGTGAAATGTACTTAGTTGCCATTTGACCTTCTAGTTGTAAACACATATCCGTACAAAAGACTTGGGCAAGAAGACATCAGTATTTAAATCTGTCCTCATGCATAAACTGGTGCAGTTCGATTATACTTGCAGTTAATGAAAATATATTTCATGGTTAGAATTCAAGATCAATTTTATTACTATACACTAATAACAGGGCGAATAAATTGCTTTCAGTTTAAGGCCTAAAATATCACCAATATTATTGACACCTACAATAATCTCTTTCAATGTGTTTTTGAAGGTGCCATAAGAGCTCAATTTCCATGTGATACTATCAGGACTCCCGCCTATTAGTTCTAAATTAGCTGATGACACCACCATCATTGATCGAGTAATGGACTGTGTGCTCAGTCCTCTGCCTTAGTCTTTCTATACCCATTACTGTGTAGTCAGGCACAGCGTCCAATGCCATCTCCAACGATACCACTGTTCTTGGGCCAAGAATGTGTAACAATGAGTCAGAGTTCATGAGGGGGATTGACAATCTAGTAGAGTGGTGACAGAAGAAGATTTTTTTTCCTTTCAACATTAGTAAGAGAAAGGAGCTGATTGTTGACTTCAAGAAGGGAAAGCTGAGGGACCATGCCCCTGCCTTCATTGGAGGGATGATGGTGGAGAGAGTTAATAGTATCAAGTTACGAAGTCTGTACATCTCTGATGATCTGTCCTGAGCTCAGTACTGTGACACAATCACAAAGGGAGCTTACCGACGCCTCTACTTCCCCAGAGGTTTGAGGAGATTCAGCACGTCACTGAATACCCTGTCGAACTTCTACAGCTGGAGAAACTACTGATTGGTTGCATCACAACCTTGCTTGATAATTCAAATGCTCAAGTATGTAGAAAATAGTTGACATTACACAGTCCACCTTGGATACAGATCTTAGACACTAAATACTGGAGTAACTCAGAGGGTCAGGCAACATCTCTGGAGAAAAGGAATAGGTGTCGTTTTGAGTCGGAACCTTTCTTCAGTCTGAAGAAAGGTTCCGACTCGAAACGTCACCTATTCCGTTCCTCCAGAGATGCTGCCGGACCCGTTGAGTTACTCCAATAGTTTGTGTCTGTCTTCGGCATGTGGAATGAAACCGGAGCACCTGCAATTCCTTCCCACATACATCACACATGGATACTGATCTCCCCAACTTCAAAGGCTTTAGACAGGTAGTGCTAATACGATCATAGCCATGCTCTTTTCCCAGTGCTACCATCAGGAAGAAGTTACAGGATCCTGAGAATTGTACCTTCTGGATCAAGAACAACTTCTTCACATCAATCAACAGTTTCTTGAACCATCCTGCACAATCCTACCAACAAGCATATCGCAACACCAAACCATTATGAACTTTGCACTACTATTGCTGTACTACATACCTTGGTCTCACAATTTGGTTTTCTTGGAATAACTGCTAATTTATTGCATGTTTCTTATTATTGTGGTGACATCCAGTGTCTGTGAAGCTGCAGCATGCAGTAATTTCAAACGACAAATAAGCCCTCTTGAAACTCCCGAACTTTTACTTTCTTGGGATTAGGGGTGTTTTTACGTGTTTCCAGTAAAGTGTGATGTAATTCATGCCACCAAGGAAATGCCCTGTAAGAGTAGAGGAAAGGAAACTGGTGTAAGGTAATAGATCCGTCAGAACAATTGGAACTTATGGTCCTGAATAGAATTTTGGGCCCTGATCCTGGTTAGGAATCTGTCTAATTTTATTCCCTGCTTTCGAAAGTGCTGCAGTCATTTCCATGGCAGTTGCCATCAGCTGTTTCAAAGACTAAATATAGATGTAGGTCCACATGGGAAGATTTCCTCAATGTAACCTTAAGCATTAAACTTGTTTGCCAGGCGATATAATCTTTTAACAAGCTGCATTGAAAGAAAATCTTCCCCCTTATTGAGAACGTTTATCATGAATGTTCATAGCAGCAAAGCTCTTTGAGGTCTATCTAGAGCATCCCAAGCAGACTCTTGCCCGACATGTTTCATTGTGTGGTTAATGTTAAAATGTTACTGCCTTCTTCACAGCAGCTCTGTACTTAAACCTGTTTGCACAGGGCTCCTCTATCCTTGACTGCAGAATGACAAAGTGGTGGTTCAGCTCAACACAATAAACAGTACAATATCAAAATGCTGCCTGCATTAAAACCTTGAGCTAACATATAGCACTACTCAGTCCATCTACAAACCTGACTTTTATAACCGAGCAATACAACCATCATGAGCCATTATACAATTTGTGAGTGTGGAATCACGTGTTCGCTGATCACGCCATTGAATAAAAATGTTCACTAAAACCACAAATAGGTCTTTGTGTTTTTACCCGTGTAAAGAGGGAAACTGTCGGTGAGGAACACTCATCACTGGTGGGATAAGCCCGATTCCCAACTCTTCAAATTACTGGTGGAAATGCAGTGATCTCCACAACGAACAATCAAAATGAAAGATTACTTCAACGTATCCAGTTATCACCTCTCTCTACGTATCAACCATTTGAATTGCAATGGATGATATTTCTTTGAGGTAGCGGCAATCACAAGTACTTTTACAAGCTTATGTTGACTAATCTCCCCAATCCCATTCTGACAGAGGGCCTTTGACCTGAAACAATGGTTTTACTTCTTTTTCCACTGATGCTGTCTGACCTGCCGAGTGTTTCTGTCATTTTCTACTTTTATCTCCATCCCCACTGCTCTTTAGCACAGCAAACAAACTCCTTGTTCACACACTTTGTCCCCAGGAACATTTGAATTATTATACATGGAACTTCAGTTCAATAGTGAACAATTTCAGCAACAGTGTGGCCATCTGGTGGAATAAATGCACTTTACCTAACAGTGTGCAAAAACAGACGAGAAGGCTCATAAATTGAGAAGGCTGTATAAATTGATGGACTCAGTGGTAAATGCAGGAAAATAATTGCAGCAGAAACATTGGGACAGTCTTAAAGATTATATACCATGGATTTAATTTTACCGACATGAATGCAATCAACAAATGTATTATTTGTCTTCAGGAAGACTCTCTCTCTCCTCACTGGTTAATTCTGAAGTAAATGTCCTGGGTCCATTGTTCTTTGAGGTCACTCTGATCCTTGCCAAAGTTGGCCCCTTGCGGTAGTTGGTATCGAGAGAGGAAGGCTGCTTGGATATGTTGTCATCTCTTTCACGTGATGGTACGGCAGTTGTTGGTGGAAACATTGGCTTCCCATCTCCTTTAAATAACAACCAGTTCCATCCCGGCATGCAGCAGGTATGGCACATTCCACTGGTACAAAATAAAAATAGATACATTTACAATCATTTTGAATGATGCAATCCAGTTCTTTTTTGATTTAACTATTATTTTATTGAAGTTTGTAATAACGTTCAATTGGAATAATCTTCAATGTCAAATATAAAATAAATATTTGCTAAATAAACTACTGCCAGGAATGTTATCAATTTGCATGTAAATAGAAAGTGAATAACAATTAGGGATCTTGATTACATTTGATGAAAGGCAATAATGATATGGTGGCACTAAATTTGGATTTAAAAATGGTAGGTTCAAAGTGTACATCCTGCTGTTAATTTTACAACTGCGCATAGAAGTGGGCTTGGGGTTTTGAATTGCTCTGAAAATAACATTTACACTGTATTGTTTTAATGTTTTATGTTTTATTCTTAGTTGTTTACTGTATGTTGTGTTGTTACTTGCAAGCAGAGCACCAAGGCAAATTCCTTGTATGTGTACATACTTGGCCAATAAACTTATTCATTCATTCATTCATTCATTCATTCATTCATTTTCCTCCATGTTTTAGTAATGCTACATTCATTTATTCACTGCAAAGAATCTCAAGTGACAGGTAGTACAGTATATGGTGAAAAAAAATTGAATGTATGTTACAAATCCAAAGTGAACATGGAAATGTCATTATTTTTTAAGAGAAAAAAATCCAGTTTCTTGTAATCCAGCATGAGATATTATATTATATTACATTATATTTCATTATATTAATGCAAAGAAAGTCTACATTTTATATCTCCATCAATATCAATAAAACTAAAAATTATATATTTATAGATTAAAAATTATTGTTCGGTTAAAATATGATGAGTTGAAATCTAGAAAGAGAATTAATCCCACACTAAAAATCTTACATAAAATTCCAACATAGAGAAAAGTTCCTCCAACCTGATTCAGTGGCATAGTCGTGAGTTTCAATTGCAATAATACGGACCAGGGTCGTGTCTCGAAACTTCCAACTAGTATCCACTTCGGTGTAAGACTGGAACATTAATGGAGCAGTTATATATTTTTTTAAATCCATTAAGAAACATTAGATATCATTTGATAGAGACAGAGATTTTGCTGAAATGTTGTTTCTGTTATAATTGTCTGCTATTACAAGTGTTGAACCCTATAAAGAGGTAGATTGAAGGTGACTTAAGTTCAGAGTGATTTAAATTCAGAGGCTTGAAGAAGGGTCACGACCCGAAACATCACCTATTCCTTCACTCCATAGATGCTGCCTCACCTGCGAGTTTCTCCAGCATTTTTATCTACCTTTAAATTCAGAGTACAGTCATCTAACAATGATCCCTTGTAGCAGATCAGCATTGCTATTAGTGACATAGAGCACTTTGCACTCATATTCATAAAGGTTCAACTAGAACAGACTAGTGCTCATGATCGATAAGCATTGATCAGTTAGGCAACTAGTGAGGCTACACGTCCATGTAGACACAAGGAACTGAAGATAGTGGTGTAGTGATTTATCAAAAAAGATACAACGTGTTGGAGTAAATCAGTTGGTCAGGCAGCATCTCTGGAGAAGGTAGACAAAAGTGCTGGAGAAACTCAGCGGGTGCAGCAGCATCTATGGAGCGAAGGAAATAGGCAACATTTCAGGCCTAAAACCCTTCTTCAGACTGAAACATTGCCTATTTCCTTCGCTCCATAGATGCTGCTGCACCCACTGAGTTTCTCCAGCACTTTTGTCTATCTTCGATTTTCCAGCATCTGCAGTTCCTTCTTAAGCATCTCTGGAGAACATAGATATGTGATATTTCAGGGTGGGACCCATCTTTAGACCATATGCCCTTTATGTTTACACTGAAATTTCACATGAGCCATCTAATCTAATCACTTTTCTTGTATAATCATAGAATAGGATAAGAGTTATATTGGAAGGGGGTTATTAAATGTTATTACTCTAGTGAATAGATATTGGGATGGAGGCTGAGAGGAAGCATTTTGAAGGGGAAGGTGCTGCTGTAGTCATATTGAGGAGCTGTGCTTCCTCCTTGCACCTCCTTCAATGGCAAAAAGGTCTGTATCCTGGAACTCCTTACTCAGCAACATTATGAGTGTACCTTCACCAGCAGGACTTCAGCACTCCTCACCACCTCTGTAGGTGAATATTGGGATGTGCAATAGACAATAGGTGCAGGAGTAGGCCATTTGGCCATTCACTGTGATCATGGCTGATCATCCCCAATCAGTACCCCGTTCCTGTCCTCACCCCATATCCCTTGACTCCACTATATTTAAGAGCTCTATCTAATTCTCTCTTGAAAGCGCCCAGAGAATCAGCCTCCACTGCCTTCTGAGGCAGAGAATTCCACAGATTCATAACTCTCTGGGTGAAAAAGTTCTTCCTTATCTCCGTTCTAAATGGCCTACCCCTTATTCTTAAACAGTGGCCCCTGATTCTGAACTCCCCCAACATCGGGAACAAAAGACAAATGCACAGGCATATGGATATGAGCTATTCGGAGGGATACAATAAGAGAGATATGGGCTGAATGCAGGCTGGTTTGACTAGTGCATATGGACATCTTTGTTAGCATGGGCAATTTGGGCCAAAGGGCCAGTTTCCATGCTGCATGTCTCTATGACTCTATACCTACTCTATATGACTCCATACTCTGCACCTTTGCAGAAGGTGAGTGCAATTGGCATCCGGCAGGCTTACTTGTGTTTGGTGCCAACGACCAATGATGAATTTCTCTGTTTGTAAATTTTTGGCCAAAATGATTTTTTTTTTTTTTTTTTTTAAACTCTGTGAAGGGATCTCGGAGCAGATAAACCGAGTGATTTTCAAAAATACAGCTGATCAATCTGGCATGTCGCCAGACTGCTGTCCAATAATTAGGAAAACAAAACCTAAAATCTGAGTTCGTCAATTGCACAAAGGCCAAGTTACACAAGGTAACCACAGTATTAAATTGTTCGCAAGAACAGTGGTCCAATAAATGTTTCCCTCTGATGTTAGCTATTCTACACTCTGCGTTGGTTAACGAACAAAGAATTCTCTGTCCTATAAAAATTATATGGCACAAGTAGGCACCTGGAAGCGATTAGTGAAAAAGTGCCACCGAGATAGTCAAAGGTGAGAGCAAAGCTCAAGCAGTTTATAACTGCTCACAAAATAAAATTACAGACTCTTAAAAGATCCTACAGTTTTATTGTAGTCTTTTTTTTCTCCAGAACAGACTTTGGTGTGGATCGAATGGTTTCATATCGCTTTCAGTTCTCTTTGCCTATGGCAGTATCATGGAGAATATCGAGGGTTGGCTGCTTTGACAGACTTCAAGGGATAAAGTTTAGTCCAGAAATGTTATCACATCACACAATGTTAATGGATGCTACGGGTTAGAATCCTCGCGTAAAACTGACTGCATGTTTGCGCATTTTTTCTTGCGGCAGAATGGACAAAGGAAGCAACAGGTGAGAAGTAGCATCCAGTGGCTCACAACACACTGAAGAAGGGTCTCAACTGGAAGGGTCACCCATTCCTTCTCTCCAGAGATGCTGCCTGTCCCATTGAGTTACTCCAGCATTTTTGTGTATACCTTCGCTCACAACACAAACATGGACATACCATTGAAGTTCAATTTAAGATGGTCAAAAGTCTTCAATGAGGTAGATAGGAGGTGAGGACCACACTCTAACTGGACTTCATTGGACTTCAATGTTCTATCCTATGCTGAGTGCTGTACCCTTTATCCCACATCTGTACAGTGGGGATGGTTTGAGTCTATTCATGTATAGTCTTTTTCCCGACTGGATAGCACGCAAACAAAAGCGTAGCACTATACCTCAGTATACGTAACAATAATACACTAAACTAAACCAATGCTTGCAGCATCTCATAGTCTGTTTCTCCTTTCATATTTTCTGCCTGACTTTCTGTGTTTTTCCAGCATGTTCTGTTATTACCACGTGTGATCACAACCGGACTCCAGGAAACATTAGAAAAGCCAAGACAAACTCTCTCTGCTTTACTTTACTGCCCGTGCATTGAAATCACTGACCGCCACTTGGTTTGCAGTTTAGTGATACACTGCAGAAACAGGCCCTTCGGCCCACCGAGTCTGCGCCGACCAGCGATCCCCGCACATTAACACTATCCTACACATACTAGGGACAATTTACATTTATACCAAGCAAATTAACCTATATGCGCGTACGTCTTTGGAGTGTGGGAAGAAACCGAAGATCTCGGCGAAAACCCACGCGGCCACGGGGAGAATGTACAGACAGTACCCGTGATCGGGATCAAACCCAGGTCTCCGGCGCTATAACGGCTGTGAGACAGCAACTCTACCACTGTGCCACCGTGCTGTTACTTATTCCATGTAGTTGTGTGAAAAGTCAATGATGCTGGAAAATCAAACCAATCTCTGTCATCAACAGTTCATCTTGTTGCTTATTTATGATTCATCAGTTTGTTTGCACCCATGCTGTTCGTTTTCACATGCTATCAAGACATCAGAGGCAACCAAATAATTTCAGAAGGATTTCATACAATATACAAAACGCTCCTGTTGAATGACTGCAGGCAAAGTGTGGTAGTGCAGATCAAGTTTGGGGCTGAAAGGAAAGAGATATCCATTCTGAAGAAGGGTCTCGACCCGAAACGTCACTTCTCTCCAGAGATGCTGCTTGTCCCGCTGAGTTACTCCAGCTTTTTGTACCTTACACATTTGCATAGATGAGTAATGATGGATTAATGTGCTTCTGTGTGATATAAATGGAAATGGAGGTTTAAAATTAAGGTGGATTGTAACATGCATGATGTTAATGAAAACAGCTCTGTCATATTTAGTGGCTGATTTAGATAGCATGTGCTACAAAATCTCCTGGGTTATGCCAAAAAGCTTCTTTCAAGGATTCTTGCAAACTTAATGTTTTCACTGAGAAGATATTAACATTAATGCCAATTGAATTTTGGAGGTAACTTTCATTCTACGTGGCAGTGAAAACTGTGGTAGCAAAATCTGAGTCTGAAGAAGAGTCTCGGCTCGAAACGTCACCCATCCTTTTTCTCTAGAGATGCTGCCTGTCCCGCTGAATTACTCCTGCACTTTTTGTCTATCCTCGGTAGCAAAATGCACGATTTTTTGATTTTTAGTTCCATTAAGAATAAAGTTACTTTGTGAGCACAACAAGCAATTAGCTAATTAGTGGATTTGTATCATTCTTGAGGAAGGACATTCTTGCTATTGAGGGAGTGCAGTGTAGGTTTACAAGGTTAATTCCCGGGATGGCGGGACTGTAATATGCTGAGAGAATTGTGCGGCTGGGCTTGTACACTCTGGATTTTAGAAGGATGAGAGGGTGTCATAGTGAAACATATAAGATTATTAAGGGTTTGGACACGCTAGAGGCAGGAAACATGTTCCCGATGTTGGGGGAGTCCAGAACCAGGGGCCACAGTTTAAGAATAAGGGGTAAGCCATTTAGAACAGAGACAAGGAAACACTTCTACTCACAGAGAGTTGCATCTGTGGAATTCTCTGCCTCAGAGGGCGGTGGAGGCCGGTTCTCTGGATACTTTCAAGAGAGAGCTAGATAGGGCTCTTAAAGACAGCGGAGTCAGGGGATATGGGGAGAAGGCAGGAACGGGGTACTGGTTGGGGATGATCAGCCATGATCACATTGAATGGCGGTGCTGGCTCGAAGGGCCGAATGGCCTACTCCTGCACCTATTGTCTTTGGCTATTGTCTATTTTCTTTGTTCCATCTGTGCTTCTAATCAGCAAACAAGCTCAGACCTGCACTGATAAGATCCCTCCATGCCAATGAAGTAATTAAATACTTTTACTGATTGACAATATTTAGCTTTTCCAGTATGAGGCTGTAGGTCCAGTAATGTCCTTCCACAGCCACACTTAAATCAACACCTGTACTTCTGTACTTCTGCTCCTCCGAACTTGTAGATACAATTTTTATGATATGAAACAAAATTTTCGATGGAATCCAGCAAAATAAATCTACTTCCTGCAGTATGATCAACAATGAAGTAATATGTTGTGACTATCAATTTGATGCAATGCTTCATTTTGAAAATACATTTGTGTCTGTGCTCACTGAATTGTTTTTTTAATATTTAGCCATTGCAAGACTAAAAGGTTGCATTTAGTTAACCGAGTAATGTGACGTCTGGAAAAATAGACAATATTTATTTTTATAACTGATAAGATGGCTGAAGAGCTATTCCAATGTAAGCAACCAACATCTCTTCTTCCCAATATAGTGCAATCAATTAGGAGCTCAAATGTCTTCTAATATACTGTTTAGTGAATAGACAATAGGTTCTACTCTTTGTTTCCTCTCTGCAAACCAATTTTCTATCCATGTCAGCACTCTACCCCCAATATCATGTGTCCTAATTTTGCCCACTAATCTCCTATGTGAGACCTTATCTTTAACCTAGCTTAATGAATGCATTGTAATAACAAGGCAGTTTCAGTGAGGATCAAATACAGCCCATCAGATTAATTACAATCCACTGTGCTCTACAAAGAAAAAGCAGTGAAGATTCAACGCATCACAGAAAAAAAAAGCAAAGTTAACTCTTATGTGCTCTGTGTCATGTCTCTGATCTAGTTTGAAGTAAAGCCCTGGACTCATTCTCCTCTCCCTGAATATAAAATTCATAATACGATCAATATTGCACAGAGGTGTCTACAGTATGAACTTGTTTATCAAGCCATCAATACCAGGTCTAGTGCAACCTGCCCTCTGCTTGATACTAGTACAGTATGTCCTGTTCTAAGTGACTATCCCTAAAATGCTCCACAAACTCACCATCTAGGCTTCCTTTGCTGATTTATCCCTGTCTGTATTTCCCAGTGTTTATCTAGATTAAAATCCCCAGGATTATTGCCATACCTTTTTTGCAAGCTGCCATTATTTATTATTTTGTACTCTGTTCTAGTGTGTAGTTAACTTTAAGGGGAGGCCTATACATCACTCCCACAAATGATCTATTCCCTTTATTATTTATTATTCCCAGGATTAGAAATGCGGGGCAAGTTTTTAGCACCCGAGGTGGTTGGTGCGTGGAATGCACTGCCAGAGAGATGTGGAGATAGATACTACAGTGGTGTTTAAGAGGCTTTGGGTAGGCACCTGGAAGAGTTTCTGCCTTACAGTGCCTGCGTTCCGGGTTCGATTCTGACCTCGGGTAATGTTTGTATGGAGTTTGTACGTTCTACCTGCGACCAGGTGGGTTTTCTCCGGGTGCTCCAGTTTCCGACCACGTTCTGTAGACGTGCAGGTTTGTAGGTTAATTTGTACACGTGTGATCATTGGTCGGCGCAGTCTCACTGGGCTGCAGGGCCTGTTTTCACACTGTATCTTGAAACTAAACTAAACTAAAATAAACTTAAGCTCCCGCAGAGTATTATATTCACATAAACGAGGTACTCATTGGCAGAATTAAGGTGCTGATAGGAAATCTCCTTGTGAAAATGTACGATTTATAACATCGTACCCTTACATTTGCAGAAAGATAAAGTAAGTAAGATAAAACAATGTTGGACTGTAGAAAAACTATATGTATGTAATTGCATGTATCAACCTAGACTAGGGTTAATACCATGTGTATAACGATATTTTTGTGTATGAAACTGCAGACGCTGCATTTCAATTCAACGAGCCTGCAACGATAAATATTTGCACCGCCATGGGCATGTCTCATCTTGTTCAGATTACAGTTTACCACAAATATAGGGTCAGTTTTCCATTCAATAATTGAAGAAGTAAAAATGTACAACAATGCTTGTTTTGTTGGTAACTCATTAGTAGATCAAAATCCAGGTAACCAGTTCAAATATGTTTGCTGTCTGTGTCACACCCTTGGCAAATAGTTTGAGAACAATGTTACTTGACCTTGGAATGTCTGTGGAATTCTCTGCCTCAGAGGGAGGTGGAGGCGGGTTCTCTGGATGCTTTCAAGAGAGAGCTAGATAGGGCTCTTAAAGATAGCGGAGTCAAGGGATATGGGGAGAAGGCAGGAACGGGGTAGTGATTGTGGATGATCAGCCATGATCACATTGAATGGCGGTGCTGGCTCAAAGGGCCGAATGGCCTACTCCTGCACCTATTGTCCTATTGTCTATTGTAATGTCAGTGAAAAATGCAATCAATTGTGTAGTTACATTAAGCATCCATTTGGCCAATTCAATACCACCCAGTCTTTGAAAATAATGAAACAAATGTCACATGGAATGGGTACTTCTTTAAAGACCCATTTAACAATATTAATTTAAGATGGGAAGCCTCATAACTAAAGAAAAAGATTAGCAATTGGAGTTGTTAAATTTGGTTTAGCGGTGCAGCGTGGAAACAGGCCCTTCAGCCCACCGAGCCCAAGCCAACCCATTCACACTATTTCTATGTCATCCCACTTTTGCATCCACCCCGCTCACAACAAGCCAATATTTTTTTTTGCAGAGTCGAATTAACTTATAATCCCGCACGCCTTCGAATATGGAAGGCAACTGGAGCACCCTGAGGAAACCCACATGGTCACAGGAAGAACGCGCAGACTCCACACAGACAGCACTTGAGGTCAGGTTTGAACTGGTTATCTGCCGCTGGCACTGTGGCACTGTGCTGCCCTAAAGTTATAAAAACAACTCTGTTAAAGCTCCCAATTTGAAAATGAGTGAGATGATTTTCCGATAGTGCAGCGGGGAAACAAGATATTCTATATTGTTCCTGTATAATGTGACCAGCCATGTAGGAAATTGCATGTGCATTCCATGTTGCATTCCATGTTGTATTCCTGCGATATTACCCCTCAGATTCCTATTAAATCTTTTCCCTTAATTCATTTTAATAATTAGCTCAGGGTGGAAAAGACCACTGTGATGCCGGTATTTCCCCAGAAATAAAACAACTAGCAATAATTCAATGCTAATGGTTCAATGAAAATGAGTGAATTGGAACAATGGGGATATTGGCAACTTGACTTCTGAGATGAAGCCTAAATAAAGTCTGCAATAAAAAAAGGCAATTTATTTCATTTAAACCCACTCCCTCTAAAACCTATGCCCAATATTGTATCTCCCAGATTAGGACTTTCTTTTAAGCTGCACTTAATGTGTTATCCACAACTGTGTCCAACGTTCACTGGAAACATCCTCTGGGTGCTTGAATGGATTTTTACCTGAATACTGGAGGAGCTGCAATAACAGGCAGCAAAGTGCGCCAGAGACCCAGGTTCAATCCTGATCTCTGGAGCTGTCTGAGTGGATTTGTCACGTTCTCCCTGAGACCTCGTGGGTTTCCTCCAGGTGCTTCA
Source organism: Okamejei kenojei (assembly GCA_035221665.1). NCBI lineage: Eukaryota > Metazoa > Chordata > Chondrichthyes > Rajiformes > Rajidae > Okamejei > Okamejei kenojei. Next base: position 13,399,583 of record CM069131.1, on the reverse strand, counting down.
GTTTCCACAAGAATCAAGAGTCAAGAGTGTTTTGCTTACTTGTGGCAGCACAACAGGTTCTAACACAATATTCAACAGATAATATAATAAACAAAAACAAACAAAAAAAGAAGTTCAATAAATAGAAAAAAATACAAAGTATAGAGCAAATCACGACTAAGCCCAAAGCCCCTAGAGCTACCAAGGCAGTTTGGAGTTTAGTTGAAGTTCGTAGCGTATCTGGACTTCTTACATGAATCTGCCCCGCCAGACCTGAATGGCCGAGATCTGGTCCTCAAACGATTGTGGACCTTCTCGTTCATCCAAGGATTCTGGTTGGGGAACACTGAGATGATTTTCATGGGAAAACACTCTTCACAAATGTGCTTATGAAGTTAGTAACAACCGTAGCACATTCACTCAGGTCTGTTGCTGAGTCCTTGAACATCGCCCAGTCTTCTGACTCCAAGCAGTCCCGGAGTTGTTCCTCTGCCTCCCCTGACCAGCTCTGTGCAGTCCTCACTGCTGGGGGTATGCTCTTCAGTTGCTGCCTGTATGCAGGAAGAAGCAGCACAGCAGAATGGTCGGGTTTCACGAAATGAGGGTGAGAGTTGGAGTGATAGGCATCTTTGATTGTGGTATAGCAGTGGTCAAGGTGTTTGATCCTCTGGGGCTGCAGGAGATGTGCTGGTAGTAGTTTGGGAGAGATTTCTTCCAGCTGGCCTTGATGAAGCCCCCGGCTCTGATAGGAAAGGAGTTGGGGATTGCCGTATGGCATTTACTAGACCAACGACTGCCTGGGGTGGGATGTAGACTGCAGTCAGGATGATGGAGGTGAATTCCCTTGGGAGCCAGCAGCGACAACACTTCACCATCAGGTGTTCCAGATACGGAGAGCAGGAGATGAACAGAACGGCCACATCTGGGCACTGCAAAGAGTTGACCACGAGGTAGATACCCCCGCCTCTCCCTTACCCTGATGCCTCCATTTGGCCCAAGCGATGGAAGGAGAAACCTTTGGGCTGCATGCCAGAGTCTGGGAACTGGAGGTGAGCCATATCTCTGTGAAACGGAGAACACAACATTCCCTCAGCACCCTTTGATAAAGCAGCCTTGACCGTAAGTCCTCAGCTTTATTCTCTCAGGACTGTACATTGGCCAATAGAATGGTAGAGGGAAGAGGGGCGTGGGGTGGGGGTGGTGGTGGTGGGTGGGGTGGGGGGGGGGGGGGGTGTGTTGGGTGGTCCTCTGCGCTGCAGTTTTGTTTGTAAACCACCCATCGGCCATGTTGCCGCACAACACAGAGACATTCTTGGCGTTTCCTGGCACTGGACTCCTGTACCTGCGATCCCCCGCCAGGTCGGGGATTCCCCTGCCATCGGGGAATCCCTTACACACTTTGTCTGAAGAAGGGTCACGACCCGAAACGACACCCATTCTTTCTCTCCAGCGATGCTGCCTGCCCCGCTGAGTTACACCAGCATTTTGTGGTCTATCTTCCCTTAACTTTGGAGGACCATTGTCGACGGGAGATCGCAACAATGCTAATCCATTCACACGGACCAGCGGCTCTCAGTTACAGCACTGGTTTCTGCTATTTATTTTATCCAAATAAGTAGCAGAAATGTTATACTTGATCCATTGCTGTTGTGCTGCTGGCAAAATGTCACTGCAGTACGGTGCCTTTTTTTTTCACCACTCCTCCCCACCTCCACTCGCAAGAGACCTGGGGGTTTGCAGGTTAATTGGCCTATGTAAGAAATTGCCCCTAGTGTGTAGAGCAGCATTTCTCAACCTTTTTACCCTTGCAGAACCCTTGAAATAATTGTAATGTCTCAGGGAACCCCTACTTTAAAATTATAATATCTTTATTAATCTCTTTCTCTTTCATAAACTTAATGTTCATAAGGCGAACATGATATATTTTTCTGATAAACTGGTTTAAGCAAAAAAATGACATGTTTTTCTCAAGTTTATTGACAATGCAAAAAAAAAAAACTGAAATCAAACTGCTTGTTCAAAACTGAAGCAAATAAAGCCAAACAGAACTAACCTTGGAGAAGAGAGAGAGAGAGAGAGAGAGAGAGAGAGAGAGAGAGAGAGAGAGAGAGAGAGAGAGAGAGAGAGAGAGAGGAACACACATAAACTTTTCATAAACTGACAAAAACATACATAAATAATTTTTTGATAAACTAACAAAAATAAACATAAACATACTTACATTTTTTAAATTCATATAACATCCCTAAATGATGGGTAAAACTTACTAAATAATGTGGGTGAATGACGGACTGTACCTGCACGCCAGGAAGCACAGATAGGACTGGTGGAGCCCGTGCATGCGTCTTTACTCGAGTGAGTCACTTGCTGATAAACAAATCCGTCACGTACAGCTCCTGCCCACTGACCACTAAAGGCCGTTTCACACTGGCGCTGTACACACGTCACTAAATATGCTTAATAGACGTCACTAAATATGCCGTACGTGTATAATAAAATTACGAATATGAAATTAAACACAAAAATGACTCAAAAATGCATTTACAAATGATTAGCCTATTTATCATGGTAGACAAAAGTGCTGGAGAAACTCAGCGGGTGAGGCAGCATCTATGGAGCGAAGGAGATAGGCAACGTTTCAGGCCGAAACCCTTCTTCAGACTGATGTAGGATGGGGGAGACAGAGAGAAGAAAGGAGAAAGGAAGAGGAGGAGCCCGAGAGCTGAGGGAGAGCTGAGAAGGGGAGGAGACAGCAAGGGCTACCGGAAATTGGAGGTCAATGTTTATGCCGCTGGGGTGCAAACTGCCCAAGCGGAATATGAGGTGCTGTTCCTCCAATTTCCGGTGGTGCTCACTCTGGCCATGGAGGAGGCCCAGGACCGAGAGGTCGGATACGGAATGGGAGGGGGAGTTGAAGTGCTGAGCCACCGGGAGGTCAGGTTGGTTAATGCGGACCGAGCGGAGGTGTTCGGCGAAACGATCGCCAAGCCTACGCTTGGTCTCACCGATGTAGATCAGCTGACCTCTAGAGCAGCAGATGCAATAGATGAGGTTGGAGGAGGTGCAGGTGAACCTTTGTCGCACCTGGAACGATTGCTTGGGTCCTTGAATGGAGTCGAGGGGGGAGGTAAAGCGACAAGTGTAGCATCTCTTGCGTTTGCAAGGGAAAGTGCCCGGGGAGGGGGTGGTGCAGGAGGGAAAGGAAGAATTGACCAGGGTGTTACGGAGGGAGCGGTCTTTGCGGAAAGCAGACGGGGGTGGGAAGATGTGGCGAGTGGTGGGGTCACGTTGGAGGTGGCGAAAATGACGGAGGACTATGCCGCATCTGCTCCCAGGATGAGGTGTTCCACAACAGGGCATCGGAAATGTCCTCATTCTTCAGTGAACGGGGGTTCCCCTCCCCCTATATAGATGAGGCTCTCACCAGGTTATGGGGAGAAGGCAGGGGAATGGGGTTGAGAGGGAGAGATAGATCAGCCATGATTGAATGGTGGAGTAGACGATGGGCCAAATGGCCTAATTGTGCTCCTATAACTTGTGAAGTTATGATAACATAGAACTGGTGTATACGGGTGATCAATGATTGACAAACTCAATTGGATGAAGGGTCTGTTTCCATGCTCTAAACTAAACAGAACTGAACTAAACAGAGTGGAAGCTGGAACCCTGCTATTAATCCTCATTCTTAAATCTGAACAGCCTCATTCTAAGATTTAATCAACTGCAGTCTTAGCAGCAAATGAAGGCCAAGCTTTCTAAAGCACCATGAATTGATAGTAAACAATTGGCAAAACTGCTGCAATTTACCAATAGGTTTCCCTGTATGCACAGGCCCGTCATCTAGGCCAGTTCTCTGTGAATGTTCTTCCTCATGTAATTATGAATGATATTATTAAATTGAAATATGACAACATAGTTTTATGTCTTTGGATAGTAGACCTGAGACAGTGACTAATGCATGGGAGTATAGATTTGAATACCACCTGGGAGCTAAGGTGTCTAAATTCAGTGATTTGAAGGAAATTTGCTACCAGCTGTTCGATGCCCACCAACATGGCTGACTCTTTACTACCATTAAGTCATTCAATTTTGGAGTGATTCAGTAGATATAAGAAACTGCAATGCAGGAATCTTGAGCAAAAACACACAGAGCGCTAGGGTAACTCGTCGGGTCAGGCAGCATCTTTGGAGAGCATGGTTTAGCGGCGTTTCGGGTTGGGACACTTCTACAGTCCAGCACTTTGTGTTTATGTCGCAGTGATTAGGGGTGGAGGGAAATGGCTACAATCTATGAATGAGTACAAATTAGCTGCTTTTAAAAGAAACTATTCATGTTTCCATTTTTGTCATAGTCATAGAGTGATACAGAGTGGAAACAGGCCCTTCGGCCCAACTTGCCCACACCGGTCAACATGTTCCAGTTACACTTAGTCCCACCTGCCTGCGTTTGGCCCATATCCCTCCAAACCTATCCTATCCATGTACCTGTCCAACTGTTTCTTAAACATTGGCTTAGTTCCAGCCTCAACTACCTCCGCTGACAGCTTGTTCCATACACCCACCGTCCTTTGTGTGAAAAGGTTAACCCTGAGATTCCTATTAAATCTTTTCCCCTTCACCTTGAACCTGTCGAGGATATTCAACCTGTTGCATTTTCAGCCTATTAATTGTTATCTAATCTCATCTGATTCTGAATTACTGTGCAAGCTGGGTAGCACCAACATTAACTGTTACCACCAATTGAAAATATGAGAAATACTTTTTGTCCAATCATCATTTGAAGAGATGTCCTTGGTTAAGGCTCCAGCAGTACAGGCAATCACCAAAGCTAGTTGCTTGATATATTTCCAAGGGATTTTTGAAACATTATATACAAGGCCTAAATATTCTAACTTGTGAACCTCATGTACAAACTCCAAATTAAGTGGTTTCCAAAAATGGAATCACAACTCAACTTGGCACCACAAAATTATTTGATGTATTGCAACATATGTTAACTGCAATACTTTAGGTGCCACAAATGTTCCAATGTCCAGTGGGATTCATATTAATGTCATTATTGTAAAGTGCAATCTCCGTTAATATTACCACATCCCCTGCACATTATTATCCATGCTGGTTTCATCTCATTTATTTAAAACAACGACAAAGCAAAATGGTGAATAAAAATACGCAGAGGAATACAGAATTTTAAGTCTTTGTATTTCGTATTAGAATTTTGGTTTTATGTGATATTAAATAATATATACGTATGAAGAATCATTCCTTGCTTCACACAGAATTGCAAGCACCCACTGCACCGCTGTTTCCTCTTCAATCGTTTGGAGACATAGGAATGGGAATGAAATGCCAACATTCATTAAAGTATGGGGAGGCACGGTGTCGCAGCTGTAGAGTTGAGGCACCACAGTCCGAACCCGACTATGGGTTCCGTCTGTGCGGAGTTTGTACGTTCTCCCTGTGACCACGTGGGTTTTCTCCGGGAGCTCCGGTTTCCTCTCGCACTCCGAAGTTGTACAGGTTTGTAGGTTAATTGGCTTCGGAAGAAAATTGTAAATTGTCTCCAGTGTGTAAGATAGTGCGAGCGTACAGGAATCGCTGGTCAGCGTTGAATAGGTGGGCCAAAAGGCCTGCTACCACGATGTATCTCTAAAGTCTAAAGTTAAAAAAAAAACCTGAGGGCAAACAAATGTATTTATCGCTTGAGGATTCTTTTTTTTTAAAGGCTGAGATCTCATCCCTTCAAGGATTTATAAGTGAGAGTTGCCTTTTCTAGTTGCCAGTGCCACAGGCAGGACAACGGGCCTTTAAAGTCAAGATGAAACTCAATATTTATAAGAACTGAGAGTCACAGTTTGGAAACAGGCCATTTGGCCCAACTTGCCCACACCGGGAAACATGTCCCCGCTACACTTGCCCCACCTGCCCGCATTTAGTCCATATCCCTCCAAACCTGATAGGTGACAGCTACAAGATAGCACCAGAAACATGGTGACTCTTAGTGTACGATATCAGAAGAAATCTACTGCATTTTACACTACAATCGGTGCACAATATGTATTATTGTGCTTATATACAGTATGATTTCACTGGATTATATGGAACACAAAGCAATTCAATGTAACTAGGTACGCACGACAATAACATAGAATCATAGAAACGTAGAAAATAGGTGCAGGAGGAGGCCATTCGGCCCTTCGAGCCTGCACCGCCATTCAATATGATCATGGCTGATCATCCAACTCAGTATCCCGTACCTGCCTTCTCTCCATACACCCTGACCCCTTTAGCCACAAGGGCCACATCTAACTCCCTCTTAAATATAGCCAACGAACTGGCCTCAACTACTTTCTGTGGCAGAGAATTCCGCAGATTCACCACTCTCTGTGTGAAAAATGATTTTCTCATCTCGGTCCTAAAAGACTTCTCCCTTATCCTTCTCCTTATAACTATTGAACATCTTGTCGATGAATAATATGTTGATATTGTTGAGTTCCAATTGGTCTTCTGTGTTTTCTAAATTCACATTACAGAATATTTACTCGGGAATACATCTACTTTCTGAATAATAACTCTTATTACGAAAGTTAGTAAAATATAGCAATTAGAATCAAATTGCTATTTTAAAGAATTTGCCGCCATGTTGTTATCCTGCATTGTACAATTAAAACTTCTGCACGTTCCTTCTCCTGTGAAATCGAATTCAACCACCACACCAACCTGGGCAGAGAAAATGCAAAAATAACCTTTCTTTTCTCTGAGCACATTCCCAGCATTGGCATGTTTCTTGCAACAATATCAGGAACAATCTTGATTTTCATCTTGGTGATTTTTGGCGATGTTTTTGCCGACTGTCAGCATCATTGACTGAAGTATCAGGGCACCGAAAAATTTGCAGCGTGACGCGCCATGATGACGTATGACGCGCGATGTTTTTTCAAGTGTCGTAACATTTTTTTTGTGACCGCAGGATTTTGAAATGTTCAAAAGTGGGACTAAGTGTAACTGGAACATGTTGACCAAGTGGGACAGGCCCTTAAAATGTAGAGCCTAATACTCTCAGCCTTGTTCTTCCTTCACTCTTAAACTAGTTGTAAATTGTTCTTCAAATCATGCTCTTTCTGGGCAGTCAGACTTCTTCTGGGGAATTCAGAGATGGAGCATCATCATTTATTATCCGTACATGTATCATCTTAATTCAAATTACCTGTTCTTCATTGCTTGTCGATGTTGCTGTTGCATTGCCAACGCTGCTGCTGCTCGCTTGACTTATTTCTTCGGGATAATGGCTCTTCTTCAAAGGTTTCGGCTGCCTAGTAAACAAAAGCTTGTTGTCATGCTCCAAGCCCCATGCACAATTAGCAGTCATATGACTGAGGTGTTTGCAATGTTAAAAGGGAAGTGACAGAAGGAACGCTATCTGCCCCCAGAATCGAGAATGAGGGACAATCGTCAAATAATTAGGAGATAGTTAAAGTGTCTCGGACATGGTGGCGAGCAACACAGGGGCCCCACAGGGGGACGGTCCTCTCTCCCTTCCTTTTCACCACCTACACCTCGGACTTCAGATATAACTCAGACTCCTGTCACCTGCAGAGGTTTTCGGATGACTTTGCAATTGTGGGCTGCATCAGTGAGGGGAGGGAAGCTGAAGACAGAGGTGTAGTCAACAACTTTGTGGAGTGGTGTGGGCTGAATCACCTGCAGCTCAACACTGACAAGACCAAGGAGTTAGTGGTGGACTTTAGGAGGAGAGGAACACTCCTCAAACTGAGGAGCATCTTGGACAATACAGCTCACCCCCTCCATGACACACTGGCCAACCTGAGGAGCACCTTCAACAACAGACTGGTTCCACCAAGATGCAGCACAGAACGCCACAGGAGATCCTTCTTCCCTGTGGCTATCAAACTGGACAACTCCTTCCCCTTCTGTCATGGAGTAGACCGAGACTGACTGCCCCCTCCCCCCCCCCCCCCCCCACCACCACCCCCACCCAAATCTTTGCACATTCCCAATCCTTTCCACTCGTCACTTTAATTTCATGTTTTATGTATTTAGTGTTTTTTTTATGACTGCTGGCAAATCATTTTTCCTCCTGGGATAAATAAAGTTCTATTGTATCATATTGCATCATACCGTATGAATTCAGCAAGCACTTTCTCACACAAAGGACAGGCAACAACACTTCTTAGCCTAATGGGGCTGAGAATAATATGTCAAATGAAACAATCAAAACTAACCGCATCTTTTTATGCCAAACCATTTACTCATTATCCAACCACATGAGTGAAGATGCAGCAACATGTGGCTATTTTGTGTCATGTTCTGGCACAAAGCATAAAGCCACTGAGTGTATTAAGGAGCAGGATTGGATTCCTGAGATTGGGAATAGGGAATTTGCATTCCTAGAGGGATGCTCAGTTGCTGAGTTTATTAAAGTCGATGGCGATGATGGCATTTTAGACATAAAGACTTCACCTTCCCCCATCTCCGGAATCTCTACACCATGCAGTGACTGGGATGTCTGCATTCCTCTACAAGTACATATCCTGCATTTCAGTACAGTGGCACTGACTATACCACAGGCTTCTGAATATCATATTTAAATTCATCATCTCTCTATTCTTCCTTTTAGTTTAGGTTAGTTTCAACATGCAGCAAAGAAGCGAGTCCTTAGGCCCAGCGAGTCCATGCCAAACATTGACCACCCGTTCACATTAGTTCTATGCTATCCCACTTCCTCATCACTCCGCATACACTCTGGGGCAATTTCACACAGGCCAATGAGCCTGCAAATCCACGCACATTGGGGATGTGGGAGGAAACCAGAGCTCCTGGAGGAAACCCACCTGGTCACGGGGAGAACGTGCAAATTCCATACGGACAGCAGCCGAGGCCAGGATCAAACGCAGGATTCTGCCGTTCTGAGGCAGCAACTTGCTTTCTTCCTTTAGTTTAGCTTAGTTATGGAGAAACAGGCCCATCGGCCCACCAAGTCCGCGCCAACCAGCGATCCCCGCACATTAACACTATCCTGCACACACTAGGGACAATTTGCATTTTAGTGCCAAGCCAATTAGCCGACAAACCTGTACATCTTTGGAGTGTGGGAGGAAACCTCAGAGAAGACCCACACAGGTCACGGGGAGAATGTACAAGCTCCGTACAGACAAGCACCGTAGTCAGGATCAAACCCGGGTCTCTGGCACTGTAAGGCAGCAACTCTACCGCTGCACCACCGTGTTGCCCTTTGTTATATTCATTGAAACCTCCCTCAGACAGAGCATTTGGTAATCTACCCTAATATTTCCCTTTTTTTGGCTGATGTGTGGACCATGGATTGCTGGTCAAAGCCTGGAGGGAGACAGGAACTCCCAAGAAATTCCTAAGGAATTTTAGACTCTTAAATTCCTACCCTGATTTAGCAGTGCCGTACAGCCCCATTCCATTGCTGGGTGGCACTGCACAAATCACTCCTATCATTGAAAAAAAAAAATGCAGATGCTGATAATCTAAAACAAAAACAGAAATTGCTCAAAATACTCATCAAGATTAGGCCGCACCTTTGGGAGAGAAGCAGAGTCTATGTTTCAGGCTCACAACTAATGTTCTGATTACAATGAACCAATATAAAACTGTGTTAAATACAATGAAGACACAATGAAGGTGGTTTGATGCTGCTTTACAAAAAAATGCAAAGTGCTGGAGTAATTTAGCAGGTTAGGCTGCAACCTGGATTGGCGACGTTTCAGTTGAGACCTTTTACTGACCATTATCATTTTCACCTTATTATCTCTAATCTTTGTTCACCCATCTGATAATCAACACCCCCCTCCTCCCCCTCACATGCATCCACCTATCACTCAATAAGCTTTGTCCCATCCCCACCTCTTTCCAGCCTTTTTTCCCTGAATACAATCAGAGGCCCGACCCAAAACGTTACCTATCCATATCCTCAAGAGATGCAGCCTGACAAACGGATTGTCATGAGTCACTTCCTCAAAATGGCAGCAAGCATCATCAGAGCCCCACACCACCCTGGCCACACACTCAATTCATTCCTGCCATCGGGAAGCAGGTACAGGAGCTTGAAAACTGTAATGTTAGGGTTCAAGAACAGCTTCTTCCCTGAACCAATCAGGCTCTTAAACACTGCAACCTCCAGATAAGCTCTGAACTACATAGACTTGGGGGCATTGGTTTTGTCTTTTTGCATTATTACCGTTTGTTTGTTTTATGTGTGCATAAGTGCATACATATATATATATATATAAAATATCTATATGTGTGTATATGTGTGTGTGTGTGCGCATATGTATATGTGTGTGTGTGCGCATATGTGTGTGTGTGTGTGCGTGTATGTATGTGTGTGTATATGTGTATATATATGTATACATCTTTTCATTTATTATATTGTTTACAGTGTACTATGTTTACATATTATGTTGTGATGCTGCAATTAAAAATTTTATTTGTTCTGTTTGGGATATACGAACAATAAAACACTCTTGACTCTTGATTTACACTTAATTGGGGTAGTTGTTGTATTCCCCATTTACACTCACCTGATGCAGTACGTTACACAAGCTGCCACTGACAGCAGGCAAATTAGCAACATTACGCAGACAGTTATAACCACATTACGCTTCTTCTCTTCCTCGACACGGCGCAGTTCCCACCACTGTAGGTCGCTGTACCCACACCGCTCTCCCACGTAACCTTTCGGACAGCTGTTAAAAAGCAGAAAACAGGTGAGGAGGAGGACATGGAATACCTGCATCTTATGTCAAGACATATGGTACACGTAAGATCAATGCGACAGGTCATATCTGAATTTTGCCATCAATTCAGTGTTGGACAGTAAAATGGAAACACAATGTACTGGATGAAGCAAAAATGTTGGAGTAACTCAGCAGGCCAGAGTCTGATGAAGGAGACTGATCTGAAACAGCCACAAAGTGTTGGAGTAACTCAGCAGGCCAGAGTCTGATGAAGGAGACTGATCTGAAACAGCCACAAAGTGTTGGAGTAACTCAGCAGGCCAGAGTCTGATGAAGGGGACTGATCTGAAACAGCCACAAAGTGCTGGAGTAACTCCAGCAACGCAGGCAGCATATCTGCAGAACATGTTGCCTATCCATGACCTCCAGAGATGCTGCCTGACCCAACGAGTTACTCCAGGGTTGGGCAGTGTGGTAACCGCCCTTCTGCCTGGGTCTGCCCCGGAGTTGTTTGAGCCACTCTGAATACCTGTTGGGGGTTGGGTTATCAGGTTATTGGGTCACCTGGTTACCAATTCACAAAGTGTAGGGAGGAACTGCAGACGCTGGTTCAAACTGAAGATGGACACAAAAAGCTGGAGTGGACAAAAGGAATGGGTGATGTTTCAGGTCAAAACCCTTCTTCAGACTGAGAATCAGGAGAAAGTTAAATGCGAGATATAGACGGTTATAGAGAGAGATATAGACAAAATCAATTAAAGATATTCCCATCTTTGTTTAATATTGGGATCTATTTTTTGGCTGATTACACCTTGGCCATCTTTTAGCTCTGAGGCACCAAGTGAGGTGTGGTGACTTGGTTATTCGTCACTAAATTTAACAAAATAAGCAAATAGCACGTGGCAACACTGCCCTCTACTGTGAATTCATTCCAAAAGAAATTTGGCATCAGCAAACATTCACAGACCTTGGAGCATGGACATGTGATCAAGAGCCTAGTCAGGTTTTCCAGCAGCTCAGCATCAGTTTTCTTTTTACATTTTTCAAATAATTACATCTAAATTAAATCTAAATGGTGTAATTTTGCTGATGGTGTGAAATGGACAAGCTGGATGGATTCAGTCATCCCTCATCGGTTCAGCTTTTCATTCCCATGTTAGCCATGTCTAAATCCTATTTTCCCTCTCCTTCAGATTAATGTCACCTTCAATACAACTGCTCTTCAGATATTTTCCCAGTGTCCTTGTGAAATGTCCCAACCCTCCCCTGTGATCCCCACTTTATTTCTTGTGAATATTCACTAAAGACTATTTTCACAACACATTGGCTTCTTTGGGAAACTGTAAGTTGGTGGGGTCTTATTAAAATAGCTAAATGTTGCCCAAAATAAGTTCCTTATTGACTATCTCGTTGCCAGCTGTGAATAACCTGATTTTGTTTAAGCATTACATCTGAAATCACTGGATGGATTTAAGAGAAATCAAATCACTGGATGGCCAAATCACTGGATGGATTTAAGAGAAAGTTAGATAGAGCTCTAGGGGCTAGTGGGATCAAGGGATATGGGGAGAAGGCAGGCACGAGTTATTGATTGGGGACGATCAGCCATGATCACAATGAATGGCGGTGCTGGCTCGAAGAGCCGAATGGCCTCCTCCTGCACCTATTTTCTATGTTTAAATTTTTTTTAAGTCACTAAAAGTTAGTTCATAGAGTCATAGAATCATACAGCATGAAAACAGACCAAACTGGTCCATGCTGACCAAAGATACCCTATCCCAGTCAGTCCGCGTATGGATCATATCGTCCTAAACCTTTCCTATCCGTGTACTTGTCCATACCAAGTTCCTTCATATTTTTTGATGTGGCAAAACCCATGAAAGTTGCCAGCCTGTGAATGTGCTCCACGAACTATGAGCATAGCTTGCAGAGCTGTCCTTGGCCGTGGTAATCATTTGGAATCTTGTAATCTGGTCTCTCTCCCAGTTTTGTGATGCTCGAGCATAAACAAACTCCAGGAGGGACTCAGCGGGTCAGACAGCATGTGTGTGGGGAACTGGACCGATGCCGTTTCAGGAGTGAGACCCTTCTTCAGATTTGTCTCTCCATTTTGTAATGCCAGACCTGGTTTGTGGCAAATTGGTTAGGATTGTGTAGGAAAGAACAGCAGATGCTGGTTTAAATCGAAGGTAGACACAAAATGCTGGGGTAACTCAGCGAGACAGGCAGCATCTCTGGAAAGAAGGAATGGGTGACATTTTGGGGTTGAGACCCTTCTTCAGGCTGATGTCAGGGGAGTGGGAAGGACAGAGATAGAATGTAGTCGGAGACAGTTAGACTGGTGGGAGAACTGGGAAGGGGAAGGGAGAGGGGAGAGAGAGGGAGAGCAAGGGCTATTTGAAGTTGAGAAGTCAATGTTCATATTGCTGGGGTGTAAGCTACCCAAGCAAAATATGAGGTGTTGTTCCTCCAATGTGCACTGGGCCTCACTCTGACAATGGAGGAGGCCCAGGACAGAAAGGTCAGATTGGGAATGGGAGGGGTGGTTAAAGTGCTGAACAACTGGGAGATCAGGTAGGTTAAGGCAGGCTGAGCGGAGGTGTTCAGCGAAACGATCGCCGAGCCTGCACTTGGTCTCACCGATGTACAGAAGTTGACACCTGGAATAGCGGGTACAGTAGATGAGGTTGGAGGAGGTGCAAGTGAACCTCTGCCTCACCTGAAAAGACTGTCGGGGTCCTTGGATGGAGTCAAGGTGGGAGGTAAAGGGACAGGTGTTGCATCTCCTGCAGTTGCAGGGGAAAGTACCTGGGGAGGGGGTGGTTTGGGTGGGAAGGGACGAGTTGACCAGGGAGTTGCGGAGGGAACGGTCTCTGTGGAAAGCAGAAAGGGATGGAGATGGGAAGATGTGGCCAGTAGTGGGATCCTGTTGGAGGTAGCGAAAGTGTTGGAGGATTATATGCTGTAAATTGGGCAAATTGGATCCTGAACCAATACAAGATGATTTGGAAAATTTGTCCAATTAATAGGTAGTCTTATCACCGCCTTTTTCCTTCCATTTATCATCAATGGTTCGTTGGTTCCTTTATTATCAAGGTACAGTGACATTATTTTGTTTCCATCTTGTAGTTTATATGTTTGCTGCTCATTCTTTCTTTCTTTAGACTTAATTACTGTTGCAAGGAGATGCTTCCACCTTTGGCCTCCTGGGCTATTTATCTAACTCGATATATGCCATCAAACTCCTCTGTGACCTTCACTTTATTTCTTGTGAGACTAGAATAAAATGTCCCCTTTGTTCAAGTTGTTTTACTGATAACTTGTAGCTTACGCTTGGCTTGTATTCACTTCCCACGCTAAAAAAATGCTCGTCCTTCCAGGAGTCAGACGTGACTCACTTGGTTGAAGTCTTACTGCAGCTCAGAAAGGCTGTCGATTCAAGTCCCATTTAACAGAATTGAGCTCACATCTAGGGAGTGCCTCACTATCGAAGGGGCTGCCCTTCAAATGTCTGATTAAAATGGAGGCTATTTCTGTCTCGTCATGTTTGATGTAAACAGTTCTACAGTGTCGTTTATTGTCACGTGTACCGATGTACAGTGAAAAGCTTTTGTTGCGTGCTGACCAGTCGGCAGAAAGACAATACATGATTACAATTGAGCAATTTTACAATGTTTAGATACATGATAAGCAAATAACGTTTAGTGCAAAGTAAAGCCAGCAAAGTCTGATCAAGGACAGTCTTAGAGTCACCAAAGAGGGAGATAGTAGTTCAGCACTGCTCTCTGGTTGCAGTAGGATGATTCAATTGCCTGATAACAGCTGGGAAGAAACGGTCCCTGAATCTGGAGGTGTGCGTTTTCACACATCTATACCTTTTGCCTGCTGGGAGAGGGGAGAAGAGGGAGTGGCCAGGGTGCGACACGTCCTTGATTACGTCACCAATAGAAGGGAGGTTGGTTTTTGATTAAGGTCTTTGGTGGACCACCTGGAGTGCGTGCAGTTTGGTTCTCCAAAATCTGAGGAAGGACATTTATTGCCAGAGAAGGGACTGATTCCTGTCAGGATGGATAGACTCGGTTTTATACTCTCTGGAATTTGGAGATTAAGAGGGATCTTATAGAAATACAAATTTCATAAGGGTTGGACAGGCCGATTGTTCCCGATGTTGGGGAAGTCCAGGACAAGGGGTCTTAAGGATAAGGGGGTTTAAGACCGAGATGACTTTCTTCACACAGAGAGTGGTGAGTCTTCTGGAACTCTCTGCCACAGAGGGTAGTTGAGGCCAGTTCAGCTATATAAGAGTGAGTTGGATGTGGCCCTTGTGGCCAGAGGGTATGGTACGGGATACTGAGTTGGATGATCAGCCGATGGCGGTGCAGGCTCGAAGGGCTGAATGGCCTACTCCTGCACCTAATTTCTATGTTTCTATGTGTCCACAATTTGCCGCAATTTGCGATCCCAAGAGACGACTTCGAAAAGAAATCCTTGAAAATATATTTGGGATTTGACATTCAACTAATGACATTACTGTTGGGATCATCCACCCCCCAAGTGTGAATATTCACCACCATTATGACAGTCCACAAAATTATAACATTTCTGCAAAAAATTAAAGATTATGAAAAAGAATACATGAATTCAAGTATTTCTTTCTCTTCCATAAAATGTGCTGCATTTTTATTTAGTGATAGGGGTTGACATTTCCTTTATGTTTTCTCTTTGCTGCTACAGTTATTAGAGACATTGGTGAGGCCATATTTAGGGTATTGTGTTCAGCTTTGATCACCCTCTTATCGAAAAATATGTTCTTAAGCTGTAAAGGGTGCAGAGAAGATCTACGAGGATGTTGCCTGGACGAGGGCCTGAGCTATAGAGAGAGGTTGAGCAGGCTAGGACTTTATTCCTTGGAATGCAAGAGGATGAGGGGTAATCTCATAGAGGTGTATAAGATGTTGAGAGGAATAGATGGAGTAATGGGAACCTGAGGGGCAACATTTTTACACAAAGGGTTGTCAGTAAATGGAACAAGAAGATAGAGGAGGTAGTTGAGCCAGGTACAATCACAACGTTTAAGAAACATTTGGACAAGTACATGGATAGGTTTACAGGAATAAGGGCCAAATGCAGGCAGGTGGGACTGTTGTAGTTGGGGAACATCTATGACTCTATGCTCCTGCTCAGCACAGTATTTTTACATTTTATGCTTAAAGATTTCAACAGTGCATCGCCGTTTTTATTTACTTGCATGAAACTGTTGCTATCTCAGCGAAATGTGTGCAAATCCCTCCGTTCAGACAGAAGCCCTCATGTGAAAGTGGACAGTTCATCTCATGAGTCTCCTGCATACTTGCAGTTGTTTCATCTGTGGAGCTCCTGGTAGTTACATCTGTTGAACTTTCAGTGGTCGGTGCAGAGCTGATCACACCTGAACAAATTACAAATATTTCATTCCTTAAGTAGTCTGATGTGGCAAGCAGCATTGTTGCCGCAAAACAAAGGAATTAGTGTTTCATTTGACATGTGCGCCTATCCTTGCTTGTCACTGTGGAGGTGAAGGTGGGCTGACATCCTAAAGGGGCTGTCCCACTGCGGCGATCTAATCCACGAGTTCAGACGGGCTTGCCCTCGACTCATACTCGCAGCATGGTCGACACGAGGTCCTAGGAGGTCTTTGTAACTCTCTTTCACACTCGAGAGTAGTCCCCGCGTACTCGAGGCTTCAGCTAGGTCGCGGCGTATTTTTCAACATGTTAAAAAATGACCACGAGTAAAGAAAGTCCGTTATGGAAAAAATCGATACTCTTTTTACTCGTAGGTTTAGTCGAAGTAGGTCATAGTGGGTCGGCATGTTATTCGTAGGTAATCGAGGGTAGTCGAAGGTAATCGAGGGTAAAGGTAGCCGTAGCTAGTCTTCAACATAGTCGAAGAGAGGTCGAAGGAGGTCTTCAACATAGTCGAAGGAGGTCTTCAACATGACACTTTTTCAAACTCTTCTAAACTTGCCAACTAGGTCGCCGCAGTGGGACAGCCCCTTTAAACCGTTGCAATCATTGGGGGGAAGGTAGTCATATAGTATTGATGGACGAAGAACACAGACTTTGATACAATGATAAAGAAGGAACGAATGTGATACCTGACCAAAGAGTGGCAGTGTGGAACCTGGAGTCATGGTGAGGTATAGGATAGAAACAGATCGCTGGTTGGCATGGGCTCGGTGGGCCGAGGAGCTTGTTTCCACATTATATCTCGACAGTCTAAAGTCCAAAAACGAAGGCAGGTATTGCGGCAACATAGGGTGGCACACTGGCGCAGCGGCAGAGTTGCTGCCTTACAGTGCCCTGGGACCAAGGTTCGATCCTGACTACGGGTGCCGTCTGTACAGAGTTTGTACGTTCTCCCCGTGACCTGCGTGGGTTTTCTCCGGGTGCTCCGGTTTCCTCCCACACTCCAAAGACGCACAGGTTTGTAGGTTAATTGGCTTTGGTAAAATGGTAAATTGCCCCTAGTGTGTCGGATAGTGTTATTGTGCAGGATCAGTGGTCGGTGTGGACCCGGTGGGCCAAAGGGCCTGTTTCTGTGCTGTATCCACTAAACTAAACGAATGGTCTTTCAGCCCTGCAAGTCCATGCAGACGTTCAACCATCCATTTACATTCATCCTACAGTAAACCCATTTGTCATTCCCACAACATTCCCATCAATTTCCACCAGATGTTATCACTCATGTACAATTATAGGGGCAATTTACGCTGACCAAATAACCTGACATCCTGCATTAGCATTCAGGGGAAACCCACAAAGTGACATGGAGAATGTGCAAACCCACCTCTTCGCTAAAATTAGTGAATGATGGAAATCATTACAATTTTTCTAAATCAGTTGTGTTCAGATCCCATGCTGTATGTGACCAAATGAGTGAATTTTTTAAAACTCATACTGCCTGTGAATTTATAGATAATCCTGCATCTGCTTATGAATGCGTGCATGCGCATGGAGACACAGGTATGCACATACAATGAAACACACACACATACATAGATGCGCGCGGCGCACACGCACACACACACACACACACACACACACACGCACACGCACACGCAAACGCACACGCACACGCACACAGCACAACAAACGCACACGCACACACACGCACACGCACGCGCGCACACACGCACACGCACACACACACACACACACACACACACACACACACACACACACACACACACACACACACACACAGGCACACACACAGGCACACAGACACACACACAGACAGGCACTCACACAAACAGGCACTCACACAAACAGGCACTCACACACACACAGGCACACAAAAAGGCACACACGCACTCACACACATAAGAACCACATACACTAATAGATAATAAAACGTTTGTGAAAATTTAAGTTTAACATCCCTAAATAACATAACAAACTCATTGAGTGTAAAGATTGCGTACTTACGTAAACAATGATATCCTGTCCCTATAAATCCTCTGTAACATGTACAGGTGTAACTTCCATCTGTATTGGTGCAGATAGCATTTACATCACAGCTATGCACCCCAATTTTACATTCATTAATATCTGAAAAGTCAACAAAAGACATCATTTTAGAATGTATCGTAAATGTGGTTCATCAGTATTATCTTCACATCTGATTTAATTTATAGGTTTCATTTCAAATTGATAGCCAGCTTTAACAAGCTTGTTAATACATGTAGCTTGACACAGACAGGAAATTAACTCAAGATAGAAACTCTAGAATAGGGGCTTGAGAAATATAAAAAATGGGTCATTCGCTCTCTCATACCTGCTCTCTCATTCAGTAGGATGATAGCTGATGCTTTACTTTAATGCTATTTTCCTGAGCCTATAACCCCTTAGTATCCAAATCCGATCAATGTCTTTCTTGTATATATTCAACAATAGATCCTGAAGAAGGGTCTCGACCCGAAACGTCACCCATTCCTTCTCTCCAGAGATGCTGCCTGTCCCGCTGAGTTACTCCAGCTTTTTGTGTCTATCTTCAGTTTAAACCAGCATCTGTATCCTTCCAAACCTGTCCTATCCATGTACCTGTCTAACTGCTTCTTAAGCATTGGGATAGTACCAGACTCAACTACCTCCTCTGGCAGCTTGTTCCATACAGCCACTGCTCTCTCTATGAAAAACTTACCCCTCAGATTCCTATGAAATCTTTTACCCATCTCCTTGAACCTATGTCCTCTGGTCCTCGATTTCCCTACTCTGGGCAAGGGATTCTGTGCGTCTACCCAATCTATTCCTGTTGTAATGTAAATGCTAGTGCCATCTTGAAACATTTGTACTCGTCATCAATGTGTAAATGCCAATGCCCTCTTGAGGCTAGGAGTAGAAGCTGCCAGTTTTGCCTGGGCCTCGTGACTGATGACAAGTGACCTTCTAGAAGTTTCCGTTAGTTGTTGGAAATAACCTCTTCTTACAAGATGTCGTCGGTATCGGACACTATTCATTATGCTAGCCACAACTGGATCATACAGCAGACATTACACCTCTCATGATTTTATACACCTTCATAAGAACACCCCTCATCCTCCTGCGCTCCAGGGAATAGAGACCCAGACTACTCAACCTCTCCCTATAGTTTCCACCCCCTAGTCCTGGCAGCATCTACGTAAATCTTCTCTGAACCCTTTCAAGCTTGACAATATCTTTCCTATAACACGGTGCCTAGAACTGAGCACAATACTCTAAATGCAGTCTCACCAATGTCTTATACAACTGCGACATGACCTCCTAACTTCTATACTGCGCATGATATATTTTGCATGATTTTCTCATCCAGGTTATTGAAATTGATTGTGAACAGTAGGGATTTCCCGTTCTTAAATCGATGTTGATTCTGCCTAATAATAATATTTTCTGCATTTTATTACCATTTCCTTACAATAGATTTGGGTATTTCCTAGTCTGGACTCCCTAGTCTGAAGAAGGGTCTCGACCCGAAACGTCACCCATTCCTTCTCTCCAGAGATGCTGCCCGTCCCGCTGAGTTACTCCAGCTTTTTGTGTATATCTTCGGCTTAAACCAGCATCTGCAGTTCCTTCCTATACACTTCTGGTATCTCCCTACAATTGATGGCAGCTTCCTTAAATATCGGGGTTAAATTTGCTACCTTCCAATCTGTATGAAATGTTCTCGATATCTGGAATTTCAGGACAACTATTGTGTCCACTATTTCCGGTCACCACCTCTTCTAAAGTGCCAAGATCCCGAATTAGGGATTTATTGTTTTTCAGTTGCACTAATTTTGAATACTTATGTTTCCTAATATAATCATATGGTCATAAGGTCATACGTGGTAGGAATAGAATTGGGCCATTTGGTCCATCAAGTCTACTCTGCCATTCAATCGTGGCTGATCTATCTCTCCCTCCTAACCCAATTCTCCTGCCTTCTCCCCATAACTTCGGACACCCGCACTAATCAAGAAGTACTAATTAATTCTAATCAAGAATCAATTCAAACTCATCATTTTCTTCAGACCATGTTCTCCCAGTTTTCAGGGAATCTTCTAATGAATAAGTAGGCCAGGTGTCAGGGGTTATGGAGAGAATGGGGTTAGGAGGGAGAGATAGATCGGCCATGATTGAATGGCAGAGTAAACTTGATGGGTCGAATGGCCTGATTCTGCTCCTATCACTTATGACCTTATAAAACAAGTGCAAAATATTTGTCTGATATCTCTCATATCCTCAAACACATTTTTTCATGTCTTGGTCTGTAAGGTATGATCACATTTAACTTTTCCTTTTTACTTATATACAGAAAATGCAAGTTTGAACAAATTTCTCTAACTATCCTACCATAGTTTAATTTTTCTTCTCAACACTTTGGTGTTATTTTGCTGCAATTTGAAATATTCCAACGTTCAGATTTGCTGCTCTTTTCGGAAATAAAATAAGCTTTTTCCTTCGATCGAATCCTATCTTTAATTTCTACCAATAGCCAAGGCTGGGGTGCTTCTCCAGTTGAGTATTTTTTCTTTAACAGGGGGACACAATGGTGTAACTGGCAGAGTTGCAGCCTCACAGTGCCAGAGACCCGGGTTCAAGCCTGACGTCGGGTGCTGTCTGTGTGGAGATTGCACTCTTTTCTTCATGATTGCATGGGTTTCCTCCCACATCCCAAAAACGTGTGGGTTTGTTGGTTAGGTAACCTCTGTAAAATTGCCCTGAATGTATAGGGCGTAGATGAGGATGTGGAAAAACATAGAACTAATGTGAATCGGTAATAAGTGCACTCAGTGGGTCGAAGAGTCTGTTTCCACAGTGTGCCTTTAAACTAAACTAAAAGAATAGTTATGACTTTGAATCTCTGCACCAATTCTTTATTTGTTGGGCATTGCTTGTTTACTGTTATGTCTTTTCATGATGTTTCCCAGCATACTCTTGCCAATTCATGCTAAATGGCTTCTTAGTTTGCATTGTTCAACATAAGGCTCTGGAGTCAGAATATTTTTTTAATATATAGCATCCTATCATAATCAGTGCTCCTTAAAGGCCTCTTAATAGCAATGTTACAAAATTTTGAGATTTAAAAAATCAAGTCTGCAATTTATCCCATCAGATAAAGCATAAAAATAAGTTTAATTTGACACCTAATTCACTTTCATATCTTCAGTATTAAAATGATTATGGCCATTTTCATACTCAGAAATTAGCATCTTGTTCCCCATTGCCTTTCCATTGACTTAACACAAAAGCTGTGATCTAGGACAGTCAAAAGCCCATAACTTTCTTAATAATTAAGAGAACTCAATGAAATTTTCAGTTATTATAGATTGAAGCATTCTGAAACAAAAATGAAACAATATTACTTGGATGACCTGAAATTAAAGCATATAATTAGTTAGTTACCTAATTGTAGCTAATTACAAAATTCAATTACTAGATCTAAACATCTATCCATTTCTTAAGAAAAGATAAACTTTTTAAAATTGCCTAAGTGTCCAAATAACATTCACACAATAATTCACAATATAACATGATTTTTAAATCTCATTTTCATGAATTTATAGGCCAAATGGAAGGAATTTAGTGTTTAATTCCTGTAAATTAATGGCCATTTAAATCAACTTGTGAGTGGGTTTTAGTGGAATGCGGTGGATTAGAACGTTGCGGTTTGCGGTGAAGTCGGCAGGAAAAATACTGCCGGTTCATACATTTTTTTTGTCCCCATTTCGCAATATAAAAATGGGATTAAAGGCTTCCTAAAAACCACATTTTAATGTAAAAATAAACTGTGTACTTTATTTTCTCCCCCAAAACGTAAAATCCTTCCCGTTGTCGGCGCTCACGGCTTTAGATATTGATTTTTAAATTACTCTAGTTAATAAATAATCTAGCGTAGTTTAAAAATACCTTTATGTCGGAGCGATTTTTCTTCAGCAATGAAATCGCCTGACATGGATCGATTTGCCCTGTCTGTGGAAAAACGGCATTTTAAACATACCCCCTCTGAAAGGCGCCAAAGTCATTCACACGGGGAGCGGCAGAACTGCAGCGCTGCTCAAGGTAAGTTTTGTAACATACCTACTCTTAACGATCAGACCCTCAATTAACCCTTTCTCATTACGCAACAACACAATATCTTGTTGGTGCCTGAACATATTGAACTAAAACACGTCTCTTATGAACCTCATGAATTTATCTTCCACACTACTAATACCAACCTGGTTTGCCATGTGTGTAGTTTAGTTTAGTTCAGTTCGTTGTCACGTGTACGCACAATCTCACAGTAACCTACATCCTGATCAGTTCAGTTCATTTAGGTTATTGTCACATGGACCGTGGTACAGTGAAAAGCTTTTGTTGCGTGCTAACCAGTCAGCAGAAGGACCATACATGATTACAATCGAGCCATCCACAGTGTACAGATACATGATAAAGGGAATAACATTTAGTGTAATATAAAGTCTAGTAAGGTCCGATTAGAGATAGACAAGAGTCTGCAATGAGGCAGATAGTAGTTCAGGACTGCTCTCTAGTTGTTGGTAGCATGCTCAGCGGCCTGATAACAGCTGGGAAGAAACGGTCTGGAGGTGTGCGTTTTTCACACTTCTGCATTTCTGTTCCTCCGGATTGAATGTCCCTTATGATTTCTATATGAACATCCATCTCTAATTTCCTGATCTGTGTGTAAAATCACGAAGGGAACTGATAGGGTGAATGCTCAGAGTCTTTTAGCAAGGGTAGTGGAATCGAGAACCAGAAGACATAGGTTTGTGGTGAAAGGTGCAAGATTTAATAGGAACCTAAAGGGCAGCTTTTTCTCTGAGGGCCGGTGGGTATATGGAACAAACTGCCAGAGGAGTAGATGAGGCAAGTACCATGATTGCATTTAAAAGACACTTGGACAGATACATGGGTGGAAGAGGTTTAGAGTGCAATGGAATACACCTGGGCAAATAGGAAAGCTTAAATGGGGCTCTTGTTGGGCTTGAACATGTTGAGCTAAGGTGTCTCTTTACATGTTGTATGGGTCTATGACTTTATTTATACAATGCCCAGCTTTGCTATTTTTGTACTGTTGCCAATTCATGCCACTCATTTCTTCTGTTCCTCACTAATTCCTAACTCCGTCCAAACCGATTCTACCTCTCTATTTTCTAAACTAAGATCCTTCCTATTTACTGCCTTCGATTGATTCTTTAAACAGCTCCTAGAAAAATGTCAAGCAGCTCAAATAGTTGCCACCAACAGTAGCTTTGACCAGCAAAGCCAATGCAACAGAAAAACATAAAACGCCTCACCGTAACAGAAGAGTCCATCACCACCATCGCCATAACCAGGATGACATTTACAGACAAAGCTGCCCTCTGTGTTAATACAGCCTGTTACATGTTCACTGCACAGTGCCATGCCAGTAGCACATTCATCAATATCTGTAAGGACATAATATGTTACTTCTTGGAAGTAACTGGTACCATCATCCCTAATGGATCTTCAGAATAAAAGGACATTCCTTTAGGAAGGTGATGAGGGGGGATTTATTTTGTGAATCTGTGGAATTCATTGCAACAAAAGGCTGCGGAGGCCTAGTCGATGGATATGTTTAAGGCAGAGATAGATAGATTCTTGATTAGTACATGGAGTCAGCGGTTATAGGGAGAAGGCAGGAGAGTGGGGTTGAGGGGGAGAGATAGATCAGCCATGATTGAATGGCGGGGCAGACTTGATGGGCTGGGTGGCCTAATTCTGCTCATATGGACTTATGAACTTCAGGACTGAGGAATTGGTAACTAAATCATTTATATGGTCTAGCTAGTTTTGTTTATGTAATCTGGGCCTGCTGCATAATACAGTGAAAAATAAGCCAAGTCCCGCTGAGTTACTCCAGCATTTTGTGTCATACCTTTGGCCTCAATCACATTGCACTCTCTGCTGAAACAAAGATCTGATGATGCTGTTTGATACCAAAGATAGACACAAAGTGCTGGAGTAACTCAGCGGGACACTAAATGCTGGAGTAACTCAGCGGGACACTAAATGCTGGAGTAACTCAGCGGGACACTAAATGCTGGAGTAACCCAGCGGGACACTAAATGCTGGAGTAACTCAGCGGGACGCTGAATGCTGGAGTAACCCAGCGGGACACTAAATGCTGGCGTAAATAAGTGGGACATAAAGTGCTGGAGAAAGTCTGAAGAAAGGTCCCGATCCAAAACGTCACGCATCCTTTTTCTCCAAAGATGCTGCCTGACCATGTGAGTTACTCCAGCACTTTGTGCCCATCTGCACTTTCTGTCGTTTTTTGATATACTTGATAAAGTTGTAGACAACATAATTGAATTAGTGACTGATAAATATAAACAACATTTTATTGGACTATGGAACAGGCAATGATAAGTTGGCAGTAGGGCCACAAACTACAGATTTAGAAGCTCTGGTGGACCTGGAGAAACTTTCCTGCAGTTTGGAAATTATTTGAAAATTCACAAACTTTATAAAATTAATGCACAATCAATGTGTCACATTAATAAAACATTAATGCATTTCATCCATTTCTTAATATAAATCTGTTTCATGAATAAATTAAAGATCGCACACAAGGGCAATTAAAGTTAAATTATTACCATTACAATTGTTGCCATGCAGAGCAAATCCTTCCAAACACTGGCACTTCGCAATTCCTTCTGAGACAATACACCGAGCATTGAGATCACATTCCAAGACACCACAGTCATCTTGATCTTGAGAAAAAGGAAATCAAACCAACTTAATCATGCCAATACATAATAAACCAGCTTTTAAATGTCTGCTTTGTCTTTATTCTAAGGGACGTATAGAAAAACACACATCAGCCTCAAAAAGTCACAAGTAAAGAGGTGAGGGTGGGATGTTTCTATTGGTATAGTCAATAACAAACGGGATAGCAAAGACAGCCCATTTCAAGCTACCACATGCTATATGGTAGATTTGTTTCAGGTACAAGGAGAAACGTTTGAATGTCTGGAACAATGTTGAGCAAGAGCTGATGAGTGTTTTGTATTAATTTCTAATGTCCACTAGTAAATGCAATCAGTAAACAGTGATAATGTGTTTTATTGATTGGAAGGTGCAGCATTGGAACATGCACTTTGGCCCACTGAGTCCATGCTGACAATTCATAATTTGATCACATCAGGTTCAATATTATCCGACTTTCACTTCCACTTCTTACACACGAGGGACAATTTACAGAGGCCAAACTGGAGTATCCGACAGAAGCCCATGCAGTCGAAGCGAGGGACGACAGCATCCGAGGTCAGGATTGAACCCAGGTCTCGGGTGCTGTGAGGCAGCAGCTCCACCAGCTGCTATGCTGTGTTTATCTGTAGCTTTAAATGCTATACATCGGACACAAAGGTAATTTGTTAGGTGCCTCAAGCCACAAATTTATTTTCAATTAACATGATCAAAGGACAAGAGTTCTGTGAATAATTCCAATAGAATTCTAATGTCTACCTGACTGGAGGCAGCCTTTATTTCACGCTCAGTAGAAAAATGTTATTTATGATAGTAAGCATTTTGTTCAGAAGTGATCTGGTGACATTGTATTTAAGAGCCTGGCTCACCAAGGCACTGAAGGCATGATCTCTGGACTAAGACACAGAACATCACCAAAGAATCAGAAATTCAGAGTAGTACTAGTGATGTGGAGGTAGATAAGATGAAAGCTGGACCCTGACTAAACTTCTTTGGGGGCCAGAGAGATCTGAGGATGTAAATACATCTTTGAACACAGAACATGAACAAAATACGGCAGAGGAGGAGGCCCTTCAGCCCACAATGTCGAGGCTGAACATCATGCCAAAATAAACTAATCTCATTTGCCTCGAAAGTGACATCATGCTGAGAAAGTAAGTTAAAAAAAATCCATTGTGAAGGTAGAATGTGGACTCAAT
Organism: Okamejei kenojei; assembly: GCA_035221665.1. Taxonomy (NCBI): domain Eukaryota; kingdom Metazoa; phylum Chordata; class Chondrichthyes; order Rajiformes; family Rajidae; genus Okamejei; species Okamejei kenojei. The sequence continues at coordinate 13,373,444 of CM069131.1, read as the reverse complement.
GGATATAGTCTATATCAGGGGTTGGCAACCTATGAATGCGGCCAGTAACCGGAAATCATCTGGCCCGCAGGCGGATATTTTTCCCGTAATCTTCCGGCCCGCCAAGCGGCGAGCAGGGCCGAGCGCTGAGCATGTGCAATTGCATTGGTGAGCTAGAACATAGAACATAGGCCAGTACCACACAGGAACTAGTCCTTTGGCTCACAATGTCTGTGTCAAACATGAAGTCAAGATAAATGAATCTTGTCTGCTTCCATTCCCTGCATATCCACATGCCTATCCAAAATGTTACTATCACACCTGCCTCCACTGCCACACCAGGCTGCCTGTTCCAGGCACCCAGAACCCTCGGTGTAACAAATGTCCTGCACATCTCCGTTAAACTTTGGCCCTGTCACATTAAAGCGATTTCCTTTGCATACACTGAAGAAACTGGATTTATTTTCTCCTTGGGGCAGAGGAGGATGCGAGGGAGTATGATGTAAGGTTGATTCTATGATGCTATGACTCTATTGAAACTCACAAAGTTACTAGACAGTGTAAGTAGAGACACCTTTTTTCTTCTGGCAGAAGAATGAAGAACTCAAGGATATTGAATTGAGATAATTGATGATAAAAAAAGTGACATGATGAACATATTTTAACAGAGCAGGTGGCTATGAGGAAAAAAGGAAAGCCGCAAAAAATAATGGAGTTAAATTCTATCAGAGTGTTGGACACATAATTTAAACAAAATAAAATGCATTGCTATGGGGAGAGTGTAGGGGAGTGGGTCTATATTGGTTGATTTTGGATGTCCAGAATGTCCACCCTCATCTGCTTTTGTCTGTGCAGCATTTATTGTTCAATAATTAGGACATTTCAGTGGGAGAATTTAACTGTATGTTTCTGATAATGCATGGATTAATATTACATTTTCTTTGTGGAATTAAGTCAATTTTGCAGATAAATTGTGTCAAATGTTCACGTGACTAAGGAAGCAATGGCTAATAGAGTCGTTTATCAGCCTCAATCCTATCAAGTAAAATGCAATTAGAGATAAGAAAACTTAGTATGTCTGAAGAAGGGTCTCGACCCGAAACGTCGCCTATCTCCTTCGCTCCTTAGATGCTGCTGCACCCGCTGAGTTTCTCCAGCTTTTTGTGTACCCTTAGTATGTATTAAACTTGTCAAAGCTATTAGCATTAAATGTGAACAATTAAATTATTGCTTTCTGACCAGCATCAGTCTCAAATCCCTCCAAATAGGTGTGATCAAGTTTATACTGTTAATAGGCCAATCCTAAATGTCTTGGTGCATGGTGGCTCAGTTGGCTGTGTAGCAGTGCTGCAGGCTAACTGCCCAAAGGAGCCAGGTTCAATCCTGACCTTAGGTACTGTGGAGACATCTGGTACTCCTGACCTTAGGTACTGTGGAGACATAATCTGTGATTATGTAGTTTTTTGTGGGGTGTTCCAGTTTTCTCACACGTTACAGATGATATGTTAATAGCTTAATTAGTTACTGCCAGTTACTCTTCAGTGTAGTGAAGTGGCAGAATAATTAAAGGCGAGCTATTGGGAATGTGAGAGAGAATAAATTGCAGAGCTAAAACAAATAAGGGGAAAGGTAATGGGACTAATAGAATTGCTCTGCTCAGAGCCAATATGGACCAAGTTGATCAAATAGCCTCTCTATGTGTTGTAATAATTATGTTTTTTTTTACCAGTAGCAATTACCTGACACCATAATCTCTGCCACAAGTGTGGATTTTGGCTGGAGTTCAGGAGTAATCCTATCTTCAATGATACTGGTAATGGAGGAGCTGCCTACGAACTTGGACAGATTCTCATCTTGTAACCCGGCGGTTGATAACGAATTCAGCTTGGCGGAAAAGGTAATCCTGGGATCTGTTGGCAAGAGTCCAAAAGTTGCTTTCTGTTGCTCAATATGCAAGCAGTCCCAAATTATCCATTAGCTTTCACTTCCCATATCAAAGTAAACTGTAGATTCCTTGAGTATTCAGATCAGCGACCTTTGTTTTTATTTTTATAAAACCTCTAATGGAGTGAAACATCACAAGGCACTTCACAAGATTAACCTTAGGCAAAATATTATAACAAATCACAGCTTGGTCAAAGAAATAAGGACTTAAAGGGAACTTAAAGAAAGAATAGCCAAGAGGCTTGTTCAGACCATTCTAGAGCATGGACCTAGATAATTGAAACCGTAAAAGATAATGGGAATTAAACAAGGGGATAATAGATCTGGTGATTGCTCTAGATATAGAGAGTTTAGAACAATCTTTACTCTTTAGTTTAGTTTAGTTTAGAGATAGAGTGTGGAATCAGGCCCTTCGGCCCACCAAGTCAATGCTGACCAACGATCACACATACATTAGTTCTATCCTACACCCCAGGGACAATTTACAGAAGCCAATTAACCTACAAACCTGCGCGTCTTTTGAATGTGGGAGGAAACCAGAGCACCCGGAGAAAACCCACGCGATCACAGGGAGAACATACAAACTCCGTACAGACAGCACCTGTGGACAGGATTGAACCCGTGTCTCTGGCGCTATAAGGCAGCATCACTACCGTTTTGCTACCATGCCGCCCTGACTCTTATATTTTTTTATAAGAGTACAAGGAATACTCTTATTCCTACTGTGCACCTTAAACCTCTTGGTATCATCTTCAGACACTAGTTGTGTTTATAATTTTCTCTTTGGATTTTCATGCGTTTTCCAATATTTTATTCCCATCTTTTAGCAATGTTTAATTTATCCTTTGATTTCCCCTTGTCAGATTAAGGTGCAATGTACAGCACTTCAGTATATATTTTAAAACGCTGGTAACTTCATGACTCACCTCTTAACCAAATGTTTAGATCTACATTATATCTCTTCTCTATTTGTTGGATAGGGAGGACTGATATATTGCTAGCTGAATCCAAATCTGTATTTGAAATTCTTTTCACTGACATAAAGGCAGCTGGTGCCATTTATAGAATCTTTTAATAAAGGTTGTCAAATTAATTCAGTTATCAAAGATTTAAAGTGTCAAAGGTCCTATTCACGCACCCAGGGAAGTTTCGTATTTTTCTTTTTTTTTTAAATAGATGCACATATCTAATGATATGCTTTATCAAAAACACAAGAATGCTGGAAACTATTCAGCAGATTAGTCAGCAACTGTAGAAGGTGGGTTTGAATCATTGACTGTTCCACAGATGCTGCCTGACCTGTAGTTTTTCCAGCACTTTTTGTTTGTGTTTCAGATTTCCAGCATGCGTGTGTTTTTATTAAAAAAATGTCCAGGTGATAATGTACCACTTGCTTCCAAGTGAGAAATTATTAGCAAGTGGTAGGACTATGAGGCAAATATTTCTTACCTACGGTGGTTGAAACATTTGCGAGTTGACATGATCGTCCATTTGCTATCTCCTGGAATCTGTTGCGACAGAGGCAGTGAGCAGCTCCGTACCTATTCTCACAGACTTGATCACATCCACCGTTCTTATACAGGCAAGGATCAGCACCTAGTGTATTATCGCAAGAAATCTGAGTATAGTTCATAATTATGAGCATAGGCCTTGCTGAGAAACACAATTTATCGTAAAAAACTTTGGAGACATTTCAGTTAACCAGGCATTGCGGTGATATATTAGATGACCATTAATTGATTCAAAGTCAATGGAAAGAAAAAACACTGTGTTTGAAAGTATTTGTGTACAAATCAATTGGCAACTCGTGAGCAGAGATCAATTGCTAAATGTGAAAATCCACATAATTTACACCACACCTCCATAAGCTGCATGAAAATAATAAGTGGTGCCCAGTATATTGAATAGTATGAATTTCATCACAAACTAGCGATCTGATACCACCCATATGATGGATGTAAGCCACTACTGTAGCATTATCTATTTGAAGGCGGACATGTAATCCCGTGAATTAGTACAGTAAGCCCGCAGTCCATGAAACGCCCCCAGCATTTCTATATAGTTTATCCCATGTGACTCCAGGAATGTAGACTCATGAGAGTTCCATCTGCCACCACAACTGGACATCGTATCAGTTGCTCCCCAGCCTGGTGCGCTTGCGTCAGTTCGTAGCACAACATCCGGGTTGCTCACTATAATAGGTCAATGACATTCTTTAATAGTATCTACCCACCATTGTAGCTCATTTCTAGCTTCCGGTGGTAACCGAATTGGCCGATCAAAGTGCCCAGCATTTGTTTTTTAATGCTGTGATTTTTGATCTTTGTAATTTTCGGTAGTGTAGCGGTCCGAATCGTGCAGCTGGGAATGTAGCTACCAATTTGCCTGTAACTTTTGCTGTTTGCCGAATGGTCGGTAACCTGGCGCAAGCAAGATTGTGGCACTCTTCTATTATAGCAGTAGCTTTATTAGTTGGGATGGTAATCTTCATTAAATTGGTGTCTAGTGTGAACACCAAATAATCCATAACCCGTACCGGGTGCAGTTTTGATTTGTTTGGATCGATTACAACCCGAGCTTCTCAAGCAGAGCCTTGGTTGCAGCCATTCCTTGAATTGCCAATTGGAGGGTCTGCCCCACTATAAGGATTTCATCCAATATGCCATCACTTTATAATCTTGTTGTCGGAGAAGAGCCAATACAGGTTTACCAATTTGGTAAGCAGCCTAGGGCTGTGATGATTCCATTGGGCAATGCACCCTTCCAGACAACTTCAGAAATTCCCTGTGAGCCTCACCGTATAGTATGCATCTTTCAAATCGATGCATGCCATAAAGTACCCTGGGCAAAGCTGTTCCAAAAGTATTCATTTTGAAATGGGTATATTGTACAAAAGTGTTCAACTCAGTTAAATCTATTATAATCCGACATCCCCCTTCTTTTTTAATCCTGGTGAACATGTTAGAGTCAAACTCAATAGGTTCATGCTTGGTTTTGTCAATTACCCCTTTTGCTGCTTGCCGTATAATTTCAGCATGCCCTGCCTCCACCTCTTTTTGGGATAGAGTAAAATTCCTACGAGGCGAATGCTGGGTAGGGGAAATTATACCTCCAACGAATTATATACCCTTGAACACTTTGTAAAATAAACTCATCTGTGGTGACAGTTTTTCCATATGTCCAAAGAATCCCGCAATCGCCCACCTATTCGTACAGGAGGGATACTACGGCGTGAGAGGAGCCAGACCCCCTTACCTCCATAGTGAACGGCGGTTCCATACATACGATGCTTCGGGTGGACGTTATGGAGGCTGACGGCCCGGCGGCCGCATTTCCCATGCAGGCCGCTGTTGGCCTTGCCCTAAAAGGTCGTTGTGTTTGTTGAGATGGAGGTAGGTAGGATCTTTGTGCCCTGTCCGGCAGCCTTGGTTCCCAGGTTGTATTAGGCTGTTGCAGGTGATATCGGTGAAGTCTGGCCGATGGAGTTTCATGAGGCCCACTGTTTTGGCCTCCTTTGTCCAGTCCCTTCACCTGTTTGTACAGGTCTCCAAACAACTGATGCGGCGGTGGAGTGGTAATGGTCGGCACAACCCCGCGAATTTGGGGTTGAGTGTGAGCTTTACGGAGCTCTTACGCAGGCAGTTTATCTCATACTGGGCGTTGCATAGGAGTGCCAGTGCATCTTGCTGTTTACTGGACACATTATCCCGATCAGGGTTTAGCAAACACCGTTATGCCCGTGGAGAACCTTTCTCCAAGGTATTATTGAGAACCTGACTGGAGTTGGTGCGTAATTAGGCAATCAATAGTGCCCGCCAATTCGTGGTGCAGGGTTCACCTGTCTGGGTGGAAACGGCAAACTTCACTCACCACATCCAGCATATCCTCCTCATGCTCTGGTTCAGCGGTCACTGGCTGTCCCGGGTCGTCTTCAAACAGCAGCTGGGCAATCATTAATGCTTCTGGCTGGAGACGATGAGATGCTGAATGGTGTCCTCGCACGGCTGGTAGATGCCCGCGAGTCCCGCTCTTCTCGTTCCCGGTCCCGCTGGAGGCGTTGCACCACTAAGAGCTCCAACCGCTCTATGCGACCATCCCTGCTATACGCAGCGGACAAGCCGACTTCCCCAGGCCCTGCGAACTCACTGGGGCTTCCACCATCGGACCACACCTCCATAAGGTGCTGTCTAGGGTCCAATGGCAGGTCGTCGTGACCTACAGCCCAAGTAGGATCATACGACTCCCGCACGGACTCTCCGCTAGTCTGTCTTCTCCCAGACTGTGGCGGCCCACCTGTCTGATAAGAAGGCAGGTGAGTTGCCCCCGGAACCTGGTTCCCCGGAGTCCGTGCAGGCTTACCTCCACACTTGCCCATCTTTTGGCGTGGAGGCACATGGTCGGCCGCTCGCAGAGCTGAGCTGACCGACCGCTTCCTGCTGCCACCTCCGCCCTTGACCGCAGCCTGACGGGGTGTGTTGTCGGCGGTATCTGCTCCAGCAGGCCTACACGACGCAGCAGTGATGTTGCCAGGCTGCACTACGGCAGATTCCCTGGCTGTGGTACATTTGTGCACATTGCAGGGCTCCCCTGTCGTGCAGCTGTCCCCCGGCCCAGCCCCCTCGGGTCTTCTGGAGCTCGGGGAGGGGTTGCCTGTAAAGAGCGAGACGTCTTGCCACGTACCTGTATTCCCCCTTCTTCTCTTGGGGGACGGGGCTCGGAGTCGGCCCCTGTATCAGCGGGAGCGCCCGACTTCCGCATACCTGCCCCCATCATGCGTTGAAGCTGCCGGCGTTCCTTGCAGCTCCGGGGACAAGGGCCGTCGGCTGGCCTCAGCTCAGCTCCTCGACAGCGTCGTCCTCCGGCCCTTGTCCACCCTGTGGAGAGAAGGTAATACTTACCTGCCGGTCTTGTGAAGGAGCCGGAGGAGAGAGCGCACTCCCCCCCGCCAGCCTGCCGATGCAAATGCGCGCGACGATATGCCGCGCATGCGTGCTGGCGGGGTCTTCACGAAGTCACTCACGTGACTCCGAAGTAAAATTGTAGTAACATAAACATGGAGAGATTAATATTTCAATGAAGCCCATGATCGTTTTTCAATGAGGAATTTTTCATCATACTCCGGTTGGGGTTCATTTGAAGTAATTGCAACAATTGGCCATTTCACTGGAAGTATTATTGGAAGAGGAACACATTTCACTCAACCAGCAACTAATCAAATTCTCAGTCCGTCATCATTTCCCACTAATGTTCCCACACCAAATCCCGTTGTCTTCTTCACTTGACATTAAGTGGCCTCTGTAATGTTGAGATAGTGGAGTAGAAATGTCATCTCCGCATGCTGCTTCCAGTATGTTTCTCTGTCTCTTGTGGCAATCCCTCTCTCAGAGATAACTGATGCCTATTCTGTGAACAGGACATACAGGGTTTGGGAATTGTAACCAAGTGATTAGCTTCCCACTGGGTGTGGACATTCATTGGCACAACAGCATAGCGTACCTAAATATTTCAAAATGATGTGGTCTCCTGGTGAGCAACTATAGTTTTTAAGTAGGAAGGGACATGCAATGCCCACCCTCAATCAAATTTTTGTTTAGTTTGATTTGATTTAGAGATACAGCGTGGAAACCGAGTCCACACCGACCAGCGATCACCCGAACATTAGCACTATCCTACACACTAGGGACAATTTACCAAAGCCAATTAACCTAGAAACCTGTACTAAAGAGATGCTGCCTGTCCCGCTGAGTTACTTCAGCATTTTGTATCTATCTTCGATTTAAACCATTTTTCCATTAAACCACTAAACGATTTAAGCTGCAGCATCTGCAGCTCTTTCCAACACATTTAACCTACAAACCTGTACGTTTTTGGAGTGTGGGAGGAAACTGGAGCACCCGTAGAAAACCCACGCGGTCACGGGGAGTACGTACAAACTCTGCACATTCAGCATCTGTAGTCAGGATCGAACCCGCGTCTCTGGTGTTATAAGGCAGCAACTCTACCGCTGCACCACCATGCCACCCCTAACTCGACCAAGTTCAACAACATGAATGACCTTTTGAGGTGATGCAATAGCCAAGTCCATAGCAGTGACAGCAGTTGTCTACAAGTGCAACCTATCTCTGCATAATTACCTGTTATTAGCACTAAATGAAAATATCTTGCAGTGGTTATGGTGCCTTGCGGGAACAAACCAACAATGTCAAATTAAATGTTAAATTGATGGGTGATCATAATATTTGTTATTGTAACCGTACTAACTCTAGCACCCTTTTTATTTCCCAACATTTTATGTAGGTTTCAACAATTGAAGCTAAAAATCTTATTATACCACATGCAAATGGCTCAGTTAAAAGATTCTTGTGAATATAATTTTAATGGGGCTTTCCGATGCACCTTGTGTATAATTTAAGAAAATAAAAATTGCTTGATGTCTGTTCATTAGAACTATTATTTTGATTTATCAAACAAAACAAAACTGACAAGTGAGGGGAAAAAACTGCAGGTGTTGGGAATTTGAGATAAAAACTGTATGATTTTTAAGGGTTTGGACATGCTAGAGGCAGGAAACATGTTCCCGATGTTGGGGGAGTCCAGAACCAGGGGCCACAGTTTAAGAATAAGGAGTAAGCCATTTAGAATGGAGACAAGGAAACACTTTTTCTCACAAAGAGTGGTGAGTCTGTAGAATTCTCTGCCTTAGAGGGCAGTGAGGCAGTTTCTCTGGATGCTTTCAAGAGAGAGCTAGATAGGGCTCTTAAAAATAGCGGAGTCAGGGGATATGGGGAGAAGGCAGGAACGGGGTACTGATTGGGGATGATCAGCCATGATCACATTGAATGGCGGTGCTGGCTCGAAGGGCCAAATGGCCAAATCCTGCACCTATTGTCTATTGTCTATTGTAATGGCTGGAAGTAGTCAGCATTTTAAACAGCATCTGTGGAAAAAGAAACAAAGTTAACTTTTCAGGACTTTGAGAGAATAACTGTTTCTCTTTCCAGCATTTTTTGTTGTAAACTAGTTGTTGCCCAAAACACGGCACAAAGTGAAATTAGCAATTGAACAATGAGCCAACGACATAATCTTCCATCATCCAAAATACTCACGGATAAACACCAAATGCTGGAGTAACTCAGCGGGACAGGCAGCATCTCTGGAGACAAGGAATGGGTGATGTTTCAGGTCAAGATCCTTCTTCATTTCCCTTCTTCTTGACCCGAAACATCATCCATTCCTTCTCTCCAGAGATGCTGCCTGTCCCGTTGAGTTACTCCAGCATTTTCTGTCTATCTTCGGTTTCAAACCGCATCCGCAGTTCCTCCCACTTTCTTTCTCAGTTGTGTACCTGCACAAAATATCAATGGAGCTCTTTTTTCAGTGGATAAAGTGAGCCTGATATTCTATAGGCCCCATATCCCAATATTACAGTATCTGTATTTGCAGCAAAACCTCGTAATGTTATGATCCTGTGGTCCCAATATTGTGGTCCTGGTTCCTCAGTCCATACTCCCTGAGGCCACATCCACATGTTGAGAATGCAGCTTTAATTTACCTTATTGAAACAACACCCATTATGGTACATATTTGTATAACAATTTTACGATATCCAAATACTTCGCAGCCAGTTAATTTTGAAATATGGCCACTGCTATTTAATAGCCAGTTATAGTCCACATCTGTTTAACAGGTTAAAATTATGAAAGTAGTAGCTATTTCGCTTATCTCATCGGTTTGAGTATAATTTTGATTTAAGACTCCATTTAATATCATGCTGAGGAAAATAAGGGAGAGTGTAAAACCAGACCTTGCACGTTTCACAATAGGCAGGTTATGTTACCTGGGAAGGCGAATAATTATAACATCAAAACTTCTTGTTAAACGAACTGAGACAATTAACTGGGATTTTCTTTTAAACTACTTTTTACTTAGTTGAACTGGCTTAATTAACTAGACACCCATCTGAAGGGTCCCAAAACATTGCCTATTCATGTCCTCCGGAGATGCTGCCTGACCCGCTGAGTTACTCCAGCACTTTATAGTTCTGGCCTAATGAATTCACCTGGCTTGGCTAATGGGTGAACGACAACAATCGCTGAAGGTCTTCGCATACTGCCTCGGAGTCTCACTCTGTTGTGACCAGTCCACTTGTCAATTCTCATCAGAGAAGACTTACGCCAGTCTGTAAACCAAACGTGATCTTCAAATACCGCTACGTCAAATGGACGTCCTTCAGAGAGGGGGGGGGGGGGGGGGGGAGGAGGGAATGTAAAAATAAAGCTTTTAGAGGACTGTTCATTTCCTGTTGCAGATGAGACAATGGTGCACAACTTCAGGGTCACAAAAAGCCTCACCTACTTCGTTCTGTGCAAGTATCCGACGGTTGGATCCATTCAGATCTGACATCTCGATCACAGAACGTTTGGTATCGCACCAATACAGCTTGTCAGACAGGTAGTCTATGGTTATTCCACTGGGCCAAACAAGATTACTGCCAACAATAACCAGACGGTGTTCACCCTCCAGAGAACAGCTTTCTATTCTGGGTCCATCTCCGCACACAGTCCAGAATAGCTTCCTGTATTAAATGAAGTGGTACACAACAAACCATTTTAAGATTTATTTCGCTTGTTTCGTGTGTGTTAAATAAGACCATTCGCAGTAGAAATTGATGTATTTGAATTAGTAGCAGAATTAGGTGTGATATTAACAGCTCAGCAGATCCTAAACATCAGGAATATGCTTGGTTTGTTGTGTCCTAGCATTATTAAGATGTAAAGGTTGTGAAAACACAAATGAAAAGGTTTTTAAAGCGCTGCAATATTTAAGCCGCTGCATAAAATAGTTCAAAACATTTTATTTTAATTATGAAGATCAATTATGAAATCTATTGCAGTTAAAAATTTGTAACTAGTGGTAGGCCAGCTAACCCTCTGGGTTGGAGGAATGCAGACTTATACACCTCTACCAGACTCCAAAATCCATCAGCCGGAATTGAGCACATCACAAATCTGTATCATATTCAATTACTGAATCAAAGCAGGCTTATTTTTAAAGATGCAGATTTTTAGCTCAATAATGAATGCACATTGGTAGCATTCATTGTTGAGCTGATCATTTTTAATGCTTCTGATGAGCATGCTATTCAAAAAACTAGAAGAAACTTAAATGAAAAGATAAAATTAACCAGCTGACCATGCCAGACTTCCGCAAAACATGTGATTGACAAATGTTCTGATTTCAACAGTTTAATGGTGCTATGAAGCTTTATTTGCCACACATGCAACTGAACAGTGAAATTCTTTCACACATGCTGGTGCCGCTACTTTTGGCGCCATTATTCAAAGTCCAAGGTCCGGTCGGCCCACGTGTTCATTGTACTGGAGCAGTTCCCGCGAGCCGACGTCCATCCACACTCCTCGCCCAGCCATGTTTGTGTCCTGGAGGGGGGTGGGGGCTCCTGCAGTCTACTTGAAGGCACTGGAGGCATCAGCCCAGTTCACCCTCCTACTGGCCCATGCTCCTTGCATCTGGCATCTCCAGCTCCCTTACGGTGACACCGACCGACGAGACCTCGGGCGGGTTCCCGGTGCAGCCATCCAACGAGCCTTCATGCGAGGTCCCAGTCCCGTCAACCGATGAGCCTTTGGGTGGGTTTCCCGGTCCAGCTCTCTGACGTGCCTTCCAGCTGGGCACCGTGGCAACATGAAGTGTAGATGGAGTCGATGGAAAGGTGGTTGTTTCAGCTATTTGAGAAGTTATGACTTCAGGTCCCTGTGTATTGACAGTCAATTGCCCCGTTGTACATTTCATAGCAAGAAATGATTACTGGTTACTATTGTACTTTTTTGGAGACATTTACCAAAATGTCACTCATCCCATGTCTCTAGAAATGTTTTGCTTCCGATCCGAGATGATGCAAAGCGAGTTCTTAGACTCACTTTGTTCTTAGACATGTGAGTTCTTAGACATGAGCTAATTTGTATGTATATGAGATTCATTGATCCATACACTGGATTAGTTAACCTTGATTATATTTATAAGATGATCATTTAATAATCTTAACATCATATTCTTGCCTGTGACGTCATTTTGTTTCAATTGTCTTCCTCAGCTAAGCTTGAGGTTTAATAGTTTAATGAAGTTACTGACATTCATGATATGTGTGGCATACTATGTTTCTAAGTCCAGTATTTCAACAAATCCAGTTATTCACATGCAACATCAATATTAAATAATTGGCAGGAATACCTTTAATTACTGTGAACAAATGGAGAATACCGCTGCTCGCTATACCCCAACCAACTCTTCCACAACATAGAAACATAGAAAATAGGTGCAGGAGGCTATTTGGCCCTTTGAGCTAGCACCGCCATTAATTGTGATCATGGCTGATCATCCACAATCAGTAAACCATCCCTGCCTTCTCACTATACCCATTGATTCCACTAGCCCCAAGAGCTCTATCAAACTCTCTTTAAATTCATCCAGTGAATTGACCTTCACTGTCCTCTGTGGCAGAGAATTCCACAAATTCACAACTCTCTGGGTGAAAACCTTTTTTTTTTTCATCTACGTTTTAAATGGCCTCCCCTTTATTCTTAGACTGTGGCCCCTGGTTCTGGACTCCTCCAACATTTGGAACATTTTTCCTGCATCTAGCTTGTCCAGTCCTTTTATAATTTTAGACAGCGATGGACAGCGATTCCCCTCTCATCCTTCAATATTCCAGTGAGTACAAGTCCAGTCTTTCCAATCTTTCCTCATATGACAGTCCCACCATCCCGGGAATTAACCTCGTGAACCCACGCTTCACTCCCTCAACAGCAAGGATGTCCTTCCTCAAATTAGGAGAAATCAACCTTAGAATCATAGTCATAGAGAGAGCAATGTACAGCAAAGAAATGAGCCCATCGGCCAACCTTGTCTCTGCTTTTCAGTATCTCCACTAATCCCATTTGTACACATTTGGACCCCATCCTTTGATGACTTGCCTATTTAAATGTCTGTCTAAATCTCCTTTAAAGGTAGCAATTGTATTTGACATCCTTAGCTTCTCTGGCAGCATGTTGCATACGTCAACAACTCTCAGTTTAAAAACCGTTCTCCCCTGTTTAAGAAACTTTCTCCTCATCTCACCTTTAAAACTCCTTTGCCTCACATTAAACCTGTAAAACTTTTTGTCAGATCACTTAACAATCCAGCGCTATGAATACACAGATGATAATTCTCATTTTAAATATCTTCTTCCCAGCTGTTTGCCAGCTGCTTTCAGGCAACTGAACCAGCCTACCTCAACTAGAGAGCAGTCCTGAACTTCTATCTACCTCATGGGAGACCCTCGGACTATGTAATCGGGCTTTACCTTGCACTAAACTTTATTCCCTTATCTTGTATCTGTACCCTGTGAATGACTCGATTGTAATCATGTATTGTCTTTCTGCTGACTGGTTAGCACGCAACAAAAGCTTTTCACTGTACGCCAGTAAACGTGACAATAAGCTAAACTAAACTGAAACTAAACTATCTTATCTGATCAACTCAGTTGCTGGTTTGCTTCTTTATTATTTAACACTCTTACCTAACCAATGGATGGACAGCGATTCCTCTTGGCATGTCGACACCCTCACGGATAATCACTTCTCTCTGTGCACCGTCGAGCCCACTCCTTGCTATGTGCGATAACCTGCAATAAAGAAAGGCAATTAACGCTATTGTTGTTCTTCATCATTTGACTCAGTCATAGACCTATTAGATAGTGTTGCTTACGTCATATTGGTTTCAGCAATGATTGCTGCTTGCTTGTCATTTGTTTAAAGCATGTGTTATGTGGATAACTGCTCACACTGTTGTAACAATGTTTGCAAACAACTCAGATGGGATGGGCTGTGAAGCGCCCCTGGATAAGGTGATCAATGGACCAACTAAACACACAATGGACCGACTAAACAGTAGAGTGTGTGTGTGTGTGTGTGTGTGTGTGTGTGTGTGTGTGTGTGTGTGTGTGTGTGTGTGTGTGTGTGTGTGTGTGTGTGTGTGTGTGTGTGTGTGTGTGTGTGTGTGTGTGTGTGTGTGTGTGTGTGTGTGTGTGTGTGACCCTCAAACTTAATTAAGATGTCAGATATGAAAACATATTTTTCACTTCTAGATAAGTTGGGGCATCCATGACAAACTTAACTTAACCAAACAAACTTAACCATAAGTCTGGTACTTCCCGTTGAAAGTTAACAAGGATTTGTAGATTGCTACAGGTATGTACCATGGATTAGTTGATTAACAATGAGAAAGCTGGAAGAGGGATGGGAACGAGACAAAACCTGGCAAGTGATAGGTGGATATAGGTGAGGGGAGGGGGTGGTTTGATTGATCGATGGTTGAACACGTCGGAGATGAAAATCTAGCCAGGTGCATGGATAGGACAGGTTTAGAGGGGTATGGGCCAAACGCAGTTAGGTGTGACTAGTGGAAATAGGACGTGTTGGTCGGTGTGGGCAAGTTGGGCTGATGGGCCAGTTCCCATGCTGTAAGACGATGACTCTATGAAAAGATAAAAGGTAATCTTAGATACAGTCATAAGGACAGAAGAGGTGTGAAATATGAAGCCAGAGGAAGAAATATTGGTGGAAGGGGATGGGGAAAAGGAGAAACGGGTGATCATCCAGGTGTGGCACAGGGAAGAGAGGAGGAAAATGAGGAGAGGGTTGTTTAAGGGTTAGTTAAAAATGGAGAATTCAATGTTCATACTGCAGAAGCAATACTACCAGTTAAAGCAAGTTGGGCTGATGGGCTTGTTCCCATGCTGTAAGACTATGACTCAATGAAAAGGTAAAAGGTAATCTTAGATACAGAGATAAGGACAGAAGTGTGAAATATGAAATATGAAGGCCATGATAAAAAGAATTCTGATGTCACTGCAACATATTAATATTTTAATTCGCACTCTGAAGGAATCTTTGCCTCTTTCTGTAACCTTTACTCCCTTAGCCTGAAGCTTGCCAGAGAAATGACTACACATTTGATCGCTTCGTGCAGAGAAAAATCGGTAAAATGAGCCAAGAAATAAATGAAAAAAAACAGAGCAAAAACAGAGAAGTGCAAACAGATGTTCGATGAAGAAATGAAAGAAGTCCAGCTTTTGCTGAAGAACTGGCCCATGTACAAGGAAAAAGTGAAGTGGTAGTTAAAGATACCAACTTCCTGAAGGACCCTTCCCACCCTGGACACAACCTGTCCCACCTGCTGCCCTCTGGCAGATGGTACAGGTCTTTCAAAACTCGCACGAACAGACTCAGAGACAGCTTCTACCCATAGCCATACGTGAGCTTAACAATGCAAAATAAGAAATAACACTCACATTCAACTGAATTGTTTTTTTTATATGTATATATTTTTACCCTTCCTTATATTTTAAGATTGTTCTTGTGAATCGCACCGTTGGATTGACTTTTTAAATTTCGTTGCACCATGTGCAATGACAATAAAGAGATTCTGATTCTGATTCTGATAAACAACGACCTGCAGCGGAGGATATTCAGTATAAGGTTTTACTCTTGGCAAAAGAGCAGGAAATAAAAGAACTCAAGGGAAATATTCGCACAGGTGTCGACCTGTTGGATTTGATCTGAAACAGCAAGTGGGGACAGCCCCGACCAGGAGGTGTTCACGCTGAAACAGGTCCAATACGATGACGTGTGAATGAAAGGACAGCTTAAAAGAGCAAATGTTAATGATGGCTTATTGGCAACTTTATCACAACTATTCACCTTGAAATTTTAATTAGGCGTGGCTTTTTGAAATTAACGCACAAAACAGAAATGTTATTGATTGTGCTCAGCCAGAGAGACAGTGAAAATTGGTTGGATTGGATGGAAAAAAATATTGCACTTTTGCTAAGAAAAATTGAGAGACCTGTATCTATCAAGTATTTGGTCTCAGCAGCAAAGCAGAATGGCAGCGCCACAACATGAAGTGCAGAAACATGTTAAGGGTTCCATTTATTGGAGACTGAGGTGCATTTTCAGCATCATCAGTAATTTGGTCAATGTTAAATTCTGCAAATAAGTATGGAAAATAGAAGTCCTATTTTCCCGGTAAAGACCATCTCATCCTCTGCCCACTAAATGTATCTATCTGAATACTTCCAATCCGGTTTGCAGTTGCCAGTGGTCATTTGCTAACAGATACGTTAAGGAGCACTGACAGATGTTCAGCTAAACACGTGATTTCACCAGATAGTTAAAATGAGGGTGAACTTGACATTTAGTTACTTAACTGCAGGCATACCCTCTGTCAATCCAGTATAATTTGCGGTTAATCCAATCCACAGCGAGTGCTTCAGGCAAATCCACATCATTGCTCATGAGTTTCTCATGCTCAGAACCATCGAGATTAGCTACTTCAATCTGTTTCAAGCCTGTGCGAGCAAAATAAACCTGCAAATAAAAAAAAGAGCACACAGTGGATTCATAAAACAGATAAGTAAAGGTTATGCTGAACAGTTTTGCCTAAATTCTGAAGACTATTGTGACTGAAGGAACACACAGTAATCCTGTTGAACTATCATCAAGTGTAGCCTGTTTACCATCTACCACAATTCATATAAAAACTAATGTTCAATTAAACTGGATTGACAGAAAGTTAGCCTGCAGTTATTTCCAACTGTGATAATGGGCTGGAGAATGGTGGACTTTCTATTTTGAGCATGAATGATGACACATAACACGAGGCACCCTAATGATAAGCATGCCTGAATTAGATGGTGGGTCACGATCCCTTCACTCTGCATTACACTGCAGTCTGTAATTTAATTTACAGGTGTCCTTTACTCTATCAGTCTAAAACAAAAGCTATATCTATGTGGGTAATATGTGGGACTTCTCCAGATAAAGATTATTACTAAACAAATCTGAGGTCATCATGTCCAACTAAAAAGGAAATCCATGACAAGTGAGATTATGGTTGCGGGGAATGCAATATAGGAAATCAGAGGCATGTATATACTTACAGAGTATTTATTTTGATGGGTGAACAATCATCTGCTCTGCAATGTGAGCTGTCTGAGTGGTCTCACATGCATTGGCAAGCATTTCTTGGTAACCAATCCAGATGCAATTCAAATCCAATTTTATTCAGAGCCAATATGCACTTTCAAGGACAAGACTGAGAATATAGTCATGGAGTGATACAGTGTGGAAACAGGCCCTTTGGCCCAACTTCCCCACACCGACCATCATGTCCCACTGCTACACTAGTCCTACCCACCTGCGTTTGGCCCATATCCCTCCAAACCTGTCCTAGTCAATGCATGGAGACACAAGAGACAGCAACTGCTGGAATTTGAAGGAAAATCAAATTGTGACTGGAACTCAGTGAGCCAGGCAGCATCGGTAGAGGGGAGAACAATTGTCAGCCTTTTGGCTGAAAACCCTTTACACCTGACCTAGTATGTTCTTCCAGTAGTTTATTATTGGCTTCAGAATTGACAACTTTTCCATGTTAATCCAGGAGCATTAAAACAGACCTAAAAAGCATGTAAATTGACCATAAAAACATGTGCAATTTTGAGAGAAAAATTAAGATGTCAAAATAGGCATTTTTCATTGAATAAGATTAAATATAAGAATAATAATATAATGTGATGCTTTTCATGATCAATTAACTGGATTATTTGAAAAACCATAGCATGAAAGTCACTGTTGATAAAGCTAATTGAATCATTTCTATTTCTATTTTGAATGATTATTTAACCAATACCATAAAAACCATATCTAATTAATATCCATTGACTTTTAAAAACCATAACTTTTTTTTTACGAGAATGTTGCCAGGACTAGAGGGTGTGAACTATAGGGAGAGGTTGATTAGCCTGGGTCTCTATTCCATGGAGCGCAGGAGGATGGGGGGGGTGGGGATCTTATGGAGGTGTACAAAACCATGAGAGGAATAGTTTGGGTAGATGCACAGAGTCTCTTGCCCAGAGTAGGGGAATCGAGGACCAGAGGACTTGGGTTCAAGGTGAAGGGGAAAAATTTAATAGGAATCTGAGGGGTAACTTTTATGCACAAAGGGCGGTGGGTGTATGGAACAAGCTGCCAGAGGAGGTAGTTGAGGCTGGGACTATCCCATCGTTTGAGAAACAGTAAGACAGGTACATGGATAAGACAGGTTTGGAGGGATATGGACCAAGCGCAGGCAAATGGGATGAGTGTAGATGGGACATTATTGGTCAGTGTGGGCGTTGGGCCGAAGGGCCTGTTTCCACACTGTATCACTCTGTGACTATGACTCTATCTGTGTGCTTTAAGATTTGTTTCAACTTTACCAACAGTAGTTTCTGAACTTTTGCATAAGAAATATCAATAACAATTGATATACTATTTGAATCCTGACAGGCTTTTAAGACTTTCTGTCACTCGTCGTGGATCAAGCATGTGAAATTATAAAATCTTACTTACCTTACTTTGAACTGGATCATAATCAAGTGCTAAGACTCGGCCCATCTGTCTTTCCAGCACAGTATAATAATCTGTTCCATCAAAGTTTATGCGTCGCATATTATGATTATTTGCAAATAACAAGAATGGGCTGGGACCTGTTAAATATACATTTGATTATTTTCAATAAAAAACACAAAAAGCGGTGTTTCAGATATCAATATTTTCATGCCTGAACCATGAGAGAAAGCAGGAGGAACCATGCCATGATTAAAGGATATTCAGCTAAAAACTCTCACCAGGTAGACAGCCTCCTAAAACCTGGACCTTGAGATAAGAGGGTGTAAAAGATGAAAAGGAAAACCAATGATGAATTTAAACTCTTCATTATATATTGGAGCAGAACTGTAAACTTAATTAGAAAATGGAGTTGGAGAAAACGATGGGGAGGAATTTGTAAGATGGCAAAATGTAAACAAAAATGGAAAAGATGCAAAGATCCAAAATAGCGTGTTAAATTTCATGGATTGATGGACTGACGTTAGATTTTTTGGAGAAATTGCTGATGGCAATTTTGAAAGTCGAACAGGCAGGATCCGAAGAGAACTAAACATATAAAATACTGCAAGGAAAGAAACTTGAATGGTCTGTGTAGATCGGCTATTGCATGCTAGCCAATCATAGCGCTTGTTAGTAGTAGCCTCGCCTAATACATGCTTTAGAATATTAAGACTCTGCCTACGTAAGGTAGTAGATGTAGCAGCTCGAACATGTAACGTACTGCATATCCAATGCCGTAAGTGTTTAATAAAGATGTGTGGTATCTTTACATGCGTTTGAGTTCTGTAATTACAGTCTGTTTAATGGAAATGATGTCATGGTTACACGATGCAGTCTGATGAACAAGAGGTATTGAGAGGGAAAAACTATTGGGAAAAACAGTGTTTACTAGGCGAGGGGAAGGAAAGGGGGATGGAGCAGATGTACAAGTAAACTTAACAGTCTGTGGACTTGCGCTTGGTGGTAGTGAATTGGCAGAAAGGTTTAAAAAATCAGTTGGACATCTAGAGCCATAGAGTGATAGAGTGATACAGCGTGGAAACAGGCCCTTTGGCCCAACTTGCCCACATCGGCCCACATGACCCAGCTACACTAGTCCCACCTGCCTGCGTTTGGTTCATATCCCTCCAAACCTTTCCTATCCATGTACCTGCTTAACTGTTTCTTAAATGTTGGGATAGTCCCAGCCTCAACTAACTCCTCTGGCAGCTTGTTCCATATACCCACCACCCTTTGTGTGAAAAGGTCACCCCTCAGATTCCTATTAAATCTTTTCCATTTCACCTTAAACCTATGCCCTCTGGTTCTCGATTCACCTGCTCTGGGCAAGAGACTGTGCATCTATCCGATCTACTCCACTCATGATTTCATGAGGTTGTGGATTATTTTTGTTCTTTAGGATGGTTTCAAAGTGCTGGATATAATGGCAGAAATCAGAGTGACTTAATGGTGCAGTACATGGTCTAGCCAGATCTGATGATGGGCAAGTAAACCAGTGGTGTGTAGGTAGGAACTGCAGACGTGGGTTTATACTGAAGATGGACACAAAATGCTGGAATAGCCCAGCGGGACAGGCAGCATCACTGGAGAGGAGGAATGGGTGATATTTTGGGTCTGAAGAAGGTTCTCTCCAGCGATGCTGCCTGTCCCACTGGGTTACTCCAGCAGTTTGTGTCTAAACCAGTGTTTTTTGGTATGCTGAAAACGCTTCTCTGAACGTGAGGAAGTGAGGATAAGGCTACTTCCAGAGAAATAGCTATTAATCTGGATGTGAGAGGTTTTTGTTTTCTGCAAAAGAAATGGCGTGCAAGTACGTCAGCAAATGAAGGACTAAAGATTAGGCAGTTAGGCTTTTTGAAATCAGTTATAAGATACTGAGAAGAGGCTTTTTTTTTAACTTAATAAAACTTTTAACCTAATAAAAATCCCTAACCCAAACCTTTTTTTTTTAAACCTAATAGCAACTAAAAGAACCATCAAAAGGGGTTGGGACAGATGGTTTTTGAGAGGCCCAATGAAATGGTCAGGGATAGCCACAAGGCCATGAATATACATAGAAAACTGGGAAAGGAGCTCTCTCAGCTCAATGAATTTCCAAAGCAACTACCAAATTGGGCTTCGGGAATATTGTAGGATTTGGTGGAGAATCACTTTATCAAGGAAGAAAAAGGAAATATGTTAATGTTGTTTGTTAGTTTATTTTGTGGCACAATCTTTTCAAATTTCGTTCTGACAATCACATCCACTATTATACGTAGGGCTGTGATAAAACAACAAATACTGAAAACTCTCGACCTGTGTGAAAAGAGAAACTGTTACCATTTTAAGTCAAACACCCTTCATCAAAATGTTAGGGTTCCTGATGCTTCTGCTCAAACATCTCATTTGTCTATTTTTCTTGCCAAGTCATTATTGTTTTTTTTATTGATGACAGCGTTTAACTTACAAAGGAAATGTTGAGCGTTCAGATATTACAGGGCACGCAGAACAATGTCACGGTTATTCCACTTGAGATGCAACTTTATAATCCACTGAAACTACGGGTTTGAAGCAGATTCATTACGCTGGATATTTTTCCTGAGGTTCTCCCGCAATTAGGTTGCTCTGGATTGTGTGCGAAATGAATGGGAGCACCAGGGGAAGCAGAACACTTCACCCCAATCCTGAACGAACCGAGATTCAAAGCCTAAATACATAATTGAGAGAAGTATACATATTTGGAAAGGTTTACCTTTCAAAACTAAGTCGCAAATATGAAGGTGATTTTGAAAACTCACTTTCCACTCCATTGTGTCTTCCATACATCTGTGCATATACACCACCTTAATTTTTAATCCAATTAAGTTGCCAACATGTGCACAGCTCTGTGTCGAGATTACAAGTTTGTTAAGTAGCTCCTTATCTGATTTTTTAATATATTTATATACTGTAGCTTCATCGAGAGAAAACTTTGAATAGAAAGTAGCCACAAGGAACTGTAGATGCTGGAATCTTGAGCAAAAACACTGGAGTAGGTCAATGGGTCACACAGCATCTCTGGAGAACATGAAGAGTTCTTCCAGAGAGTTGTAAATTTGTGGAATTCTCTGCCACAGAAGGCAGTGGAGGCCAATTCACTGGATGAATTTAAAAGAGGGTTAGATAGTTCTAGGGGCTAGCGGAATCAAGGGATATGGGGAGAAGGCAGGCACGGGTTACTGATTGTGGATGATCAGCCTTGATCACAATGAATGGTGGTGCAGGCTCGAAGGGCCAACTGGCCTCCTCCTGCACCTATTTTCTATGTTTCTATGCTTCTATGAATAAATGATGTATTGGGTTCAAACCCTTCTTCAGAAATGTCTGAAGTCAAAGGTCCTGACCCAAAACTTCCTCCTCTCTCTCCTCTATTCCAGCTTTACTCACCCCCCCCCCCCCCCCCCCATTCCTCTTCTCCACCATCACAATCAGTCTGAAGAAGGGTCCCAAGCTGAAACGTCACCTATCCATGATCTCCAGAGATGCTGCCTGACCCGCTGATATTCATGCTAATATATGACATATAAGTCGTGATAAACAAAGATTGTCAACATCAGGCATCACTACCAACCTGAAGCACGGCAGTGTTTTTCGTCAAGCTGCAGATTATAGCCGGGCAGGCATTCACATTTCCAAGCGGTTGCACCCTGTGGTACACAGATCTGGCTACAGCCTCCATTATCGGGCGTCATACAGCCTGAAAGAAATGTTAGATTGGTGATCTACTCTCTGCATAGCATTAATTGCACCAGTGGAGTGGAAGATTGCAACCTTCACGTGGTCCGCCCTGTTTTGACGAATGCAATCAACCTGGCGTGCACAAACAAATAAGAACAAGTTGTCCTACAACTTTAGGCTGTGCACGCCATACGCGAGAAGAATTGCACCAGTGGGAAGTTTATCAAACATTGTTTTAAAATGATCATCTGACTTAGTGTTTGATACCAATGAACATTCGTTTGTGTAAATGGGGCCCGGAGTAACATTTCATTTTACAATGTAGCGAAAGGATGTCTGAGGATCGGATAACAATGAAAAATAATACAGTGACTCAATTGTTCGAACAATTAGATTTTTACCGAGCAGAAGCTAACCCTATCTCAGAAATTGCCAATTATTTATATTTAGTATCATTGGAACAATGACCATTATTCTGTTCTTAAAGAAATTAGTGTATAATCTCGACTGAAGTCATGAATGTAGTTATGTCCAACAGTTTACTTTAACTAAATTGAAAAAAAATTAAGGTGTGGTAATCACCTGAACACGCAATCTGAATTATTTGCAAAACATCAGGAATAGAAAAATCAGTTTGAAAGCTTCACTTCACTCCTGTTAGTCCACCTGGGCTTTAGTGATTAATTACACAGTGACGCAGCAGTATAGTAGCTGCCTTACATTGTCAGAGACCCCGGTTTGATCCTGACTATGGGTGCTGTCTGTACGGAGTTTGTACATTCTCCATGTGACTGCATTGGGTTTCTCTGGGTGCTCCGGTTTCCTCCAAAGATGTACAGGTTTGTCGGCTAATTGGCTTCGGTAAAATTGTAAATTGTCCCTAGTGTGTAGGATCATAAGATCATAAGTGACAGGAGCAGAATTAGGCTATTCGGCCCATCAAGTCTACAGAGACTCCAACCCCAAGCACCTTCTGATCTGGAGATTCTCCCCCCTGGATCCCCTAGGAAACTGGAGACTCCAAACTCATGTGCGCAAAGCGCACATCACGAGCGCGAAGCGCGAAGTCCCTTGCGGCCGGGGTCCAGGGCCCGCTTAAGGAAGCTCTAGGGTTCTAGATGCTCTCTGGTGCTATTTTAGGCTTATTTTTGAGACACAAAGCCAGGGCGGGAGAAATTAAATCTCAAGCGGGAGAGCGGGAGATTTTGCGAAAATGGCCTTTCGGCGGGGAGATCTCCCGCCGAAAGCGGGAGAGTTGGAGTCACTGAGTCTACAGCGCAATTTAATCATTGCTGATCTATCTCTCCCTCCTAACCCATTCTCCTCATAACCTATGACACCTGTACTAATCAAGATTCTATCCATCTCTGAATATCTCCACTGACTTGGCCTCCAAAAAGGATAGTGCGAGTGTATGGGATCAATGGTCAGCGCAGACTCGGTATGTGGAAGGGCCTGTTTCCCTGCTGTATCTCTAAAGTCTAAAGTCTACCTAGTCAGCTCCCTCTGATAATCACTGATGTTATTAGTCAAGATTGGGTCAAGGAAAGAGCGTTCACGTCGCAGCCTTGTTTCCACCAATCTTTCCACCGCCACACACAAGAAGTGACAAGACACACACCATTGTACGCAGATGCCGAGAAGTGTGCTCAGCTCTGGCTGAACAACTTTTAATCTTGTGTGCGGATTCAATAAGAGAGAAGTCAGGATTGCCCCTTGCAGGCAGTGAAACGGTAGGAAACATTAGGAAATGTTCAAAGTTTAGACCTATTCCCAAGCCAATGAGCACCAAGGGAAAATCAGGGTCCTGTACATCTTCCTCAGTTGAAAGTTAATTGGTTAATGTAAGATAATAAGGGAGAAAGAAAATAACAGTTTAATTTATTCAGTCTTTTTCCTCAACCAAACCCTCTTTCAAAGTTTTGAGCCCATGTCTGAAACTCAAATGCAGACACAAAGGACTGTCGATGCTGGTTTACAGAAAAAAGACACTAACTTCTGGATGAAGTTTCCAGACCCAAAATGTCACTTATCTATGTCCATCAGAGATGCAGTCTGACCCACTGAATTACTCCCAACACTTTGTGTCTTTGTCTGAAACTCAAATACTTTACTGAGTCAGGAATTGGCCTAATTACTTTCAGAATGCCCCAAATATATTGGCATTTGTTGTTGGTCTCTCAGGAGAAGAACAAAACATGAGATACAGACAGAGGATTTTCAGAACGCATTGTCCATGCTGGCTACAAGAGGGCTTCCCAGCCTAGTCCTGCTTCACAACTCTCGTTGCTCAATAGCTGTGTAGTTTATGCAAATAAAGTGCTAACTTAAATGCCCTTTCAATACAATAAGTGTTTAGGCCTTAGAGTTAGGAGTTTTAAACGTTGAATTTCAGACCCTTGCTACCCATTAGGTGAAAAAAACCCACAATATCCTTGACACCCATCTAATCCTTCTAACAAATTATTTCCCCCGGTTACTGACCTTGATGATAATAGAAAGGATTTATTAATAAGCCAATTATTTTGGACTTCTTCATAACTATTCACCAATTTCCATTTGGCTTCCAAAGAATATTATCCCTGTCCAGTCAATCTTTCTTTATAACTGGAAAATTCAGGAACATCTTAATACATTTCCTCTGTACCTTCTCAAGTGCTATCTCACCCGTAAGGACTGCTGGGGTCCCTGGATGGATGTGAGGGAGGAAGTATAGGACAGGTATTTCATCTACTGCGGTTGTCAGGGAAGGTATCTGGGAGCGGTTGGTTTGAGTGTGGAAGGATGAGTGAACCAAGGAGTTGCAGAGGGGTAGGGTAGGAACATTAGACTGGCGGTGGGATCATGCTGGAGGTGATGGAAATTTGCAGAGGATAATGTGTTGGATGTGGAGGCTGGTGGGGTGAAAGGTGTGGATCGGGGGGGACTCGATCTTTGTTCTGTCTGGGGGGGAAGGGGAGCCAAACCAGAACTACAGGACAGAGAGGAAATGCAGGTGAGGGATACATATATAACAGTGGGGGTGGGGGTGACCACATTTACTAAAGAATGAGACATCTTGGCTGGCATGGGCAAGCTGGGCCAAAGGACCTGTTTCCATGCAGTATTAATCTATGACCAGGAATTTGCATCTATTTCATGCTGAAATCCTATATTAAATTGTTAGACTGTACACTTACAGTCACAATACACTCCCAAAACTGCCGTCATTTCGCATTGTATTTCCTACACGAGATGATATCAACATGCACGATGCCCTTTCAGTGTTTATTGACAAAAATTGGATCAAATGGTCACAACCAAAACCTTCCCTTTCAATAAAAAGTACATGCATGTTGTTTATAATGCCCCACTAAAACATGTTTTTACATTTTATCGCAACCATTTAACGGAGAAGAAAATATTTAAATGATATATCATGATATTATTAGAAATAGTGAGACAGTATCACTGTTTATGATACTCCAGAAGGCATGTTTTTAGAAAAACAAGTGCTGGAGGAACCCCAACATCTGGGCAGCATCTGGGATGGGAATGGACAGGTGACATTTTAGGTTGGGACCTTTGTTCAACTGATTGTAGAAGGGGGAAGAAAGCTGGAAGAGAAGGTGAGAATGGGATAAAGTCTGGCAAACAATATGTGGACACAGGTGAAGGGGTTCTGGTTGGCAAAAGAGTGGAGTAAGTGACAAAGAAGATAAAAGGGCATCAGATAAGGGGACTGAAATATAAAGGAAGGAGAAGGAATGTTGGTGAAAGGGAACAGGGAGTAGAGGAGAGGGGGAATGGGAAAGGACTGGGATGCGAGATACAATGGGAGAAATGGCTGTGTACTGGAGTGGGGGTAGGGGAGAGAGAGGGGGTACAGGGGTTTAGTGATAGGATAGAATTAGGCTGTTCAGCCCATCGAGTCTACTCCTCCATTCAATCGTGGCCAAATTGAAAACAGATGATTCATTGTTCATACTGTTGGGTTCATACTGTAAGCTACCTAAGGTGCTACACCTTCATCTTGTGTGTGATTGCATTCTGTCAATGCAGAAGGTGAAGGGTAGAAATGTTGGTATAGGAGTGGGAAGGAGAGTTAAAATGATTAGCAACCAGGATATTGCTTGTATTTTTTTTATCTTCTTTGGGTGTCAGGGGTTATGGGGAGAAGGCAGGAAAATGATATTAAGGGGGGGTAGTTAGATCAGTTACGGTTGAATGGAGGAGTAGACTCAATGGGCTGAAGGGCCCAATTCTATCCTATCACTTGTGAACATAAACTATCTGACTTGGTCTGTACAAATTCTTCCAAGACAGTCCCTCCAGAATGAGTTCTGAAGTGGCTAATGAAGGTAGTGTGGGAAGGACAGACTCATTGATGGGTGCGGTAGGTGAACTGGTAGTTTGTGAAATGTTGTATGCTTGCTATATTTAACAGGGTGCTCCCAATTTATGGTCTCGAGCTTCCCGATACCATCTATGAATGGTTATGGGCCAGAAATTCCCAGGACCCTTTTGGTTGTTGCACTTATTCAAGCAGATCGTTTCATCTTTTTCTCTGACCTTTTGGTAACCTCCTCCCATAGCAGAGCTTACAATATATTAACGGTTGCAGGAGTCTGTTACTGGGCGAGCAAAGAGCATGTTCCGAGTGAGAGTAACTGGGGCTCCATTACAGGGAATGCAGGCCTGGGAGAAGATACTGATTGATATGTTTCTATTTCACAGAGAATCTTCAGATACAGAGCTCTCCTCATAATATACTTAAAGGGAAACTTGGAATGAAAGTGTTTTGCACAATCTGTACATATCCAACCCTGTCTGTAGGTTCCAAAATGTGCTTCCATTAATATTCCTGACCTGACCAACTCACTCTTTATTAATTTTTTTCAGATGTAAACTTCTTCCCAGAGTAGATTGGTATTTATTGCTAAAGGGCCTGTCCCGCAGGCTATTTTTAGGCGACTATAGGCGACTAGGCTGTCGCCACATGGGTGTCGCCTGTATGGTCGTGAGTAGTCTCCTCAGTCGCCCAAAGAGACATAGCGTCTTTCTGGTCGCCGCTGGATTTTAAACAAGTTTAAAAAAATTTAGCAACAGTCGGTGACAGTGGGTTTGGTGCCAATGAGTGTAGCTTGACTTCTCCTGATGTAGGTGCTGTCGTAGTTGTCGCCAGGTTAACGTAGATTGTCGCCAGGTGACGCGGGTTGTCGCCGGTGCTGACTTCAGTTTTTCTTTGTTGTTAAAGCAATGATTCAATTTCAAATTTTATGTCGAAGGGCGGTCCAGTTGCCGGTTTTTCAGCGACCTGCTACGACTATGACAGTCGCCTAAAAAAAGCTTAAGTGGGACAGGCCCTTAAGTACATGCTATTTTAAACTCTATTATTTTAAACACGCAAGTAATTATTCTCAAAGACATTATATGACTCCAATTTGCACTTTACTTTGATAACATCTTATCTTTAACAGGGAGCACTTATTGATAGGGTAATCTTTTGAAAATAACCTTGCAATTCCAACTGATACCTGAACAAGTTTTGCCATCTGATCCTAAAACAGATCCTGGTGGACAGAGGCAGATTGCTCCCTCAGACGTCTGTGTGCAGTCATGGCTGCAGTCAGTGTGATTTTCCAAACACGGAGTAAGAGCTAGTGAATAAAGAAAATACAGCAGTAATGAAGTGAACATCTTTCAACAGTTATTTCAACATGTTGCCACACAATAAAATGCCTTTTCCTCATTAGTGAGAAATATTACATCTTGATTGATTGAAATTCACAGCATGGAAATGGGTCCTTCAACCCACCAAGTCCATGTCATCCATCAATCTTAGTTCATAAGGGATAGGAGTAGAATTAGGCAACTCAGCCCATCAAGTCTACTCCGACATTCAATCATGGCTGATCTATCTCTCCCTCCTAACCCCATTCTCCTGCCTTCTCCCCATAACCTTTGACACCCGTACTAATCAAGAATCTATCTATCTCTGCCTCAGAAATATTCATTGATTTGGTCTCCACAGCAATGTTTTATGTTATACCATTTTTGCATTCTCTCCTTGCACACTAAGGAAAATTTACAGAGGCCAATTGAACTACGTATATTAAAAATATTAAAAGCCTGTAAAGAAAATGGAGTAAAAAATGTCCTTAACTTTGAATGCAGATGAATTTCTATTATTGCAACTTACGAATATGACGTCTGTTCTAAGCAATGTAGGTCAAGGCAAGAGTTCATCATGTAAAAAAATGGAAGAGATGATGGCAAAGTTGCAAATGGTTCTGTATTGGTCAAAGTTGCAATGTGAAAATCATAGAATCATAGAAAATAGGTGCAGGAATAGGCCATTCGGCCCTTCAAGCCTGCACCGCCATTCAATATGATCATGGCTGATCATCCAACTCAGTATCCTGTACCTGCCCATCTAACTCCCTCTTAAATACAGCCAATGAACTGGCCTCAACTACCCTCTGTGGCAGAAAATTCCACAGATTCACCACCCACTGTGTGAAAAATTATTTTCTCATCTCGGTCCTAAAAGACTTCCCCTTATCCTTAAACTGTGACCCCTTGTTCTGGAGTTCCCCAACATCGGGAACAATCTTCCTGCATCTAGCCTGTCCTAACCCCTTAAGAATTTTGTAAGTCTCTATAAGATCCCCCCTCAATCTCCTAAATTCCAGCAAGTACAAGCCTGGATAGACTGAATGGTCCGAAAATAGACTGAATTCTCACGATAAATCCAATTTCAATGTCTTCTCTAGGCATTTCACACCATTGACATGGAAGTCAAGCTATGTTTTTTTGTATCATAACTTGATGGGTGTATTCAGCCAACAATGAATTAAAGAGTTTAAGAAGGAACTGCAGATGCAGGAAAATTGAAGGTAGACAAAAATGCTGGAGAAACTCAGTTGGTGAGGCAGCATCTATAGAGCGAAGGAAATAGGCAACGTTTCGGGCCAAAACCCGTCTGAAGAAGGGTTTCGGCCCAAAACTTTGCCTATTTCCTTTGCTCCATAGATGCTGCGACACCCGCTGTGTTTCTCCAGCATTTTTGTCTACCTTCAATTTTCCTGCATCTGCAGTTCCTTCTTAAAATCATTAATTCATTGTCGGCCTCTACCAATGAATTATAGAGCTCGTTGATCACACCTACATGTCCATTAAAATTAAATGAAGACTATGGTTATAGGTATATATGTTAGGGCACAGAAATGCATGTTTTATTTTTGCTGAAATTATTAATCTTATGAATAAATCTGAATAATGTTCTTTGTGACTGTGAAATGTTTTGTGATCACTGTAGATTGATGTTGCATGTTAACCAATCACACACCAGCCAGCATCTCTAACTCCAACCCACCGTAATACTCATACTAATACTATTTCCCAGCACCGACAGTTGGAGCAGCCAGGATGTGTTAACAACTAATCATCCTTCATGCTGTTAAGTTTCAGTGCTGATTAAAGATGTCTTTGAATCATGTACTGAGTCTGGAAGTCATTTACATGGTGTCAGAAGTGGGATACCCTCATCGCTACGAGACGTGTACTTCAAAGAGGCACACAGCGTTCACCCAGGAGCCGACGCCACTCTGGCACGCGCCCGTAGTCTGTTCTACTGGCCGGGAATGGCCAGCTACATCCGGGACCGCGTAGCCTCCTGCCCCGCTTGCAACAGCCTTGCGCCTCATCAGCAGCGACAGCCCCTTCTGCAACAACCTCCACCAGCTCTGCCCTGGACGTCGCTGGCGGCGGACATTTTCGAATGGTGCGGGAAGCACTACCTCGTTCTAGTCGACTCCTTTTCTAACTGGTTTGAACTAGACCAACTGACCTCCCTCACATCGGAGATGGTCATCCAGAAGCTGAAAAGACACTTCTCTACCTTTGTGCTCCCGTCAGCCTGAGAACCGACAACAGTCGGCAGTTCACCAGCCACATGTTCAAGCTTTTCGCAGACCGATGGAACTTCCAGCACGTCACAAGCAGTCCCGAGTATCCACAGAGTAATGGACTCGCTGAACGCGCTGTCAGAAGCGCCAAACACTTGCTGGAGCGAGCACAGATTTCAAAGTCAGACGTTTATCTCGATCTCCTGAATCTCAGAAATGTTGCCAGGGACGGAACCCTGGGATCGCCGGCACAGCAACTGATGTCGAGATTGCCGAGGCCTCAGGTACCCATCGCTCAACAGCAACTGGTTCCTCAGGTGCTGAAGCCCGCCACTATCCAGAAACGTCTACCAGAGAAGCACGATATCCAGAAACAGTCATCCGACAGTTCCAGCAGTCCACTCAAGCCTCTACCTCCGGGTCAGGTCGTCCGCCTACGAACTTCAACTAGACATTCCCGTCTGGGCACTGTTATCAACCCGACTGACGAGCCACGGTCGTATCTGGTTGACTGTGAGGGAGCGGTGTACCGGAGAAGTCGACAACACCTGCTTGCTGTGAGGGAGCCTCGCCCACCGCCTGCTGGTCCCTATGCTCCACCAGCTCCAGTTCCAGCCGCCTCTTGCAATGTCTCCCACCCGTCCCCGCATGCCTTGCACCCCTCCACGTCCCGCGGTCTCCACTAACCACGGGGCCTCACCCACCGCATGTTTCCCCTTTCGGTCACCACAAGCCTCCATCACAACATTCTCGCCTCCAGGCTCTCCGTCTCATATTTCAGGCGAGGGGGGGGAGGGTTTGGTCCGCACGCGCTCGGGGCATGTTAGTAGACCACCAGACAGATATGGCGAGTATGTTTAACTCCATGTTTAACCCCATGGCATGAGTGCCCTTTCACACTTAACCTTTGGAGGGGAGAATGTAGATTGATGTTGCATGTTAACCAATCACACACCAGCAAGCATCTCTAACTCCACCCCACCGTAATACTTATACTAATACTATTTCCCAGCACCGACAGTTGGAGCAGCCAGGATGTTAATCATCCTTCATGCTGTTACGTTTCAGTGCTGATTAAAGATGTGTTTGAATCATGTACTGAGTCTGGAAGTCATTTACAATCACTTTATAGATTTGTACTAACAGCATGTATCTTGGGAAATCCACACGAGCTAATTGATGATTAATAAATGGTCAATATGTGAAAGTAGTTATAACCATGAGATTGATAACATAGATGTGTTTATGAAGCAATTTAAGTACATGAGAAGCGGGAAATGGAAGCAAGTGTGAATGAGGAGGACGCGCAGAATGTTAAGACTATTATTGAAACACATATTTCTACCTATTCCTTGAAATAACTAGAGCATGGTTTGGCTCATAGTTACATTTCCCGACTATCTAAAGGGGCTGTCCCACTTGGGCGACCTAATTGGCGAGTTTAGAAGAGTTTGAAAAAATGACATGTTGAAGACCTCCTTCGACCATGTAGAAGACCTCCTTCGACCTCCTTCGATTATGTTGAAGACCAGCTATGACTAGCTACGACTAACTTCGGGAAAATTGGACACCGAATAGTGGAGAGTGAAGGACGACCTCCTTCGATCTCCTTCGACCTCACTTCGACTATGATGAAGACTATTTACAACTACCTCCGACTACCTTTGACCACCCTCGATTACCTACGACTAACATGCCGACCTACTACGACTAAACCTAAGAGTAAAAAAAGTATAGATTTTTTCCATGGCGACCTTTTTTTACTCGCGGGCACTTTTTAACATGTTGAAAAAATTGCCGCGACCTAGCTGAGGCCTCGACTACGCGGAGACCACTCTCGAGCATGAAGGAGAATTACAAAGACCTCCTACGACCTCGTGCCGACCATGCTGTTAGTGTTAGTGTTAGGTGTGAGGAGGATGCTAGGAGGCTGCATTTAGGAGACTTAGATAGGCTGGGTGAGTGGGCAATTGCATGGCAGATGCAGTATAATGTGGATAAATGTGAGGTTATCCACTTTGGTGGCAAAAACAGGAGGGAAGACTATTATCTTAATGGTGGCAAATTAGGAAAAGGGGAGATGCAACGAGGCCTGGGTGTCATGGTACACCAGTCATTGAAAGTAGGCATGCAGGTGCAGCAGGCAGTGAAGAAAGCAAATGGTATGATAGCATTCATAGTGAAAGGATTTGAGTATAGGAGCAGGGAGGTTCTACTGCAGTTGTACAGGGTTTTGGTGAGACCACACCTGGAGTATTGCGTACAGTTTTGGTCTCCAAATCTGATGAAAGACATTCTTTCCATAGAGGGGGTACAGAGAAGGTTTACCAGACTGATTCCTGGGATGTCAGGACTTTCATATGAGGAAAGACTGGATAGACTTGGCTTGTACTCGCTAGAATTTAGAAGACTGAGGGGGGGATCTTATAGAAACTTACAAAATTCTTAAGGGGTTGGATAGGCTAGATGCAGGAAGATTTTTCCCAATGTTGGGGAGGTCCAGAACAAGTGGTCACAGTCTAAGGATAAGGGGGAATTCCTTTAGGACCGAGATGAGGAAAACATTTTTCACACAGAGATTGGTGAGTCTCTGGAATTCTCTGCCACAGAGGGTAGTTGAGGCCAGTTCATTGGCTATATTTAAGAGATAGTTGGATGTGGCCCTTGTAGCTAAAGGGATCAGGGGGTATGGAGAGAAGGCAGGTACGGGATACTGAGTTGGATGATCAGCCATGATCATATTGAATGGCGTTGCAGGCTCGAAGGGCCGAATGGCCTACTCCTGCAACTATTTTCTATGTTTCTATGTTTTTATGCTGCGAGTATGAGTCGAGGGCAAACTCGCCAGAACTCGCGGATTAGGTTGCCCAAGTGGGACAAGCCCTTAAGGAGTAACAATGTGGTTGTAAAAGAACATTCTGCATCAAGCAATAGTAATTGCAAAAAAAAAAACTCACAAAATTGACATAGTCCCTAAATTTATATATGAGATTTCATAATAATGATAATTTTGAAAACAATTCTGAAGAGAGCCTATTCTTGGGATAATGAGCACCTGTCAGTCTTTATTTTTGTGGAGAGCTTTTTAATCAGTGAGCTGTAATGTATTAGTTTATCATCTTGGATATTTCTTTGTGGGATGTGATGGTTCCTTATCAATCTATTACATAAATTACCCTTATCTTCATGTATGAAACCAGGTAATAGCTCAGGATTCTCTACAATAAATTCTGTGTAGGATGGATCTGCAGATGCTGGTTTAAACCGAAGGTAGACACAAAATGGTGGAGTAACTCAGCGAGAGAATCAGCATCTCTGGATAGAAGGAATGTGTGACGATTTGGTTTGAGACCCTTCTTTAGACTTCATGTCTCAACCTGAAATGTCACTCATGCCTTCTCTCCAAAGATGCTGCCTGCCCGTTGAGTTACTCCAGCATTTTGTGTCTCTCTTCACAATACATTCCGTGTTCGATATGCCTATTACTATGCAACCATATTTTGATATTTTCTTTTTCAGCATAAAATAACATTATGCATTTAATAACACAACCATTTAAGCTCCAGCCCGCGATTTGTCACCGAGGCATTTAAAGATTGAAAATAACACACCCCATGAAGAAGGTCAAAGGAATAGGAATAAATATCTAATAAAAGGAGCAAGTTTTCATTTTTGAATTATGTTTTTCCTTAGAGCATTTAGATATATGGAGTCATGCAGCACGGAAACAGACTCTTTGACACAATCTGTCCATGCTGCCTTCTTCTTCTTCTTCTTGCGTATGGCGTGCACAGCCTAAAGTTGTAGGACAACTTGATTTTACTTATTTGATCTTACTTGATTGTGCATGCCAGGTTGATTGCATTCGTCAAAACAGGGCGGACCACGTGAAGTTTGCAATCTCCCACCCCATTCATGCTGCCCAACATGCTCCATCGAAGCTCAACCCACTTGGGAACAAACTTCACTTTAATTAATACAAAAGGCTATCTGGATGTTGGAGATGCTGGATGAAGATTTGCGAAGGGCATGATTTAATGGCAACCCTAGGGGTCAATTTTTTCACAGAGGATGTTGTGGAAATGGAACAAGTTGGCCGCTAGCAAAGGTAGTTGAGGCGGGTTCCATGAGAGTATTTAAAAAAACACTTGGACGGGTACATGGATAGGAAAGGTTCAGTGGGATATGAGTCAAAATTAACAATTGGGACTAGTTTAGATGGGGCATCTTGATCTGCATGGGCAAGTTGGGCCGAAGGGCCTTGTGTATGATTCTATGGCTCTACCTGGATGCTAGAGGTCTGCATGTTGAAAGGTTCCTCATTGGTAATTGCAAGGAAAGGTACATTTACAAAATACTTACCCTGACATGTTTTCATATCGGGCTGCAGTGCGAACCCCTTTGGGCAGAAGCAATGGTAAGAGCCTGGGACATTTTCACATCCCAAGGTGCACCCATGGTTCCAAAAAGCACATTCGTTGACATCTGAGGAATGAAAGTGCACAAGTCAGAAGCAGGAAAGGTTGCATGAAGATTTTATCTGGAGCTAAGCAAAGCGAAAGAACAACATTGTGCAGAGTTACTGACTGAATACAGGGGTATAGGGATGGACAGGACTGGAGGGAACAATCATATAACTCCTTCAAAGCCAACACATTGATTATAGGCCAAGTGGCTTACTTTTATGCAGCATGACCTAAAGTTGGGCAGTCACGATACGACACGATACGATAGAACGTTATTTATCCCAGGTGGGAAATTGATCTGCCAACAGTCAGAAAAGCACAAAATATATGAAACATGAGATTAAAGTGGCGAGTGGAAAGGATTGGGGATGTGCAAATATTGGGGGAGTGTGGGGAGGGGTGGGGAGGGGAGTCAGTCTCAGTCTATGGTCTCAGGGGGGAGGAGTTGTACAGTCTGATAGCCACAGGGAAGAAGGATGTCCTGTGATGTTCTGTCCTGCATCTTGGTGGAACCAGACTGTTGCTGAAGGTTGGCCAGTGTGTCATGGAGGGGGTGAGCTCAGATGTGTAGATTGACAATGATCATCTTTAAAAGCCCATTTGGAAAAATATTCCAGATGATACAGATGGGAATGATGTGTATTGGCTGTTGCTGATGCTGTTTGGTCTTTTCATCCTCACCACTAGCTCCCTCTCCCCACTATCACCACTATCCCACTCAATGTTAAGTAGAACTGCTGAAGCAAATCCATTCAAATGTATTACTGAAAAGATAGCAGATTGATATTTTGGGGGATTGTTTGCTGATGATTAAATACCATTTATAATATCCAGGGAAAATTATCCAGATACGGGTTGCCTGTATTGGTTGTGGCAGTTTTGCTCAGATCTGCCGATTGTTGATGTAGCAATTTCGTGCACATATGTGTATTTCTATTCTGAAACCTGCTGCAATTGAGAAAGAAAATATCCTGGAACGTTTTGTTTATCCAAAGTTGTCAACTTCATAATCTAATCAAATAGTTGATTTTCTCATTGAAAAGAAAAATTACAGTAAGTATACTCATAAAACAGTGCTTCCGTAACCTTCGTAGATAAATATGGAAATGTAGGAGATTTTCTCTATTGCATGGAACATATAAATAGCCCAGTTCATATGTACCAGAGCCTGTGACTTTCTCCATTAAATTCCTGGATGGAAAACGAAGTTCTCAAGAATGCCCCTGAGCCCTGGAAGGTGTAAGTAGAATATTCTACCTCTATCACACATTCACAATAGTTAGTGCATCTTTTATCATGTCATGCTTTCATGGTTGGAAGTGTATGGGACAGAGGCCATTTGTTCCATTCTATTGCTCTCATCTCTGGCTTTACAACCAGAGCAACCTATGTCGATTGTTTGGATATGATGCAAACAGTACATAAGGTGAAATATGATGGCAATGTGCAATTTGTATGTATGTGACCATCACGCACATATATATACAACTAGCAGCCCATAGAATATAGAACATAT
Source organism: Okamejei kenojei (assembly GCA_035221665.1). Classification (NCBI taxonomy): domain Eukaryota; kingdom Metazoa; phylum Chordata; class Chondrichthyes; order Rajiformes; family Rajidae; genus Okamejei; species Okamejei kenojei. The sequence goes on along the minus strand of CM069131.1, from coordinate 13,337,464 downwards.
AACAGTCCAGCACGGGAACAAACACTTTGACCTGCAATGCCTGTGCAGAAGGTGAAGCCAACCCGTATACAGTATATGTGCACATGAACCATATCCCTCCATTCCCTGCATATTCCATGTGCCTATCCAAAAACCTCTTAAACACCACCATTGTATCTGCATCCACCACTACCCCTGGCAGCGCATTCAAGGCACTCACCACCCACTATATAAAAAATGCCTCGCACTTTGCCTTTAAATTTTTCTCCTCTCAGCATAAAGCTATGCTCCTCTTGTCTTTGTCTTTGGTATTTCCACCCTGAGAAAAAGGGGCTGATTGTCTATGTTATCTATGCCTCTTAGAGTAAAGGTTGAGGGGACACCTGATAGAAAATGATAAGACCAGAGAAAACAATCCAAGTGTATCCAACCTCTCCTTGTAGCTAATACCTTCTAATCTAGGCATCATTCTTTTAAGCCTCTTCTGCACCCTGTCCAAAGACTCCACATCATTCCTGCATTGGGGTGAAGATAACTGCACGCAAAATTCCAACTGTGCCCTAACCTAAGATCTTTAAAGCTGCATCATGATTCTCTGACTCATATACTCAATGCCCTGAATAATGAAGACAGGCATACAGGTGCCGTATGGGCCTGTCCCACTTAGGCGACTCTTTAGGCGGCTGCCAGGGACTAGTTTTAATGGAATTCACCTATGACACCCTGGCGACAACCTACGACAACATCAACGTACGACAACGTACGACAACCTACGACAGCAACAATTGTCGGCACTGTCGCCGAAAAATTTTCAAAATGTTCAACATGCAACATGTTGAACATTTTGCAGTCGCCTGTAGTCGCCCAAAAAATCGCCTAAGTGGGGCAGGCCCATTATTTACCACTATTTCTACCTATGCTGCCACTTTCAGGGAGCTATGGACTTGGACCTCAATATCCCTCTGTACTTCAAGTGTCTCGCCATTAATTGTACATTTTCCCCTTTCAATTGACCTCCTGAAGAGCAACACCACACACCTGCTTGGATTAAACTCCATTTGCCATTTCTCCGCCCATTTCTACAGCTGATCCATATCCCCCTATATACATTGACAGCCTTCCTCACAGTCTACTACTCCAGCAATCTTGGTGGCATCTACAAATTTAACTAACCAACCCTTCTACGTTTATGCCCAAGTATTTTTTTTTTAAATCACGCACAACAGAGGTCCGTGCACAAATTCTTGTGGAACTACACTGGTCACAGACGTCCAGCCTGAAGATTGTTCTTACACTGCAACTTGCACTGCGTTCTATCAGAAAACCAGTTCCAAATCCACACAACTAAGATGCTGTGAACTCCAGGCATCTTAACCTTTTGGATCAGCCTATCATTTTAGGGTGATTTTATCAAATGATAGTTAGGAGTCCAGGTGGGACACAGGGGGGGGGGGGGGGGGGGAGATGCATATTTCCATTCAGCAGTCGTTTGTAAGTTATAATTGAGTTTTAACTCTCTCAGTTGCTAATCATTTTAACTCCCTTTCCCATTCCCATACTTACCTATCTCTAATGCTGGAATGAGGCCACACACAAACTAGAGGAACAGCGCCTCATATTTCACTTGGGTAACTTGTAATCCAGCAGTATGAATTAGAATGCTCTATTTTTAAGTAACTTCTACCTACACTCCCTTCCTCTCCCCCTGTCTGCCTTTCTCCACCCTAGTCATTTAATCAGTTTCATAGTTCACCACAGTGCATCCCCTTGAGACTACACCTTCCCTGGCTAACAATACCATGGCTCCACCCTACCTGAGGGCATTTGTTTTGCTGGCCCTGTTGGTCCTGGTCTGTTCCCGCCTCCAGCTTTTCACCGCCCCAGTCTGAAGAAGGGTCCCAATCTACCCTTTTTCTCCAGAAAAGCTGCCCAACCTGTTGAGTTACTCCAGCACGTTGTGTTTATCTTTGTCAAGTCAAGTCAAGCTTATTTGTCACATACACATGAACAAGATGTGCAAGCGCTATGAACATCGCTAGGAACGTTGCCATTCAATGCTATGAACATTGAATGTTCTCATTTTAGGCAACCTCTCACAAATCCTCTCCTCTCCCCTCCCTCCCCTCCCCCCACCCTTTCTCCACCAATTCCTCCCACCATCTCCCTCGTGTCCCACCCTCCATTTCTCCCTCCACGATTTAATTGTGATTAGAAATCACTCCTCCCTTTTAGTGAATGTCCTTAATGCCGCTGCATCTGGCACCAGGCGTGGAACTGCCACATATCGTGGACAGCGTAAGGTAGAAAATGGATTGTAGTTCATAGTTTTGTGGTTGTGGCAGAGCGTTAACCACAGAAGTTGAGATTCTTTATCACGCAAGTATGTCGTGCCTCTTGGGGTAAGGTTTACCTCTACAAGATTGCTGATCATCACTGAGAACATAACCATCTTTACACTTGCAGCACTTTCCATTGAAGCTTTTCTTGCAAACGCTTCCTGTTTCATTTTCTGTGGAAAAGTTTATTATAATGTTAAAATTTCAAAGTTAATCTAACGCATTCATTCACAAAATGTACAAAAATTACTAATTTCTGGCCAGAAATTTTTAAGATAATCTCGAATGTAGTTAATGCAAATTTATTTCCAGACTCAAAATTAATTATATTGGGAATATTAGAAATGGATCAGATACTAACAACACAACAAATAATTTTTATTGGTTATAGTTTAATAATTGGTAAAAAATTAATACTAAGATTTTGGAAAGGTCCCATATCCCCCACAATCAAAATGTGGATTACAGAAATGTCGGAGACACTACACCTGGAACGATTAAGACTTGTCCTAATCGACAGGTTAGATCAATTCAGAGGAATATGGTTTCCATTTATTGAATATTTAAAGGGTTAAGGTGGTCCGGTTCGAGGCCATGACTGAAGCCTGAATGAAGGAATAGATGAAAAATTATATACAATAGATCATGAATATTTCTCCAATGAAGAATATCTTGCTTAATACTCCACTCATTTTATTTATCTCTTTCTTATTTATTTTTCTTTTTATTACCTATCTTTATTTCCTACTGTTATAAAATAAAAAAAAATATAGAAGCATAAATAAGATTGACTGTAAATTTTAAAAATATTAAGAATGTATGTAACGAATAATATTTTCTTTTTTTTTGATTTTATATTATTTCTTCTTAATATGTAATTACTTCTAATAAAAATATTTTACAAAAAAAAAAAAAAATTTCAAAGTTAACAAGGCTCAATAACTCTAATTTAGCCCAGTGTTTCCCAATAAATGGCAGATAACGGAAACCAAGGCATTGAATTTTCCAGATGTGTGACTCCTTTCCTCTGAGTTTGATTAGGAAGAGATTGTGAATATAATATGAATGAGTTGCAGCAGCTTTGAAAATAAATGAGAAGAAAATGATGAGGCTTCCATGAACAAGACCAGGCTAGGAGAGTGTACCCAAAGTAACCGCCACCTTGCCTCTATGAATGACATGAGAGCCTATAAATCTAAGGATAGTGAAATAGGGCAATTATTTCAACAATTCAAACTAAATTTTAGTTTTAGTTTAGTTTAGAAGTACAGCACGGAAACAGGCCCTTTGGCCCACCGGGTCTGTGCCGACCAGCGATCCCCGCACATTAACACTATCCTATGCACACTAGGTACAATTTAAATTTACAACAAGCCAATTAACTGAGAAACCTGGGCGTCTTTGGAGTGTGGGAGAAAACCAAAGATCTCGGAGAAATCCACACAGGTCACGGGGAGAACGTACAAACTCTGTACAGACCGCAACCTGAAGTCGGGATTGATCCCGTGTCTCCGGCACTGGGAGCACTGTAAGGCAGCAACTACCGCTGCGCCACCGTGTCGCTCATTCAAGAGATGCGGACTTTACAGGTTGAGCGATTGGTTAATTGCCATTCCTGGTAGCCATCAAGAAGGTCCTTGAACCGCTGCACTCCTTGAAGTGGGGGTATACTCACAATGCTGTTGAGGAGGGTGTTACTGGGTAGTAAAGGTTTGGAGGGATATGGGCCAGACACAAGCAAGTGGGACTAGCTTGGTTAGGCATGGATGTGTAGGACTGAAGGGCCTGTTTCCATGCTGTATACCTCTATGACTTTGCTGTAATATTTTAAATAGCCAAACAGTTCCTATTTGTCTATTAGTCATTAATAATGGCCATTAAATAGCAGCAGTCATTAGCAGCAGATTAATCAATTAAGTTGGATCCTTACTCGAAACATTGTCTAGAAACAAAGAACTGCAGATGTTGGTTCGTACCAAAGATAGACGCAAAGTGCTGGAGGAATTGAACGGGTCAGCCAGCATCTCTGGAGAAAAAGGATGGGTGACATTTTGGGTTGGGACGCTTCTTCAGGATCTAATTCGGAAACATTGTCTGCCCATTTCCTCCTCACATACTGCCCGACCATCCATTCCTCTATCAGTTACTCTATATTCCAACATCTGCAGTCTCTTGTGTTTCCATTGGTAGCGGGTTGTTGGATGAATGCACGTACCTGATAATTGTGGGTCTGTTTCAGCTGTCGGCTGGCGGGATGGATGCACCACTTTCAGATCAGCTGGCGGCTGAAAAGACCGTCTAGGGTTGATGACTACTATGTCCTTCCCAGTGAACTTGTTGGCTCGGCGAATTGTGCCCGTCTTCCAATCTGAGTAGTACACGTGCTCCTCAAAAAGAGAAATTCCAAATGGCCAGTGGCTATGTGGAAAGAAGAGGAAAAGCTGTCAAGTTGGAAAGGGTGCAGAGATGATTTACGAGGATGTTGCCAGGACCCGAGCGCCTGAGCTATAGAGAGAGGATGAGCAGGCTAGGACTATTCCTTGGAGCGTAGGAGGATGAGTGGGTGATCTTAGAGAGGTGTAAAAAATCATGAGAGGAATAGATCGGGTGGACACACAGAGTCTCTTGCCCAGTGTAAAGGAATCGAGAACCAGAGGACACAGGTGAAGGAGGAAAGATTTAATAGGAACCTGAAAGTTAATCTTTTCATGCAAAGAGTGGTGGGTGTATGGAACAAGCTGCCGGAGGAGGTAGTTGAGGCAGGTACTATTGCATTGATTATGAAACGTTTAGACAGGTACATGGATAGTAGGTAGATAAAAATGCTGGAGAAACTCAGCGGGTGAGGCAGCATCTATGGAGCGAAGGAAATGGGCAATATCTCGGGTCTAAACCCTTCTTCAGACTTGTTTAGAGGAATATGGGCCAAATGCAGGCAGGTGGGACTCGTGTAGATGGGACATGTTGGCCGGTGTGGGCAAGATGGACCAAAGGGCCTGTTTCCATGCTGTAAGATTCTATGACTCTATGACTCTATGAGAAAAGCCAAATCAATAGAAAATTTTGGATTTTGATCTACGTATGCCTTACAATTCCTTTTCATAAACCAGTCAAATGAAGGCACTTACCCCCTCATGAAAAATATTTTAGTGCAAGAGAATGGCGGAGTAGACTGGAAGGACTCAATGGCCTATTTCTGCTCCTATGACCTATGAACTTATGGACTTATGAAAGATCTGCACTCTTTTAATTACCAAATAAAGTAAATGAAGATTTGTGGGTTAGTAAGTTAATTGGCCTCTCGTGAAAGGAGTGGATGAGAAAATGAGAAAACATAGAGCTGGTGTGAACGAGTGGGAGACCTTTGGTTGGCATGGACTCAGTGCGCCCTAAGGGCCAATTCCATGCTGTATCTATAATTAAACTGAAACTGTGATGCACTGGAGAAAAAAACTAGCTTCAAAATGGAACTGAGGCACTGGACAATGGAAAATCTGATTTTTCTTCTGAAAAAAGCATTGGTGGAAAGTAATTAATGGGATGGAAAAATGACCTAACGTTCTTGTCAACAGGGTACACAAAAAGCTGGAGAAACTCAGCGGGTGCAGCAGCATCTAAGGAGCGAAGGAGATAACGTTTCGGGTCGAGACCCTTCTTCAGACTTCTTCTGAGTCTGAAGAAGGGTCTAGCCTATCTCCTTCGCTCCTTAGATGCTGCTGCACCCGCTGAGTTTCTCCAGCTTTTTGTGTACGATTCTCCAGCATCTGCAGTTTCTTCGTTAACACGTTCTTGTCAACACACTTACCGTATCAAATGTTTGATGATCTGAGCTGAGCCTCCAGTGTAGTCACATGACCCAATGCTGCTTGAGATATTCTCAGTGTCACGTTGAACCCAGTAGAGCCGTTTGTCAATGAGATCCAATGTCAAAGACTTCACTTTGGACCAGGGCCTGACAATGGAGATGGCTATTGTGGCATTTAGATTTGCACGATGAATACTCGGAACAGAACCTTCTGAAGCCCAAAACATATACCTTGGAACAAAATTAAGCAAGTTGAGTTAAAAATCTTTGTTAGATCCAAATCCAGAACCAGGGGCCACAGTTTAAGAATAAGGGGCCACACAGTTTAAGAATAACACAACAAATAATTTTTATTGGTTATAGTTTAATAATTGGTAAAAAATTAATACTAAGATTTTGGAAAGGTCCAATTTCCCCTACAACTAAAATGAGGATTACAGAAATGCCGGAGACACTACACCTGGAACGATTAAGACTTGTCCTGATGGACAGGCTGGATCAATTCAGAGGAATATGGTCTCCATTTATTGAATATTTAAAGGGTCAAGATGGTCCGGTTCGAAGCCATGACTAAAGCCTGAATGAATGAATAGATGAAGAATTATATATAATAGATCATGAATATATCTCCTATGAAGAATATCTTGTTTATTATTCCACTCAATTAATTTATCTCTTTTTTTTCTCTTTCTCTTTTTGTTCTATAACAGTATAAATAAATTTCCTACTGTTATAAAATAAAAAAAAAATAGAAGTACAAATAAGATGGACTGTAAATTTTAAATATATTAAGACTGAATGTGACAATAATATTTTCTTTTTGTATTGCCTAGATTTTATATCTGTTCTTAACATGTAATTCTAATAAAAATATTTTACAAAAAAAAAGAAAATCTTTGTTATGTTATGGAATTTCAAAGGCAGTTTGAGTGTTTGCCAGGTTGACATTAGGACAATTTGTTAACGGTTTATAAATAGTAAAGGACATTATGGATCTGTTAGTGTAGAAAAAACATGTAATGCAATTATTATGTGGAATGGTCATTTAAAAAATCTAGACTAGTATCATTGTTCTCTTTAGTGAATTCAATGTGAGCTTTAAGCAATAAATTATTCCAGGTGTAGTGTGGAATAAATGGAGAGCTTAAATCTTTCCCTATAAATACTAAGTAGTTGCCTCCATATTAGAAGGCATTGTCCTTTTTATATCCAACTATACTGGGACAATTCTGCATTAGTCTTCCAATCATTGATAAATTTTATTGGGTTACTCAATGGTTGTGTGAATCTGTAAAAAAATCTCTTTGATGAGCACACATAGACAGAGAAGGCTTTTAAATACTAATTATGTTTCAAGTCATAAACCCGTAATCACAGAAACATAGAAACATAGAAAATAGGTTCAGGAGTAGGCCATTCGGCCCTTCGAGCCAGCACCACCATTCAATATGATCATGGCTCATTATCTAAAATCAGTACCCTGTTCCTGCTTTTCCCCCATATCCCTTGATTCCGTTAGCCCTAAGAGCTAAATTAATTATCTCTTGAAAACATCCAGTGAATTGGCCTCCACTGCTTTCTCTAGCAGAAAGTTCCACAGATTCACAACTCTCTGGGTGAAAAGGTTTTTCCTCATCTCAGTCGGAAATGGCCTACCCATTATTCTTAAACTGTGACCCCTGGTTCTGGACTCCCCCCAACATCAGGAATATTTTTCCTCCACTGCCTTCTGTGGCAGAGAATTCCACAGATTCACAACTCTCTGGGTGAAATAAAATGTCCTAATCTCAGTCCTAAATGGCCTCCCCCTTATATTTAAACTTTGACCCCATGGTTCTGGACTCCCCTAACATTGGGAACATTTTTTTAGCCATCTAGCCTGTCCAATCCCTTAAGAATTTTATATGTTTCTATAAGTACACCTCTCATCCGTCTAAATGCCAGTGAATCCAAGCCCATTCACTGGCTTGTCGACCCATTCTTTCATCATATGTCAGTCCTGCCATCCCGGGAATTAACCTGGTGAACCTACGCTACACTCCCTCAACAGCAATCTTAAAGAAAAATGGTACTAATCTACTGCCTCACACAGCCTCCAATAAATTAAAAGTGATATTTATGCCCAGTTCCCTTGGCATGAGATAGCTTAAACTCTTAAATTTTGACTATGCATCAACAGTATTTATTACAGTTTGGTTAATTTATTTGAAGGCATAAAATTATTGCAGAATTTCATCTTAATTTCCATTCCTGTTGCATATTTGGATCAAAGAGCATATCGATATCAATATGAATGGTAGGAAACCAAAGTCTCACAGTCCTACCCTTCCTCCGGTTCGACTGCCACGAAGGTGGGAAAGGTCAGATTTTTCAGAAGGACCTTGGCATTTTTGCCATGTAAGTTCGACATTTCAATGGTTCCTTTCTTCCGATCAGTCCAGATGATTGTGTTGTGCAACCAATCCACAGCAAAGCCCAGAAGACCTTCCCCCACAGCCCGTACAATCTGTGATGCAAAGAAGAAAGATTCACATTCTTCGATATTTTCTTCAAAATTGTAACAGTGCATCTTTCTTGAATTTATTTCATCCATTAATTAGCTCTTTGTTCATACTGGCGAATCTCCTTCTTTGAAGAACTGGACATCAATCGACAATTAATCAACTCATATCATTACATTAATTGGGCTCAATAATTGTGTGTGCACAATTTACATTATAACTGTGTGCCTTTCCACAGAGTTTGCAGTACAATAGTGTTGTTAGAATATTTACTGAATCATTTATGTATTTATATGTTCTTTTCACTCAAATTATACACATGGCATTTCAGCACAGCTCTAAGTTTATTAACATAGAAAATACGTGCAGGAGTAGGCCATTCGGCCCTTCAAGCCAGCACCGCCTTTCAATATGATCATGGCTGATCATCCAAAATCAGTACCCTGTTCCGGCTTTTTCCCCATATCCACTGATTCCCTTAGCCCTAAGAGCTAAATCTAACTCTCTCTTGAAAACATCCAGTGAATTGGCCATCACTGGTTTCTGTGGCAGAAAGTTCCACAGATTCACAACTCTCTGGGTGAAATATTTTTTCCTCATCTCAGTCCGAAATGGCCTACCCATTATTCATAAACTGGGACCCCTGGTTCTGGACTCCCCCAACATCAGGAATATTTTTCCTGCATCTACCCTGTCTAATCCTCTAAGAATTTATATGTTTCTATAAGATCTCCTCTCATCCAAAGATTTCAAAGGTTTCAAAGGCCTTCTAAATTCCAGCGAATACAAGCCCAGTCAACCTATTCTTTCATCATACGTCAGTCCTGCAATCCGGTAATTAACCTGGTGAACCTACGCAGCAGTCCTTCAATAGCAATATGTCTTTCTTCAAATTAGGAGACCAAAACTGCACACAATACTCCAGGTGTGGTCTCACCAGGGCCCTGTACAGCTGCAGTAGGACCTCCTTGCTCCTAAACTCAAATCCTCTCGCAATGAAGGCCAACACACCATTGGCTTTCTTCACTGTCTGTTGTACCTGTATGCCTACTTTCAGTGACAAGCACACCCAGGTCTCGTTGCGCCCCCCCTTTCCTAATCTGACTTCTTTCAGATAATAATCTGCCTTCCTGTTCTTGCCACCAAAGTGGATAACCTCACATTTATTCACATTATACTGCATCTGCCAAGCTTCTGTCCACTCACCCAACCTATCCAAGTCACCCTGCAGCCTCATAGCATCCATCTCACAGCTCACACTGCCAAGCACGGAACTCGCTATCAAAACATGGAGGGGACCTTGGAACAGGGGGGACACAAATTTTTGGCGGCCGCGCGCGCATGCGCACACTCACACACACGCGCGTGAGGCTTCGGAGGCTCAATCCAGCGCTAAATGCAGCTCAACTCTGCTTGTCTCGCCGGGTTAACCTACAGCCCTGACTGGACTGACGGGACACCAGCGCTGCTTCTCCACGCTGGCCATATTTCCCGCAAGCCCAGGCAGGTTCACCTGGTGGGACAGGCAGAGTGAGCTGGGTTTAGCGCTGTTTCTCTGTGCTGGCTGTGGGCCTGGGGGCGCCGCGCCCATCTGACTCCCGACCTCTCTGGCCACCCCTGGGGGGCACTCGGGTGGGGACGGGACGGCGCTGGAGACCCAGCCGGGATCGATCCTGGCTGCGGATAAGGCGCTGGTCTGTGCCCATCTCCCTCCTCCAATCACCGCAATCTATCCTCAGTCCCATCCCCCCACCCAATCATCATGCTGAATCATCATGTCCCGCTCCCATTGCCTGCTGACCGACGTCTCTCTCGTCCAATCGGCGTCCTCGATCAGCAGTCCCACCTCCACTGTCTCGCGGAAAGCGGAGATTTTAAAATCCGGATGACAAAAACTTGGGGGGGATGTCCCCCACCTCTCAAAACATGTGGGGGACCTGTCCCCTCTGGCTTCCCCCGGGTTTTCCGCCCCTCTGCACTGCCACCCAACTTTGTGTCATCCGCAATTTAATTCCTTCATGTAAATTGTTAAGCTAAAGATAATGAGGGAGTGCAACGAGGTTAATTTCCGGAATGGCTGGACAATCATATGTTGAAAGAATGAAGTGTCTGGGCTTGCATACACTGGAATTTAGAAGGATGAAAGGCAAATTTATTGAAATATAAGATTATTAAAGGTTTGGACACTCTAGGCAGGATACATGCTCCCGATGTTGGGGGAGTCCAGAACCAGGGACCACAGTTTAAGAATAAGGGGTAGGCCATAGGAAATGAGGAAAAACCTTTTCACCCAAAGAGTTGTGAATCTGTGAAATTCTCTACCTCAGAAAGCAGTGGAGGCCGATACACTGGAAGCTTTCAAGAGAGAGTTATTGTAGATAGCACTCTTAAAGATAGTGGAGCCAGGGGGTATGGAGAGAAGGCAGAAACGGGGTACTGATTTTAGATGATCAGCCATGATCACAGTGAATGGTGGTGCTGGTTCGAAGGGCCGAATGGCCCACTCCTGCACATATTGTCTATTGTCTATTGTTTATTGTATATATTGTAAACAACTGGCATCCCAGCACCGAGCCTTGCGGCACCCCACTAGTCATTGCCTGCCATTCTGCAAAGGACCCGTTAATTCCTATTCTTTGCTTCCTGTCTGCCAACCAGTACTCTTTCTATGTCAATAACCTACCCTCAATACCATGTGCTCCAATTTTGCACACTAATCTCGTGTGGGACCTTGTCAAAGGCTTTTTGAAAGTCCAAATACACCACATCCACTGGCTCTCCCTTATCCATTCTGCTTGTTACATCATCAAAAAATTACAGAAGATTACTTCATATCATTTAACTGATATTTATTTTTGCCTAAGATTGACACAAAAAGCTGGAGTTACTCAGCGGGACAGGCAGCATCTCTGGAGAGAAGGATTGGGTGATGTTTCAGGTCGAGACCCTTCTTCAGACTTTTGCCTAGATGGAGGGAACATGTTGATGGAATGGACAACATGCAAAACGTATCCCAGCAGCTCTTTAGATATTTGGAGGCGCACAGCCACCTCACTTTTAAAGGGGTAAAAACATTTTCAATATTTTGAACATTTTTCAACTTCCAACATGCAGGAAAAAAAGCAACACAGATTTGAGAATTGGCAAGTCAAGAGTCAAGAGTGTTTTATTGTCACATGTCCCAGAGCAGAGCAATTAAATTCTTACTTGCAGCACACACTCGCACACATACGCCCGCACATGCACACACGCACATGCGCACTGACACACACGCACACACACACTAGTGGGAGAGTCTAGAAATCTATGGAATTCATTGCCACATAGGTCTGTGGATATTTTTAACGCAGAAATTGACTGATTCTCGATGAGTAAGGGTGTCAAGGGTTATGGGGAGAAGGCAGGAGAATGGGGTTAGGATGGAGAGATGGATCATATATGATTGAAATAGACTTCAAGGGCCAATTGGCCTAATTCTTCTCCTATCGTTTATGAACATGAACTTACGAACCTGGACATCTAAGTTTCAGAATTACATCAAAGTTTACTGTAATCATTTGAAAAATTAAATGATTTCTTACTTCCTCAATTTCCTACTCTGCAGAAATTTTATGTGGTGTAGATTTATTGGGAATGGGAATAACTCATTTTATTGCTAAAATAATATACATGATTTTTTTTTCTAATTCATAATATTTAAAATCGGATGAGTATTTTTTTCTGACAAGTCAATTAAAGAATAGTGCAAACCCAAATTGATATTTGTCAATTTCATTTTGAAGAATCTGTCAGAATCATAACATGACAAAAAAAAACCCAGGACTACAGTCTGAATGTTCTGTCTTCAGATCTGTAAGTAATGATCCTCTGTAAATTGCCACTAATGGAGATGCAAATGTGAGAAAACATAGAATCAGTGTGAAAATAGACACAAAATGCTGGAGTAGCTCAGCAGGACAGGCAGCGTCTCTGGATAGAAGGAATGGGTGACATTTTGTGTCAAGGCCCTTCTTCAGACTGAAAGTCAGGGTAGAGGGAAACGAGAGATATGGAAGGGTAAGGTGTGAAAACGGGAGATCAAAGGGGATGAATTTCAAGGATCAGTGCAAATGGATGATCGATGGTTGGTGTGGACTTGGTGGGCCGAAAGGCCTGTTTAGATGCTGTGTCTATAAACTAAGTGAAATAAATAAAATGTCAGAGCTGTTCACTCACCTTTCTGTCTGTGCCATTTATGAAGGCCTGTTGCAATAGGCCTCTCTCAGTATCTGCCCAGTAGATCTTTCCATTCCTGTAGTGAAAATCCAAGAGAACTGATAGCCCGGAGTTTGTCACAATCCTCTGGTGGTTTGTTCCCTCTCTGTCAATCTTGAATATTGCATTACCATGGCTGAAGATCAGGTAAGGTGGGGGAGCTTAAAATTAAAAGAATAGACATTTATAAACTGACACACACTGGTGACTGAAAATTACTAATAAGAACAGCTGAAGAAGGGTCTCGACCCGAAACGTCACCCATTCCTTCGCTCCATAGATGCTGCCTCACCCGCTGAGTTTCTCCATCATTTTTGTCTACCTTTGATTTTTTCCAGCATCTGCAGTTCTTTCTTAAACAATCAGAACAGCTCCATTGTTTAAGATTACTGAACGGCAATGCATGGAGTGGTGGATATTTCCTAATCATTCCCATGTTGTCTGTAGTTACTGGTTGGACTTTAGACTCTTGGAATTTAGTGTTTAGTGTTCACTTCAGAATGTAGAGATAGAGCATGGAAGCACGCACCAGACCACCGTGCCAGCTAGCGACCTCACCTGTACACAAGCACTATCCTACACACCAGGGACAATTTACAAGTTTACAGAAGCCAACTAACTTATAAGCCTGTACGTCTTTGGAGTATGGGAGGAAACCGAAGCATGTGGAGAAAACCCATGTGGTCACAGGGAGAACATACAAGCTCCGTACAGACAGCACCCATAGTCAGGATCGAACCCGGGTCTCTGGCGCTGTAAAGCAGCAACTCTACCATTGCGCCTCTGCTCCGACTTAGTGAGTTCCACACGTAACTACACTGAGAAAATGGATCAAATTAGAATCTCACTAGTATAACCAATACTTAAAGTTTACGCATACCACAACATAAAGTGACTGTTCATCAAAGAGCAAGAGATTAATCATTATGGTTTGCAATATGTATTTGGCTCAGGAGAACCTGCAAATACATGTCTGCCAAAGAATCAATTTATTCGTAATCTGTAGGGAAGAACTGCAGATGCTGGTTTAAACCAAAGATAGACACAAAATGCTGGAGTAACTCAGCGGGACAGGCAGCATCTCTGGAGAGAAGGAATGGGTGACCATTCGGATCGAGACCCTTCTTCAGACTGGCCAGTCTGAAGAAGGGTCTCAACCTGAAACATTGCCCAATCCTTCTCTCCAGAGATGCTGTCTGTCCCATTGAGTTACTCCAGCATTTTCTGTCTATCTTTTGTGTGAACCACCATTAGCATTTCCTCAGCTACTGTCAATGCCCAATATGGGAAGGGCTGGAATCGCATTGGGGAGAAATAGAGTAACAGTCATCAAATATGATCATAACAACTCAAAAATAAATTGTCTCCTGTTTCAATCTTCTTGACTCGTATTCTTATTCCTGAAAAACTGAAAGTACCAATAGACAATAGACAATAGACAATAGGTGCTGGAGGAGGTCATTTGGCCCTTCGAGCCAGCACTGGCATTCATTGTGATCATGGCTGATCCTTGCAACCTTGCTACCTTGCAACCATGCTGAGCATGAATGTGATGTAACATGTAATCAAGTTTCAAATGTAACGGTGGGCGCGTAGTTTGTATCTAATAATTAACATTGCAATTTTTTTACAGCAAAAGCAAGAGTTTGAGGTATAATTTGGTAGTGCAAAATGCCGACTCAGAAGATGCCAGCTTTGTCTAAGTGAAATGTACTAAATAAAAGCCTCCTTCATGAAATAAGTATTCCCAGAACTGTGTTACGATGTGTTGCAATCTATGTTTCTATTTATAATGATTGGTATTTGACCTGAAACATTAACTGTTTTCTCTTTCCATAGGGCAGCATGGTGGTGCAGCGGTAGTGGAGTTGCTGCCTTACAGTGTTCGCAGCGCCAGTGACCCGGGGTTGATCCCAACTACGGGTGCTGTCTGTACGGAGTTTGCACGTTCTTCCCATGACCGTGTGGGGTTTCTCAGTGTAAATTGTCCCTAGTGTGCGTAGGCTTGTGTTAATGAGCGGGGATCGCGAGTCCTTGTGGACTCGGTGTGCCGAAGGGCCTGTTTCCATGGGGTATCTCTAACATAAGATGCTGCTTGACTGGCTGAGTTCCTTCAGCATTTCTCATTTTTGTTTCAGATTCCAGCATCTGCAGTCTTACTTGTTTTCCATTTGTGATTTCTGGCTTAGTGGCTGTCCAATATCAGTAAAGTTTTAAAATTAAGTTACGCAGCAGGGGGGGAAAATCACACTCCAGGATGAAGAAAAATGTAATCATGTCACTTTTGGTCCCACTGCCGTATTCATTAAAGAATGGAGTTACAATGTGTTGAGGAATCTGTAATCGCACTGAGGAAATCTATTGTAGGGAAAATAAACAAAGAAAAAGGAAATATTCCTGCAATAAAAAAGCAAATATAATGATAGAAAATGGCATGTGTAATAGTTCAATTGATTAGTTAGCAGGCTTATCAATTTTATTTTGTTTGCATGCAGTTCCCTTGCAATTCACCGTCATCATTTATGCACCAGGGCTAATTGTCACTTGTTTATCAAATAGTTCAGATTCCTTTCAGCAGCAGAAAAGCAATATTGTTTGACTGTGAGATTCTCAGGGTCTCCTTCCCAATGCACAGGACCTATGTGGACAGCATTGTAAGACCATGCAGATTAATGACCAGCTCCAGGCAAAGCATTTCATACGTTGTCACTTCATATATACTAGCATTCTCCACAGGGTTTGGGAATTTCTGTTTGTAGAGAACAGACGGGTGTTAGCATATTTAGAATCTGTAGACTTCATTTGCGTAAATGTCATTAGAACGCTGAAGTGTTTAGGCTTGGGTTTTTCCTAAGAATTTAACGCTCAGCTGAGATATTTGCCAACAGTTCTCCATCTGCTCCGTTTACAACCTTTAGTTCTAGGTTGCCTATGTAATACATTTTTGGACTAGTTTCATTGACAATTGTTATCCATCTGACCCCATATTTCTCCTGAACTCTGCTAAACAAGGTCTTCCAACCTTGGGATTCTATCGAAGCATCTCTACCATGTTGAGCTCAGAAAGAGATTAAACCAAAATGCAATGACATTCCTTCGCTCCATAGATGCTGCCTCACCCGCTGAGTTTCTCCAGCATTTTTGTCAACTTTCAAATAATCCTTGTCTGAATGCCAAAATTAATGAAAAAACTAGTGGACAGAGAAGTCTCTAACTTAGAATATCACTTGATATGACATTTCTTTGAATGAATTGGAACTTGGTCAGCACTCATCTCTGCAATTGGATCCTCGACTTCCTGACCAACAGACCACAATTAGTGAGGATAGGGGACAAATCATCCTCTATGGTAATCCTCAACACTGGTGCTCCACAAGGATGCATTCTCAACCCCCTTCTTTACTCCTTGTAGACCCACACACTGTGCAGCATGTACAAATCTAACTCAATTTACACATTTGCAGATGACACCACTGTAGTGGGCTGGCTATCAAATAATGACAACATTGAGTACAGGACCTTGAGATTGAGAACCTCGTGACCTGGTGTCATGGCAACAACCTTTCTAGCAATGTCAGCAAGACAAAGGAGATAGTGATCAACTTCAAGAAGCAAAGCGTTACACAGATCAATGTTATATATTGACGGTGTTAAAGTGGAGATTGTTGAAAGCTTCAAGTTCCTAGGAGAAAATATCACCAGCAACTTGTCGTGGACTAGCCATACCAAAACACTGGCTATGAAAGCACACTAATGTCTCTACTTCCTTAGAATGCTTAGGAAGTTCTGCATGTCGCCAACACTCACCGAGTTCTACAAAAGCGTCGTAGAAAGCATTTAATCGAGATGCATCACAGCATGGTTTGGGAACAGCTCCATCTAAAACTGCAGGAAGTTGCAGAGAATTGTGGACGCAGCCCAGACAATCACACAAACCAACCTTCCATTGACTCCATCTACACTCACGCTGCCTCGGCAAGGCCACCAACGGAATCAAGGACCATTCCCCTCCCCAAACAGACAGGAGGTACAGAGGTGTGAAAAAACACACCTCCAGATTCAGGGACAGTTTCTTCACAGCTGTTATCAAACAACTGAAACATCCTATCAGCAACTAGAGAGCGGTCGTGAGCTACGACCTAGCTCATTGGCGATACTCGGACTATCTTTAATCAGACTGTACTGCACTTTATTTTTCACTAAACATTATTCCCTTTATCCTGTAGCTGCACACTGTGGATGTATCGATTGTAATCTCAAGGAGTCTTTCCGCTGACTGGATTGCATGTGACTAAAAGCTTTTCATTGCACCTATAACGATAAATTAAACTAAAATGAAAAAAAATGAAGCCAAGGGTATTGAGCATCCTTTTCCCTAGAGATGCTGTCTGACCCGCTGAGTTACTCCAGGGTTTTGTGTCGAACTCAGCATGAATGTTGATCAGATGCCTCAGTAGTGTTAAAATATTAAGTTTCCGTTGATATTTTGTTTTTGCTGTACTCTTGCATTCCGTTTGCTTTAAAGCACCGTGTAATCAGCGATTACAGTCTGGATGATCTGACCATTATATTGTCCTCTAACGTGTCCTCTAACAATCTATGCTGGAGCAGGGCTGTGAGCCTGGCAAGTTGGTACAGATCTGACCACAATTTCCACCAAAACATTCATTGATGTCTGAAAGATAGAATTTGCAACAGTGTGACGAGCCAACCGACTATTCTTCCACACAATGCAATGATTAGTCACGTTGCACATGTAAACAGCGTAACAAAACTTGGCTGGAGGATTATTTTGCCTGAACACCTGAACAATGTTCACACAGTTTATCTGCAAATCATACTTCATAACATTATATATAAGTGTTGACATTCTTATCTTGATCGTTATCCAGCACGACCTCTTTAAAGATATTTTTATGACTAAAAATATCTTTAAAGAGGTCGTGCTGGATAATGAGTCATTTAAAACAAAAGACCATTTTGGATAGTAAATTTAAGACCAGACTTCCTTTTCTCTGCAACTCAGCAAATGACCCGTAAGAATGCATTGTTGTAGGTTGTTTTTGCAAGTGAGATTGCTTGCATGGATCAATTGAAAAGGGGAATAAAATTATTAAAACATATTTTGAGGGCAGCTATTTTTCATTCACCATAATTTCAAAATCTCCCATATCCTAATCTGTAACATGTCCTGAACAGTATAAAGTATAAAGTATCCTTTATTGTCATTCAAACATAGTTTGAACGAAATGCATACCTTGCAGAAAATAAAACAACAGAACACACAATTAACACAGTTTAACATCCACCACAGTGAGTCTACCAGGCACCGTCTCACTGTGATGGAAGGCACAAGTCTTAAAGTCCATGTCTCTTCCTTCCTTGTTCTCCCTCTGCTTTGAGGCGATCCAGGCCTCCGCTGTTGTGACCCCGCCTGGTGATGGTTAGTCCCGCGACCGCATCAGAGCTCCGCGAACGGGCCGGTTCAAACTCCGCGGCCCGGGGCGGTCGAAGCTGCCACCCTCCAGTCCAGTGGACGAAGCTGTTGTTGCGGGAGCTCCGGAGAATCGGTCACCAACCTGGGACCTGCGAACTCCCGATGTTGTCGTCCACTGGGCCCGAGTCGGAAGTCTCCGAGGCTCCGAAGTCGGGCCGCCGCCGCAGCCCACCACAGCCCCGGTCACCATCATCACCAGGATGGTGAGTCCTGGCTCTGCCTCCGGAGCCTCAAAGTCGGTCCCAGTTGGAGGCCACCAGCTCCGACATTAGGCCTCAGCGCAGACGGAGACGGAGACGGAGATACAACCAAGAAAAGATCACATCCCCCCTGACGGACTGCAGGCGAGCCGCAGCTGCTTGTCAGCGCCGCACTTCTGTGACCTGCCTGTCTGTGTATGATGGCTTATGTTGGCTCCTTTATTCCTCCAACCATCAATCTTAAATCCTAGTCTCATATCCGTCTTAGCATCTCTTCACTACCTTTCTAAATATCTCTGGTTGGACAACAGACCGAGGATCCGCAGTCTTTATCCTACTCATGGATTGGAGGGATGCGGCGAGCACACAGGCAGAAATGATTAGTTTAAGTTGTGATCATGCTCAGAACAGGCACTGTGGCCCGAAGGACCTGCTCCTGTGCTGTGCAGTTCTAAGTTCTACGTTTTATGTCAAATGTCTTGTGCCCTGCCCCACCTCTTCATCCTAGCGTCAATCGCGATTGCTTCTTTTGTCAAAGCCTTCAATTCTGGAATTAATCTCTATAATATGTTCGCTCTCTTGCACCTCTTCCAAAATGCTCCTTTAAACGTACCTCCTCGCCTACAATATGTCTAATTCATTGACATGCTCTCGGTCAAATTCACGTATAAAATCACTTGAGCATTATGTTATAGACAATACGTAAATATATAAATTTATAAATATATAAATACATGTGGGAGGCACGGTGGCGCAGAGCTGGAGTTGCTGCCTTACAGCGAATGCAGAGCCGGAGACTTGGGTTCAATCCTGACTACGGGTGCTGCCTGTATGGAATTTGGACGTTCTCCCCGTGACCTGCGTGGGGTTTTTTCCGGGATCTTCGCTTCCCTCCCACACTCCAAAGACGTACAGGTATGTAGGTTAATTGGCTTGGTAAATGCAAAAATGTCCCTAATGGGTATAGGATAGCGTTAATGTGCGGGGATCGCTGGTCGGCGCACACCCGGTAGGCCGAAAGGGCCTGTTTCCGTGCTGTATCTCTAAAACTAAAAATTAAACAAAAATTAAAATGCTGGAAGCACTTTAAAAAGCAGGCCAGTCAGCACCTGTGGAAAGAAAGTGAACGTTTTCAGTCTGGGACCTTTTGCCCCTTGCAGGGAAAGAGAAATAACAAGTTAGTTTTCAGTGATACAGGTGAGGGAGAGATGGGTAGAACAAAGGGAATACATCTGAATAGAAGGAAACCAAATAAATTAATATGATAGTTAAAAGCAATCTATACTTTAGTAAAAGACAAACTGCTGGGGGAACTCAGTGGGTTGACATATGTGACGACTTTTCCTCCAGCAGTTTGCTTTCTGCTTGTTTCCTGTATCTGAAGTCTCCTCTGTCAGCAGTTTTTACGTGTGCTCATACATTTATACGTTTATAAATTCTAAGAGCAGAATAAGGCCACTTGGCCCATCAAGTCTACCGTACCATTCAATATTGGCTGATCAATCTTTCCCTCTCAACCCCATTCTCCTGCCTTCACCCCATAACCCCGAATACCCTTACTAATCAAAAATCTTTCAATCCCCACCTTAAAAATATCCATTGACTTAGCCTCCACAGACTTCTGTGGCAATGAATTCCACAGATTCACCACCCTCTAAAGAAATTCCTTCTTGTCTCCTTTCTAAAGGTACGTCCTTTTATTCTGAGGCTATGGCCTCTGATCCTAGACTCATGTGTTGGTAGCAGTGGGACTGTTGAATATGGCCAGATGGGCGGTCACTGTGGAGTAGCGGTAGAGTTGCTGCCTTACAGCGAAGGGTCGAAGGGCCTGTTTCCACGCTGTATCTCTAATCTAAACTAAAAGGATACCACTGAACACGAATCATGGGTGGGTGAGTGGCACAAATGGTTGGTTCTGATACAGACAGGTAGAAAATGAAGTATTGTTCCTCAAACTTGCTTTGGGCCTTGATGTGACAGTGCAGGAGGCACTGATCGACGGGCAGCACAGGAGGTGGGGGGTGGGTGGGGTAGAGTGGACATAGCTGAACAAATTCCATCATTCTCTATTCCCTATTCCATATTTAAGGCAGAGATAGATAGATTCTTGATTAGTAGGGGTGTTAGAGGTTATGGGGAGAGGCAGGAGAATGGGGTTAGGAAGGAGAGATAGATCAGCCATGATTGAATGGTATAGACATGATGGGCCGAATGGCCTAATTTTGCTCCTTTCACTTATGATTCTCACTCTCCCAAGAGGAAAACAATGGGCACTTGCATGAGCCCAAAGTATGCTTGTTTTTTTGTAGAATAGATGGAACAGTTTTTGTTTCAATCCCACATATACACACTCACTCAACACCTTTTCCAAAACATCAGTGTCATTTATTGGTGCTGCGTACTGTACTCATGGAGTAAATGTTATCCTTTTTCCCCCAGACAATTTTCACCTTAGTCACATTTCCACATGGTCCATTTCCACCTTTTCCCTTATTTTATGGAACAACATCACTCTCAGCGCATCGGCTGGCCTCAAACATCAGAGGTTGAGGGGAGACTTGGCAGAAGTATATAAAATAATGAGGGGCGTAGATAAGGAAGACAGTCAGAGCCTTTTCCCCAGGGTGGAGACGTCCAACTAGAGGGCACAGCTGTAAGATGAGAGGGGGAAAGTTTAATGGAGATGTGAGGGGCACATTTTATACACAGATAGTGGCGGGGTCCTGGAATGCATTGCCAGAGACAGAAATTTTTGTGGTACTTAGGAGGCTTTTACATGGAAGTGCAGGGAAAAGAAGGATATTGATCAGCAGATAACGGCATCCATTGCGGCACAGACATTGCGAGCCAAATGGCCCGTTACTGTGTTGTGCTGTTCGATGTTGAATGTTCTAGCCTTTTCGAACCCACAGGGTCCCACAGCAATCTTGGTTTCACTTGTTCCCACCCTGCCCCCTTGTAAAGACTTAATTGCTGTCTCCCAGTTATCCCATCGCTAATGATTTTCTCGAAAGGTGAGACTTTGACCAGTCGCAGGGAGTTCCGTTGTCTGACAATTTAATTTTGCATTCCATTCCCAATTGAACCCTTTGGTCTGTGGCTTCCTGCACTGTTCCAAAGAGATCCTACACTGTTTCCGAACAGCACCACATCTTCAGCCTGGACACAGAGCAGTCTTCAGAACTCTATTGTCGTGGTGGAGAAGCTTGTGTGGTCCTGAGACCCTGAGAGCGATGCTCCTGGTACCCATGGTGGTAAGGACGAGGGGGAGGTCCCTGACAAAGAGCAATCCAACCAAGACCTCAATGGTGGAACAGGGGGAGGATGATGTCTGACTTTAGTGGAGCGTCACAACGGCTGGGAAGGCGGATGAAGGCTGCAGCAGAAAAGGGTCTCCGGTCGTCTTGGACTCCATGCTACTGGATCCTGACCCAGGTCTGTAAAGGACCGTGGGGTGGCTGTCTGTGCACCAGTCTCCCCACGTTAAACAAAGTCACGCACAGGTGTCCTCCATATATGGTCCACCCTACGACCCTATGGAGAGGAGAGGACAGTCATACTAATTTTGAGTGACTGCCGATGATGATGATATCAAACTCTCTATCTTTACATTCTTTCTTTCTGAGTGTGTCAGAATGGCCATTTCTCCTGGTCATCCATTTGTGATTTGGTTCCGTTTCTCGGTCTCAAATCTAACTTGCAGGGCATATCCCATAGCCTCACTGTTAGCAAAATGTTCAACAGACTTTCTATATGCCATTTTAACAAATTTGGTTTCACTGTTTCAGAGATAATCTGGGGTGGAAGATTGCAACCTTCACGTGGTCCACCCTGTTTCGACTAATGCAATCAACTCGAAGTGCACAAACAGAAGATCAAATAGAACAAGTTGTCCAACAACTTTAGGCTGTGCATGCCACACAAAATAATAATAAGAAGAGATAATCCCTTTGTTCTACTCATCCCTCCTCCTCCTTCTGTGCTATGAAAATTAATGTATTTTCTCCCTTTCCCAGTCAGGATGGAGGATTTTACACATGAAACATTAACTATTTCGCTTTCCACTGATGCTGCCTGTCCTGCCGAGTGATTCCAGCATTTTCTGTTTTGATTTGCCGCAAATAAAATTTCCTGATCTCATATAACTGGAGACGTAAACTAAATACAGGAACTGTGAAATGATTGACGTCTGACCAACACAGATATGATGGTTTTTGCACAAATGCCTATTTTCCACAGGTGAGGAATTGCACTGGAATTTTGCATTTGGAAAATTCAACGTGTAATTCACATTTGTCCAAATTCAATTAGAGCAGCACGGTGGCACAGCGGTAGAGTTGCTGCCTTACAGCATCAGACACCGGGGTTTGATCCTGACTACCGGTGCTGTCTGTACGGAGTTTGTACGTGCTCCCCGTGACCGTGTGCGTTTTCTTGCGATGCTCCATTTTTCTCCCAAGCACCAAACGCGAACAGGTTTGTAGGTTAATTGGCTTCTGTAAATTATAAATTGCCCCTAGTGTGTAGGATAGTGTTAGTGTAGACAGTTAGTGCGGACTAGGTGAGCCAAAGGGCCTGTTTCCACACTGTACCTCTAAAGTCTAAAGTCTAAAGCTACATCTGGTGAGGACTACTGCGGTTCCACCTTGAGAGCTGTCTCTGTGTAAATGTGTACAATTTGCCTTGCATTAGGGTTTACATGGCAACTGAGGTGTTTATGCCAACTTTATGCAAATCAAGCTCTCAACGTTTCAAGGTTTCAAGGTCAGTTTATTGTCACATGCACTAATTAAGGTACAGCAAAACTCGATTACCATACAGACATACCAAAAAAAGCAACAAGCCACACAACTATATAAAAGTGAACATAAACATCCACCACAGTGCATTCCCCACATTCCTCATTGTGATGAAAGGCAATAAAGTCTAATCTTCTTCCCTCTTTATTCTCCCGCGGTCGGGGGAGTCGAACCATCTGCATTCGGGGTGATCAAAGCTCCCGCAGTCAGCAATCGAAGTCCCCGTGTCAGGGCTGTCGAAGCTTCAGCGGCTAGAAGCTCCTGAAGTCGGACCCTAACCAAGGACCGCAGGCTCCCGTGGTTGGAGCTTCCAAGGTCGATCCCTGGCAAAGGGATCGCCAACGGCGCGATGTTATGTCCGCAGGCTCCTGCGGCTGGAGGTCGGTCCCCTGCAGAGGCCGCCCAGCTCTCCCGAATTTAAAATAAATCAAACTCGTGGGAAGCACGGAGAATAAACGCAGCGGGTACGTCGGAGCTTGGGGACGACTCTTAGCGGCTCGTAACGCTAACGGCAGGTACTCGGGAAGACTCGCTAACAGCAGGGAAGCACGGGAAGACTCGTGAAGATTTTTCAACATGTTGAAAAATGTCCACGAGAGCCCCGAGTACCGACGAGTGGCCATTACCGTAAATCTCCGAGTTCGAATCAGGGCAAACTCGGGAGAACTCTTGGAATGAACTCGTACCGTGGGACAGGGCTTTTAGGAACGTCATTCAGATGTGATACACACTTGTTAATTTACATATTCAGCAATACCTTAAGTGATACGTCTAATCTGCTTCTGGTTTCAACGCAAGAAACCCACAAGACTCCAGGTGTAATCTGTGTCAACAGCTGTATCTTAACTACAGTTTTGTCCATAGAAGGTAAAAGTTGTTGATTCAGCTCCACAACCGTGCCTGAATCAAGGTTGTGATTGAGGACAACCTCAATTGTTGCCCTTGATGCCACACTTAACCATCTTTTTAATTACCAGGAAAGAAACATGTAGAAAGACAGCTCAAGTAAATATTATAAAATTAAAAAAGCTGCAAAGAACATTCAAACTGAATTACTGCAAACCTTGGAAAAAGTCCATCTGTAAATACGTAATACCATTGACTAGAATTTTCATGAAAAACTGCTCCCTCCGCGGCTTACTATAGTGTTGATATTGCAAGAGTCTAAGTTGATGAAAAATAATGTTCTTATCCGTTGCTCATTTGCTAAATAGCTTCACGGCTAAATCCTTCTGCGACTGCAATGACTCAGTTGTTTGTCTTTTAAACAGATATCAGATAAGAAGATCTATCTATCTATCTATCTATCTATCTATCTATCTGTCTGTCTGTCTGTCTGTCTGTCTGTCTGTCTGTCTGTCTGTCTGTCTGTCTGTCTGTCTGTCTGTCTGTCTGTATGTCTGTCTGTCTGTCTGTCTGTCTGTCTGTCTGTCTGTCTGTCTATCTATCTATCTATCTATCTATCTATCTATCTATCTATCTATCTATCTATCTACTTTTCCTTTCATTTATGATGGCCACATGCAAACAAGGCCAGTGTGAGGCCAAATACAACCTTGAGGAAAAGCACCACACATTCCCACTCATTAGCCCTACAGCCCGATGGCATGAACATTGAATTCTCTGTTGTCAAGCTGGAAACCTGGAAAGGGTACAGAGAAGATTTACGAGGATGTTGCCAGGACTAGAGGTTCTGAGCTATAGGGAGAGGTTGAGTAGGCTGGGTATCTATTCCCTGGAGCACAGGAAGTTGAGGGGTAATCTTATAGAGGTGTACAAAATCAGGAGAGAAATAGATCAGGTAGATGCACAGAGTCTCTTGCCCAGATTACGTGAATCGAGGACCAGAGAACACATGTTTAAGGTGAAGAGGAAAAGATTTAATAGAAATCTGAGGGGTAACTTTTTCACACAAAATGGTGGTGGGTGTATGGAACGCGCTGCCAGAGGAGGTAGTTGAGGCTGGGACTCTCCAAACGTTTAAGAAACAGTTAGACTTCCGGCAGCGTCAATGGTGGGGTGAGAGACGCTCCTGTTTTGCTCTGCTCCCGAAAGAATGTTTTAATGTGCTAACATACGAGCTGGAAGACGGGGGAGTTCTAAAATATACTACCGGAGCTGCTATTTAATTGTGTGTTATCAGAAACTCTGCTGATAACAGAGAATAACAGCAGTTTTAAATGAAAAAAGGGAATCCTCACCAGAAGCCTGTAAAATTGCTTCAAGAGCAGCTACAAGAGACTACTTGAAAAAACTTGGAAAGACTCCTCAATCCCCTCAAGCATCAGCTCGAAGCTCAGAAGAAGAAGAAGCTGACTTTCGAAATCTTTCTACAGAAATTACCTCAATGGAGGAACAAAGAGTGCATATGGAACAATTGGAAAAGTCAGTATTAACTTCAGTCACTGAAGTTATTTCTAAAGTGATACAAGATGGGAATGTCGTGCTGGACAAAAGCCTCTCTGAAAAAATTAAACAAGATAATGATAAGCTGATGGGGAAAATTGATGACTTAACCAAACGTGTGATTGAGGTTGAGGAGGATTTTAAACAAAAAAATTAAGCGGGTTGATAAGGACTGTAATAAAAAGCTGGACACAATGTTAAAGTTCTACTGAGGCGGCTATGGAAGGAATGGATAATACGATAACTGAGATGGCTAAGGAGATAAAGAGACTAAAAAAGGAACAAGAAAGCACTGGGAGGGAGCTTGCTAAAATGAAGCATAAATGTACGGACTTGGAAGCAAGATCAAGAAGACAAAATCTGAGGATAGTTGGAGTAAAAGAAGGAAAGGAGAGTGGGCAAAACTTACAGGAGTTTGCTGCTAACTTACTCAAACAAGTGCTTAAGCTGCCTGAAGCCCCGAGAATAGATATGGTTTACCGGGTCCGACATAAGGTTCAAGCAAGCCCAACTGCCCCCCCAATACAGATTATTCTGAAATTCTATGACATTTCAACCCTGGAAGGAATTATGAAAAAAATTCCATATGGTGTGAATTTGATGTTTGAAGAAGACAAACTAAGATTCTTCCGTGATTTTCCAGCTGAAGTCATGGAAAAGAGGGACAAGTTTACAAACACGAGAAGGCTATTGAAAGAGGTCTCGGGAGTAAGATATGGGATAGTATATCCCGCGAAATTGAGAATTACTTATAACCATGTTGAACGTGCATTCACGGATCCAGAAGAGGCATTTAATTATGCACAAAGTATCACAAAGGAGGACTACTGATCATGAGAAATGAAGAAGAAAGAACTGTGTTTCTTTTTTTTAAACATACAAAAAAATACTGCTCTGGTTAAGATGGAGAACTTTCCTCGAGGCGTTGTCTAGACATTTTATCTTTGGAATGTTAACTCAAGGTCGGATTTTATGTTTCACTTCAACAAAGGATTGACAAAGAAGAAAAATTGTGGCGGGGAAAATAACTTGAGAATATGGAAAAATATTATCAGTGAACTTGCATATAGAAATTTATGATTTAAGAAACAGAAAATTACATACTAACATAAAATATAATTAATAAAATTGTGTAATATTAAGGCATAGCTTAATAATGGCTGATGTTTATTTCATGATGTTAATTACTTGCTAAATATAAGAATGACAAGTTAAATATGATTGATAAGTACTAATAACATACTAACAAATTTTATGGACATAGTAGATTTAGTCTAAATTGTGCGCAAAGAGGGGGAGGAGACTCAGACGCTTGGAAGTTACCCAAGGGTCTGAATCTGGTTAACCCCTTGGAACCTGCTGTTGTCTGACACAAAAGTTTGAAACTGTAATAGAGCTAAGCATATCAATAGATATGGATATATAATTAACATAATTACTGTTATATCTAAATATATACTCGGAAACTCTTTTTTATTTTGTTTTTTCTCTTTGAAGATATATTTCTAATCAATCTATTGGAGTGCGTTTTATTTTATATATATATTTCTGAACTTTGTATCGCTCTCTCTTCCAATTAATAATAACTGGTCAAGGGAGCAGAGTGAAACATATAAAAACATCTACGGAAGTCAATAAGAATTTTTCTACCACCTGTTGGTGGTCTGTTTTTAATTATAATATCTTTATTTTTGGATATTATAATATCACTTTTTATTTGTTAAGTATCTTTTCACGACTCTACACTTTCTGGTCTTTTTCAAGGTCTATTCTGAAGGGGAGATGCCAACAAAACTTAACAGCTGGGGATGACCATCCTCCACCTAGAGTTATGAGGTTCTTGGTTGCACCATATGAAGTAAAGGTATTAACATGATCCATAATGCAAGACGATAAACAAAAGAAAACTGGAGGAATCACGTTCTGTAGTTGGAATATAAGGGGCGCTAATGAACCAATTAAAAGGGGTAAGATCTTTGCCCAATTAAAAGCCTTAAACAGTGACTTCATTTTCTTACAAGAGACGCATTTGAAATATCAAACACAGATAAGATTGAAGGTAAATTGGATTGGGCAAACATACTACTCTTCATTTACTTCTAAATCTAGAGGTACGGCTATTATCATTCGTAAATGTATACCATTTAAATGAAAGAATACCATAGCAGATAAAGAGGGGAGGTACGTCATAGTCACGGGAGAAATTTATTCTACACCACTTACTTTGATAAATATTTATGCTCCTAATTTTGACAACCCCCAATTCTTTAGTAAAATTTTGGATACAATTACAGAACTTAACTATCAAAATGTGATAATAGGGGGAGATATGAATTGTGTTTTAGATCCATATCTGGATAAATCAGCAAAACAAAAAAGGATTAACATAAAATCTAAAACTAGTGAACTCCTAAATACCTACATGAAAAATACCACATAACAGATGTATGGAGGATCGCTAACCCAGTAGGTAGGGAATATTCATTTTATTCAACGGTACATAAAACATATTCACGTATTGATTACTTCTTAGTGGACACGAAACTAATTCCATATACATATAATTCTAAATATCATAATAGTATTATTTCTGATCACTCCCCGCTAACTTCTTCTTTAAAATTAGATGGAATGCCGGATAAAAAATCGTTTTGGAGGTTTAACCCCCAAATCTTAAACAATTCACAAGTATGTACCTATTTAAAAGAGCAGATGGGATTCTTTTTTGAGACAAATGATACACCAGATATTTCACCCTCCTTATTATGGGAAACTTTTAAGGCATTTATTAGAGGAACTATAATCTCATATCAAGCTTTCCAAAATAAAAAAAATAACACTGAACAATTGCAGTTAGAACAAGAAATTAGACAATTAGATTTAGAAAATGCTAAAGAACCAACTATAGATAAACATAATAAGATAACAATACTAAAATATAAATTAAATACAATTTTATCAGACAGAATAATAAGATTATTTCAAACTACAAAACAAGAAAATTTTGAATTTGGTGATAAACCACATAAACTCTTAGCACGCCAACTGAAAAAAACGGGAAACAGAAAATACAATTACTAAAATTAAATCAGACAAAGGGGAATTACTAACACTACCTAAAGATATTAATAAAAGATTTGCTCATTTTATCAAAATTTATATACATCGAAAACCTCTGCAAATAATACTCAAATTTCAAATTTCTTAGACAATTGTAATCTTCCAAAATTAAATATGGTGGAACAAGAGGGATTAGGAGCCCAGATTACACTACAGGGAATAGAAGAAACAATAAATTTGTTGAAGAATGGCAAACGCCAGGACCAGATGGCTTTAGTAATGAGTTCTATAAAAGATTCTATGCACGCCTTCAAGATTTATATATATACGCTTTTAAAGAAAATAAACTACCAGAAACATTAACTGAGTCAACGATTATACTTATACCAAAAAAGGATAAAGTTCTAGAAGACCCAGGCTCATATAGAGCTATTGCACGCCTAAATACAGATAAAAAAATATTAGCAAAGACCCTAGCGAGAGGATTGAGTAAATATGTTAGCAAACTAATAAACCCGGACCAAACAGGGTTTACACCAAAGAGATACTCTTTTAACAATTTGAGACGGCTGTCTAATATAATGTACTCACATAATACTGAAGAAGAACTAGCAATTATTTCATTAGATGCAGAAAAAGCTTTTGATCCAGTAGTATGGCAATATTTATTCAAAGTATTGCAAAAATTTGAATATAACATGGGAGATAACTTTATCTCATGGGTAAAATTATTATATGATAAGCCGACGGCTAGAATACTGACTAATAATATATTATCCCCGAAATTCCAATTAGCAAGGGGCAATAGGCAGGGGTGTGTACTATCGCCCCTGCTATTTGCACTAGTGATAGAGCCTTTAGCAGAAAGTATAAGAAGTCATCCGAATATTTATGGATATAATACCAAACACTCAAATAATAAAATTTCATTATATGCAGACGACATATTACTATTTATTACAAATTCGCAAATTAGCATACCAAATATACTAAACTTAATAGAGGAATTTGGTTATTTTTCAGGATATAGAATAAATTGGAACAAAAGCGAAATTATGACGATAAAACCTCAAGAGCCGACACATTTGTTGAAATTCCCCTTTAGAATTGCAACAGAAAAATGTAAGTATTTGGGCATCCAAATCACTAGGAAATACAAATCATTACTCAACGCAAACTATATGCCTTTATTAACTAAATTAAATGGGTTGATTAAATTTTGGAAAACACTGCCGATGTCCTTAATAGGCAGAATAAACGCGATAAAAATGATCTTCTTACCACAAATATTGTACCTATTTCAATCAATACCAATATACTTACCTAAAAAATTCTTTAAAAAATTAGACTCTGATATTATAAACTTCATATGGGATTATAAATCACACAGAATTTAAAAAAAAACACTTGTGTAAATCTAAAGAATCAGGGGGACTGACACTTCCTAACTTATTGTATTACTATTGGGCAGTGAATATTAAAAATATAATCTATTGGTTGGACAGTTCTGCCCAACAGGTAGATTGGATAAGAATGGAGAAAGAGGATTGTTCCCCTTATAATATAGGAGCGATCCTTCTTTCCCCGATGAAACTGAACAATATAATATAAGAAGAATCCAATTATTCACAGTATAATACGAATTTGGAAACAAATAAAATTAACTTTAAAATTAAGAAAATTATCGCTTCTTTCTCCAATAGCTAATAATCCCTCATTCAAACCATCCATTATTGATAAAACGTTTATCCATTGGGAAAGAATAGGAATTAAAATGATGGGAGATATGTATGAAATGGGAAAACTTTTATCATTCTAACAATTACAACTAAAATATAATTTGAAAAGTAATCAATATTTCAAATATCTTCAAATTCAAGATTATTTGAAAAAATATATACAAGGATATCAAACTTCAACTCCAGATATATTGGAGGAGGGAATGAATAGAAAGGCAGAATCAAGCAATTTAATATCTTACTTATATAATACAATTCTAAATATAGAAACACCAACGACAGAGGCAATTAGAAGGGACAGGGAACAAGAGTTATTGATAAAAATTCCGAATGATAGATGGGGAAAAAAATTATTATATGTAAATATATGTTCAATATGTAAGACATAACCTAATTCAATTTAAAATTTTACATAGACTATATTATTCGAAAAATAGACTGATTAAAATATTTTCAAATGTTTCCCCCATCTGCGACAAATGTTTAACTCAAAATGCCACTATAGCACATTCCTTTGTCTCTTGTATAAAACTGTATAAATTTTGGAATGAAATTTTTGGAATTTTTACAAAACTATTTAACACATAATGAACCCCAATACAGAACTGATTATCTTTTGATCAATGGAAGAGGGAAGTAAACAAACTATATTCCAAGAAGCTTTTCTTAATTACGGTCTAATAACAGCAAGAAAACTTATACTCAAATTTTGGAAAAACGCTACCACGCCAACATTCAAAATGTGGATCTCAAACATGTCTGAAATGCTACACCTTGAAGAAATGAGATTCCTCCTACTAGGCAAAGTAGACCAATTCTTAAAGACTTGGTCTCCTTTTATCAACTTTTTACAAGCAGATGGTGCAACATAAGAAATTCAATGGTTTAGAACCGGGTGACGGATGGGCAAAAATACGAAATAGGTAGATCTCTCCTAATCTCTCTTTTCTTTACTTTCTCCTTTTCTTTCAATCTTTTTAGCTTCTTATCTCGGTCCTGTATTTCTTTGGCCATCTGTTTCTACTCGCTTGTCTATCTATTCCGACACTCTTTATTTATTTTTTCTCTCACTGTTTTTTTATTATTAAATCAAAAGTACGAAGTTGTACAAGAATGGAAATATGCATGTGTGTATTAGGTACTTAAGTACCACACTGCTGTACTTACTTCTAACAAAAATAAATAAATAAATAAATAAATAAATAAATAAATAAAAAATAGTTAGACAGGTACATGGATAGGACAGGTTTGGAGGGATACGGGCCAAATGCGGGCAGGTGGGACTGGTGTAGCTGGGACCAGTTGGCCAGTGTGGGCAAGTTGTGCTGAAGGGCCTGTATCCACTCTGTATCACTCTAAGACTCTAAGACTAAATCTCTAACTTCAGGTCTCCACTCCGTCCCTTTGAATCCTCTACCACCCCAATGTTCCTACACGTACACTTCTTCTTCCCCTCTTCACCCGCTCCATCTAATCCAGCTCCTTCCTCATCCACACCATTTGTGCAGCACCCACACAATGCACCCCCCGGGAGGCAGAAGGCTCCCGTGATGCGGAGGGGGCAGAAGCACCCGTGACAACGCGGAGACAAACTAAAAAGATCCCGGCAGGCCGCAGCGAAGGAAGACCTGGCGGATCACCCACGGCCACAGGCGGTGGGTGGCAGGCCCGGTGGGGCCGATGCCCATAGTCACCGAGCTCAGCCCTGAAGAGCAGAGTCGAGGAGGTCAGAGCCACTGGTGACGACAGACGTGAGGAAGGGCCGGTAGTAGAGAGACTGGGGTATTACCTCCAGCAACTTCAATGTTGGCTGCAGGAGGCGTCCCCGGGACAGGAGAGGGACATTAGTTCATGGGCCGAACTGGTCAAGGGTGATGGAGGTGGCCCTGCAGTAGCTTGGGGCTTATCTGGATGTGTATCGAGCATGTGGACCGGACTTTGGACTTTTGTAAATGGCGCCAAAATATAGTGACTCGTGAGCTATGCAAAGAGAATTTCACCGTGCAGTGCATAAACGTGACAGCCAACTACCATAGAAGCATTGATCTTTGAGTCAGTGAGCGATGACATTTGCTTGATCAATTATAGTCACTACAATACTTCACTATACTTGCTAACGGAAAAGGATGCCTGCAGACCATTGAAACATTCAGAGAACTCTTTCCAGTTGCACCTCAGCTTGCAAAATCTGTTAGGTGTGGAAGAAACAATGGCAAGCAGCCAAAAGTCCAGTTTCCAACAATGAACGTGTACACAATCGTATCTTTGAACAATGCTCAAAGTCTGATCGGCTCTGTTTCATTGGGAACTGCTATAAGTTGGTGAGTCTCGCCTTAGAAGAAATACAAAGATATCTACTTTGAGTAATAGAGTAAATAGTTTCACTTTTATTGCCGCTACGCATAAGTGACTTTTCAATCGTTTTTCAGGAATTACTTGAGGACAATACTGCTTTAAGGCTTATCTAAAAATAATGAAATACTAAAATTTCCATCTGCTAGTTGTGACGGGGACTATACTCATTGTACATGTTTGAAACCAACTTAACTCTGACCTATTTTTTGTTTTGTGGAATTGAGTCACACGCAATGGCATTAAAAAGCAAAAGGATGCAGATCTCTGCTTGTATAATGACATGTTACCTGAATATTTAATTATAGTGTGGAAGGAACATTCCTCTCAATCTGTACAGATAGTAAACAGAATGACAGATATCTTTCATTAAACCATGCATTTTTATAAAACTGATATTCATGTCGAG
This sequence comes from Okamejei kenojei, assembly GCA_035221665.1. Lineage (NCBI taxonomy): Eukaryota > Metazoa > Chordata > Chondrichthyes > Rajiformes > Rajidae > Okamejei > Okamejei kenojei. The sequence goes on along the minus strand of CM069131.1, from coordinate 13,304,127 downwards.
GAGTTCAAGAACTTGCTATAAAGAAAGATCAGATTCCCTTTACGATTTGGAATAGTATTTTGTGCAGTTTTCTAGTTCCGTCCTGCCTGAAGTATAAGCGTACGGTCAATGACACTTTCATCACTGCTGATGAATTAGAGAAGAACAAATGGACATTAATTGAAAGAAAACCTGCTGTCTGTTGATTGCAAGGACACGAATGGTTTGCGAAGATGACTGCCGTCTCAAGATCTGCAACTTTGGATCATTCCAAAAGACAAGGCACAGGCGGTGTGGTGGCGCAGCGGTAGAGTTGCTGCCCTACAGCGCCAGAGACCCGGGTTTGATCCCGACTACGGGTGCTGTCTGTTCGGAGTATGTACGTTCTCACTGTGACCTGCGCGGATTTTCTCCAAGATCTTCGATTTCCTTCCACACTCCAAAGACGTACAGGTTTTGTAGGTTAATTGGCTTGGTATTAATGTAAAATTATCCCCAGTGTGCGTGGGGTAGTCTTAATGATCGCTGGTCATTGCAGGCTCGGTGGGCCAAAGGGCCTGTTTCCGCGCTGTTTCTCTAAATTAAACTAAAACTGAACAAAGGACAGCACTGTTGGCCACTCACAAATACATCGGGCTGGTGGCAGATGCTTTGCCACAATGTCATAGATTCTTGCAGCATAGGAACTTTGGCTCACTGTGTCCACACTGACCTCTAGGCACCCTGCGTTAATCTCATGTTTAAAAATACTTGCCACATTCCCATCAACTCCCCTAAGATTCTATCAAGCACCGATACACTAGTGGCAAATTACAGTGGGTCAACGGTTCTATAGACCAATGGTACTTTATTGTCACTTGTACCAAGGTACAGTGAAAATGTTTTTTGGCATACTGTAAAAGTATTACTATACAGTGGGCGACAAACCGACTAACCACAGTCTGAACAAGGGTGTCGACCAGAAACATCACCCACCCCTGCTCTCCAGAGATGCTGCTTGTCCCGCTGAGTTACTCCAGCATTTTGTGTCTTTGGTTCGTTGGAGGAAACCAGGGTACCAGGGGGAATAACCCATTTGGCCACCGGGAGAACATGCCAACTCCACATAGACAGCACCTATGGTCAGGATTGAAGCCTGGAAGCTGGTGCTCTGAGGTATAATTTGTCAAAGTAGAGCTGATAGAAAAAGTGATATGATTGTGCGCATTACTGGCTGTACCTTGCACTAAATGTTCTTCCCTTTATCGTGTATCTGGACACTGTGAATGGCTCGATTGTAATCATGTATTGTCTTTCTGCTGTAGACAAAAATGCTGGAGAAACTCAGCGGGTGAGGCAGCATCTCTGGATCTACGGGTCGAAACCCTTCTTCAGACTGTCTTTCTGCTGACTGGTTAGCAGGCAACAAAAGCTTTTCACTGTACCTCGGTCCACGTGACAATAAACTAAGTGAACTGAACTGAACTGATCAGGATGTAGGTTAGTGTGAGATTGTGCTTACCTTTCTCTGATCTGATGAGATAATTAAACTGATTATGACCCTGAATCCAGTAATGGGCAGCCCCACTGCTACACTACCTGAGTGTTGCTTCTAGGCCGCAACCTAACTGAAGGGAATATGAACCTCTGAGTGCCCTAACTTACATCTTGCATGACTTACACCAAGGACAGCCACGGCGATTCCCCCCTCTGTTTTCCAGGCAACTCCAGAGAACAGTGAAAGGCCTGGATAGAGTGGATGTGGAGAGGATGTTTCCACTCGTGGGAGAGTCCAGGACCAGAGGGCATAGCCTCAGAATTAAAGGACATTCCTTTAGGAAGGAGATGAGGAGGAATTTATTCAGTCCGAGGTTGGTGAATCTGCGGAATTCATCGCCGCTGAATGCTGTGGAGGCCAAGTCAATGGATATGTTAAAGACAGAGATGGATAGTTTCTTGATTAGTAATTGCCCTGTTTCACTGTACGAGTTCAATAAACTAAACTAAACATGACAATAAACTAAACTACACACATGGCAAACCTGGTTGGTATTAATAGTGCGGAAGATAAATTCATGAGGTTTATAAGAGATGCGTTTTAGTTCAACATGTTCAACATGTTCAGGCACCAACAAGATATTGTGTTGTTGCGCAATTGGTTTATTGAGGATCTGATCATAAAGAGGCCTTTAAGGACCACTGATTATAATATGATAGGATGTTATATATTAAAAAAATATTCTGACTCCAGAGCCTTATGTTGATCAATGCAAACTAATGGCCCTGTCCCACGGTACGAGTTCATTCCAAGAGCTCTCTCGAGTTTAAAAAAAATCAAACACATGGTAAGCACGGAGAATGAACGTAGTGGGTACGTCGGAGCTCGGGGACGTCTCTTAGCGCTCGTAACGCTAAGGGCAGGTACTCGGGAAGACTCGCTAATGGCAGGTAAGCACGGGAAGATACGTGAAGATTTTTCAACATGTTGAAAAATGTCCACGAGAGCCCCGAGTACCAACAAGCGGCCATTACCGTAAATCTCCGAGTTTGAATCAGGGCAAACTCGGGAGAGCTCTTGGAATGAACTCGTACCGTGGGACAGAGACATAAGGATGTCAGGGGCTATGGGGAGGAGGCAGGAGAATGGGGTTAAGAAGGGAAAGATAGACCAGTCATGAATGAATGGCGGAGTAGACTTGATGGGCTGAATGGCCTAATTTTGCTCCTTTCACTTATGAACTTATGAATAGCAGAAGCTGGAAAGGGTGCAGAGAGGATTTAGATTTACGAGGATGTTACCAGGTCTACAGGGTCTGAGCTATATGCAGAAGTTGAGTAGGCTTAGACTCTATTCCTTGGAGTGCAAGAGGATGAGGGGTGATCTTATAGAGGAGTATAAGATCATGAGAGGAATAGATCGGGTAGATGGACAGAGTCTATTGCCCAGAGTAGGTGAATTGAGAACCAGACATAGGTTTAAGGTGAAGGGGAAAAGATTTAATATGAATCTGAGGGGTAACTTTTTCACACAAAGGGTGGTGGGTGTATGGAACAAGCTGCCAGAGGAGGGAGTTGAGGCAGGGACTATCCCAACATTTAAGAAACAGTTAAACAGGTACATGGATAGGACAGGTTTGGAGGGAAGTGGACCAAACGCAGGCAGGTGGGACTGGTGTAGCTGGGATATGTTGGCCGGTGCGGGCAAGTTGGGCAGAAGGGCCTATTTCCACACTGTATCACTCTACGACTGTGAGATGCCATTCTGGACATACAACTTCATGCAGTAGAGCTGAATTTGAATTGCTATGTGTCATCATTACGCCCACTAGACCCCGTGATTATAATATGAAAGCAATGGTTAAATTTTACTTCGGAGTCACGTGAGTGACTACGTGAATAGAAGCCCGTACAGCCGTTGGTGCGTCATGACGTCAGACGCTGGTGCAGTCGGCCGGTTGGAGCAGCAGCGCTCCTCCGAGCGGTAAGTTTAAACCGCGGGTTATATGAAGAGCTGGAGAATTTAGCGGGTGCAGCAGCATCTAAGGAGCGAAGGAGATGGGCGACGTTGCGGGTCGAGACCCTTCTTCAGACTTCACCCTCGATTCTCCAGCATTTGCAGTTCTTCGTTAACAAGTTTAAACGGAGGTAAGGTTTTTAAAAAATGTTTTACCACATGTCATTTTCTGCGACGGTTTGGGGTTTTTAGAGAATGTTGCAGAAAGTGAAGAAGGTGTCGGCGAGGCGCTCCGGGGGTAGAAAGGAAAAGTGGCAGGAGAGTGTTGAGGATGGAGGCCCGTCTGGTACACCTGGTCCGGTGCTGGCTACACAGCCAGTGGTTGCGGACCCACTGCCGGGGGGCAGTGGAGGCTTGTCAGTAGGGTGGAAGGCCACTGGCAAGTCTCTGTGGCCCGTAAATGAGTCGGGCCTGGAGGTTATACCCTCCATTGGAGAGTCCGTTTGCTCACGGCTCGAGATTCTATTTCAAAAGAATGCTCGACAGGGACCAGCTCCGTGGGGAGGAGTGGTGCCCAAGCCAGGCTGATGGAGAGCTTGTGCTAGCAGCACCTGTTTCAGGGCTGCAGAACTATCCTGCCTGTGAGGAGGATGTTCCAGCTCACTGAGGAGGAGTGGTGCCCAAGCCAGGCTGATGGAGAGCTTACATTAGCAGCACCAGTTTCAGGGCTGCAGAACTATCCTGCCAGTGAGGAGGATATTCTATCAGTGCAGTTTGCTGACACTGTTTCTATGCTGGGGGAGAGCAGTAAAGGTGTTCGGTTGGAGGTAATTCCGAACATTGCTGGGAAGTTTGCTGAGTGTAGAGGCAGGAAAGGCGATTGATGTAGAATTGGCCAAAGCCATTCAGCATATGCTCTCCCATCAGTTACAGGAGCTAGCTATGGATGGAGTAGCAAAGAACTATAAAGCTAATTGTGATCTCCTGAAGGTACCGGTGGTTAATCACCAAATTTGCATAGATGGGTTTGCCTGCTAGGGCCCAGGAGATGAAGTTTTAAAAAAGTGTTTAAACTGTTGTCAGCAGGTATTACAGCTGTGGTGAAAGTTATTGATACAAATGATATGGTTGAAGCACACCAGGATGAACTGGGACTCCTTTGTAATGCATTTTGAAATTAATAATATCGGGAGGGCCGCTATTAGGCCAGTGCTAACCCGAATTTGGCGAGTTGAGCAAACCGACCAGTGTACCACCACGAAATCTGTTGTTTGGTGGTAACCTTGCAAAAAGGGTCAAAGACTATTATGAGGTTGTTATAACCATGGCCCTCATTAAGCCAGCTGGAAGCAAGGCAAAAAAGGTTCTCTACAAGAAGTCGAGGACAACAAGGCCGCAAGGAAAGATGCTGGTAAGGAATATAACATTGACAGACGATTAATTAACTGATGTTCCTGTTCAAATTGGGGAAGGTTAAAATTGTTCTCAAACAATGGCAGCAGTTGACATCAGATTTGTTCATACTTAGTGTATTGAAGGGGTGAAAAATTGGATTTTACAAAAGGACAGTCTACCTAATCAACATTTTCCTAGTCATAAACTTATTTTTCAGATGAGGAAAATGTGCTTATTCAAGCAGAGATTCAGTCGTTACATAAGAAGGGGTAATTGAGCCTTCTGTCTATCAAAGTCAACAATTTCTGTCAAGTATATTTCCCAGATCTAAAAAGACTGGGGGATGTAGAATTATTCTGGATTTATCGAACAAATTTGTTTGTTATAGGCATTTCAAAATGGAGACCTTTACCACGGGCAAACATCTAGTGTCCAAAGGGTATTATATGGCAACCATTGATTTAAAGAATGCGTATTACGCAGTGTCTATTCATGGTGATGATAGAAGATATTTGAAATTTATTTGGATGACTGAGCTGTGGCAATTCAGGACATTGCCGAATGGATTAACTTCAGCTCCTAGGTTATTTACTAAATTGGTAAAACCTGTGTTAGCATTACTTAGAGCTCAGGGGCATGTGGTAATGGCCTATTTAGATGATATTCTGATTATTGGAAAGACTCATGCTGAAACTCAATCATCAGTTTCAGTTGTTAAAATCACTTTTGAACAAATGGGATTTGTTATTCACCCAGATAAATCTAAATTATCACCAGTCCAAATTATTGATTATCTGGGATTTACCATTAATTCCAATCACATGTTGGTAACTTTGCCCAGGGATAAATTGAATCAGTTAATTGAGGACTGTGTTAATCTCGTTGGAGAACAACGGCCTTCGATTAGACAAGTAGCCAGTTTTATTGGGAAGTTGTTGCAGCCTTTCCAGCTGTGCAGTATGGTCCTCTGCATTATCAACAATTACAACCATCAAAGGAACAGGCACTGAGAATACAAAGGGGCCATTTTTTGATAGGCCTATGCAGTTGTCAGCTGGGGCGATTGCTGACATACAATGGTGGATAGTACATGTTTCAAAAAATTTAAGGAAGGTTTGGTGGAATCACCGTCACTGATATTACAGACTGATGTAAGTGCACTGGGTTGGGGTGCAACAGATATGTCTTCTAGTTGTGGAGGCAGATGGAATGTGGATGAGACATCGCTTCCTCAATTAAGAGGGATTAATTATTTAGAGTTGTTGGGCACCTGGTATGGGCTCAAAGCTTATTGTTCTACAAGGAGGGATCTGCATGTGCAGGTCAGATTGACAACACCACAGCAGTGGCATATGTAAACCACATGGGTGGAGTTAAGTCACAGTCTTGTGATAGACTGGCTAACCAGATTTGGAGCTGGTGTATTGACCAAAATATCTGGCTTGCAGCACTTTATTTGCCAGGAAGAGGTCACGTCAGTTTAATGACAACATTGAATGGATGTTAAATCAGGGTGTATTTAACCAAATGATTGATCAGTATGCATTGCCAGATATTGACTTGTTTGCATCTCGATTAAATCATCAGTTACCTAGATATGTTTCATGGTAACCAGATCCTGGGGCAGTAGCAGTGGATGCATTTTCGCTGCATTGGGGGAGGAATGTTTGTGTATGTATTTCCTTCATTCTGTCTCATCAGCAGATGTTTGCAAAAGATCAAGGAGGACTCCGCTTCAGGGGTATTGGTAGTGCCAGATTGGCCTACATGAGCATGGTTGTATTACAAATGGCTAGGGAGCCTTACATGCTTATGCCCAAGAATAAAAATCTACTGGTAAATCCAGTCACTGGGAATCAACATCCTTTATAGGATCGTATTGATCTGTTAATTTTCAGATTTTAAGGAGGCCATACCTGGGGAGAGGACTGTCTCATCGGACTGTGGATGTTCTCACGTCAGCCTGCAGGGATAGTACACAGCAGCAATATATCACCTATATAAGGAAGTGGGAGCAATTCTGCCTACAGCAGGATATTGTATATCACACTGCAGGGATCACGGATGTATTGGAGTTTTTGTCAACTCTTTATTTTGACCAGAAAATTAAGTTACAGTGCGATTAATTCAGCCAGAAGTGCTCTGTCTTCTTATTTACCTATGAATGCAGAATTGCATACAGTAGGGACACATCCGTTAGTTCACGATTCATGAAGGGAGTTTTCAATTCTAATCCTCCTAAACCCAGGTATGCCGGTATTTGGAATGTGAGTGAGTTTCTTATGCTTCTTCGCCAGTGGGCTCCGGTTACAAGCCTATCTATAGCCAAATTAACTATGAAGGTGGTCATGCTTCTGGTGTTGGTTTCAGCCCAACGTGTACAAACATTGCAAAAGCTACGGCTAGATAGAATGCATGTGTCGGCTGATGCCATTATATTTTATGTCTATGATTTGCTTAAACATAATAAAAGAGGCATGACAGGATGTAAGATTGTGTTTTCAGCATACCCCGCAGATGATCGCTTCTGTATAGTCTCACATTTATCTCGTTACATTGAGATTACTAAACCTCTGAGAGGAATAGAGTTGGCTTTGTTTATTAGTCACAAAAAACCACACAGTAAGGTGTCGGTGCAAACGATTTCAAGGTCCTCGCGGCCGCAGGATGGTCCAGTGAGCTAACTTTTCAGAGGTTTTATCACAAGCCGATTTCAAGGCTCGGGGTGTTTGCTGATTCTGGTGTCAGTACTGTTACATTTTTCCCCTGAGTTAGAGGGGTTTGTTATGATTTGTTTGTAAATAAACTGTTATTTCATTTAACAAATGTATTACTGATGCATGATTGTTTGTTAACGACTTTTGAGTCAATCCAGGCAGTGTGAACGTCAGATTTGAGTCTGCGGCGTGAATTCACAGTGCTTTGAAGTCTTCACGTAGTCACTCACGTGACTCCGAAGTAAAATAGTAAGATTAAACGAGAACTTACCAGTTTGAAGTTTGATCTTTATTTTATGAGGAGTCGAGTTGAGGGACTACGTGCCCTCCGCTCCCACCCTCATAGATCTCATCTGGTAGTTCTAGTTTTATCATCTTACCTTTATACTTCGGTCATTGTTAGCTGTGAATTCATTCCGCTGCTTTGAAGATTGACGCACCAACGGCTGTACGGGCTTCTATTCACGTAGTCCCTCAACTCGACTCCTCATAAAATAAAGATCAAACTTCAAACTGGTAAGTTCTCGTTTAATCTTACTATTAATATTACTGAAAGTTCAAATAATTTCAGATTTGCCCATGTTACTTTGTCTCCACCTCCCAACATCAAATGTGTCAAAGCGTTAAAACTCAGCCTGGGAGTCTGAATTGGAAACTATTGCATCGCCCAGTATTGGCAACTTAAAAATATGAAACATGTAAAATAAATATTTTAAAGGTATCGGCTCAGTTATTGAACAAATCAGTGATACATTAAGATATTCTAGCTAGATATTCTAGATATTCTGGATGTGGAGAGGATGTTTTCAGTAGTGGGAGAGTCTAGGTCGAGAGTGCACAGCCTCAGAATAAAAGGGCGTACCTTTAGAATGCAAATGAGGAGGATTTTATTCAGCCGAGGGGTCTGGAGGAAATTCAATGCCACACACAGTAGTGGAGGCCAAGTCTTTATGAATTTTTAAGGCGGAGATTGATATTTATTCTTGATTATTAAGAGTGTCAAAGGTTACGGGGTGAAGGCAGAAGAATGGGGTTGAGAGGGAAAATAAAGATCAGCCATGTTTGAATGGTTCCAAAATCGAATGGCCTAATTCTGTTCCTATGTCTTATGGTTTTATTAAATTGAAAAGTCTAAATGACACAGATGTTCTGGACTTCATGGGGGTCGGGATATAGTTCAAATTAATCACCATCCTTAGCTACTGTATGACCCAGCTTTCACTTATCCTAGCAACAGTCTGCTCCAAAGTGAATTGATTCCACTATAACATGAGCTAGGCTCCAACAAAAGTATCCAGAGAAACTTGACAAATCCTTTTGCATGAAAGACCAAGAATCTGGCAGAAGACTCAATAACATCTTTAGAATGCACCGGGAGATTTTGCATTTAAATTCAGCAAAAACCTTGCGTGAGTTCACGGTGTAAGCTCTCTGAATGGCACAGTAATTAATATTCTACCCATTTCCAAGCCTGAGAAAGTTAGTGAAAGCAGGGTGACGTTTGATGGAGCAGACACAATTGTTGTCTGAAGCGTTGTTTTGTGTTTGCCTTATTTGTGCTTGCTAGCACATTCAGAAAATGACGCCGGCAAATCAGGTCTCATTTACATAAGCACATAAACTAAAGAGTTTAAAAAATCCCTCTCAATTTTGGACAAAATGGATTATGGGAAATGCCAGTGAAAGCAAGTCATGAAAGCAACAAATTAAAGGGAAGGTTAAATTGTGATATTGAACAGAAAATTATATTTGACCGATTTCTCACTGTCGTTTGGTTGGCATTATTTATTACAACAAAATAGAAAGGGAAAATTAAATAACACCTTGCAACTCATGCCTTGAATATAAAATGTTGTGCGGCGGGTCGGCCTTTTTAAAATTGGCAAATAACTGGATTATAAATCTGAATACCATGTGAGGCATTGAAAGGGCCATTGACAGGTTTATGCTAACGAAGGCACGTTAAACTCTGAATGGTTGTGACTGCTCATAGTTTGTTGCTACTGGCATGGCTGCTACTTTTGGCTCAAGTCATCTCCTACTCAGTCCTCTGATGCCCTGCATTCTGTTGTTTTAAAAGTCAGTGTTCAGTTATTTAAACTGTTAAGCTGTCCAAGCTCAAAACTAATGCAACTTTTACATTATTCCATTGGAAAGGATAAGTTTGGGATCTTGTCTAGCAATTATTTGCAGTGACTAAATATACAATGGAAAGGAGTTGACAATGATTATTCGAGCTTAAATAAACTCACATGTGGCACAGGGCAGCACAGTGGCGCAGCGGTAGAGTTGCTGCCTTACAGCACCGGAGACCCAGGGGTGATCCTGGCCGTGAGTGCTGTCTGTATGGAGTTTGTACGTTCTCCCTGTTACTGCATGGGTTTTTCTCTGGGTGTTCCGGTTTCCTCCCACACTCCAAAGATGTACAGGCTTGAAGTTAATTGAATTCAGTAAAATTGGAAATTGTCCCTGATGTGTTAGAGTACCACGATCGTTGGTTGGCACGGACTCTGTGGGCCGAAGGGCCTGCTTCCATGCTGAATCTCTAAAGTCGAAAGCCAAAGTCATGTGAAATTATAAGAAATTGCCGGACAGATTCTACAGTCATGTATTGGATCACAAATACATCTGAAATTATTTTTAATGTTCTTCAGTGAATAATTGTGTGAATAAGTAATCAGTGAATAATTGTGCAAAGCTTCTGCTGCATGGAAATGTATGGGAAAATCCTCACTGTTTTCTCTGAGAGCTGTGATTTAAACATGGTTCAAATGCCCAGGTAATTTAACAAATGTAGAATGAAATTCAAGGTGTAAGAGAATTATTTTTTCAATATTATTTCGGTAATATAGCCTTATAGCCAAAAATGCACTGATTGCAACTCATGGTCATAAAATCAAACTGCTTCTGATACCACTCTCATTAAAGAGTCATGCCAATTTAGCTGAGACCCATGTGAATCTCTGCTGAGGTACAAGTTGACAAGCTGACTGTGAGGTGCTGTCTGAAAGGAGCTACCACTGTGAGGGTCCTTTAACACCAACCTCCTTGTGGCAACGTCGCTGTTGGTGCTGGCGTTTACGAGACCAGTTTAATGGAAATAAAACAGTGTATTATACAAATGGTCAGCACAGAGTGGGCGTCAAAGTTGACACTATACCACTGATTCAAGTATCTTTGTGGCCCTTTCTCAAACAATGATAACATTTACCAGGTGCCAGAATTTGGAGTAGAAATGTTACCACAAGATGTTGTGCGAGAGTCTCTTTGATAAAGTAGAATACTGATTGTGGTAAAACTGAAACTGTGCTCCATGCATTTTGTCAAGATAAGGATCGAGTTAGCTATCTCTGTTCTTTCCTTGCCAATTATACACTTGCATATTTTCCCATCTTGGCACTGAAGAGGATCAGTTTATTTCCTTTATGGGGTATTATATTATAGTGGTTCCCTTTGGCTTCATTGGAAGTTTGGGTGTATGTATTGTTGTTGGTTCCATGTGAGAGAGAACCAAAGGATAATATAGTATTCCCTCATCCTGGGGAAGAGTTGCTAACATGACAGACTAAATCATGCATGACGATGGACTTCGTGTTGTGCTGTCATGACTGTACAGATAAAGGTGCTCTCCCTGTGTACGAAGGAACTGCAGATGCTGGTTTAAACCAAAGATAGACTGCTGAACTCTCGTCGGAGAGTGGAGTAGAACTTCTTCAAGGTAGACATACCTGTACCTTGAGTCAAGAGTCAAGAGAGTTTATTGTTCTCCTTGGTGTTCTTCCTGCCTTATTCTTTAAACTGGCCATCGCCCACACTTTGTGCTTCACTCAGGACTGTGATGTTGATGTCAAAGTGTCTGAGTTCTTAACTTAAGGTAGCAGAACAACAGTCAGGTGTGTCACTCCTGCGACTGTCCACGAGGGTCATGTTCCACGTGCCAAACTTCAAATTGTGGTGGAAATCCATAACCTAAAAAAACTGATGGCAGCCATACTAAATCATGAGAGGAATAGAATGGGTTGATGCCCAGAATCTCTTGCCCAGAGCAGGGAAATCGAGGACCAGAGGACATAGGTTTAAGATGAGGTGAGAAAGATTTAATAGGAACCTGAGGGGTAACTTTTTCACACAAAGGGTGGTGGGTGTATGGAACAAACTGCCAGAAAAGGTAGTTGAGGCTGGTGCTATCACAATACTAAGAAACAATTAGACCTGGATAGAACAGGTTTAGAGGGATGTAGGCCAAACGCAGGCAGGTGGGACTAGTGTAGATGGGACATGTTGGTTAGTGTGGCCAATTTCTATGCTGTATGACTATGAATCAGCTGCTCACTACAGCCATTACCTGTTTGAGTTCAAGGTCATTTATGGCCCAAACATATAAGGCCACACTACTGAGAGCCGAGAATGGTGAACGTCTTAAGAACAGAGAATTATAAACACCCATTGGAGGAACATTTCAAAAATCCCCTTCATCACAAATTTGTCGTTGACATGAGCACTCTTGACCCCATCCTACTACAGTTTAGTTTGTCCAGTCTGACCAACCCTCATGACCAACAAGCTATGTCCTACCTAAAAAAAAATACAAGGCTTTGGGAGCAATTGGTATCATAGCTGCAGTTCAAAAATGTGGTGGTGAAGCCACCACAATCAGTCACAAATCCACAATCTCATGTCCACAACTGGAAAGAGGAAGATAGATCGGTCCCCCCAGTGATGCTTTTGTCATGAAAGGATCTACAAGAAAGGATCAAAGTCTAATATATTAACCATAGTCGTGTCTTCCATCTCATCCACCTCCCATCAGCCGCTGATCAGCTGCACCCCAAATCTCAAATTTATCGATCAAGGGGCACAGTGGACATCTCTTTTAGTATTCATATTTATTTTCCGAACCGGGCATTCTTGACATGATTAGCATGAAATGCCCATCCTTAAATCTGCACACAATACAACTCCAAGAGAAATGCAGGGAACAGTACCAATGTTGAAGATAGACACAAAAAGCTGGAGCAACTCAGCGGGACGGACAGCATCTCTGGAGAGAAGAAATGGGTGACACTTCGGATCGAGACCCTTCTTCAGACTTTGTGTCTGTCTTCGGTTTAAACCAGCATCAGTGGTTCCTTCCTACACAGTACCAATGCTGACCTTTGTTGACCTCCCTAAATCCTTTTACTCTACCAGGCCGGCCTTGCAGGGTCGTCACGGTGACGCAGAGGGCGGTCGCAGTAGCAGAGTTGCTGCCTTGCAGCGAATGCAGTGCGGGAGACCCGGGTTCAATCCCGACTGCGGGCGCTGTCGGGATACACGTTCTCCCCATGACCTGCGTGTGTTTTCTCCGAGATCTTCGGTTTCCTCCCACACTCCAAAGACGTACAGGTTTGTCGGTTAATTTGGCTTGGTAAATATAACAAAAAGGTCCCAAGTGGGTGTAGGATAGTGTTAATGAGTGGGGATCGTTGGCGGCACGGAGCCGGCGGGCAAAAGGGCCTGTTTTTGCACTGTATCTCTAAACTAAACTAAACCACGAACCAGCAGGACTTGCTGAGTACTCTCCTCAAGTGCAGCTGCCCACAGAATTTCATCCCTGTCTGACATTTGCTTCGTAATGGTGTGCATGTCACGATCCTAACCAGGGTGTTAAATGAAGACCCAATCTCAGTGAAGATCATTATCAAAAAAAGTTGCCTTATCTACCCAGTGGTTTTGTTCCTGTCCACCAAGAGTGCAGGAGTCTTCAGAAGTTACAGAAGGTGTTCAAGGAACAGCAACCACACCAGAACTAAAGTCACCCAAACCTCTAGAGTCGCGCTGGGAATGACCATGATGCTCGCACACGCACGTTTATTCAGTAAAATGTGTGAGGAGGTTGAGAATTGTGGGTATCCTCACACCCTTATTTAATTCAACATGGAGGAAAGCCACCTCTACTTCCTCAGATGACTAGGTACATTTGGTATGTTTTACAATGAACCTTACCAACTTCTACTGATGCACGGTAGAAACCGGTGCATGTGTTGGGAATACCGCAAGAAATTGCAGGGTTGTTGTTGCAGCCTAGTCCGTCACACAAACTCAGCCACTCCCTCCCCCCCCCCCCCCACCCCCCACCACATTGATTCAAATTACACTTCACACTGCATCAGGAAAGCAGCCAACATAATCAAAGGCCAAAGGTAGACAAAAATGCTGGAGAAACTCAGCGGGTGAGGCAGCATCTATGGAGCGAAGGGAATCGGCAACGTTTCGGGCCGAAACCCTTCTTCAGATCAAGGGCCATTCACACCCCTGTCATTCCCTCTTCTTTTGGGCAGCAGATACAAAAGCATGAAAGCACGTACCACCAGATTCAGGACAGCTTTCCTGCTGTAGTCAGACTACTGAATGGTCCTCTCATAAGCTAAGGGTGTACTCTCAACCTCCAAGCTCCCTCATTGCAGCCCTTGTACTCTTTGTATCTGCACTTTTTCTGTAACTACAATGCTATAATGTTGCACCGCTACACATGACACTCTGGTATTTTTTTCTCTTTGCTCTACCTGTACACTTGATTGTACACATGTATGGTTCAATTTGACTGGAAGGCGAGCAAATTATTTCACTGTATCTTGGTACATGTGACTGAGGTGTAGTAATAAACCAAACCAGAGATAGCAATGATGAAAATCATCGTCATTTTCAATACAACATCACAGCCTTTGGTTGATTGAGAAAAAGAGAGTTTAGAGATCAAGACTTCAGACCTAGCATAAAGCGTGTCTGCGAGGCAGCAATAAACTCTGCCTTCCTATATGCTTTTCAGACATGGACTACCAAGAGCAAGTACTTCAAGACACTGGAAAATACCACCAATGAATTCTCCACAAAATCCTCCAAATTCAATGGACGGGTCAGTAAACCCAATCTTGTTGTCCTCTCCCAGACTAATATCACCAGCATAGACCGTAGTCAGCCGTGAATGACCAGGGCACGTTGCTCACATGCATGTTGCTCTATTTGGACTTCTATGCTGAGATCAGATTACCAAGTAGACAGAGGAGAAGATGTTCTCAAAGCCTTATTTACTCCAATATTGAAGGAGGCCATTTTACCCATCATGTCCATGTCGGCTCCCAACAGAGCATTTCTGTCAGTCTCGTTCCCCCCTCATTATTTTCCTGGGACTTACTATCTCTCACATTCCCATCAATTCTCCTTTGATTCTTTACCATTGACCCACACACTGGGAGAAATTTGCAGTAACCAAGTAAATTGAGTTGTGGGAGGAAACTGGAGCACCCGGCATTAGCTGACGTAATAGTGGGGGGCACATGGTAAACTCCGAGTAGAGAACACAATCATGATGGAAGCCTGGTCCCTGGAGCAGTGAAACAGCAGCACTAACTGCTGCACCACCGTGCCAGCTTAAAAAATGCAACATTCCCGCTGACCCATGAGAATCCCTGGCCCATGACTGCTCAAAGCGGTGAAACATAGAAACACAGGAACATATACACTAGGTGCAGGAGTTGGCCATTCAACCATTTGAGCCAGCACCGGCATTCAATGTGATCATGGCTGATCATCCCCAATCAGTACCCCGTTCCTGCCTTCTCCCCAAATCCTTTGATCCTGCTAGCCCCGAGAGCTCTATCTAACTCTCTTTTGAAAACATCCAGTGAATTGGCCTCCACTGCCTTCTGAAGCAGAGAATTCCACAAATTTGAAATAACATTTGGGATGGTCTTGAGATCCTCGTGTCCACCTATTAGGAGCAAATAAAGCCCCTGTGTAAATGGCTGAATGAATGCATTACCTCACAAGTCACCCACATGTCCACGATATCCAGCCCAATGTGTAGAAGCCTCATCGCATTGAACCTATCAGTCATCTCGGCACCCACAAAACTGCAGAGGGTGCAAATCACCTCTGTTATCCAGGCACTGCTTCAGTAAAAGAAAATACAGGGCACAATAAAGCCATTACCAGATATCCCAGACTGGCAATGAATTTCCAGGCGTGCGCGTGTGAATTTCAAAAGGAATTTGGAGATAAAAGTGACTGCAGATGCTGGAATCAGGAGCAGCAAACGACCTGCAGGGTCGTGAAGTATCTGTGAGTGGAAAGGAAGATTTGAGATTTCAGGTCAAATTCCTGAAATCTTCTCAGGGTTTCAACGAGAAATGTTGACCATTCTTCTCACCCCAAAGATGCTGCTCCAGCCATTTGCTTGTTTCTTTCGAAAGGAAATCTCCTGCTTGTCTGCTAGAAAATTGAGCTGCAACTGCACTAGGAACTGTAATAACCCTGGAAAAATATATTTGTATTAATTGTTGAGGCAGCGAAGTGGTGTAGCGTTAATGTTGATACTTTACAGCACCAGAGACCCGGCTTCGATGCTGACTACAGCTGCCGTCAGTACGGAGTTTGTACATTCTCCCTGTGATCGCGTGAGTTTCCTATAGGTGCTCCAGTTTCTTCACACACTCCAAAGACATACAGGTTTGTAGTTGAATTGGCTTCTCAAAATTATACTTTGTCCCTAGTGTGTAGGATAGTGCCAGTGTACGGGGTGACCACTGGTTGGCGCACACTCGGTGGGCCGAAGGGCCTGTTTCTGCGCTGTATCTCTAAGCTAAACTGAACTAAAACTAGTCTACGAATGGCTACATCATTTTATTCACCACAGCATAATTCATAGTTTGTTAAGATATAATTGTGCCTTCCGGAAGTCAAGATATCCTAAAGTGTTTGACAACCAATGAAGTAATCTCGAAGGCCAACCACAAGTTGTAACATTGGAAATAAGGCAGCCAGATTATCCAAATCAAGGTCCAATAAAACTCAGACCATACCTAAAGGGCCTGTCCCACTTGGCAGTCATTTACGCAACAGGCCGGTAGTGACTGACGTGCGACGATCGCGCAACAGTCACGCGCGTCATCATGCGTCCGCACAGCCGTCTGGAGTGTGTGATGTCATTTGAAGATAGACATAAAATGCTGGAGTAACTCAGCGGGACTGGCAGCATATCTGGAGAGAAGGAATGGGTGATGTTTCGGGTCAAGACTTCTTCAGTCTGAAGAAGGGTCTTGACCCAAAATGCCACCCATTGCTTCTCTCCAGAGATGCTGCCGGTCCCGCAGAGTTACTCCAGCATTTTGTGTCTATCTCCAATCGTCTTGGCCCCGCTCTGGGAGTAGGAGTGGGGGCGGATCCGGATCCGCAACGGCCGTGAGCCCCAGGCTGAGCTCGGCGATCGCTTGCCTGCTTCTGCTGCAGTTGGGGCTGAGACATTGCACCGCACCAGGGTGTCCCACTTGGCCGTCATTTATGCGACAGGCCGGTGGCGCGCGAAGATTTTGTGCAGAACAAAATCCTGGAGCGCTGCGCGATAACGCGCGCAACTCCAAACTCCTCCACGCCACTCCGTGCGCCCGTCCCGTGCTACCCACACGCTACCAGGTCGCGTAAATGGAGCGCAAATGCCGGCCAAGTGGGACTAGCCCTTAAGTGGCCCGTTTGTGGTTGGTCGAGAATACAAGAATAAAATTTAATGAATTGAAAGGTCCATGTAAAGTCTCATTGAGAAACCACCACAGGAAACATCGCAGCTCTCTCAATCTATCACACATAATGCAGCCTAGATATTGTGTGGCTTAGATAACAATCATTTTCATGAGAAGGCAGCAAATAACTCCGAAATTCCAGATTTAGGCCCTGAGCAGCGGAAAGATAATGGGGAATAGTGGTTGGAACTGGGAGGATTTAGGATTCTGATGGGGCTGAAGGACAGAAGATGGTCGCAGGGAGAAAGTTACCATGCTGCAACTCTAGGATGGGAATTATAAATGTTACCCAGATATACAGATGCCCAACACAGTGTTATTTGCTGCCTATCTCAAATCATTAAAACCAAAGAGAGCTCTTCGTATTTAACAATGACAATTTCTACTCATACAACAAGCAGTGCACAGATCCCATATGTGGCCACAGTGTCACCTACACTTGCACAAAACATTTTTAAGAAAGCTTTCGAAATCTTAAAATTAAGAGTCAACTTCAAATATACAGAAGACATATTTTTAAGATCATAAATTGAATTATATATGAATATTATATTGATTAAAAAAGTCTTACCAACATACTGGCTGTGTTTCAAAAAATATTCTACATTAAATGATAAATATAAACATCAAAGGGCCTCTTTCCACACTGTATGACTATCAATTAATGATTTAATCAATCAGGAAAATTACTTCATGTTAAGCAAGATGTTAAATCATTATTTGATATTTAACCATTAAAGTATCCATATAAAAATAAGATTGAACTTACGAACACATGTGAAGTTATCATCAGCTAAATAGTAATCATCCAAACATCTCCAATCCAGGCAAAGAGAGAGAGGGGGCAAAGTAACGCTGAGGATCACTACAAGAAGAGATGAGACTATCATAATCTCTGTCCTTTTTGCCTCACTGTAAAGCACAGTTCACTGTCCTTTAAACATAATTTCAGGATAGAAGGATAAAGGACAACGTTAGAAAAAGGTTAACAAGGTCTGTAGCATTTTCTCACAATTCCTAGGTCGCTTTTTCAAAAAATTGTAGCGCTCCAGACTTTTGTTAAGTCCAGCGCTCTTGGAGGTTTTTATCGCTTTGTAGAAGTAAAGTATGAAATGCCTGACACTCTTGTGACAGATTTAGCAAGTTTAAAAAGAATCCAGATCAGCTGGCAATTCAAACGTTTCTTCCAAATATTAAGCCTATAGATAAGAGCAATAATAAATGCAACTCTGCCACATAACTCATTTTAGTGAAGCATTTTCTTTGCTGAATGAAATTGTCTTTCTTGTCTCTCTAGTCAAAGTGCTTGTTTGCTTTCATTTATAAGGATTCCCCTCCTCCACTAAACCTCAGCGGCATGAGAATTTTATTCACTCCACCCCTTTCGCTTTTTTTTTAAACCTCTCGACATGAACTTCATTCAAACGTACATGTGGGCTTATCTAATGTAGATGAGAGAAGTCAGGCAGCGAGCAGGGAGCTGGAGCTCATAGTTTTCTGTCTGTACAAGTCTGTAACAAGCTTGTTGAATGTGAATGTGAATACCTTTGGCTGAAACTAGAGTAAATATCCAATCTTTAACAGGCCACCTGACTCAATGGTAGTTCATCGCTGGCACCGTTTTAAAAAGCACCAAGTTTTGGTTTACTGCTTAAATGCAGATTAACTGCATATAAATTCCTTTAAACATAAACCGTTAAATTACACAGATTTTACCAATAGCCCCCGTACTCAAAACTTACTGAGTTAAGCAACTTGTTACTAACCTATCGTCATACTGGTTACCCGGACAAGAAGCTGAAACAATGTTTGAACTTCAGCTGAACTTCACCATCTAAAACCTACAATCAGTTGTTTGGTATTGAATTTAACAGATAAAAATCCACTGGCAACCTGCCACATTGGCATTGTTGCCAAGGAAACTGCTCTGATTTCATGTTCACCATGCTTGACTCCACCAGTAAGATGGAGAGGCAACTACTTAGTCACAAAGGCAACATCTGAACCACTGGCACTGCGCAGGAGGGGCATTTTTGAGTGTGGACAAAGTAAGTAGACGACACTTTTACATTCTGCCTCTCAGAAAGACTGACCACGTTTATGAGGCATTACATAACTGAGTGCCAGATTCATAGAAACGCCATGAAGTTTATAACTCTAGATGTTCTGCAGAAGTTGAGAAAGCCTGGGCTAAGGATTTTGCTGACACCTTTATTTAAATTATTTCTAGGGGCAAGCAAATAAATCATGCTGTCAGTTCACAATGCTGTTGAAAATATTTGGGTCCTTGGGCTACATGCTTGCTTGGAATTAAATTGCATCGAGTGGTTTACACAGAGCTGGCACAGGGGTTTAACCCAGGGTGGAATGCAGTTGCAGCCACTTCCACATTGCCCCGTGCCAGCTCGGAAACTCAACCTGGCACTTCCAGTCGGGATATGTAGCTGTGTGACTCTCCTTAACAGTGTTGCTAAATATTTTTTTTAAATAGGGATCTTATTTTAATAGGCATCTTATTTTAATAGGTATCTTTTTATTCACACAAAGGGTGGTGGGTGTATGGAACAAGCTTCCAAAGGAGGTAGCTAAATCTGGGACTATCCCAACGCTTAAGAAACAGTTAGACAGGTACATGGTTAGGACACTTTTGGAGGGCTATCGACCAAACGCGGGCAGGTGGGACTACTGCAGCTGGGACATGTTGTCCGGTGTGGGCAAGTTGGGCCTAAGGGCCTGTTTCCACACTGTATCACTCCATGACTCTAAATTAGACAGAGTTGGGCCAAGTAGCAATTGTCAGTTGGCAGTCATGATAAAGGCAGTTCATCCTCGCATGGCAATGCTAATTCAAAGGCCATTCATTTGGGAATGGGACACCTCAGCTGTCTGCTGCAACTCTCCTTGAAGGCTGCTTTTTCCAGGTACTTCTGGCGACCACAGGCACTCATATTGAGCTCTACCTATGCATTGCTACTTGAAAACCACTTATTGGGGTTGCTTCTATGGTGATCCTACTGAAACATTTTTTGAATTGGATATTCAAGTTAGACAGCCCAGTTGTCATCGGCAAGGTCATGGACCTGAGGGGATGAGGGGATCTCTGAAGACTTCATATTGGTATTGGATTGTAATTGGTTTATTGTTATCATGTACCGAGCCAAAGTCTATGGAGACAGGTGTTCCTACTAATCCAGGTCAATTCAGGTCAAGTCAAGTTTATTGTACACAATGAAGACCTTGCATCACTGAGACAAGATGAGATTCTACTGTCTTCACCAGCCCAGGGACTCTGCAGGCTGCACACCAGCAGTCCTGAATAATACATCATGGTCTGTTGCATCTGTGTATGGATATTTCCACAGACTCCAGATTACCAAGAAAATTAGCACAGCGATGTCCTACAGTTTGTAGGCACACTTCCAAGCATATCTGACCATAGAGGTCAAGGGTCAGAGTCACTTCCAATTTACCAGCTTCAGGTCATTCCGGGTGGTCACAGTTCATCTTTTCCCTACCTCATAGTTTACTGGCCACACACATCAGAGAGGTGAAGGATCATAGAGTATAGATCTGTACAGCATGGGAACGGCCCCTGCAGCCCACCCTGTCCATGCTGACCAAGATGTCATTTGGGCCAGTCCCGTTTACATACATTTGACCCATGCCCCTCTAAACCCCATCCTATCCACATATCTGTCCAAATCACTTTTAAAAGTCGTCATTGTATCCACTTCTGGAGGTTCCTCTGGCAACTCATTGCAGATGTGGACTACCCTCTGAGTGAAAGTTGCCCCTGAGGTTCTCTAAAATATCGCCCGTCTCTCCTCAAGCTGCTGCCCACTTGTTTTATAATCCATTACCTTGGGTATTACATGGAGGCAGAAGAGATGAGTTTGACACCATTATGTTTAGCACAAACATTGTGGGTTGAAGGGTCTGTTTCTGTGCTGAACGAGGGTAACGATTAATAGGATAGAACATAGTGAATAGAACATAGCATGTGTGGAAAAATGTGAGATTATGTACTTAGGTAAACATCAATAGAATAGCGCAAAGTACATCTTCTCACATTTTCCACACATGCTCATTCATTCATTTGTCCACATTTCCCTGATGCCCCCTGCATCTTCTTCATAGTCCACACTGTTACCTGGGTTTGTATCAGCAATAGATAGACACAAGGTGCTGAAGTAACACAGCGGGACAGGCAGCGTCTCTGGAGAAAAAAGGATGGGTGGTGTTTTGGGTCAGGACTCTTCTTCAGAAACTTGGACAAATTACTCTTGAAGTCCCTCATTAAAACCTTTGATGCAGCTTGTAAACAATTGGGGCCTGGTGACTGATTGTTGAGTGCCCACTGTTCACAGCCACCCAAATGTTCTCTGTTCATTAATCACTGTTCAGGCCAGACAACCATTTTATCCCCATGTCAACTTATAAGAACAAATTCAGCAGCAACTGATGGCATTGCGAATACAAGTCAACACAAATGGACATACCATAATGTGCTGTTGATCTGCCGCATTGGTAACGAAGATTTGTTATTGCAAATGACTTCTGGAAGCCTTCTTCACATCATTTTCTTGAAAAAGAGATACTACAATAAACTTGTTTTCATAATCATCCTTCGTAATCATGAAGCACTCCTTCCAAAATATTACTTATTGGATCGAATTGTCACTTTATTTTTGTGTCCCATTTATCTTCTTCATTAACTTTGCTGGCCTCACCAAAGTGGAATTAAACCAATGCAATACTGAAGCAAACATTTTAACCAGCTGGAAAATAAATATAATTAGATGGAAAGGAACTTATCCACTTTGGTGGCAAAAACAGGAAAGCAGACTATTATTTAAATGGTGGCCGATTAGGAAAAGGGGAGATGCAGCGAGACCTGGGTGTCATGGTACACCAGTCATTGAAAGTAGGCATGCAGGTGCAGCAGGCAGTGAAAAAAGCGAATGGTATGTTAGCTTTCATAGCAAAAGGATTTGAGTACAGGAGCAGGAGGTTCTACTTCAGTTGTACAGGGTCTTGGTGAGACCACACCTGGAGTATTGCGTGCAGTTTTGGTCTCCAAATCTGAGGAAGGACATTATTGCCACAGAGGGAGTGCAGAGAAGGTTCACCAGACTGATTCCTGGGATGTCAGGACTGTCTTATGAAGAAAGACTGGATAGACTCGGTTTATACTCTCTGGAATTTAGGAGATTAAGAGGGGATCTTATAGAAACTTACAAAATTCTTAAGGGGTTGGACAGGCTAGATGCAGGAAGATTGTTCCCGATGTTGGGGAAGTCCAGGACAAGGGGTCACAGCTTAAGGATAAGGGGGAAATCCTTTAAGACCGAGATGAGAAAGACTTTTTTCACACAGAGAGTGGTGAGTCTCTGGAACTCTCTGCCACAGAGGGTAGTTGAGGCCAGTTCATTGGCTATATTTAAGAGTGAGTTGGATGTGGCCCTTGTGGCTAAGGGGATCAGAGGGTATGGAGAGAAGGCAGGTACGGGATACTGAGTTGGATGATCAGCCATGATCATATTGAATGGCGGTGCAGGCTCGAAGGGCTGAATGGCCTACTCCTGCACCTAATTTCTATGTTTCTATGTTTGAAAGGAACTATAAATGTACAGTATTGAACCTTCGGTCTCTGCCCTATACGTGTCCCTTCCAGTTTGATTTGAGATATCTAGTGCTACATCTCCTGTCTTCTCCTCTCTGACCAGCCACGGGCTTAGGTTTGCCCTCTTTAGCATTCATGAGATATGTAACCTTCTGCAAGCAGATCTCCAGTCACACACATTTGATCAGTCTGTAGAAGGGTCTTGACCCGAAATGTCACCCATCCACTGCCTCTCCCTTATCCATTCTACTTGTTTATCCTCAAAGCATTCCAGAAGATTAGTCAAGCATGATTTCCCCATCTGACTTTGACCGATCCTGTCACTGCTTTCCAAATGCGCTGCTATTATATTGTTAATAATCGACTCAAGCAACTTCCCCACTACCGATGTAAGGCTAACTGGTCTATAATTCCCCGTTTTCTCTCTCCCTCCTTTCTTAAAAAGTGGAGTTACATTTGCTACCCGCCAGTCCACAGGAACTGATCCAGATTCGAGAGAACTTTGGAAAATGATCACCAATGCATCCACGATTTCTAGGACCACCTCCTTGTGTGGCCATCAGATGCTGGGGATTTATCTGCCTCCAGTCCTAACAGTTTACCAAACACCATTTCCTGACTAATGTGAATTTCCTTCATTTCCTCCCTCCCACTAGAATCTCGGTCCCCTAGTATTTCTGGGAGATTGTTTGTGTCTTCCTAAGTGTCTTCGAAGACAGAACCAAAGTACTCATTTAACTAGTCTATCATTTCCTTGTTCCCCATTATCAATACACATGTCTCTGATTGTAAGGGATCTACATTTGTCTTCACTAATCTTTTCCTTTTTACATAACTAAAGAAGCTTTTACAGTCAGTTTTATATTCCCTGCAAGCTTTCTTGGCGTCAAGTTGGGAAAAGGGGAAGTACAACGGGATCTGGGGGTCTTGTTCATCAGTCTATGAAAGTAAGCATGCAGGTACAGCTGGCAGTAAAAAAAGTGAATGGCATGTTGGCCTTTATAACAAGAGGAGTCGAGCATAGGAGCAAAGCGGTCCTTCTGCAGTTGTACAGAGCCCTAGTGAGACCACACCTGGAGTATTGTGTGCAGTTTTGGTCCCCTAATTTGAGGAAGGACATTCTTGCTATTGAGGGAGTGCAGCGTAGGTTTACAAGGTTAATTCCCAGGATGGCAGGACTGTCATATGCTAAGAGAATGGAGCAGCTGGGCTTATACACTCTGGAGTTTAGAAGGATGAGAGGGGATCTTATTGCAACATATAAGATTGTTAGGGGTTTGGACACGCTAGAGGCAGGAAACATGTTCCCGATGTTGGGGGAATCCAGAATCAGGGGCCACAGTTTAAGAATAAGGGGAAAGCCATTTAGAATGGAGACTAGGAAACACTTTTTCTCACAGAGAGTTGTGAGTCTGTGGAATTCTCTGCCTCAGAGGGTGGTGGAGGCCGGTTCTCTGGATACTTTCAAGAGAGAGCTAGATAGGGCTCTTAAAGATACCGGAGTCAGGGGAGATGGGGAGAAGGCAGGAATGGGGTACTGATTGGGGATGATCAGCCATGATCACATTGAATGGCGGTGCTGGCTCGAAGGGCCGAATGGCCTATACATGCACCTATTGTTTATTGTCTATTGTCTATTGTCTATTTCTTTCATGTTCTTTTTTACCCCTCTTAAATAACCCTTTGTCCCCTGATGAATTCTAAATTTCTTCCAGTCTTCCGGTTTGCTGCTTCCTCTGGCCAATTTATAGGCCTCTTCTTTGGATTTAACACTACCCTTGATTTCCTTCATTAGCCACGGTTGAGCCGTCTTCCCCATTTTACTTATTCGCCAGACAGGGATGAATATTTTTTGGAGTTCATGCATGCGATCTTCAAATATCTGCCATTGCATCTCCACCATCAACCCTTTAAGTATAATTGGCCAGTCTATCCTAGCCAATTCCATCTCATACCTTCATAGCCTCCTTTCTTTAAGTTCAGGACTCTAGTCTCTGAATTAACCGTGTTACTCTCCGTCCTAATGCAGAATTCCACCATATTATGGTCACTGTTGCCCAAGGAGCTTTGCACAGCAAGATCACTGACTAATCCATCCTCATTACACAATACCCAGTCTCGGATGGCCTGCCCTCTAGTCGGTTCCTCTACATATTGGCTTAAAAATCCATCCCGTATACATTTCACGAAATCCTCCTCCTCAGTGTTGTTACCAATTTGTTTGGCCCAATCTATATGTAGCTTAAAATCACCCATGATAACCGCTGCACCTTTGCTACGCACATCCCTAATTTCCTGCATGTTGCTATCCCCAACCTCCATACTGCTGTTTGGTGGTCTGTATACAACTCCAACAAGCGTTTTCTGCCCTTGGCTATTTCACAGTTTCTTCCCATACAGATTCCACAGCATCCAAGCTAATGTCTCTCCTTACTATTGCATTAATCTCCTCTTTAACCAGCAATATCACCCCACCTCCTCTTTCTTTAAGTCTATCCTTCCTGAATATCGAATACTCCTGCATGTTCAGCTCCCAGCCCTGGTCACCCTGGAGCCATGTCTCCCTAATTCTAACTATATCATATCCCTTAACTACTAACTGCACATTCAATTCATCCACCTCATTACAAACCTTATTACAAACTTGTTTCCAACTTGACAACATCTTTCCTATAACATGGTGCCCAAAACTGAACAAAATACTCTAAACGTAGCCACACCAATGTCTTATTTAACTGCAATATAACTCTCAACTTCTATACTTAATACTCTGACTAATGAAGGCCAATGTGCCGAAAATATTTTTGACCACCCCTATGATGCTACTTGCAAGGAATTAACTCAGTGGAAGAGGCTTCACTTACTGATTGTATCATGCTTTGGCATAGTTTTTAACTGAGTAAGAGAGAAACATGAGTAAAGCAGAGTTTGAGACCTGGGAAACATGCAATTAGATGACTGTTACAACTGGCATGTTTTATGGAAACCACACACACACCTTCCCTCATTTGTCCAACAGTGTGAGTAAAATTTGCATTTGATGGAAGAGATCTGCCAGATATCATATAGTAAACAGTGGTGGCAATGGAGGCACAAGGTCCCACTTCATTCTTGTATGTTCTTACGCTTTTAGTGGCAAATGCACGGGGCAACCATGTTTCAGGCCATTCTCTTTACCTTTATATTAATTACATTATATATTTCATTTTTGGTTAGGATTATTTCTAGTTAAATCTTTATAGAGATTTTAAAAATTAGTTCAGATGATATAATTGGATTTAAGATTTTATCCATTTTTAATTGAAGAAACACTGTAGATCACTGTTAATTTAAGAAGCACACTCATTGGAGTAACTCAGTGGGTCAGGCAGCATCCCTGGAGAATGTGGATAGGTGATGTTTTGGGCCGGGTCATAGTTGAACGCGGACGAGGGTGTCGTTTGAAAGGCAGATGGTTAGACAAAGGCCAGAGAAGCAAAAAAGGTGTGAAACAAAAAGATTAAAGTACTTCAAATTGTGAAGCCAGAGGAAAGAACATAGGTGGAGGGGTACAGTGGGGCACAGGGGGATGGGTGGGGTGGGATTTGAGTGAAATGTGGGGGGTAAGGGGGGGAGAAAGGTGTGGGGAAGGGGGAGTTAGAAATTACCTAAAATTGGAACATACCGATCGATGGGATGTAAGCTACCCAAACAAAACATGAGGTGTTGTTCCTCCAGTTTGTGTGTGGCCTTACTCTGGCAATGGAGGAGGCCCAGGACAGAAAGGTCCATTTTGGAATGGAAAGGTGAGTTAAAGTGGCAACTTGGAGATCCGGTAGGGCGTGGCGGACCGAGAGCGAGTGTTAAGTAAAACCATCGCCCAACCTACATTTGGTCTCACCAATGTACAGGAGGCCACATCAGGAACACCAGATACAGTAGTTGAGGTTAGAGGAGGTGCACGTGGTCCTCTGTCTCACCTGGAAGGACTGCTGGGACCCTTGTTGTAGGTGACGGAGGAGATATAGTGTATAGGAGTTACACTTCCTGTGGTTGCAGGGGAAAGTACTTGGGAACAGGATGGTTTGGGTTGGGAAGGGATAAGTAAACCAAGGGGTTGCGGAGGAAGCAGTCTCCGTGGAAGGTAGATAGGGGTGGAGATGGGAAAATATGACTGGTGGTGAGATCACACTGAGGGTGATAGAAATGTTGGAGGATCTTATGTTTGATGTGGAGGTTGGTGGGGTGAAAGATGAGGACCAGGGGAATATCCTTGGTCTGTCTGGGGTGAGGTGAGGCGAGAGCAAAACTAACGGGGCAGAGGAGACACAGGTGAGGGAACCTTCTGTGACTGCAGTGGGGGAAACCATGCTTACGAAAGAAAGAGGCTATCTCAGATTTCCTAGATTGGAAAGCCTCATCTTGGGAGCAGATGTGATGGAGATGGAGGAATTGAGTGTAGGAAGAGGCAGGAAGTATAGTCCAGATAACTGTGGGACATGGTAGGTTTGTAGTAGACATCAGTTGATAGTCTGTCCCTTGTAATGGAAACAGCAATGAAGAAAGGGTGGAGAGATGTCAGAGATAGGAAGAAAGGAGAGAGAGGATAATTTAAGGTTGCTTTCATTATTAGAAAAATAATTAACCAATGATTTAAACTGAATAGAATGGAAAATAAACATTGAAAGTAACCAGATAAGCAAAACTGTGTTAAGTGAGAACGCAGGTATAATATGTTTGTGTAAATGGGTCATAAATGTATTTTCTTGTATTTTAAAACCTGTTCATGTTAAGCAGTTCTCCCTTTTCAATAATTATGGGTTTTCAAATTACTATAATGATTCTGATGTACCAGTGACTCCAACTCTCCCGCTTTCGGCGGGAGATCGCCCGCTGAAAGGCCATTTTCGCAAAATCTCCCGCTCTCCCGCTTGCGGGATTTCAAGCGGGAGAGCGGGAAATTTCGCAAAATTTCAAGCGGGAGAGCGGGAGATTTTGCGAAAATGGCCTTTCAGCGGGCGATCTCCTGCCGAAAGCGGGAGAGTTGGAGTCACTGATGTACACATCTGATCATAGCAAAGCTGGAGCCCATAGAAGACTCTGCCCCGAATCTCCATTGAAATAAAATCTCTAGTATTTTCATCATTCTCTTTTCAAAGGGGGGATAATTAGAATCATACAGCAGTCAAACAAGGGCTCTGGATCAACTCATCCAGGACAAAACTTAATTGAGGTAGCCCCACTTGCCTGTGCCTGCCCCATATGTTCCCGATGTTGGGGGAGTCCAGAACCAGGGGCCACAGTTTAAGAATAAGGGGTAAGCTATTTAGAACAGAGACGAGGAAACACTTTTTCACACAGAGAGTTGTGAGTCTGTGGAATTCTCTGCCTCAGAGAGCGGTGGAGGCCGGTTCTCTGGATACTTCCAAGAGAGAGCTTGATAGGGCTCTTAATGATAGCGGCGTCAGGGGATATGGGGAGAAGGCAGGATCGGGGTACTGATTGTGGATGATCAGCCTTGATCATATTGAATGGTGGTGCTGGCTCAAAGGGCCGAATGGCCTACTCCTGCACTTATTGTTTATTGTCTATATCCCTCCAAATCTCTCCTGTCCAAGTATCTGTCCAAATGTCTTTCAATAAATTGTAATTGTACTCCACTGCGTCCTATGGCACCTTGTTCCATATATGCAACCCCTGTGCTCCACAGCTCCCTTTTACATTATTCCCCTCTCAGCTTAAATCTGTCCCCTCTAATTTTAGACTTCCCTACCCTTGGGGAAATACTGAGGCTATTCTCTATATGTTTTATCAACCTCAAGGAGGTTACACCTCAAAGTCCCATGTTCCAGGGACAAATGTCCTAGCCTCCCTAGTCTCTACTTCTAACTCAAACCGTCCATACCCAGAAACATTCTCACAAAATATTTTCTGCCCATTTTCCAGTTTAATTAACTAGTTCCTGGAGCAGGGAGACCAGAATGGTACATGGTGGTCCAAATGCGGCCTAACCAATGTCAGGTACAGCTGTAATATGGTGTCCCGACCCCTGTACTTGATGCCCTGGCACCTGTGCCTTGGGCAGCACAGTGGCACAACTGTAGAGTTGCTGCCCTGCAGCACCAGACACCAGGTTCGATCCCGACTGCGGATGCTGTTTGTACGAATTTGTACGTTCTGCCTGTGACCGCGTGGGTTTTCTCCAGTTGCTCAGATTTCCTCCCACGCTCCAAAGACGTTTAGGTTTGCAGGCTAACTGTAAATTGTTCTTTGTCCCTAGGGTGTAGGATAGTGCCAGTGTTCAAGGTGATCTTGGTTAGTGCAGACTCGGTGGGCCGAAGGGCCTGTGTTATACGAGAATTGTGACCGAACAGTGTGCGACCCGTAGCGTGGGCGATGTCTCAAGCCCAGAGCGCTACGTTTAAAGCCCAGAGCGTTAGGGCCGGTAGCGCTATATTTAGAAACCCATTGCGCTGCGGCTGGCAGCTCTTTGTTTAAATCCCACGCCCTAAGCTGACAGCGCGCTGTTTAAACCTTTGCGCGCCAAACCGGCAGCACTGTGTGTATGACCTTTACGCGCCAGTCTGTAGCGCTGTGTATTGCTTTACGCGCCAGTCTGCGGCTGATAACGCTTTGTTTCCAAAGGGGGTCCTCGCTCGGATGCAGTCCCCTGCCATTGGATATAGTTTGATTTTGGGAGCAGCGCTATTGGCCAGGACTTACCGGCGGTTATTTCAACAGCTGATTTCTTACCTGTTTAAAGGCAGGCGCCAGTAAGCCAATAAGTTAGTTCATGTACGAGACGGGTTTACCGACGGGCTGAGTCGCATTCAGCGCCGTGGCCGGAGGCAGAGAGAGAGAGAGAGAGAGAGGTGTGCTGCTGTAAACCGGACCCCACGCATACCGAGACAAGTATTGTTGCTCTCTCTCTTGCCCAGAAATCTGATTTACAACTAAACAGCCTTTTTCTGTTCTACTAGTCAAATCCTTGAACCTGTTCCCTTGGAACAGCCTGTTTCCATGCTAAATTGTACTTGTAGGCTAACTAAAGTCTAAAGATGAAGGCAGGTACTGCTGCAACATAGGTTTCTGTGGTACCATCCTCCAGAGCAGTGTCCTACAAATGCGGTACATCTCACCCTCATAATCCATTATCCAAGAAGTACCAAAGGTCGTGCAAACAACAATCCAGATGGTCCCACAGGAGTAGGAGGACACCCATGCACTTTGCAAAAGTGCACTTTTAGACTCATTTGAAAAAAAATATTCCATAAAAAAATTAAAACAGGAACTTGAATTGGATATTTAACGTAATCCAAAATTATTCTCTCAACTCAACTGTTTTTTTTGTAATAGAGAACTGCCTTAGCCTGTGATGGTGTGAATCTAATGGGCCTGTCCCTCTTAGGCGATTCTTTGGGCAACTGCAGGCGACTGCTGCAAAATTTTCAACATGTTGAACATTTTTCGCCGATAGTGGCGACAATTTTTCTGTCGTAGGTTGTCGGTAGGTTGTCGTAGGTGAATTCCATTAAAATTAGGCCCTGGCAGTCGCCTAAAGTGTCGCCAAAGTGGGACAGGCCCACAAGGACGTTCTCTCAGGAAGGAGATGAGGGGGAATTTCTTTGGTCAGATGGTGGTGAATCTGTGGAATTAATTGCCGCAGATGGCAGTGGAAGCCAAGTCAGTGGATATTTTTAAGGCAGAGATAGATAGATTCTTGATTAGTACAGGTGTCAGAGGTTATGGGGAGAATGCAGGATAATGCGGTTAGGAGGGAGAGATAGATCAGCCATGATTCTCCAAATCTGAGGAAGGACATTATTGCCATAGAGGGAGTGCAGAGAAGGTTTACCAGACTGATTCCTGGGATGTCAGGACTGTCTTATGAAGAAAGACTGGATAGACTCGGTTTATACTCTCTAGAATTTAGGAGATTGAGAGGGGATCTTATAGAAACTTACAAAATTCTTAAGGGGTTGGACAGGCTAGATGCAGGAAGATTGTTCCCGATGTTAGGGAAGTCCAGGACAAGGGGTCACAGCATAAGGATAAGGGGGAAATCCTTTAAGACCGAGATGAGAAAGACTTTTTTCATACAGAGAGTGGTGGGTCTCTGGAACTCTCTGCCACAGAGGGTAGTTCATTGGCTATATTTAAGGGGGAGTTAGATGTGTCCCTTGTGGCTAAGGGGATCAGAGGGTATGGAGAGAAGGCAGGTACGGGATACTGAGTTGGATGATCAGCCATGATCATATTGAATGGCGGTGCAGGCTCGAAAGGCCGAATGGCCTACTCCTGCACCTAATTTCTATGTTTCTATGATTGAATGGCGGAGTAGACTTGATGGACCAAACGGCCTAATTCTGCTCCTATCCCTTATGACCGTATGACAATACAAGCTCCCACTCACTGCAGAAGTGTTGAAGACACACTGACTTGTTGTTGCAGGTAACAACTTTTTCCTGGCAGAATTCCCAGAATTGAGAACCAAGATAAGGAAAAACATCAAGCACGGTCTGGGACATTAGTCATCTCTATTCTCAGCTGCTTTATTTATTGATGTTAAAATGATATGTTGTCGCCCGTGTTTACTATATGGTATCTGGCTAATCTATTCGGTTGGATGCAGATATTGTTCACTATCTTGGCCAAATATGTAAAGGTGTGCGTTTGGCTTCAATAAAACATACCAGATGTAAGAGTCATCTAATAATAGTTGTTTTCCAGGTCTCAAAATCGTCTTTACTCATGTTTCCCTTGTTACTCAGTTAGAAATTATTCATTAGCACGATACAATCAACTGGTGAATCTATTTTCACTGAGCAACCTGACTAACTGCTGGTCACAATTTGGACCATAAATACATAACAATGTGGTCAAAGATATGTGTTCTTATTTTAATCAAATTCCCTAATCCATTCGGGAACAATAATATAAGCAATATGGAATCATATTGATGCCTTCTATTAATTTCAAAGAAGATTAAACAGTCGAGTATTAAGTAATTAGATCTCTTAAATGGTATTATGAGGTGGACGTTTAAGGGACTGTAAAACGTCAGTTCCTATTCTTAGAAAATATATACTTGTAAATTAAGTCAATAGTGTAGCTATTCATAATTTGTTAAATGTTGTATATACAACATGTGTACTTTATAGCTGTATCAGAATAAATGACTGCCCTAGATTTTCTCCTATTCTTAGTGTCATGTTCATCAATGCATTAGTACTTGGTCATTGATAATATTCATCATGAATGTATATCTGAATGTATTGGGCAGCACAGTGGAGCAGTGGTAGAGTCACTACCTTACAGCACCAGAGACCCAGGTTCGATTCTGATTATTGGTGCTGTCTGTACACTTATATGTTCTTTCTGTGACCATGTCAGTTTTCTCTGGGTGGTTCGGTTTCTTCCCACACTCTACAAGACCTACAGGTTTGTAGGTTAATTGGCTTCTGTAAATTGTAAATTGTCCCATATGTGTAGGATAGTGCCAGTGTACAGGGTAACTGCTGGTCGGCGAGGACCCAGTGGGCCTGTTTCCATGCTCTATCTCTGAAGTCTAAAATCTAAAATTTCTTCTTTCCTCTTTCCCAATGCTGGGTGATGTGAAAGTGCTCTCAAAGCTTGCCTGAAAATCCTCCAGGTTAATTTCTCCATGTTACCTCCGCTCCTTCTCCTCAACAGCCATCACCTTTGGCGTGTGAGAATCCCCAGGGCAAACAGCATAAGTGGAGACCCACAGCCTTCAGTTCAATGTCCGTGGCCACACACACGATCCTTCACCGTGATGTGACCAGAGTTGTACCAACCGCTGTTACCCTCTGCAGTCCCTGTCCACCCGAACAGTCAGAAAGTCATCCACACTCGCACCAGACTCCGGGATGTACTCATGGAGCGATGTCCTCTTAAACATTGAGATCACTGCATTCACGGCACTCCCTCCTAGCCCCCACCAGTGCAGGCAGCACGTCCATCTTGTTTTTTTCAGCGGCCTCACATTGCCCACTGTGATGGAAGGCAAATTACATACCTTCTTTCCTCCTTTTCTCCCCCAGTCGGCGATCGAAGCCCCCGCGTTGGGACGATCGAGGCTCCCGCGATACGGGGCTTCGAAGCTCCTGCGGTTGGAGCTCTCGCATGGTCCACGATGTTAGGCCACAGTGCGGATGGAGATACGACACAGAATAAGTCACATCTCCGTCGAGGAAAGAAATTAAAAATAGTTCCCTCCCCCCCCCCCCACACATAATAAAAAACTAAAAGTACATTAAAACATACAAGTAAAAACATACTAAAAACAACAAAAGATGAAAGGGAGGGGACAGGCTGTTGGCGAGGCAGCCATGTACGGTGCCACCTGGTGGGAAATATAAATGTGATGGAAAGATTAAGTGTAATCTGGCTAATAAATATGTATCAAAATGGTGACAAGGATATCGGGGACATAATCATGAGGGCGAAAATTTACAGTTTACTGTCTGCTTTAATATGGAGAAAAACCCAGAGAACCCAGAGAACCCAGAGAACCCAGAGAACCCAGAGAACCCAGAGAACCCAGAAAACCCAGAAAACCCAGAAAACCCAGAAAACCCAGAAAACCCAGAAAACCCAGAAAACCCAGAAAGTTTGGGCAGCACAGTGGCGCAGCGGTAGAGTTGCTGCCTTTCAGCGCCGGATACCCGGGTTCGATCCTGACCACGGGTGCTTGTCTGCACGGAGTTTGTACGTTCTCCCCGTGACCTGCATGTGTTTTCTCCGAGATCTTCAGTTTCCTCCCGCACTCCAAAGACGTACGGGTTTGTAGGTTAGTTGGCTTGGTGTATAAATTAAAAACTGTCCCTAGTGTGCGGGGATCGACGATCGGGGCAGACTCGGTGGTCCAATAGGGCCTGTTTCCGCACTGCATCTCTAAACTAAACTAGACAAAAGACTCAAGAAATGTTATTATCATTTTATTACAAAGTTTTGACATTCAATATGAAACACTTTATATATTGATTCTTCTTTGAAAAAACGAAGTTGTTATATAAATGTAAACTTAGCCAATGAAGAATAACCTACATACACTTCATGGTTATTTATTACACTGTACATCGGTGCATCACAATTTAGCAAAGGTACTCGGACCTGGAACTGTCACTTTTGAAGGTTATTTGTGAATCAATGCTGGATCTTGAGAGTAATAGTCTTTGTGATTCAGTATCACGACGAGTCCACAGTTCATTCCCTCTCATGTGTAGCTCTGGTTTGAAGGACACTCTTTCAAATTGTATGTAGGAATCTTTAATGAGCTCTTGTTCTGCTGGGTCTTTCTTTTTGCAAAGGGCTTTAATGGCCACAGAACACAGTGCAAAAACGACACCTATTCCAGAAACACACCCTACCCCAATAGCAATAATGATCAATTGTGATTGATGCCTCCCTGTGCTGATTTTTCCTTCTGTTGAGAAAATGATGCATTGTTCTTTTTTGGGTTGGGTTCCCTTTGGACACACACACACTGTGTACTTTGTGCTGCCTGTCAGTCCTCCAATGGAGATTTTGCTTGCACCAGGTACGACATTCAATTTCCGCACATGCCTATCACCATATTTTGAGCAGAGTACATTCAAGGCTGTACTGCTTAAATAATCTGAAGCTTTCCAGGTCACAAGGACTTTCTGATCCGTCTCACTGATCACTCGCAGATTTTTAATGATAACATTTTGTTCGGGTGTCACCGTGGCATTCACAAATGCACTTTCTTTCTTGTTTTCATTGGCTTGCTGGGTTACTTTGTTTGAATTTCCCTCCACTTGCTCCTTAGGAAGCTTCTTTTCATCCGCCATAGCCTTGGCTTGGTCCACAGGTGGGACCATTCTCTTATCCCCAGCAGTAGTGGAGGTGGATGATGGAGCTTCAGTCGTCCCTAAGGTTCCCATCTTCCGTTCCACGTTCACTTGAACTGAATTATTTTTCTCCAAAGTAAGTTTGTTTACAAGGGCCTTCCTTTGAGGGAGAGCTGTGGTAACGGTTCCTACAACAGTAAGAGTGATCAGTGCTTCTGCAGTTCCTGCCAAGTTTTTTGCTTTACATCTGTATTCACCAGCATCCTTGTAGGAAATGCCTGTCAAACTTATTATCGACCATCGCGCCCCATCTGCTGGTGATTCTTGTATGACTGAAGGGAAGAATATTTTAAATATAGTGTAAAAAATTATTAAAGCAATAAAATATTACTCAGATTAATACATTTTTAATTGCGATTTTCCAAGCAAGAACTGTAGTATTTCTAGAATTAAATGCGACTGAACCAGAGTAAAATCTAAACCAAACAAAATTAAACTAAATGAAATGTACCCTTATTAATAAACAAATTCTGAGATTTGCATTCTGCCAAATCATATTATTTCAATTAAGAAGGCATAAAATGCTGGAGTAACTCAGCGGGTTAGGCAGCATCTCTGGAGAAAAAGGATGGGTGACGTTTAGGATCTGGACCCTTTCTGGGTTGATAGTCTGAAGAAGGGTCTCAACCTGAAAAGTCACCCATACATTTTATCCAGAGATGCTGCCTGACCCGTTAAGTTAATCCAGCATTTTGTGTCTCTCTTCAATATAAACTAGCAACTGAAGTTCCTTTCTACACATATTATTTCACTAACTAAATTTGCAATTTAAAAACAATTCTAAGTCCGTGGCAATACAATAATGAAAGAATAAAATAATTTTAAACAATCTGGTTAATAAATGTATTATCACAATTCTATAGATTGGAAAGCCATATGCATCATTCAAGGTCATAGACAATAGACAATAGGTGCTGGAGTAGGCCATTCGGCCCTTCGAGCCAGCACCACCATTCAATGTGATCATGGCTGATCATCCCCAATCAGAACCCCGTTCCTGCCTTCTCCCCATAGCCCCTGACTCCGCTATTTTTAAAGAGCCCTATCTAGCTCTCTCTTGAAAGCACCCAGAGAACTTCACCGCCCTCTGAGGCAGAGAACTCCACAGACTTACAACTCTCTGTGAGAAAAAGTGTTTCCTCGTCTCCGTTCTAAATGGCTTACTCCTAATTCTTAAACTGTGGCCCCTGGTTCTGGATTCCTCCAACATCAGGAACATGTTTTGCTGCCTCTAGCATGTCCATACCCTTAACAATCTTATATGTTTCAATGAGATCCCCTCTCATCCTTCTAAACTCCAGAGTGTACAAGCCCAGCCGCTCCATTCTCTCAGCTTATGTCAGTCCCGCCATCCCGGGAATTAACCTTGTAAACCTACGCTGCACTCCATCAATAGCAAGAATGTCCTTCCTAAAATTAGTGGACCAAAACTGCACACAATACTCCAGGTGTGGTCTCACTAGGGCTCTGTACAACTGCAGAAGAAACTCTTTGCTCCTATATTCGATTCCTCTTGTTATAAAGGCCAACATACCATTCACTTTCTTCACTGCCTGCTGTACCTGTATGCTTACTTTCATAGACTGATGAACAAGGACCCCCAGATCCCGTTGTACTCCCCCTTTTCAAAAATTGACACAATTTAGATAGTAATCTGCCTTCCTGTTTTTCCTACCAAAGTGGATAACGTCACATTTATCCGCATTAAACTTCATCTGCCATGCATCTGCCCACTCCCCCAACCTGTCCAAGTCACCCTGCATTCTCATAGCATCCTCATCATGTACTTCAAGGTTGTTAGAGTCATTAAATTCAATAGCAATAATAACTTTTACCTTGCTGACCAAATCTAGCTCCTTTTACAATTTTATACATCTAAGGCAGCTTCTTCACAGGAGCTGCTCCTCTGGCTAAATGCAACCTAATTCTGTACACTAAAGTTAGCCGCAGAGATCTTGATTAGTGATGAAAGCTTTAACAATGAAAGTCACTCTACGCTGAAAACATTAACACGTGGTCTATTGGTAACCATCAGTGACGGTAATTAGTATTTCTCAGAGGGAAATGTGCTTGCCATTAATCTTTCCCCTAACTAGTCCCTGCTAGTCCACGTCTCTTTCTGGAATCCAGCATATATTGGGTGGCACGGAGGCGCAGCGGTAGAGATGCTGCCTTACAGCGTTTGCAGTGACGGAGACCCAGGTTCAATCCCAACTGCGGGCTGCGTACCCCAGGGCTGCGTGCTGAGCCCCCTCCTCTACCCCCTCTTCACCTATGACTGCATACCTGTACATGGTACCAACACCATCATCAAGTATGCAGATGACACGACGGTGATTGGCCTCATCAGCGACAACGATGAGTCGGCCTACAGGGAGGAGGTTCAGCTCCTAACAGCATGGTGTGCCGACAATAACCTGGCATTCAACTCCAAGAAGACCAAGGAGCTCATTGTTGACTTCAGGAGATCGAGAGGCTGCACGCACAACCCCATCCATATCAACGAGACGGAGGTGGAACATGTCTCCAGCTTCAGGTTCCTGGGGATCAACATCTCCGATGACCGCTCCTGGACCCACAAAACATCCTTGTTGATCAAGAAGGCTCACCAGCGTCTCTTCTTCCTGAGGAGACATAAGAAGGTCCACCTGCCTCCCCAGATTCTGGTGAACTTCTACCGCTGCACCATCGAGAGCATCCTTACCAACTGCATCACAGTATGGTATGGCAACTGCTCTGTCGCCGACCGGAAAGCTCTGCAGAGGGTGGTGAAGATCGCCCAACGCATCACAGGCTCCTCACCCCCCTCCATTGAGTCTGTCCATAGTAAACGATGCCTGCGCAGGGCGCACAGCATCACCAGGGACAGCTCACACCCCAACCATAGACTGTTTACCCTCCTCCTATCCGGGAGACGCTACAGGTCCCTCCGCTGCCGGACCAGCAGGCTCAAGAACAGCTTCTTCCCTGCGGCTGTCACACTTCTCAACGCTGCACCTCAATGACTGCCTGTCTCCACCCCTCACCCCCCCCCCCGGACTATCCAATCACCAGCAAATTGCACGGATACCACTGTATGTGTATATGTATTACTTGTTTATTCGTAAGTTCGCCCTTCGGAGATACCAACTGCATTTCGTTGTCTCTGTATTGTACACTGCACAATGACAATTAAAGATTGAATTGAATTGAATTGAAATTGAAAAACTGTGGGTGCTGTCTGTACGGAGTTTGTACGTTCTCCCCGTGACCACATGGGTTTTCCTCCAAGATCTTCGGTTTCCTCCCGCACTCCAAAGACGTACAGGTTTGCAGTTTAATTGGCTTGGTGTTAGTGTAAATTGACCCTGGTGTGTGTAGGGTAGTGTTAATGTGCGGGGATCACTGGTCGGTGCGGACAGGGTTAGGACAGTTTTTATTATAAACACTCTGTGTGGTGTTATTGTTAATAACTGAACTCCTACTGTTATAATTAGACAATAATGTAAAGCTTTATAATGAAAAACAACATGAAAAGTTTATTTTAATAAGCACAGAATATATTTGTTGCAAACTATTACCCACCCCTATTTTATATGGTGGGAGAATTTCATTTTCAGTCTTGCACACTCGTTTATGGAGATTTAGATTCTGATTGTGAAAAACGCCACAACTCATAGAGGGCGGTGTGTGTGGAATGAGCTATCAGAGGAAGTATTGGAGATAGATATCATAACAACATGTAAAATACATTTGGAAAGGTACATGGATAGGAAAGGTTTAGAGGGAAGTGGGTCAAATGCAAACACATGGGATTTGCAAGAAATTGCAGCTAATTGTGGACGCAGGCCAGACCATCACACTAACCAACCTCCCTTCTATTGACTCCATTTATACCTCATGCTGCCCCAGCAAGGCCAGCAGCATAATCAAGGACCAGCTGCACCCTGGCCTCTCCCTCTTCTCCCCTCTCCCATCGGCCAAAATGTATAGAAGTGTGAAAACGCACACCTCCAGAATCGGGGACAGTTCCTTCCCAGCTGTTATCAGGCAACTGAATCATCCTACCACAAGCAGACAGCAGTGCTGAACTACTATCTACCTCTTCGATGAACCTCGGACTATCCTTGATCAGACTTGCTGACTTTATCTTGCACTAAATGTTATTTCCTTATCATGTATCTATACACTGTAATTGGATAGATTGTAATCATGTTTTTTCTTTCTGCTGACTGGTAAGCACGTACCAAAAAGCTATTCACTGTACCTTGGTACACGTAATAATAAATTAAACTAAACTGAACTAGAAGGGCATTTTGGCTGGCATGGACCAGATGGGCCAAATGGCCTGTGACTCAATGATCTTCTATGCAGTTTTCAATCACATCATCAATGTGTTTGTTGAAAATTTCTTGCTAATAAATAATTGTGCCACTTTGAGACAGAGGGCAGCAATCCTCCATGACTGGTGATGGAGAAATTAAATACAAAGGGGGTGCAAATTGATCCCAGGATGTAATGGACTACCATGAGCTAAAACAAATTTACAACCATCTGTTTTTCTTTCCATTGACTAGAAAAGTAGTTTGAGCAGTAAATGTGCAACATGTTTGTGAATGTTCCTCTATGTGGTACATTAAACTTAATGTGGTATCAAAGTCCTTGCAAATGTAAGTGAAATTGACCATAAATACATTGGATATCCAGAGCTGCTGCCTGTCCCACTGTTACTCCATCGATTCTGGGCGTATTTTTGGATAATCCTTTGGTGAGATCCATGTAGAATCCCACGCTAAAGTAGAAGTCCTCAAACGGTTGCTTGAAAAGAGCATCAAACTTTCAAGGAACACTTCCCTTGGCAGCTAAACGATTGCATGAAAGACAGTCAGAGAGGTGAGGAAAACCAAGGGGAAAGGGACATAATGATCTTCCTTGTGTGTCACATTATAGAGTGTACTGACCAAGTCGCACATTTAGTTTAGTTTAGAAATACAACGCAGAAACAGGCCCTTCGGCCCACCGAGTCCATTCCGACCAACGATCCCAGCACAATCCTACACCCACTGGGGACAATTTACACAAACACCAAGCCAATTAACCTACATACCTGAACGTCTTTGGAGTGCGGGAGGAAACCGAAGAACTCTGAGAGAACTCTGGTCACGGGGAGAACGTACAAACTCCGCACAGACAGCACCCGTAGTCGGGATCGAACCCGGGTCTCCGGAGCTGCAAGCGCTGTAAGGCAGCAACTCTACCGCTGCGCCACCGTGCCGCCCAAGTGCCGCACACGTAAGTGACTCACGGTGATTGAAATAAATCAACAATAAAGACTTATGGCTGACCTTCCTGCTGTGTCTTTCAGTGAATTTGGAAAAGAGCATACAGCCCAGACATGAATAATATGAGTAGCCAGTGATCAATGAAAGGACAAGTGTGAGCTCTGAGACTGGTGTGTGGATGCTGTGTGCCAGACAACAATGTCACAACGCCAACCCTTTAATTGACATTTTCTATGTGTACAAACAAAGGCCTTAGATTACACCAAAAAAATCCAAATGACATCAGTAATCAAAACCATAAGTGGTGACTTGTGATGTCATGTGTGTGACTGACGCCAAGAAAATGTGAGCTGTGCAGTCGTGATATATACACAGAAATGTGTTGAAACCATTTCTTGATTCGCACAATTTCATGCAGTAGTAGATTTGTTGCCTTTACAGCACTTGCAGCGCCAGAGACCCGAGACGCCAAAATTGCTGGAGTTATGGACTGCAATGAAGGCTGTTAAAGTACACAGCTGGATATAGATCAGCAGCAGAAATGGCGAAGATGTGGCAGATGGAGTTTAATCCGAGCAAGTGTGAGGTGGTTGCACTTTGGGAGGATAAACCCTAAGGTGAGAATGTACAATGGAAAAGTGCATTGGCATTGATGCGCAGAGGGATATTGTGGTCCAAGTCCAAAACTCTCTGAAAGTGGCAACACGAGCAGATAGAGTGGTAAAGACGGCATACCATATGCTTGACTTCATAGGTCGGGAACATTGAGTATAAGAATCTGGAAGCCATGATGCAGATTTGTCGGACTTTAGTTAGGCCACGTTTGGAGTATTGCATGAAGTTCTGGTCGTTCCACTATAGGAAGGATGTGGACGCTTTGGAAAGCGGTTTACCAGGATAATACCTGGGATTGGGAAGCTACAGGGAGAGGTTGGATGGCTTTGGATTGTTTTCTCTGGAATGCAGAGGTTGCAGGCAGCCCTGATAGTAGTTTGTTAAATTATAAGAAGCACAGTTAGAATAGACAGAACACTTAAAAAACGTTATTGATCATATTACTTTTTTTTATAGCACAGATTTTTTCTTTATCTCTCCAATCTGGTGTCATTCCTCAAGATTTAAAAATTGCCAAAGTCATACCTATCTATAAATCAGGTGACCCTAAAGAATTTGGTAATTACCGCCCAATATCTATTCCCCCCTGTCTCTCAAAAATCATAGAAAGACTAGTGTACACAAGAATCCTAAACCATCTAACTGTGAATAATATTTTGTATAACCATCAATGTGGCTTTAGGAAGAGGTACTCGACGGAGCATGTATTATTACAACTTATTAATAACATCTCCACTGCTCTAGATGAAAATAAATTTGCTCTTGGTGTCTTTCTAGATCTACCCAAGACATTTGATACAGTCAACCATTCAATCTTAATCTCTAAACTCAATAGATATGGGGTAAAGGATGTAGCGCTTCTGTGGTTAACCAACTATTTAGCAAATAGAGTGCAATTTGTCTATCTAAATGGAAGCTCATCCAAAAAATTGATAATTCACTGTGGGGTACCACAAGGCTCCATCGTTGGTCCTTTGCTATTCTTGATCTATATAAATGACTTATCCTATACCTGTAGAGTACTTCTTCTATCCTGTTTGCCGATGACACCAATCTTATAGCTTCACATAATGATCTAAAATCATTGGTTGAATTAGTTAATGAAGAAATGTCTCATGTCTCTAAGTGGTTTGAAGTGAACAGGCTCTCTCTCAATATCAAAATATGCAATTACATGATCTTCTGCAATAAAAACAAATTTTTTCCCAAAGACAAATCTAAAATTTTTATCAATGGACATGAAATTCCTGAAGTAACATACAAAATTTTTAGGAATAACCATTGATCAAAATTTAACTTGGAAAGAACATATCAAGAAGATCAATGAAAATGCTTGGTATTCTGAGAAAGGTTTGTGCATTTATTCACCCGTCTTCCCATCTAACAATATATTGGTTTGATTTTTCCTTATTTCAATTATTGTAATATTGTTTGGGGTTCTATCTATCCTTCCTATCTTTCTAAGCTACTCATCATACAGAAGAAATTTATGAGATTAATTTCTCATTCAAATTCACAAGAACCATCTGCCCCTCTCTTCAAGAATACTCAATTTTGTCTGTAGATAAACTGAATGCATTCCAAATATGTATTTTTATTTTCAAAAATCTTAAATGTAAAATGTTTCCCTTCATGATCTTTTCACCCTTTCTTCTAATATTCACCATTACCCAACCAGAAGAAGAAATGATCTTCATCTTCCGTTTTGCCGAACATCCAAACACCAACATTGCATTACTTTTAAAGGTCCTAAATTTTGGAATACCCTGCCTCTGTCATTAAAGTCTCACACCTCCTTAGCCACCTTTAAGATTGAGCTTAAAAAATGTTTCTCATCATGTCCTGAGTTCTGACCTCCAGCTTTTTGTAATGCTATTTATGAGCTCAAACTACTTCTGTTGACTCTTATCTCATACTATACCTTATTATTTTATTTATTTTCATATTTTTAATTTCATATTTTTAATTTTCATTCTTAAACTGTATTATTGTTTATTGTTGTCTTTTTTATTTCTCCTACCCCCTGATTTGCCATTAACGCTCATTTTCAGATGGGAGCGGACTTTGTATAAGCCCTCTGGGCTTCCCTTCCCTCCCAGCACTGTATGGTATTATAAATTGATCGTTTGTCTTCTTTTAAAACATGGTGCAA
Source organism: Okamejei kenojei (assembly GCA_035221665.1). NCBI lineage: Eukaryota > Metazoa > Chordata > Chondrichthyes > Rajiformes > Rajidae > Okamejei > Okamejei kenojei. The sequence goes on along the minus strand of CM069131.1, from coordinate 13,261,522 downwards.
ATAAATAAACAAATAAACAAAAAACAAAAAACTTTGTCCCAGTGTGGAAATGTCAAAGATTGGAGGAAAGAGCTTTAAGGTGAAAGGGGTAAAGTTTAAAGGAAATATGCAGGGTAACTTCTTTTTACACAGATGGCGGTGAGTGCCTGCAATGTGTTGGTGGGGTTGGTGGTGAAGGCAGATACGATAGTGGCATTTAAGAAACTTTTGGATAGGCACATGGATTTGCATGGAATAGAAGGATTGGGAATATGTGCAAGCAAACTTGGCATCATGTTGTTAAAGAAGGAACTGCAGATGCTGGAAAGTCGAGGGTAACACAAAATGCTGGAGAAACTCAGCGGGTGCAGCAGCATCTATGGAGCGAAGGAGATAGGTAACATTTCGGGCCGAGACCCTTCTTCAGACAAAACTTGGCATCATGTTCGGCACAGACATTGTGGGCCAATTAGATCCCGACTATTGGTGCTGTCTGTACGGAGTTTGTACGTTCTCCCCGCAATCTGCGTGGGTTTTCTCCGAGATCTTTGGTTTCCTCCCACACTCCAAAGAAGTACAGGTTTGTAGGTTAATTTGCTTGGTAAATGTAAAAATTGTCCCTAGTGGGTGTAGGATGATGTTAATGTGCGGGGATCGCTGGTCGGCGCGGACCCGGTGGGCCGAAGGGCCTGTTTCCGCTCTGAATCTTCTAATGAAACTAAACTAAACTAAACTGAATGTATTACCTGTATTATTGACTGGTAGGCCGTCCGCTCTGAACCAGATCAGTGACGGGGTGGGGTATCCAGTTGAATCACAGCGGAGTAAGACATTGCTTCCAAGTGGCGAAGTCAGTTTGGTCGCTGAAGTCATGACCGATGGTTTGAGGCACCGCTCTAGCTCAACCCTCAGCAATAAAACGCCTGCAACATCATCAGGCCCATTGCACGTCACCAACGGGTCCATGAGAACGATTGATGGTTCCTCCCACTTTGAAAGTTCAATTAACTTTGATATCCTGCAGTCACAGAACCATGGATTGTCTTGGAAACCTAAAAGAAAATAATGAGTTTTAGGCCATCATTTTTGTTTAAAGCAGGTTTGCTATAATGTGAATAAAATCCTCCTCTTGTACCACTTTCCAAAAAACTTCACTCAAAGCAAAACCTGTAACTTAATGTAAATATCCTGTAGTAAGCATGAAAGATTTTTTATCATTGCAGATTATTTTATCCTACCCAATTAACAAGTGTGTTTTGCTTTTCTGTTGCAAAGACATTCTTAAATTATTGGATGAACTTCAAAAAGCTGCAGCTCAGATGTGAAAAGGACACCCAAAACTGAGGAAAAGTGATATTGACTTTTATTGCTTTCAAGGTTTTGCAGAGTCAGTGTGTCAGGACTGGCTTGTTGTTGTGGGTGGAAATACCCTCGTTATTGTCCTTTTCCACGGCCAACAATGGACCATTGTGGGCTCCACTGTTCCTTGATCATCATTGCTGACTATGATGGCCGACCAGTTATCCCCACACATTAACGCTTTCCTATATACACTAGCGACAATTTACAATTATACCAAGCCAATTAACCTATAAACCTGCTGGAGAAACAGGCAACGTTTCGGGTCGAAACCCTTCTTCAGACTGAAGAAGGGTTTTGAGCTGAAACGTTGCCTATTTCCTTCGCTCCATAGATGCTCCCTCACCCGCTGAGTTTCTCCAGCATTTTTGTCTACCTTTGATTTTCCAGCATCTACAGTTCCTTCTTAAACATTCCAAAGCAAGGAACAGTTTTTTTCCAAAATATCATCACTGACTTTGTACAAAACCTATGCAGGTCACGGGGAGAAAGTACAAACTCTGTACAGACAGCACCCATAGTCAGGATCGAACCTGGGTCTCTGGCTCTGCAAGGCAGCAAATCTACCTTTGCGCAACTGCTAAGATTCATGGGGTCTGCTGCAGAAATAGTCAATTCTCAGAGCTGAGACTGGGTGGGCAGTCAACAGCTGAGATGGAGGACAGAGAACCAGGAAGCGGAGATGTCCATGATGATCCACTCACTGTGATAAAGGCTCGATATTGTGGAATACTGTGCAAACTTCCCCATATTGCCATTGGAAGGCATCAGCTACCACATATAATAAAAGCTTTATTCAAAGCTTCCAGCAAGACCATTTAGAAATTGTATAATTATTTTATTCCACAGGAGTAGCCCAATAATTGGACAGTTAATGGAATTTCATTTGTTTGTAAAGTATTTATGAAAACTAATTTTCAATATGAAAGAGACGAAACCTGTATTTTCAAGATGTTTCATTGTGAATGGGGTTGGTTGATGGTAAAGGCTCAAATTACATGAGAACAGCTGGGTCAGCAGTTTAACTCAAATAAAATAGATAGAAGCTAATTTTCTGCACAGGTTCAACAAGGGTGAAGGTCTGACATCAGAGACTCTCAACAGTCAAAATTCCTTCACCGGTTTTGTGGAGCTTTTCCAGACAATATGCGTGGAGAAACCAAATTGGTCCACAAAAGATTTCTGAAGAGCGGCCATAAAAACCTTTGATAATTAGTTGTCCTATTATTTGACATGACGTTACAAGATGATGCCGTATGGTAGGTAAAGAAGACCACGTGGTTCACAATAGCTCATCCATCCAGCAGAAATTGGCAATCCTGCCAATGTAATGTTGTTTTCATTCATAGCTACATCCAAGAATTTTGCCTTCAACAGTTTGGCCAAAAATCCTTTCTAAAAACCGATTGCTCTCTCCATGAAGAAAACAGCTGACAAGTTGCTCGGTGTAGGAAGGAACTGCAGATGCTGGTTTCTACCGAAGATAAACGCAAAAAGCTGGAGTAACTCAGCGGGACAGGCAGCATCTCTGGAGAGAAGGAATGGGTGACATTTCGGGTCGAGGCCCTTCTTCAGTCTCAAGAAGGGTTTTGACCCAAAATGTCACCCGTTCCTTCTCTCCAGTGACAAGTTCTTCACATTTTTTTTGAATAATTGCAACAGTTTTGTGCAGACCAGAGCAAAACTTTGGAAGTTTATTCTAAGAGCTGGTATTTTGGATGAGACTTTTATTTAACCACAGCTGATGCTCATTATCACTGGTAATTTTTTCCGGGTGACTTCAGATAAGTGAATGGATGAGAGAACAAGTTTTGGGCACAAGGAAATATAACTTGGGCTAATACAATGACAATTAAACATAATTTACTTGTAAGTGCAAGGATAGTAAGTTTGGATTAAACTATGAACAGGATATCCCTCGGGACCAACATGATGATAACTAAACATGTGTTTGCAGTGCAAGACATCAGCTCTATATAGGATTCCACTGAAATTCGTACAATATGAATTACTTCAATGCAACATCCCAATCAACCTCTGCTGAAGACAGTTATTAAAATCTGAATTATGTCCATACATAACAATGGAGAACTTAACAAATAATTTTCAATTGGCAGGACATAAGAGATAAAATTATTTTTCAGGGGTATAATTGATGCATTCAATCAATGGAAACAGGAAATGAATATCGGTAAACTACTACTACCATTCTGAAATAACTGAAAATGCTGGAGACACTCAGCTGGTCAGGCAGCTTCTGTGGTAAGAGATAGGGTTATCATTTCAGGTCATTAGAATGGTTGACGTTTGGGTTATCTGTTCTGGTTGGTTAATGATCTCAACGCATTTATTGTAGACGTTACAATGAGTAAAGCTATTGCATGGCTAACCAAAGTGCCCATGAGAAATGTTGGCAATATATTAGTGGAGTTGATGTACCTGCAGGGGAGCCTATGACTGGTAGTTTCCCAAGTGCTGATTGTAACATAGCTCAGCAGAGGGGCACCTTGTGCTGATGAAGTCCTCATGAACTCCACCTGCACAACGACATCTTTCACTCTGGGAAGTATGTTTAGACTTTTGGACTTTAGAGAGACAGCGCGGAAGCAGGCCCTTTGGCCCACCTCGTCCGCACTAACCAGCAATCACCCTGTACACTAACTCACAAACATGAGGGACAATTTTTTTTACAACTTACCGAAGCCAATTAACCTACAAACCTGTACCTCTTTGAGTGCGGAAGGAAACCGGAGCACCTGGAGAAAACCCACATGCTCACATGGAGAACATTGCAAACTCCGTACAGACAGCACCCATAGTCAGGATTGAACCCGAGTCTCTAGTGCTGTAAGGCAGTAACCCTACTGATGTGTTACTTGCTGCCCCGTGTTCTCTGAGCATATGTTAGACTGAAGCTAGTACATTGAGTGGCCTCCACTAAATTTAGTGATTGATTTAATTTAGTTTAAATGTCTTCAGATTTTTATTGCGTCTGAATTGATCTTTTACAGTATTTTAACTTTTACTTTTTAATATATTTTTCTAATTGTTATAAGCTTATTTTTTTAATAGATCCTCTGTGCAGTGGCACAGTGGGGCAGTGGTCAGGTTGCTGCCTTACAGCACCTGAGACCCGGGTTGGATCCTGACTACGGGCTCTGTCTGTACAGAGTTTGTACATTCTCCCTGTGACAGTTGAGTTAAGGAACAAAGATGTCCTCCTGTAGTTGTACAGGGCCCTGGTGAGGCCACACCCAGAGTATTGTGTGCAGTTTTGGTCTCCAAACTTGAGGAAGGACATTCTTGCTATTGAGGGAGTGCAGCGTAGGTTCACGAGGTTAATTCCTGGGATGGCGGGACTGTCGTATGTTGATAGATTGGAACGGCTGGGCTTGTATACTCTGGAATTTAGAAGGATGAGAGGGAATCTTATTGAAACATATCAGATTATTAAGGGTTTGGACACGCTAGAGGCTGGAAACATGTTCCCAATGTTGGGTGAGTCCAGCACCAGGGGCCATAGTTTAAGAATAAGTGGTAAGCCATTTAGAACGGAGATGAGGAAAAACTTTTTCATACGGAGAGTTGTGAGTGTGTGGAATTCTCTGCCTCAAGGAAGCTGGTTCTCTGGATGCTTTCAAGAGAGAGTTAGATAGAGCTCTTATGGATAGCGGAGTTAAGGGATATGGAGAGAAGGCAAGAACGGGGTACTGATTGTGGATGATCAGCCATGATCACGTTGAATGGCGGTGCTGGCTCGAAGGCCTACTCCTGCATCTATTGTCTATTGTATTGACCATGTGCGTTTTGGCCGGGTGCTCCGGTTTCCCCCCACACTCCAAAGATGTACAGGTTTGTCGGTTAATCGCCTTTGGTAAAATTGTAAATTGTTCCTAGTGTGTAGGATAGTGCTAGTGTACAGGGTGATCACTGGCCGGCGTGCACACGGTGGCCCGAAGGACCTGTTTCTGCGCTGTATCTCTAAAGTTCAATACGATTTTTAATGTTTATGGATGTCTACGATATTGATCGACGTTCAGTAACATTGGCAACTTTGACTGTTTGTGAGTTTGGGGACAGAATCTTACTGGCTGGTAAAGATGTACAGTTATGCTGAGAGTAGCCTGCACTGCGCTAGGATTGGAAATGTGTTGAAAATCAGGGTCCCTGCAGATGAGTACACTTGGAACCAAACTGCAAGAGGCAACAAGACCTGGGAAAGTAAATAAAGGCAAGAGGTTTAATCCAATTTCCCACACTCATCTCGTACATACATACACACACATGCTGATGTATTGGCTCATACACACTCATGCACATGTACACACACAGCTGATCAATACTGTTTATAATTTAGTGTTTAATAAGAAAAGTACTCAGAAACAGGCTATCGCAACGGGCAAATAACTGCTTGTGTTAATGAGAAGCATTTTTTTAAACTATGCAGCTAGGCAGGCAAGGATTCTATTTAAGACCCAATCATATTGTTGAATATGTGGGTGTGCTGTAGATCACCAGAAGAGAGCTTCTAGCAGATGGTCAATGGATCAACATGCATTTTTGAAAAGGAACCCTCCTGCCTTTTAATTAATTAAAATTTGAATTAAATCTAGACCAAGTGGGACCCGTTGGGCCCCTTTCCCCAACGCAATTATCCACCACTCACCCGTTCCCCTAACAAAACCCGTTTCCACCATTCACCCGATGCCCCAACGAAACCTATTGCACCACTCACCCATAGCCACCAACTGCGCAGGGACTGCTCATTTTGCCTTATTCACACTCCCTCATTTTAAACTTTAAAAAAAATCAGTGTACTGTAACTTAAATAAAAATGCATTAGCACCTGCTAGAGCTAGGAAGACTACAATCCCATCGTGACATCATTGTCAGCGTATGTAAATGAGATCCCATTCTGATTGTACGACTGTGAGATGGCATTGTGACGTCATCACTGGAAGGCGTCAGAAAAATCTCAAAGCAGAGTCACAGTTATTCTTCTCAAAGTAGTTTTTGTTTACTTTAATCATCAATAACTATAAATAGTGAAATATAACATCAAATCTGAAGGGAACCTGATTATGTCGTGGACGGGGAAAATGTGAGTGAGAATGTGGAAAATTTTCAGCGCTACCGCGTAGCGTTTTGACGAAGATACAAAAAAACACATACACATATACATCCATACACAGGCATACATACAAGATAAGGCTTTTATAAGTATATAGATGGAATGGAAAACAGACCATAGCTGCATCCTTTAAGCCCATCATTAGTACAATAGCCCATCATTTTTGTTCAATTTCTTACAATCTAGGTCAGCGTTTCTCAACCGGGGTTCCCCGGAACGCTAACGTTCCGCATGACCTCGTTAGGGGTTCGAGATAAATTGTGATAAATAGGTTAATCATATGTAAATGCATTTTTGAGTCATTCTTGTGTTTAATTTCATATTCGTAATTTTATTATAGACGTACGGCATATTTAGCAACGTCTATTTAGCATATTTAGTGACATCATATTTAGCGAAGTCTATACGGTGGCAGTGTGAAACGGCCTTTAGTGGTCAGTGGACAGGAGTTGTACATAAACGGATTTGTTTATCATCAAGTGACTCACTCTAGTACAAACGCATGCACAGTCTCCATCAGTCCTGTCTGTGCTTCCAGGCGTTCACCCACATTATTTAGTAATTTTTATGTAGGGGTGAAAATTATTTCAAAGGTTCTGCAAGGGTAAAAAGGTTGAGAAACGCTGATCTCGACGGCTATTTCAATGAGGGAATGTGTTAGAGCTACATCCTTGAGGTTAACCATAAGAATGCTACATTTTTAATTGAACTCTAGTTGCATTGAACTCTTTGAAGAAATCGAGAGTTCTTGAATTCCCGGACAATGTTCCTAACTCAACCAAAACATCAAAAAAAAAAATCAGCTTTTGCGGTAGAACTTTGTAAAAATGCCCTCTGCAGGTTTAAGTATACAATGTATGGGACATGCTGTTCTCTTTTCGGAAGAACTGCAGATGCTGGTTTAAATAGAAGACAGACACAAAATGCTAGAGTAACTCAGCGGAACAGGCAGCATCTCTGGAGAGATGGAATGGGTGATGTTTCGGGTCGAGACCCTTCTTCAAGCTCAAATTATTGTGTTTGTTAAACCCATTAATATTCGCTGTGCTTGTTTTGGTGAGACTATGGCACATCCAAGTTGTTATATTTTTCAATGTAAAGTCACATATATTATTTAGGGTTAGGGTTAGTCTTTCCAGGTGAGGCAGAGGTTCACCTCCACCTCCTCCAACCTCATCTGTTGCATCCGCTTTTCCAGGTGTCAACTGCTCTACATCGGTGAGACCAAGCGCAGGCTTGTCGATCGCTTTGCCCAAGACCTCCGCTCAGTTCACAATAACCAACCTGATCTCCCGGTGGCTCAGCACTTCAACTCCCCCTCCCATTCCAAATCTGACTTTTCTGTCCTGGGCCCACTGAGTGAGTCCCACCGCTAATTGGAGGAGCAGCACCTCATATTTTGCTTGGGTAGTAAACACCCCAGCAGTATGAACATTGACTTCTCCAATTTCAGGTAGTCCTTGCTTTCTCCCTCCTTCCCAGCTCTCCCACTGCCTACTGTCTCCACTGCTTTCTTTCTTTTTCCCACCCCCCCCTACCCCACATCAGTCTGAAGAAGGGTCTCGACCCGAAACGTCGCCTATTCCTTCGCTCAATAGATGCTGCCTCACCCGCTGCGTTTCTCCAGCATTTTTGTCTACCTTCGATTTTTCCAGCATCTGCAGTTCTTTCTTAAACACATATATTATTTAAATAATAGGTTTAATTTTTAATTAGATTGATTTTATACTTTTATTTATGGGGGGTATATTCATGGGAAAAAAGTGTTGATTAATGCAGTTTCATTTTTAATTGGTCTTCAAAAAAACCTCACTAAATATAGGTATTATTATTTTACATTTAATTGTTACTTTTTCCAATCCACCCATAATTGTGTGGAACCATACCACAGCTGATAGAGCTGCTGTCTCACAGTGCCAGCATCCCAGGTTCAATCCGGACCTTGGGTGCTGTCTGTGTGGAAAAAATGTGCGGGCTTGTAGTTTGAGTGGCCTCTATAAATTGCACTTAGTGTGCAGGGAGTGGACGCGAAAGTGGGATAACATAGAACTAGTGTGAACAGGTAAGTGCGGACACGGTGGGCTGAAGGGCCTGTTTCCCTGCTGTGTCTCTAAACTAAACTAAACTAAACTAAACTCCATCAGATGCATCCTTCGCTGAACTAAGAAGCCCTATTTATCCATTACCCTAGTTCACATTCAATTTTCTGGATTACCAGTTTCAGCACATTGATCTTGAAAACTTTGCGGCCTTTCACAAAACCTTCAACGGTCCTGTGTAAAACATCTACGGGCATTGTGGAGTTAAATACCAAAAGATTGCAACTGTCAGAGGATTTATGAACAATTTTATACTGTCTGTGATATAAATATTTCAAAGCTATTTAAATAGTTCTATGTCATTACAAAACAAATTTAATTATTTCCATTTTAATATATATATATATAAACTAATAAAATTAAATGAATCAAATTTTTATTTGCTTTTTTAAGAGCAGAAACTGCTGGTAAGAGCAGATCAGGCAGCATCTGTGGAAAGATACAAGGGAGCAATGTATCAGGTCATGTATCAGACCATTCATCCTGAAATGTTACATCTGTTTCTTCAGATGCTGCTTAAACTGCAGAATGTTACCATCATTTTCTGTTTTTATTTCAGATTTCCAGTATCTGCATTTTCATTATGGTGTTCCCTTAGCTTATCCCACAAGATTGACTACTCTATTCCAGTGTCCGTACACCCTCACCCCCGGCCTCACAGCTAAGGACTTGATGGGAACGGTAACTGGACCCTTCCCTCGGCATTTCATTGCTTCATCGGTGGATATTTTTATGGCGGAGGTAGATAGATTCTTGATTAGTACAGGTATCAGGGGTTATGGGGAGAAGGCAGGAGAAAGAGGTTGTGAGGGAGAGATAGACCAGCCATGATTGAATGGTGGAGTAGACTTGTTGGGCCGAACGGCCTAATTCTACTCCTATTCCTGATGACCTTATGACTTAACTCAACTGTGGATTCAGTAGTGAAGCAGATAGACCGTCGACTAGTGTACCATCGACTAGAACATACCTAGGATCACTCTCTGTGCTGGATTTTGGTCGAAGATTTGGTGCGTTGAGAACGTTGGCCAGAGGTCCAACAAGTCAGACGGCAGTGTAGTCAGTTTGTTGCTGGAAATATCGATGTTGGTTACATTTCTGAGGTACCGAGCTGCATTAGCAGGGATACTGGACAGCCTGTTATTGTGCAGGTCAAGGGTCCGAAGATTTGGCGTTTCCTGCAGTGACTCCCAGGGAAAGGTTGACAGCATATTTCCATCCAGGCGCAATTCATGGAGTTCCCTTAAGTTGTAAAAGCTACGAGGATCTATGGTGTTGATGGCATTATATGTCAACCAAAGATATCTCAAATCCACAAGGTAATAAAATGCTTCACGTGGCAGAAGGCGGACAACAGTCTTCTCAACTCGAAGTTTAACAGTATCCACTGGGACATTGACAGGGATCTCGGACATGTCTGGGTCATTGCACAATACGGACCTGTAAAAACAAAGTGATTGAAATATGTATTTTTCTAGACATCTTTCATGTTATTTCACTTTAACCCTGATAAACTAATAAATAACAAGAATTTAATGTGGTTCTGTTGTATTTATTAACTTCTGTTTCTGCTACAGATTAAGCACTCAGTGCCTATATTTTGCTCCATCTTCTTTAGTGATACTTTACTTTTATTTTGTATTTTTAATTAAAAACACATGCATTTTTGTTTTACTCCTGTATAATATCAATGCCATTATTTCTTTATAGTGCATTTTATTCTCCTTAGAAATTACTAGATTATGTATTCATGTTTGGTAAATAAAATAGCTTAATAGTCTCTGTGTAAGACCAGCATTAACTATTGTATTTATCTTCCTCTTTAATTACAGTTATCTAAAGAAGCTAAGAGTAAGGGGCAAGCCTTACTGGAACAGAGATGAGGAACAACATTTTTCACACAAAGGGTTGTGAATCTGTGGAATTCTCTGCCTCAGAAGGCAGTGGAGGCCAATTCTCTGGATGCTGTCAAGAGAGAGTAGGATAAAGCTCTTAAAGATAGCGGAGTCAGGGGATATGGGGAGAAGGCAGGAACGGGGCACTGATTGTGGATGATCAGCCATGATCACATTGAATGGCGGTGCTGGCTCAAAGGGCTGAATGGCCTACTCCTGCACCTATTGTCTATTGTCTAAGCTCTTACAGTTGTTTGTGCGTATTTTCAATTAGCCGCTCTTGTTTTCTTCCATTTCCATCTCACAGCTCATACTTTTTAAGTTGACTTTGTTGAGATGTCTGATCCTGGTTCCAAATTGAATTATGTAAATGAGTTTGTAATCAATCGACAAATTTATCATCTCATCATTTTATGGCATCAACATCGAGCTTTGGCCAAACTTCTTACATCGAATAAAGGATCACAAATAAAATGCACCATGGTACATAGAATCATAAAAGATTACTGCACTTAGAGATGATTAAATTATCTTGTCCACACCAGTGAAGAAAGTACCATTTTATGTAAATCCCACTCCCCTTTCTCAATGTGGAATGTTGCAGGGTGCAGCTCATCAAATACTTGTCCAATTTATAAAGTGATGATTGTTACTGCCTTGATCACTATTTCAAGACATTCTGGACCTTACAACGCTTTTCCTAATGTGTGGGAAGGAACTGCAGATGCTGGGTTACACCGAAGATAGACGCAAAATACTGGAGTAATTCAGCGGGACAGACAGCATCTCTGCAATGGGTGACATTTCAGGTCGAGACCCTTCTTCAGACTTTCCTAAAGTCCCTTTGTCGGTCCTCTAATTATCGACATTCAGAGAGAAACAAATTTCTCCTTTTCCAAAATAAAACTGAAAAATGCTGGCAATGCTCAGCGTGTCAGACAGCATCCTCGGCAAGCGAAACAGCTAACATTTCTCACCAAGATTCAAATCACGAAACATTGACTCGGTTTCACTAGATGCTGCGTCAACTGCTGAGCACTTTCAGTATTTTATGGTTTTACTTCCGTTTTCTGTTTTCAAGAGAGATTTAGATGTAGTCTTTAGGGCCAACAGAATCAAGGGAAATGGGGGGAGAAAGCAGGAACGGGCTACTGATTTTGGATGATCAGCCATGATTATGTTGAATGGCGGTGCTGGCTCGAAGGGCCGAATAGCCTACTCCTGCAGCTATTTTCTCTGTTTCTGAATGGTCCTTCCATGAGCAAGGGATACTGTCCAATTCACCTCTATCCCATTGTGGACATTGAACTGTCTATGCAACTGGTGTGCTACAATGCTGAGAATCACATTCTGCATTCTGTATCGTCCCCTTCATTCTATCAATTGAGTTTGCATTGATTCAATTTATCTATAACATTATCTGATTGATTGGACAGCATGCAAAATAATGCTTTTAACCGTTCCTCAGTACACTCGACAATAATAAACTTAAACCATCTGCAGTGTTTTGTTTTTTGCCATATAACGTTTATCTTCACTGTTTCATCCACCTCAATTAACTTGTTTTCAGTCTTCCTTCTCACACAGAAATTAGGAGTCTGATGAATTTCACCTCACAATTAAAGTTCTCCAGTCCTGGCAACGTTCTTTAAATCTTCTCTGCATCGCTCGTGGTGCTTCCAAACATAGAATTAGACACAATTCACTGACAGTGGCCTAACGAATGTTTTATTGAGTTCCACAATTACACACACACACACACACAAACTCCACCCCATCACTTGCGTAATCTTGTAGACTTTCATGCAAAAGATGTTTTTATTTAACCTTTGCAGTACTCAGACACCATCGTCCCTTAAGAATGCAGACCGCATGTTTGACCATAGATGGCCATTTAAATTGATAAGCAATCATTTCTAGTGATACTTGTGTAATACTACTCTATTAAACAATGATACATGTAGCCTTTTAGGGTCTGAAGAAGGGTCTCGACCTGAAACATCACCCATTCTTTCTCTCCAGAGATGCTGCCTGGCCCGCTGAGTTACTTCAGCTTTTGGTGTCTATCTTCGGTTTAAACCAGCACCTGCAGTTCCATGGTATACATACTGTATAGCCTTTAGTATTTTTAGCTTCCAGTAACAAAAGTAAACTTAAAGTTATTAACAAGACTTTTTCTAAATCATGCACTTTGTTATGGTACGTCTGAAATTCTCCTGCCCCTAATCCATTTCCCCCGATGACATCATTGTTTTTCTAACACTATTTTGTAATGACACAAGGTTTCGTTGGAAAGCAATGGCAAAATTACAGCAGAACTAGCTGTAATTGCACTGACTAGTGTGGCCAATCCCATTCAATTATAACGGGCAAGCTGACTGATAAAAAGCATCTTCAGTATTATGCTCAACCTTGTAAGACTTTTGCATTTCCCATTTAATCATCTGGTTTTGTTTTCTGTGCGACTTTGCTACTCAATTAAAATTTAAAACATGTTCTCAATAGCTCTTAGAGTCAGGAACGTATACCTGGCTTATTGGGATTGTGTTAACCATTAGTAACTTTTGCAATCAATCACATGTTAGAAATTATTGCATAGTCACTGGCACTTTACTAGTCAAGGAGGATTAGATATAATCTCACAACGTTGTACAGCATCAAGGAAATATATTCCATCCCAATACTGGAAATTATTATTGTGGATTTTGTGGATTACAGGTTAGTTAAAAAAAATTGTGGATTCAAATTAGTTGATCTGCTTTACAAATTGCCAGCGAGCCATGGAACTATTTCTATCCACGTCTTTAATGTTAATTGACTTACCTAGTCCCGGTGCCATCACTTCTACCATGGAAGGTGCAGGTACATTGGGAAGGGCAGAAGGAAGATACTTCTCGACAAATAGTGGCCCACAGGAGGAAGATAGGAATCAAATACATGATTCAAAGCCGACAAAACTAGGTGCAAAATAAAGCTTTTAGTCCTGATTTTCATACATCTTCTGTTTCAATAGGTGGAGGAATCAGGCCGGTAACAGAGGATTACAGGAGATTAGCTGAGATTTGTAGGTCATGCAACCTTCAGATATCGCTGGGAAGAGCTTAGTATTCAGCTGAATATACTTAAGGGAGTTGTTGTTCCATTGCCCAACCGTAAATAATCTACATGTGGCGCTGTTTTGTAATTACATATCTTAGTTTTATTTGTTACAGTACCTTTAGTTATCAGTTATAATAGTCTCACCGGGTCAATACAGACCATGGAGCACCCATTCACACTAGTCCACGTGGACACAAAGCACTGCACAAGCTGATTTACCCAAAAGGACACAAAGTACTGATGCATGCCTGAACATTATGTGGTTAAATTATACAATAAGTTTTAAAAATCAAGTTCTTAAAAGTGCAAGTCTAAGGCAACTCAATAACACAGCTAAAATGCAAACTGCTGCTGTAATTCAACAGGTCAGACAGCATCTGTGCAGGGAATGGATAGGCAATATTTTGGGACAAGACTCGGCTTCAGACTGTCCAGGGTCCAGACCCAATACGTCGCCTATCCATTCCGTCCATGCATGGTGCCTGACCCGCTGAGCACTTTATGTTTTGCTCAAGATTTCAGCATCTGTAGTTCCTTGTGTCTCCAACAACATGGCCAGTCCATTAATCTGCTTCATACCCATGCCCAGCCATCATCTTGCTGGATTTCACCTTTCCCAAAATCCATGACTGATCTATCTCTCCCTCCTAAACCCATTCTCCTGCCTTCTCACCCATAGCCCCTGACAAATGTAACTATACAGTGAGATATTCCATTTCTAAATTTGCTATCAACACATTTTACTCCAAATGAACTGAACAATATGGTTAAGAGAAGATGGTAGCCTCCTGAGTTCAGTGGCCTCTTTGCCAATGTGAATGTATCAGTATCATAGGCAGGCAACCCCTTTATTTAGATGCTCTCCACTGGGTTCCCTATCTTATACAAAGGAGTGTTTTAGATCAAATTAATTTTGACCCAGAAGCAGGATTGACCTAATTTGCCATGTTTTTCCTTATTATTCAGTTTTACCACTGTTTGCTCAATGTAGATTTGAGTACAACTTAGGTACAATAGGTAGAGCAATGGGGAAGATACAGAGTACAGAATATAGTTCTCAGCATTATCGTGCATCAGATCCAAAGACAAAATCCAATGTCAACATGGGGGTAGTGGTAAATAGGGTGAACAGGACAGTACCCCAGTTTATGCAAGGACTGATCATAGAGGGGATGAAGCTGTTCCTGAGTCTGGTGGTGTGTGCTATCAAGCTTCTGTGCCTTCTGATGGGAGCAGGGAGACGGAATGATCGAGGTGGGACAAATCTTTGATTCACGTTGGTTCCTTTTCTGAGATAGTGTGAGGTGTAGGTAGAGGCAATGGTGGGGGAGTCTGGTCTGTGTGATGGACTGGGCTACATCTAAAACTCTCCGCAATTTCTTGCAGTCTCTTGGGCAGAACCCTTCCCAAACCAGCTGCGATTCAACACGACTGGAGAAAAGGAACAGTTGATGTTTCAGGTCGACACCCTTCGTCAGACTGACAGTCAGGGGAGAGGGAAACGAGATATGGAAAGGTACAAAGAACGTATAAGGTGTAAAAAGAACAGATCAAAACAGCGCAGAGGGGGAGCAGCGGGAGAGGGTGTTGCAGAACTCACGTCGGAGAGAAGAGGAGAACTTCTTCAAAGTAGGCATACCCTGAGGCGATTTCCAGTGGAGCAGACAAAATGTGTAGGAAGGAACTGCAGATGCTAGTTTACACCCAAGATAGACACAAAATGCTGGAGTAACTCAGCAGGAGAGGCAGCATCTCTGGAGAGAAGGAATGGGAGACGTTATGGGTTGAGGCCCTTCTTGAGACTGGGAGGCAGGGGACAGGGAAACGAGAGATGAAAGGGTACAAATACCCTCTCTCGCTGCTCCACCTCTGTGCTGCTTTGATCGGTTCTTTTCACACCTTACATGTTCTTTGTACCTTTCCATATCTCGTTTCCCTCTCCTCTGACTGTCAGCCTGAAGAAGGATCTCGACCCAAAACGTCACCTATTCCTTTTCTCCTGAGATGCTGACTCTCCCACTACTCAGTTACAACCGGCAGTTTGTGTCAATCTTCGGTGTAAACCAGCATCTGCAGTTCTGTCCTCTACAGTATAATCACTGGAGATGTGCCAAATTTACTCAGTCTCCTAAAGATGTAGGGGTATTGGTGTGCCTTCTTGTCTGTTGTTTCAATGTAGTTGGTCAATGGCAGGTCATTGGTAATCGTAACACCGAGGAATTTGAAGGTTAACCATTTCTACTTTGTTGCTGTTTGGGGGCAAATATTCCACCATGCTACCTGAAGTCGGTAACTAGCTCCTTCATCTTGCTGACATTGAGGGAGAGTTTATGATGTTTTCTGTCTCCTTCCTGAACTCTGTTTCATCATTGCTCAGGATCCAGCCCACCACAATGTAGATGGCATTAGAGCCAAATCTGACTGCACAGTCATGAGCGTATAGGAGTATAGTAGGGGACATCCGTGCGGGGTACTGGTGGTGAGAATAATGGGGGAGGTGTTGTTGTCACCCATCCTTACTGATTGTGTTCTGTGGGTCAGAAAGTTGAGGATCCAGTAGCAGGGAGGATGGAGGGTGCTGATTCAATAGACAATAGACAATAGACGCAGGAGGAGGCCATTCGGCCCTTCGAGCCTGCACCGCCATTCAATGTGATCATGGCTGATCATCCCTAATCAGTACCCCGTTCCTGCCTTTTCCCCATATCCCCTGACTCCACTATCTTTAAGAGCCCTATCCAGCTCTCTCTTGAAAGCATCCAGAGAACCGGCCTCCACCGCCCTCCGAGGCAGAGAATTCCACAGACTCACAACTCTCTGTGAGAAAAAGTGTTTCCGCGTCTCCGTTCTAAATGGCTTACCCATTATTCTTAATTCCTCGGTTCTGCAGTTTGTAGATGAGTTTTGATGGGATTATAGCGTTGAAGACAGAGGTATGGTCAATAAATAGGAGTCTAACATAGGAGACCTATTGGGGCAAGTACTCTACCATGCTACCTGAAATCGATAACTAGCTCCTTCATCTTGCTGATATTGAGGAACACCAGCCTAGAGATGTTCCAGGGGTTTTGGGCTAGGGAGATGGCATCTGCTGAGGTCCTGTTGGAACGTTAGCAAACTGCAGTGGATCAAGGCTGACTGGGAGGCTGGAGTTAATGTGTGCCTTCATGATGGTGGATGCCAGAGCCACGGGATGGTGAGCATTAAGGCACTTACTTTTCATTGGCACCGGGATGACAGTGGTCTTTTTGAAGCAGGTAGGGACCTCCGAATGGAGTAGTGAGATTAAAGCTGTCTGTGAATGCCTCTGCCAGCTGGTCCGTACAAGTCCTGAGGACGTAACCAGGGACCTCTTCTGGGACAGATGCTTTCCACGGATTCACTCTCAGGAAGGCCAATCTTACATTTGTCACGGTAACTGTTGGTACACCCAAGACTGGCGTGGTGGGTGATATTCCTCCACTGACCTTCTGATCCAAACTGATGATAGAATCGGGGAAGGTCCCATTGTTTACACTTAATATTAGGATTGGGTACATGAGACATAAAGTACCATACCATAACATGCCATACCAGACCATAGTCTATCTTTTTAATCATTGTCAATTAAGAGTTGGTTAACAAACCTCTGAACTGTGTAGGAAAGAACTGCGGATGCTGGTTTACACCAAAGAGAGACACAAAATGCTGGAGTAACTCAGCGGGACAGACAGCATCTCTGGAGCGAAGAATGTGTGACATTTTGGGTTGAGACCCTCCTTCAAAGGTCTGAAGTAGCAGCTTGAGAATCATGCAAATTCCATTCATCACCGAATTACAGGAAACTGTACTTTGTTTTTTCCCCACAGCACATGAAGCCTATTATAATCGTTTTTTTGCCGATTATTCAACAATTTTTGAATGCACTTGTGCAATCAGGAAGTAGCTATGAAGTAGGAAATGGTCCAAGATGGCGCAGCCCTGTCCCGTCACCGTCGTGGCAGCTCCGCGGAAACTGTGCGTATTTTTAACTTGCATGTTCTTTTTAAATTTGTTTCTAAGTTCCAACTCCCTCGCACTAACAGAGAATGACAGGGAAACTCTCTTAAATCTAAACTCTAGCGTAAACTGAGACTTTTTAAACGCTGTACTCACCGATCCAGCGCGGCCAGCAGAGATCGACAGATCACGCCGCGGCAACAATAACGGGAGAACGCTCCAAGGAAACCCGGAGAAAACATCGATGTAAGCAGGGGGGGGGGGATTCGGAATAGGCTGAGAGCCCAAACCTTTCGTCCTCCTCTGCCCAGCATTCTTCTGGCGAATGTCCAGTCCCTGGAAAACAAGCTGGATGATCTCAGGGCGAGGATCAGATTCCAGCGGGACATAAGGGACTGCAACATCCTCTGCCTGACTGAAACATGGCTGACCTCACAGATTCCGGATCAGGTAATCTGCCCAACCGAGTTCTTCACTGTCCATCGTGCTGACAGAACAGAAGCATCTGGGAAATCCAAGGGTGGAGGAGTCTGCTTCATGACCAATAATAACTGGTGCAACCCTGGAAATATCAAGATGCTTTCCCGTCCCTGCTCGCCGGACCTGGAGCATCTGACAATCTCATGCCGCCCATTCTACCTTCCCCGGGAGTTCAGCTCAGTGATCGTCACAGCCGTCTACATTCCACCGCAGGCGGACACCGACGTGGCACTATCGGCCCTACACGATGTGCTATGTCGACACCAAAACAAGAACCCGGATGCGGCTATGGTGGTGGCTGGAGAATTTAATAAATCAAATCTCAAGAAGGTCATGCCGAAAAACTTCTACCAACGAAGTATAAACAGAGGATAGTTCAGACGTGGCCGACCAGGGGTGCAAGATGCACTGAGCGATGTCGACTAGAATATGTTCCAAGCAAGTTCCAGCAACGTCAGTGAGTTCGCGGAAACAGTCACGGACTTCATCGCAACAATAACCGACAGCATCGTCCCCACGGTAAGGGTTAGCATCTTTCCGAATCAAAAACCCTGGGTGGACAGGTCCGTTCATGTTGCCTTGAATGCTCGCACCGCTGCCTACAACTCTGGCCTGGCATCAGGAAACATGGACGTCTGCAAGGTAGAGTCCGACCGACTGCGAAGGGCGGTGAAGGACGCAAAAAGGAGGTACAGGGACAAGATGGAGTCACAGATGGAGCAGCAGGACACCAGACGCCTGTGGCAGGGGCTACAGACTGTAACCAACTACTGGAGCAGCCCCCCCTCAAACGGAAGTTCTGGCACCTCCCTAGCTGATGACCTGAACTCCTTCTACGCTCGTTTCAAGACGGGCAACATCACCCCAGGCGTGCCGGCTAACGACAACAACGCTAGCATGCTGGCTATCAAAGCTGAAGGGAGGTCCATCGCTGGGCATGTGCACACATTCTCGTTGTCTGAGCACGAAATGATGAGGGCTCTGACACGGGTGAACACGAGGAGAGCTGTAGGCCCAGATGGCATCTCGGGGCGACTACTTAAGTCTTGTGCTACGTAGCTAGCTCCGATTCTCACTACAATATTCAACCTCTCCCTGGCCAAGTCCGTGGTCCCTGCCTGCTTCAAAAGATCCATCATTGTACCTGTACCAAAAAATGCCTCCCCAGCCTGTCTGAATGACTACCGTCCGGTGGCCCTCACCTCGATGGCCATGAAATGCTTTGAGAGGCTGGTGAAGAAACACATCTGCGCCTTCTCCCTCGCACATGGACCCGCTACATTTCGCATACCGTCCGAACAGATCCACGGACGATGCGGTCTCCCAGGCTGCAGATCTCTCTCACCTTGACAGCCAGAAGGGGGGTTATGTGAGGATGCTGTTCATAGACTTCAATTCAGCCTTCAACACGATAGTCCCCAACCAGACTTGCTGAGAAGCTGCTGGAATTGGGGCTCAACACCCCCCCTGTGTGCCTGGGTCCTGGACTTTCTCACCGCCAGGCCCCAGGTAGTCAAGATGGGATCGAAGTCCCTCACTCTGAGCACAGGTTCCCCCCAGGGTTGCGTCCTCAGCCCCCTACTGTACTCCCTGTACACACACGACTGTGTGGCCAGGTTCAGCTCCAACTCGATAATCAAGTTTGCTGATGACACTGTGGTGGTGGGCCTGATCTCCAATAACAATGAGAAGGCCTACCGGGGGGAGGTGGCTGATCTGGCACTCTGGTGTCAGGACAACAGCCTCCTCTTGAATGTCAAAAAAACTAAGGAGCTGATCGTGGACTTTAGGAGGGCACAACATCCGAGGACGTACACACCATTGAAGATAAATGGGGATACTGTGGATAGGGTGAGCTGCTTTAAATACCTGGGAGTCCACATCTCAGAGGATCTGGCATGGACATCACACGCTGCTGCATTGGTGAGTAAGGCAAGGCAGCGCCTTTACCACCTCAGGTAATTGAGGAAATTCAGAGTGTCTCTGACGATCCTCCAGTGCTTCTACTCAGCGGCTGTGGAAAGCATCTTGTCCGGAAACATCACAATTTGGTTTGGGAACTGCTCTGCCCAGGACACGAAGGCTCTGCAGAGAGTAGAGCTTCACTCGCCCCCCTGCAGGAACTATACATCAGGAGGTGCAACTCCAGAGCCAAGATCATGGGGACCCCTTCCACCCCAGCAACGGACTGTTCCAGCTGCTACGGTCAGGCAAACGCCTCCGTTGCCATGCTGTGAGAACGGAGAGGATGAGAAGGAGTTTCTTCCCAGAGGCCATTAGGACTGTAAACTCCTATCTCACCAGGGACTAACTTTACTGTACCAATTTACTGTTGTGTTGTGTCTTTTTTAAATTGCTGTTTGTTAATATGTAATATGTGAATATGTGTTTCTGTTCCATTCTGTTTAGTAGTTTGTTTGCACACTCTGCGAGCATTGCCACTTTCCATGTCACTGCACATCTCGTATGTGTATGTGATGAATAAACTTGACTTGACTTGACTAGCTACTAACTACTTGCAAACTAATTGGAAGTGAGCTACAAAGGGGAAGGAACTGCAACACATCAATTTAATCAATTAAGGAAATTACTTAATCTTGTATCCTTTTATGTAGTTTGTGCAGACATAGTTATTTAATTACAAGTAAAAGCCTCCCCAACAACCTTAAATAGCTTTCTGAAAGAGAATTTAATTTATTTGAACTGGCAACTACCAGAATTTCCAGACACTTATTAGGTTAGAAGTGAACTCTAGTTTCGAGGAGGCAACAGGCAGATTTGGCACAAATTATACAGCAGTTTGGTGATTGGCAACTCTTGGTACATTACTCCCTAACCACTAATTGCTGGGTGTTTATTCTTAAATACTAATAATGACACATTTCTTAAAGTTGTCATTACATTTATTTCAAATTATGGGTCGATAAATCTGAACTGAAAGCTGAAGACATAGCTATAAGGGGGGTTGACACAAAATGCTGGAATAACTCAGCACGACAGCAAGCATCTCTGGAGGGAAGGAATGGGTGACGTTTTGGGTCGAGATCCTGCTATAAGGGGGTTATTTCTCAATGTAAATGGACAAGATCAGCCCCTTTACAAGCATACACACAGAATTTTTTTTTTTGTTGTTATGTGCAGTCTCACTGGAAAAAGCAGCAAAATTGATTATGCATTTTAACAAATCCCCTTCCTAGTTTCAGTCTGTGTCCCTGTTCTGCCCTCTGCTGGTAAAACGGTGAATTTGGTTACACAAAAAGCTCTCAGCGGTGCAGACAGCATCTAAGGAGCGAAGGAGATAGGCGACGTTTGACCCTTCTTCCTATAAATTTTATTTGATACTCATTTTATGAGTTCAATCGCTACCACCTTTTGAAAAAGAGACTAGCAATGACATTGTGTCCTTCCTGTTCGGCATGTCCCAAGGCAATTAATATCTAATGGAGTATTTATGCCTGGCAGCCAATTTAGACACCGTCTATAATCACAATTCACACATTCTAGTAATCTTAACTGAGAAATACTACTGGCAGGACAACTAATTACTCTTTTCAAAATAGTACCAAAAGGTTTCCTTGTTTTAACGTCTCATAGAAACTTCAATGCATCTACCAATGCAACCCTGAAAGGTTACTCCATAATACTGAGTTGAGCTCAGGTGTCTGGAGTGATATTAGGGTTAGGGGCAACACCTTTTAATTCTGCAATGAAAGTGTCCCAAATTATCCAAGGCTTACACAATTAAGTGGAAATGTGCAAGTTACTCAACATCCAGGAAGAAGTCCTCATCCCCACCCAACTCCTACACCAATCCTTCCTGAACACTATAGATTAGACAATAATAGTGACCAGGTTTGCCAATGGCTGGCTGTGTGTACCTACTGTACAACATAACAAATTCACTCTTCTCTTTTAAACCCAAGCATAACTAAATCAACACTAAAGGAACAAAAACAAATAGAAATACTCTTCATTTCAAGCAGTATCTTTGGAGAGGGAACCAGACAGAGTTAACATTTTAGGTTGTGTACGAAGGAACTGTAGATGCTGGTTTACACCGAAGACAGACACAAAAATGCTGGAGTGACTCAACGGGTCAGGCAGCATCTCTGGAGAAAAAGGAATAGGTGATCTTTTGGGTCAAGAACCTTCTTCAGACACCTTTTAGGTTCTTCAGACTCGTCCCATTTCCTCCAAGTACAAGGCGTACAAGGGCATGTGCATGGGCCCCAGCTCTGCCTGCCTCTTTGTACGGTACGTCAAACAATCCTTGTTCGAGGCGTACTGTGGCCCTATCCCCGAACTCTACCTCCGCTACATTGATGACTGCATTGGTGCCACCTCCTGCACCCATGCAGAACTGACCATGCATTTCACCACTAACTTCCATCCGGCACTCAAATTCACCTGGACCGTTTCGGACATCTCCCGACCGCTTCGAGACCTTCCCATCTCCATCACAGGTAACAGACTAGTGACCGACATCTACTACAAACCCACTCTCCCATGGCTATCTGGACTATACTTCTTCCCACCCTGCTTCCTGCAAGGACTCTATCCCCTACTCCCAATTCCTCCGTCTATGCTGCATCTGCACCCAGGATGAGGTGTATCAAACCAGGGCATTGGAGATGTCCTCATTCTTTAGGCAACTGGGTCCCCTCTTCTACTATAGATGAGGCTCTCACCAGGGTCTTCTCTATATCCCGCAGCACCGCTCTCACTCCCCATCCCCCCACTCGTAACAAGAACAGAGTCCCCCTTGTCCTAACCTTCCAACCTACCAGCCATCACATACAACATATAATCCTCCGACATTTCGCCAACTCCAACGGGATGCCACCACTGGCCACATCTTCCCATCTTCTCTCCGCAGAGACCGTTCCCTCCATAATTCCCTGGTCAATTCATCCAATCCCCCCAAACCACACCCTCCCCTGGTACTTTCCCTTGCAGCCGCAGGAAATGCTACACTTGTCCCTTCACCTCCCCCCTCGACTCCATCCTAGGACCCAAGCAGTCGTTCCAGGTGAGGCAGAGGTTCACCTGCACCTCCTCCAACCTCATCTACTGCATCCGCTGTTCCAGGTGTCAGCTGATCTACATCGGTGAGACCAAGCGCAGGCTTGGCGATCGCTTCGCCCAACACCTCCGCTCAGTTCGCAATAACCAACCTGATCTCCCGGTGGCTCAGCACTTCAACTCCCCCTCCCATTCCGAATCCGACCTTTCTCCTGGGCCTCCTCCATGGCCAGAGTGAGTCCCACCGCAAAGTGGAGGAACAGCACCTCATAT
The DNA here is from genome assembly GCA_035221665.1 of Okamejei kenojei. Lineage (NCBI taxonomy): Eukaryota > Metazoa > Chordata > Chondrichthyes > Rajiformes > Rajidae > Okamejei > Okamejei kenojei. The sequence goes on along the minus strand of CM069131.1, from coordinate 13,238,207 downwards.
TTCACTTGGGTAGTTTACACCCCAGCAGTATGACCATTGACCTCCAATTTCAGGTAGTCCTGGCTTTCTCCTTCCTTCCCCTCGACCTTCCCAGCTCTCCTACAAGCCTACTGTCTCCACCTCTTCCTTTCTTTGCCCCCCCTCCCCCAACCTCACCCACATCAGTCTGAAGAAGGGTCTCGACCCGAAATGCCCCCTATTCCTTCGCTCCATAGATGCTGCCACACCCGCTGAGTTTCTCCAGCTTTTTTGTCTACCTTTGATTTTTCCAGCATCTGCAGTTCTTTCTTAAAACTTTTAGGTTAATGATCTTTTGTTATAAACTGCTCAGTATTTCCAAGAGTTATTGTTTTCTTCCAGCTCTCCATTATCTGGAGTATTTTTCTTTTGTAGAGTCAAGCAGTGACATTGTAAAAGTTTGCTCATGTTTCAGATTCCAGAAAGTCTGCAATCAGTCTACATTATTCATGATGTGACAAGTGTAGGAAAGTATTAACGATTCTATGTATAAAAGTAAAAACAATAATACACCATACAAGATGTAATGTGCACTGATGAGACCTTTCAAAGTGAATGGGTAATTCCACCCTGGCTCATTTAACATCCATTTTATTTTCTTGGGTCAAATTGATGCACTGATAAAGATCAGTCTTTTGTGATTCATTTATGATGGTTTTAATGACAATTGATATTACTTCAAATGTTCTGAGATACAATTCCTCAAACATTCACATCTACAAATGATGTGAAGTCTGAATTTAATGTTGCTTTTTTTCTTAATGACAATCTTCTACATTATACGTAATATGTAAATATGTTATTGACTTGGCAATGAGAAACTACATTTTGGACAGCATTCACATAAGATGGACATATTGAAAGATTGACCATACAAATGATATGGTCATCAAGTTAAACTAGATAAGAGTGTGTGGGCGGGGAGGGTTGTGGGGAAGGGGGTGTGGGCGGGGGGGGGGGGATTGTGGGGGGAGGGGCGTGTGGGGGCAGGGATGGGGGGTTGTGGAGGGAGGGGCGGTTGTGGGGGGAGGGGGGTGTGTGGGCGTGTGGTTGTGGGGCGGTGCGGGCGGGGTGGGGGTTGTGGGGGGGTGCGGGCGGGGTGGGGGTTGTGGGGGGAGGGAGGTGTGTGGGTGGGGGGAGAGAGATCAGAGAAAAGATGGAGGAGAGCCATGGAGAAGGGGGGGGGGGTATCACAGGGGAGTGGGGCAGGAGCTAGCGAGGGGGACCAGGGCGGAACGGGCTGGAGCTGGCGATGCCATGGGGACTCACAGCGGGCGTTGGTCGCTGGTCATTCTCCTCCGCCGGGATCAGAGTCTCCGCTTTCCGTTTGGCGACATCTCGGACTCCGCGCCGGGCTGTGCCAGGCCGGGCTGGGCCGCTTACGCTCCCTCCGAAAATTGTGTCTGGTTGGACGCCACCCTCAGCTCCATTAAAGAAGCGATGGCGCAGGAAGGGGCGGACCGTCCCGGGGAGTGAGAGGAGAAGAGGCTAATCCACGTAGCGCTGACTGGCAGGAGAGGAGATCGATCTGCACACGCACGGTTTTTAAGATTATTTAAACCTCGCTAATTTTACAATAAGCCACCGATCGGAACGAAACGGTGCACTCGCAGCACAGGAGAACGGTGCAGTTCTTTCACTGCCCGTGTGCGCGACTTTGGCGCCTTTGAGAGGGGGGCGGGTTTAAAATGCGGTATTTCTCCAGACTATTCAAATCGATTTTGAACAGGCTGTTTAGATGCTGAAGAATAATTGCTCCGACATCGGTTTTATTGATTTATTTTTAAACTGCACTGGACAACTTCATCGCTGGACTAAATTAAAAAGCATCTTTTAAAGCCGTCAAAGCCGACAACGGCGACGGATTTCACATACGGGACAGGTAAAAGAAAGCCGTTTATTTTACACTTAAACTTGCTTCTTAAGATGCCTTTAATCAAAATTTCATGTAGTGAAAAGGTGATTAAGTAAATATACGAACCGGCAGTATTTTTCCTGCCGATATGCGGTTTGAATTCACCGCAACCGCAACGTTCCAAACGATTGCGTTCCACAAAATCCCACTCGCAAGATGAGTAAAATGGCCATTAATTTACGGGAATTAAACACTAAATTCCTTCCATTTGGCCTATAAATGCATGACAATGAGATTTAAAAATCATGTTATATTGTGAATTCCTGTTTGAATGTTATTTGAACACTTAGGCGATTTAAAAATGTTAATCTTTAGATAGATAGATGCTTTTGATAGATGCTTAGATCTAGTAATTCTAATTTCAAACATGAAATTAGAAATGCGTGCAACAAGGGTAAAACAGTTATAATGGGTGACTTCAATCTACATATAGATTGGGTGAATCAAATTGGCAGGGGTGCGGAGGAAAAGGATTTCTTGGAATGTATGCGGGATAGTTTTCTAAACCAACATGTAGAGGAACCAACGAGAGAGCAGGCTATTCTAGACTGGGTACTGAGTAATGAGGAAGGATTAGTTAGCAGTCTTGTTGTGCGTGGCCCCTTGGGCAAGAGTGACCATAATATGGTTGAGTTCTTCATTAGGATGGAGAGTTGACATTGTTAATTCAGAAACAAGGGTTCTGAACTTAAGAAAGGTAACTTTGAGGAGTATGAACGTGAATTGGCCAAGATAGACTGGCAAGTGATTCTTAAAGGGTTGACGGTGGATATGCAATGGAAGGCATTTAAAGACTGCATGGATGAACTACAACAATTGTTCATCCCAGTTTGGCAAAAGAATAAATCAGGGAAGGTAGTGCATCCGTGGATAACAAGGGAAATCAGGGATAGTATCAAAACTAAAGATGAAGCATACAAATTAGCCAGAAAAAGCAGCCTACCAGAGGACTGGGAGAAATTCAGAGTCCAGCAGAGGATGACAAAGTGCTTAATTAGGAAAGGGTAAATAGATTATGAAAGAAAACTGGCATGGAACATAAAAACGGACTGCAAAAGTTTTTATAGATATGTGAAGAGAAAAACGTTAGTTAAAACAAATATAGGTCCCTTGCAGTCAGAAACTGGTGAATTGATCATAGGGAACAAGGACATGGCAGACCAATTGAATAACTACTTCAGTTCTGTCTTCACAAAGAAAGACATAAATAATCTGCCGGAAATAGCAGGGGACCGGGGGTCAAATGAGATGGAGGAACTGAGTGAAATCCAGGTTAGCCAGGAAGCGGTGTTAGGTAAATTGAATGGATTAAAGGCCGATAAATCCCCAGGACTAGATAGGCTGCATCCAAGAGTACTTAAGGAAATAGCCCCAGAAATAGTGGATGCATTAGTGATAATTTTTCAAAACTCTTTAGATTCTGGAGTAGTTCCTGAGGATTGGAGGGTAGCTAATGTAACCCCACTTTTTAAAAAAGGAGGAAGAGAGAAAACGGAGAATTACAGACCAGTTAGTCGAATATCGGTAGTAGGGAAAATGCTAGAGTCAGTTATTAAAGATGGGATAGCAGCACATTTGGAAAGCGGAGAAATCATTGGACAAAGTCAGCATGGATTTATGAAAGGTAAATCATGTCTGACGAATCTTATAGAATTTTTTGAGGATGTAACTAGTAGAATGGATAAGGGAGAACCTGTGGATGTGTTATCTGGACTTTCAGAAGGCTTTCGACAAGGTCCCACATAAGAGATTAGCATACAAACTTAAAGCACACGGGATTGGTGGTTCAGTATTGATGTGGATAGAGAACTGGCTGGCAGACAGGAAGCAAAGGGTAGGACTAAACGTGTCATTTTCAGAATGGCAGGCAGTGACTAGTGGGGTACCGCAAGGCTCAGTGCTGGGACCCAAGCTATTTACAATATATATTAATAATCTGGATGAGGGAATTGAATGCAACATCTCCAAGTTTGCAGATGACACGAAGCTGGGGGTAGTGTTAGCTGTGAGGAGGATGCTAGGAGGCTGCAAGGTGACTTGGATGGGTTGGGTGAGTTGGCAAATGCATGGCAGGATTTGAGTACAAGAGCAGGGAGGTTCTACTGCAGTTGTACAGGGTCTTGGTGAGGCCACACCTGGAGTATTGCGTACAGTTCTGGTCTCCTAATCTGAGGAAAGACATTCTTGCCATAGAGGGAGTACAGATAAGGTTCACCAGACTGATTCCTGGGATGGCAAGACTTCCATATGAAGAAAGACTGGATAGACTTGGCTTGTACTCGCTGGAATTTAGGAGAGTGAGCGGGGAATCTTATAGAGACGTACAAAATTCTTAAGGATTGGACATGCTCGATGCAGGAAGATTGTTCCCGATGTTGGGGAACTCCAGAACAAGGTGTCACAGTTTAAGGATAAGGGGGAAGTCTTTTACGACCGAGATGAGAAGATTTTTTTTCACACAGAGAGTGGTGAGTCTGTGGAATTCTCTGCCACAGAAGGTAGTTGAGGCCAGTTCGTTGGCTATATTTAAGAGGGAGTTAGATGTGGCCCTTGTGGCTAAAGGGATCAGGGGGTGTGGAGAAAAGGCAGGTACAGGATACTGAGTTGGATGATCAGCCATGATCATATTGAATGGCTGAGGGCTCGAAGGGCCGAATGGCCTACTCCTGCACCTATTTTCTATGATTCTATGAATTGAACATTGTAATTTGCTACAATTAGGTAACTAACTAATTATATGCTTTAATTTTGGGTCATCCAAGTAAGATTGTTTCATATTTGTTTCAGAATGCTTCAATCTATAATAACTGAAAATGTCATTCAGTTCTCTTAATTTTTAAGAAAGTTATGGGCTTTTGACTGTCCTCGATCACAGCTTTTGAGTTAAGTTAATGGAAAAGCAATAGGGAACAAGATGCTAATTTCTGAGTATGAAAATGGCCATAGCTCTTTTAATACTGAAGATATGAAAGTGAATTAGATGTCAAATTAAACTTCTTTTTATGCTTTATCTGATGGGATAAATTGCAGACTTGAATTTTAAAATCTCAACATTTTGTAACATTGCCAAACTATCATTCTTAAACATGCAGGTATCAGGGATGGCAGAGTTTGCATCTGTATACAGGTAGAATGTTTATAATCACATTTATAAATGAATTTGTACAAGTGGGAGCGCAGTATATTTCATACTTTGCTCTATATAGTAAATTTACAGCACTCTTCTGAAATTGGGTTCCAATCACTTGAAGATGAAATTCTGCTCACAGATTCCGCGCTCCTATGAAAGTGTGAAGGGAAGAAATTTAATAGCAAGCCAATAGGAAACCATTTTTATAAGATGCAAAGCGAGAAGATATAAAATCAAGAGAGGAATAGATCGGGTAGATGCATAGAGTCACAGATGCACCAGAGGAGGTAGTTGAGGCAGGGACTGTCGCAACGTATAAGAAACAGTTAGACAGGTACATGGATAGGACAGGTTTGGAGGGATATGGACCAAACGCAGGCAGTGTAGTTGGGACATGTTGGCCAGTGTGGGCAAGTTGGCCAAAGGGGCTGTTTCCACACTGTATCGCTCTATGATTCTATGATTCAGAGAAGCTACGTTTCCTTAGAAAACTCAAAGAGAAAATGGAAAAGTAAGATATCACATGGGAATTGAATTGCAACATCTGTGATTTTTGTTCCCGGCCCCTATACATCTGACAAGTAATTCATGAAGGACCCTGCAGTTGGACGTTGGAATCCAACAACCCTGAGCATTGGTTCAGGATTTTAATTCACATTTGAGCGATCCAGAGTACGTTGAGAAACAGCACAGTGGCGCAGCAGTAGAGCTGCTGCCTCACAGCGCCAGAGTCCCGGGTTCGATCCCGACTATGGGAGCTGTCTGGGCGTGTGAATGCTCCAGTTTCCTCCCACATACCGAAGACGTGCAGGTTTGGAGGTTAATTGACTTCTGTAAATTCTCCCTAGTGGGTAGGACATAGAGCTAGTGCACGTGATTGAAGGTCGGCGTGGAATCAGTGGACTGTTTCCATGTTGTATCTCGAATCTAAGCTATGACAGGCTTCCAGCATGTACGCAGTGGGCCAACAATCAAACGACTGGACGAACTCAGTGGACATGGAAACCCAAGAAGTTGAAGATTAAGAATGGAAAATATATTCTTAAAATTCCGTGCGGCACGGTGGCGTAGCAGTAAAGTTGTTACCTTACAGCGCCTGCAGAGCCCGAGACCCGGGTTCGATCCCGACTACAGGTGCTGTCTGTGTGGAGTTTGTACGTTCTCACCGCGACCGCGTGGGTTTTCTCCAAGATCTTCGGTTTCTCTCCACACAACATTTAAAATACATTTGGATAGGTACATGGACAGGAAACGTTTAGAGGGATATGGGCCAAACTTGGGCAGGTGGGACTCGTGTAGTTGAGGCATCTTGGTCGGCATGGGCAAGTTGGGCTGAAGGGCCTGTGTCCGTGTTGTATGACTCTATGACTCCAAGTTGCCTAAATTGTAAGCATAAAGCTGCAATGATATTTCTATGCAAAATGGTGAGAGATAAAAAAAATGTTTTAACTATGGTTGAAGAGAGATGGCGTTTCGCTTTTCCGCTGTGGCTGCGTATTGCTGCACAGAGTTCGTCAAATGATTCTCACGGACGAGGATATAATGATTCTGGCAGCAGACAGCCATTTTATTTTGTAGTACACTCTCTTACAAGATTGCTCTTACAAACAAGACAAATACATAACAACGCCAGGGGGATCCCGAATCTAAGAAGGCAGGGGTTCGTGTCTGCTGTCATCTCCTTGGTGCCGGTCGCAATCCAGTCCCAAGGTGAAATCCCAGGCCAGTGGGCTTTGCATTTGTTTCCTTTATATTTGGTTTCCAGACTTCAGTCCTTGGTCCGTGCATTGAGCACAGCCAAAATGACTGGGAGCATGGTCACCTTGTATGTTATCTTGTACTATTCTTCTGCCGAATCACTCCTGCATTACCCGCATCTCCTTTGCTTCCAATTTCTCAAATTTAGCTCATGCAGCAAGAGCAGACATTGTGACTGCAGACTCAGGCACATTTTGCAAACTTTTAACCTTTTCTTGACAGACCATTGCATTACAACAAGGATGCTAACAAATAAATCCAATGGAAATCATTGAGAGATCTAAAATGCGACGTGGCTTGTGCAGCAAGATCACCTTCTTGGATGAAACTGGACAAAGAAATGGAGGGCATGAAACAAAGATTTGTAAAATTACACTCAGTAATGTTCAAGATTCAGTTTGGAAATAAAAAGATCTGAAGTAATTTTAACATCAGTGGAAGACAAAATCAAAGTCTAACAGATGAGACGGTGAATGATAAAACCATTTATCACAGTCCAATGGTGCAGATTTTTGAAGCAGATTTAAGTGTAATGTGTTTTATTCTGCTAAAGGAGTCCGGGAGGTGGTCATTGGTAGAGTGTGGCTGATGGTTAGATCCTGTCGAGCCTGACAGCGTATCATTGTGATGATGGCTCTTCGAAACCTGAAAAGCAGAAATACACATCAGCGTATTTTGGATCAGCGCTCTGCACGAGTGCGTCTCTCCACAAGAAAATACCCGCTTACTTCTTATTTGCAATAACATAAATGCAGGGATTGTAGAAAGTGGACGACTTGGCAAAAAGTGGAGCAATAATTGCCATGGCAGGTGTGATGAGTTTTGGGTCCCCAAAAGACGACCATAAGCAGATAATCGAGTAAGGCGACCAAGCCACGAGAAACATCACAATCATCACGACAGACATCTGGAAGATGAGATAATAAAGTTATATGTTTCATTAAAATTATTCTTTTTTTCCCCCACTGTGAAATCCCAGAACATATAAACTTTCTCTGTAAAAGTTAGAAAACAAGCTAAGTTGCTTGTCTAACTGTACTCAAGGCGAGCTGGGACTGTACTGGGATACCAAAAGCCTGAAGTACGAGAGGTTATGGCCAGGCAAGAGGATTGCGGAGGGAAAACAGTGAAGGAGAAAGGAGTGGCTCATCAATCTAAAAATCACAAAGAACACATGGCTGAAATGTGTGCAGGGTTGTGAGCAAAACACAGAGTGCTGGAGGAACTCGGTGGGACGGGCAGCATTTAGGGAGGGAATAGACGGACGACATTTCTGGTCAATAGACAATAGGTGCAGGAATAGGCCATTCGGCCCTTCGAGCCAGCACCGCCATTCAATGTGATCATGACTGATCATCCCCAATCAGTACCCCGTTCCTGTCTTCTCCCCATATCCCCTGACTCCACTACCTTTAAGAGCTCTATCGAGCTCTCTCTTTAAAGTCTCCAGAGAACTGGCCCTCCACCGCCCTCTGAGGCATGGTCAGGACCCTTATTCAGATTCAGAGTCTGAAAAAGGGTCTCAAACCAAAACATCATCTGTCGATTCCCTCCACAGATGATATCTGATCTACTGACTTCCTCCAGCGCAGTGTTTTGCTCCATGATCCCAGTATCATCCGTTTCTCGTGTCTGCTACATGCTGAGTTTTATATTGTTTCAGTTTAGTTTATGGTCATGAGTGGTGCAGTGAAAAACATTGTTTTAAATTATATAATTTATTTTTATGTGGGTGGAAACCAGGCTGGAAGGGCTGACAGGAGAAAGGTGAATGTGGAATTAAAGACATGATTATCGGAGAATTGGTGACAGAGAATAACTGAACAAAAACCTCCATTGCTTTTCCTCTAGGATGTTGCAATTATGTTGTGCAGGATCCTTACCTTTGTTACATCCAGTTGATCAGACCAATCCAAGGTTATATTTTCCATACCACTGTGTTGTGCGAATCTTTTCATTGTTTTTGACACATTGTAGTAACAGAAGAACATGATCGATAGTGGAACTACAAAATTAACTGCAATCACCGTCATGGTATAGGAAACAAATAGCCTGGCAATAAATAAGACCAAATTACAATGTTTGGCTGCTGTTCCAATGATCTCCTTAATAATCTATTTGGCCTTACTTTTCCTTCATTTTTTTGCACATTGTATAATGCAAATTCTATATCGGCAGATTGGTTTGGATCCATTCCTATTGCAGATTGCAAAATAGAGGAGAAAGTCAGGCCAGGAAACAACATGAAATATCAAATAAACAGATAAATAAATAGCTAAAAACATTTGCACCCTGGCCCTCACATACATTTTCCTTGCCCAAGATAAAGAACAGAAAACGTAACTAATTTCTACATTGATGATTGTTAGTCAGAAGTCATGATGCAGCTCGGTGGGACTTTGGTTTGACTGCATTTGGAGTATTTACATGTAGTTCTGGTTGCCTCCATCACAGGAAGGGTGTGGAGAGCGGGCAGAGGATTACCAGAACGCCTGGATTGGGGAGTATTAGCTACAGGGAGAGTTGGAAAGCTTGGATTGTTTTTGCAGTAACAAGAGAGGTTTATGGGAGATCTGATAGAAGTATATAAATTTATGAGATGCGTAGATGGGGTAGACAGTCAGAACCTTTTTCCCCAGGATGGAAATATCAAGTACTAGAGGGCATAGGTTTTCAAAGTTTAAAGAAAATGTATGGGGCAAGTTATTTTTTAAAATATAGAAAATGGTGAGTGCCTGGATCACGCTGGCAGGGGCAATGGTGGGGGCATTTATGATAGTGGTATTTAAGAGGCTTTTGGATGGGCACATGGATTATGCAGGGAATGGAGGGATGTGAATTATGTGCAAACAGATAAGATAGACCCTTCTTCTCGACCCGTTCGTTTTCTCCAGAGATGCTGCTAGTCCCGCTGAGTTACTGCAACATTTTGTGTCTATTTGTATGTTGCTATCTGTTTATAAAGAAGCATAAAGATTGCATGCTCTGGAGAACAAAAGGGCATTAAATTGAACTCCAAAATTCAATTTGTTGAACTAGACACCTTAAAAATATCTTTAAACGACATTTGGACAGGTACATGAATAGGAAATGTTTAGATAAATCTGGGCCAAATGCAGGAATGTGGAATGGGTGTAGATGGGGCATCTTGGTTGGCAATGAGCTGAAGGACCTTCATCCATGTTGTGTGACTATGACTCTAAAACGCATAAATTCAGCCTGCAGGTGGCAGCTGCTTTGAATGTTTTAATCTTAACTGGATCTGATATAAAACCACCCAAGCTCCCGGTTGGAAGTCATCCAATCTCATAACTGAATATAGTAATAGACCAGCAACAGATTTTGGAATATTGTGAGCAATTTTGGGCTCCACATCTGAGGAAGCATGTGCTGGCTCTGGAGGGACCAACCTCTTGGACCAAAGGAGGTTTACAAGGATGATCCCAGGAATAAGTGGGTTAACATATGATGAGCGTTTGACAGCACTGGGCCTGTACTCACTGGAATTTATAAGGATGAGAGGACACCTCATTGTAACTTATCGAATAGTGAAAGGTCTGGATAGAGTGGATGTGGAGAGGATGTTTCCACAAGACGGGAGAGTCTAGGACCAGAGGTCATGGCCTCAGAATTATAGGACGTACTTTTAGGAAGGAGATGAGGAAATGTTTCACTAGCCAGAGGGTGATGAACCTGTGGAATTTATTGCCACGGAGGTTTTTGTATTTCAATGGCAGTCTAAACAGTTTATTATGGACAGTTTTTAAACCTGTGTAATGCATGTCTCCAATGTCACAGTCACTTTTCCTAATCCTGGAATGAACAAAAATTAACACAAAAACAAAAACCAACGCAATCTGCTTTTGGTTCTTAAACACAGATTTGTTTACAAGAGGAGAATGGTATGAAAGGCTCTACCCTTTACGGTTCTTAAAAAAGGCTCATGTAAAATATGTTGTGGGAATTGTGTTTAGTTTGAAACAGATGGGCAGCACATAAAATATCCACTCAACATCCTAATTCAGTATGAAGATGACCACTGCGGGAAGTAGATCGATCCACAGTGCTAAAGCAAGAATGATTGTTTCAAATTGCTGGAGCAAGGCAGGAAAGGCTGGGTCCATTTTGGACAGTGAAGCTGGAAAGTGCTTCATTTTAACTATGAGGAGAAAACAATTGGCCAGTGTTCAAGAAGGATCACTATTATGGTCGCAGTTGGTTGGCTGGAAGAGAATCTGGCTTCACCATAAATCTGCAAAACGTAAGCACTGTTTTAACCCCCGTTATGCCTCTGGTGTGGAGGTGGAATACTGGAAATAGTTAGCATGAGGTGAGAAGGGAATTCGTAAAGAAATTGTGTTAAATTTAAAAACAATTAATTGAAAATGTTCCTCTTTGGCAATATTTCACATTTGACCATTTTATTTTCAGTTTCATAAGTAGAGAATATATGGGGAAAAAATATAAAGGAGGTACATCGAAAACATACGAGTCATTGTTTCTCCAATTAATGGTGCAAGTGGCTCCTGTTGGATCCGGTCCATAGCTTGCCCAACCCACTACTGGCATGAGGGCCCAGAACAGGCCATTTGCCCAGGCAACTGTGATCAGAGCTGTGTAGGTTGCACCAGTCATCTTCCTCCCTGTTGGAAATATTAATTGATTTATGGACCACAATAGATTCACACAGCTATGGAACATTAAATGTACCGACACATTGCACAATGGCAAGAAGTATCCCCAGCCAATTGAAAGGTTGTATTACATTTGCAAGTTTCTAGAACATAGATAGATTGTATAATGCAAATATGTATTACATATATAGTAATTAATTATATAAATATATAGTAAAAATAGTCAACATGTTTATGAATGGCAGATTTTACCACACTTGGTTCACAAAAGAATCTGTGCCCATGTTTTGGTTTCCATTGTACTCAGGAGGCAGGGATCTGTGATATCTGTCGCTACAGTGATGTCCGCCTCATTTTACTCTGATACCTTATTTTCACATGTTTAAATTATAATGTTTTATTTTTAATTGTCTACTGTATATCATGTTTTTATTAAGCACCAAGGTAAATTCTTTGTATACACACTTGGCTAATAATTTGTTTAATTATCAGGGGCCACAGTCTTAGAATAAAGGGGAGGCCATTTAAGACTGAGGTGAGAACAAACTTTTTCGCCCACTTGTGAATTTGTGGTGCCTAAGAATTCTCTGGTCACGGACTGCCAGGGCCTGTCTCCGTGCAGTTATATGGTTAATTCTCTGCCTAAGAGGGCAGTGGAGGCCAAATCACTGGATGGATTTAAGAGAGAGTTAGATAGAGCTCTAGGGGCTAGTGGAATCAAGGGATGTGGGGAGAAGGCAGGCACGGGTTATTGATTGGGGACGATCAGCCATGATCACAATGAATGGTGGTGCTGGCTCGAAGGGCCGAATGGCCTCCTCCTGCACCTATTTTCTATGTATCTATCTATCTATGTATTATCATTACTACATTGCACAGTTAGGGGTTATCAGAATAATGCAACTAATGACTGCAAGATAAGTTAATGTGTGTTTAGAGATATAGCATGGAAACAGGCCCATCGACCGGCTGAGTCCACGCCGACCATTCATACTAGTTCTATGTTATCCCACATTCGCATCCACTCTCTATACACTAGGGGTGATTTACAGTGGTGAAATTAACCTACAAACCCACATATCTTTGGGATGTGAGAGGAAACCAGAGCGCCCGGAGGAAACCCACGCAGTCACAGGGAGAACCTGCAAATTCTGCACAGACAGCACCCGATGTTAGTATCAAACCCAGGTTTCTGGTGCTGTGAGGCAGCAACTCTACCAGCAGCGCCATTGTGCTGCTCTGTGATATCAGAACATTCCATGTCAATTAATTATGCAGCCTACATAATTAATAAAGTGTAAAAGATTTGGAAAAAGTATTTCCTTGTATTATCACTCGGAGGATGCAATTAATCAAATTCCACGTCATTTTGCAAAGCAACCCCCTGTTACTATCCTAGAAACATCCTATTAGGATTCTATTTGCATTCACCTGCACTGAGTTGAGAACATGGCAGCATATCTTTGCCCAGGTGTTTGCCAAGGCCACAGTGGCGCAGTGGTAGAGTTGCTGCCTTACAGCGCCGGAGACCCGGGTTCGATCCCGACTACTGTCTGTACGGAGTTTGTACGTTCTCCCCGTGACCTGCGTGGATTTTCTCCGAGATCTTCGGTTTCCTCCCACACTCCAAAGACGTACAGGTTTGTAGGTTTGTGTAGGAAAGAACTGCAGATGCTGGTTTAAATCGAATGTAGACACAAAATGCTGGAATAACTCAGCAGGACAGGCAGCATCTCTGGAGAGAAGGAACGGGTGACGTCTCGGGTCGAGACCCTTCATCAGTCTGAAGAAAGGTCTCGACCCGAAATGTCACCCATTACTTCTCTCCAGAGATGCTGCCTGTCCCGCTGAGTTACTCCAGCATTTTGTGATCACTCAGGTATGTGGGTTAATTGACTTGATGTATGTGTAAATTATCCAGAGTGTGTGTCGGATAGTGTTACTGTGCGGGGATCGCTGGTCGGTGCGGACTCAGTGGGCCGAAGGGCCCGTTTCTGCGCTGTATCTCTAAACTAAACTACATTGGAAGTTTCTCATCTCAGCGGAGCCCTTCTGGGGAAGACAACCAAAGGCAAACAGGATCATCTCCGCAGCAATTGAAAGAAAGATAGGACGACTGATCATTCTGGGCCACTCTATCAACACACGGACTCTGCGTTGATAGAGATATGGGGTTGATTGCACATCCACAATGTAGTACAAGGTAGTGTTGTTTAAGCCAAAGATGCAAGCGGAGAGAAGTCTGCATGGTACCTCCGATATTCAAATGTGGTCATTCAGATTTTCATCTGCATAAACTTCATACTTTAGCATTTTGCCTTCCATAATTGTTACAAGGAGAGTCAATATATATATATTTTTTTTTAAATTCAGGGCAATATAGCTATCTTTGTTATTTTAGAATCAATTTCTAAGTATTGGTCTTACCTAGGTCGGGCTTACTAATGGTCAGGTACCGGTCAACAGCAACCACTGTAAGCAATCCAATGCTTGCCATCCCAAAAAAGATATTTAGAGCCGCATATGCCTGAAAGAAAGCAAACATCATTGAAACACAAAAAGGAATGGCTTTTAGGCTGTGAGCTATGTTGTCCTTTAGCTGCCTTCTCTCTGGCTGTTTTGCTAGTTGATGATGGAAGTTAAATTAATGCACCACTTCTCGAGACCTGTCAAAGTTACTTAAGTGAAATCTTTTGTGATGAGGGATAATATTATCTCATGGTGACATTCCCCCAAACCACATTTTGGATGCTTTGATGACATGTGTGTGGAAGGGAGTCAATAGAAATAAAATTATTATTCAGTAAATTTACAGCATATGTATAAATCTTCAATCACACTAATGCCCAAAGCTAAAATATACATCAAATACCTATTTGCGGTGTGCAAAACCAGGGGTCAGACTCAAAATAAGGGCTCAGGCATTCAGCACAAACACCAGAAATTGTTTTTTAATTCTTTAGAATTCTCTGTTCAAGAAGGCAGTGAAATAAAATAAATGAAAATCAGCTCTCATCTTATTATTGAATAGGAGAGCAGGCATGAGGTAAGGTGGGATTAATGGGCTACTTCTGTTTGTATTTTTGATAAAGAAAATAAAAGCATCGACTATTCATTCATAACCAAGAACAACTTTACAACCAGCGAGGAGCAAATGGTCCCATGGCCGTTTTATGCTGACAAAATCCAAGCCTTTGCTGTTGCACTGGACAGGTGAGCAGCTCTGACCATCTTTAGCACCCTGAGGATATGGTATTGAGCTTTATCTCGAATGGTACGCATTTTGGATTCTGATAGCAGATATGGCATATTTTATGTCACTTCAATTCTAATCAGGGTCTGAGGAAGGGTCAAAATCTGAAAAGTCACCCATTCCTTCTCTCAGAGAGTTAAAGAAGGAACTGCAGATGCTGGAGAATCGAGGGTTACACAAAAGGCTGGAGAAACTCAGCGGGTGCAGCAGCATCTAAGGAGCGAAGGAGATAGACGACGTTTAGGGTCGAGACCCTTCTTCAGACTGATGTCGGGGGGGAGCGGGAAAAAGATAGAAAGTGGGCGGAGACAGTAGGACGTAGAAGAGAAAGCAAGGGCTATCTGAAATTAGGGAAGTCAATGTTGATACTGCTGGGGTAAACTACCCAAGCAAAATATGAGGTGCTGTTCCTCCAATTTGCACTGGTCCTCACTCTGACAATGGAGGCAGCCCAGGACAGAAAGGTCAGAGTGGGAATGGGAGGGGAGTTGAAGTGTTGAGCAACCGGGAGATCAGGTAGGTTAAGGTGGACAGAGCAGAAGTGTTCAGCGAAATGATCGCCGAGCCTGCGCTTGGTCTCGCCGATGTAGAGAAGTTGACACCTGGAACAGCGGATACAGTAGATGAGGCTGGAGGAGGTGCAAGTGACTGGAAAGACTGCTTGGGTCCTTGAATGGAATCGAGGGGGGAGGTAAAGGGACAAAGGTTGCACAGTTGGTTTAGGTGGGAAGGGACGCATTGAGCAGGGAGTTACGGAGGAAACGGTCTCTGCAGAAAGCAGAAAGGGGTGGAGATGGGAAGATGTGGCCAGTAGTGGGATCCCGTTGGAGGTGGTGAAAGTGTCGGAGGATTATATGTTGCATGCGACAGCTGATGGGGTGGAAGGTGAGGACAAGGGGGACTCTGTCCTTGTTACGAATAGGGTGAGGGGGAGTAAGAGCGGAGCTGCGGGATATAGAGGAGACCCTAGTGTGAGCCTCATCTACAATGGAAGAGGGGAAACCCCGTTCCCAAAAGACTGTAGACATCTCCGATGCCTCTAACAATACGTATATAATATAACAATACTTCCCTACGTATAAATTTCAACCCTCTTGCAATAAAATGACCACCAAGGATGCCGGGGCGATGGCTGCCCTGCCAGCAGTCTGCTCGTTTTTTCATTCTTTTTGTTATTTTTTAGTGTGTTAAAAGTTTGTTTTAATGTTCTTCGGTTTGTTTTATGTGTGAGAGGGGGGAGCGGATCGGGGGAAACTTTTTTTCAAGCTCTTACGTTCCCGGAGATGTGATTAATATTTGGATCACATTCTCCGGGCGCACTGCGGCCTTCCATCGATGGAGCTGGAGGCCTCCTCGGACTTTCGTGAGCCCCACCGCGGGGCGTGGACTTAACATCAGAGCTGATCCCTTGCCTGGGATCTCTCCCACCGCAGAATCGACATCAAGGGCTCGCAGTCTCGGGTGAGGCTGTGTCGGGAGCTCCAACATCGCAGAAGGTTCGACCAGCCCCGACGCGAGGTTCGATCGCCCGGCACGGGGGAGCTGACATCCCCCCGATGCAGGAGCTGATCGCCTCGACACGGAGGGCCCGAACGCTGCCGGCTGCGGGAGTCAAGATCATCCCGTCAATGGGGGCTCGAGGCCCACGACCGAGGAAGAACAGAAGGAAGAGACGTGAACTTTATTTCGCCCTTCCATCACAGTGAGGAATGTGTAGGAGTCACTGTGGTGGATGTTCATGTTAAAATGTGTTTTTGAGTCTGTTGCTTTTAATTGTGACTGACCTGGCCAGTGAAATTCCTCGTATGTTGCAAAACATACCTGGCGAATAAAATCTGATTCTGATTCTGATTCTAAAGGCCAAAATGGCATTTGCCTCCCTAACCATTTGTTACACCTCATGGCAACGGTTTGTGATTTGTGCACGTAAGCACCTACACCCTTTTGTACTCTGCTACATCTGGAGGCTTTCTCCAGTTAGATAACACCTTGTTTCTACATTTCTCTTACAGAATGTCATTATTGCATATTTTTCAGTATTAAACTCCATATGTTAAGTTTTTGCACACTCACTCTTCCTATCACTATTCAGCTGTAGAGTCCCAACATTCTCATTGCAACATGCCTTTCCTTCTATTTTTCTACTGTCAGCAAACTTGGGACCCTTACACACTGCCCTCTCCTGCGTGGGTCATTAATATAAATAGTAAATAATGAATGATTTAAGCATTAATTTGATCCTCGGGGGCACTCCACTAGATATGACAATCAGGGAAACCCCCACAACTACTGCTAGATTAAATGAAATGTGCATTTCATTCTTTCCAACTGAAGAAAAGGTAATTTAAGCTGTTAAACACATTCTTTTTTTTAAATTTCACAAATGACTTTCATTTTGTGTTTAAACATACTTTGGAATGTGCTTCAATCAGCAAGTATTATAAACTAAGGATTATAAATCACAGCATCCATTACAGCATGTTTAAAAACAAAAACATATATATTCTCATGCATCATTCATAAGCAAAAGCAAATATTTAAAAACATAAACATTTGAACCTTTCAGTAGCAGATTGGACTGAGATGCCTTATTTTGGATTGATAATATTTACATTTTTCTAATTCACTGTATTAAAAACAAATCATACAAAAATCAGAGGAAATGTGAATTGAGTTGCAAAAACAACTCAACAGCAGTGAAGGAATGATTATAATGAGGGGAAATTAATACATTTTAAAATTACTGCATGAAACTTTCTATCTCCACCAGATATTAACAACAGAATGTCTGCAAACTGACCTGACATCCCGAATGACCAAATTTCCAACTACCATGCAGGTCTGAAGCAGCTGACATGGGGTAGCCAATGGCACTCACCCCAATGTCAGTGAAAGCCAGGTTCACAATGATTGCATTGGTTGCTGTGCGGAACTCTTTGAACTTAGCAAACATTATTAATACTATTATGTTGCTGAGCAGACTTAATATTCCTGCAATTAAGCACAATGACACATATCTTATTAATAGTTCCATTGTGATCAAATTAAAGATTCTTTTTTTTTTTTTAAAGATCTGCACTGTTGTTCCTTGCTAACACCATCAAGGTTTCATTTAGTATAAACTTTTAATTAAATTTAAGGCATAGGAGGAAGCCGTTTAGCCCATCATTACAGGCGCTAAAAAAAAAATCTAATTCCTCCCAGTATTAGGATCTGTAATTTTGCTGGTCGGAGCCCATCAAGTATTCATCCAAATATTGTTTAAATACGAGGAGTCATGTCTTTATTAGTCTAAGGATCCCGACCCGAATCGTTACCTATCCATGTCCTCCAGAGATGCTGCATGACTAGCTGAGCTACTCCAGCACTTTGTCTCTCCTTTGAAACCACCCTTTCATTGAGTTACAGACCCCTACTATTATCTGGATGAAAAATATCTTTCATAATCTCTCTTCACATTCTCAGACAATAAGAACTACGAATACAGGCAAACAGTTATGATATTTTGCCATAAATTTCAACTGGCACATTCATGAGTTCATGAATATTACATAAATCTGTGTTGTGACACTTGGCTGCTTTAATTTTAGATTGACTAATATTCCTACTGATCTGAAGACAAACAATGATTATTTTCTAACTATAAGCGCGTAACATATTTTAACCCACTCTTGTTCTATCATTAAATTAAGAAAAAATACAACCAAATACCTGCTGTTATCAAGTATGCTGCAACAATGTTATGCTCCCATTGCATAAACACCGATTTTGGCTCCAATTCAGTGGAATTTGTAGATGAATTGATATTGTTTCTGGGGATATTTTCCAGAGCATCTTCCATTACTGCTGTTAGGAATCCCTTCTTATTCTAATAGAACCAGGAAAATTCAGTTGGGATCTATTGAATGGCAAATTTGGAGGCAAAGACTCGTTTCTCACACAAAAATGGCTTGCCGTTACTATGATCGCTGAAAGATTAAATGAATCAACCAGTGAAAGGTTTTAAAATCTGGAACACAAACTCCTTAGTTACTTGAACAAAGAGCACCACAAATCTGGTACTTTGTGCACTCAAAATGCAGAAAATCCTGCTAATACTTTTCAGGATCAAAAATTCTGTTCAACTAAGAGTTAGTTTAGAAAGGGACTCGGCGAGGGGAGGGCAAAGTAATGGTCTCTTTATTGTTGGATGGAATGTTGGTTTGCTTGTGTTATATAAGATTAGGCTGCTTATACGCCCATTAGCTTTCATTTAACAAATTCAGTTTTTACTCAAATTAATTTCTGCCAAAGATGCTCTACTAGCTTAGATGCTAAAGGTAATCAATGATAAGACATCTAGCAGGTTTCTCTCTCAAACATAATGCCCAAAACTTAATGAGAATTTCAGGCAAAGACATAGACCTGGAACTCATCCAGGGGAGCAAAGAATTATAAAAGCCATGGCGATCACGGGTAAAACATTGGGAAACTCAAGAGATAAAAATCGCTACTGGTTCTTATTGTTTTTAAACAAAGAATTTCCTCGACTGCCTGAATTTTAAAATGTGCTTAACCATTTCAATGCTAGGTTTTCAAAAGGTCTACTGATCAAATTTTTGCCCAGATTCAGAGGCTATTAAAATTATTTGGGCACAGCTCCAGTCAATTATAAAAATAAATTTCCTCTTAGGTCATTTGATCCAATTATAGGATTGAGGGAAATTTTAACCTTGGGACTGATTGCCATGCCAACATCCATTTCCATTATGTTTCCATTTGGGTAAGTGAACAATTATTTTGAAGAGACTCCAGTTATATCAGTGATCCTCTCACCTCCCCTAGAATGAAACATTTTAAAACTCACTGTTCACAGGATTACAGTAAAAGAGGCTACTCAAGCCACTGAGTCTGTGATATCATCACATTCTCCCGTCTTTCATATATCCTTATCTCCCCAGAAACGACCTCCAAAATTATGTCTGTAACCAACATACTAAAGGGCAAGTTACATTGGCCAAATAACCTACTAACCGGCATATCTTTGGGATGGGAGGAAAACAGGGCTTCTGGGGAAACTCCACATGGCCACAGGACTGCACCGGGTGTCAGGATTGAACCAAGATGCTGGAGCCGAGGCAGCGTCTCCACTTAATGGACCCCTTACTCCTTGCAAATATTACGCAATGATTACTTCCAAGCTAAAACTACTTACACGTGATCCCAGTCAATTGGCTCCCAGGTAAAACTTCACACTAAAGTCTTTGTAACAAGCATTTATTTTAAAACCAATTTCACTGAACAATCATCTCACAATGCTCTGTTTTGTAAATTAAGTATCGTTACATCGGTGGAACATTGTAAATTTAATTCAATACAAATGACTGCTTTTGTCCTTGTATATAAATATGTTCAGAAAATATTGAATTAAAACACAAATTACATAGAAACTGGACCCTCAAATATATCCGAATTAATTATACAGACGTGATTGCAATACAAAAATCTATATAGATTTTAAATATACTTTGGCTTGGCATAGCCCATAACAGCAAAGGCATGAACTGGTAGAAGATATGAAGAATACTTCTGGAGGCTGCTGGACAAGTCTTAAATAGCCATGTTCATCTTCCTCCTCCACCTTAAATTGGGAGAATAAAAGAATACAGGTTACAAGTTCAGTAGCCCAACAACTGGTAAACAATGGAGAACTACAAATATATACATTTGTACAGTTTAGGCTTGGCTGAAAGCCCGATAACATTTAGCTGAAATGGTTATCTGGTCCAGGGGACCTAATGGAGCTGGGCACAAGCATAAATGTTAAACGGTCTGGATACTAATGGTGCTTAGATGGCTTTGAAATGACAAACTGGGCAAGTTAAAAAAAAAAAAAAAAAATCAACTGTCAAGAGAGAGCTAGATAGGGCTCTCAAAAATAGCGGAGTCAGGGGATATGGGGAGAAGGCAGGAACGGGGTACTGATTGGGGATGATCAGCCATGATCACATTGAATGGCGGTGCTGGCTCGAAGGGCCAAATGGCCTACTGCTGCACCTATTGTCCATAAACAAGTTGAACTAGAGCATGGGCCTAATGTGAAACTGGGAATCCATATACAACTACACATACTCAAAAATCAAAATCACTCTTTAGAAACTAAGTCACTTTCAGACAAATTATGACACCAAAGTACGAAGAAGATATCCAGACAGATGCATGATAGTAAACACTGCCCAGTCCATCATCGGCTCTGACCTTCCTTCCTTCCTTCGAGGGGATCTACCACAGTCGCTGCCTCTAAGGCTGGCAGCATCATCAAGGACACACACCACCAGAGATGCCAACCCTAAATTTAGTTCACAGTAACATTCAACCCATTTGTCCGTAACAAATGGGGGTAAATGCATTTCTCTCCGTAACATACTCACTTGGGGTTGTTGCCGGCGGCTATGCGCCTGCGCACTGGTGCAGATCAGCGGGCTGCCGGGGCAGGGTGCGGCACATGCGAACACACACACACACACATATTGGCAAGGTTTTGCCGGCGGGTCTGCGCCTGCGCAGTTTTCTGGGTGGGGGTGGGGGTGGGGGGGAGGCCCGGTGATGGGGCTGCCGCGAGCGGCCGACTGGCGGCAAGAAAGCGCCGCTGATCGCGCGGGCCAGCGCCGCCCAGGCTCTGGGCCGGGCGTGGCTGCGAGCTGCCGGGCTGGCAAACCGGGGTCACATGGCGCCGGCGTTCACCAGGGAGGAACACCGGCGCGGCGGTGTTCCGTAACAGCATGTTTGGCTGCCGGAACACAGCGTAAAAAGGTTATTTCGTCGGGACAAAATACACGCCCCAAGAAATCGAATGCCGGGGGAATTGGCATCTCTGCACTTTGGTTCACCCTCAGATTATAAAAAAGCCACACACTCATCTCCTGTGACCTATCGGGTAGAAGGCACAGGAGCCTGCCTGATAACTGCAACGACCAGGTTCTGGAATAGCTTACAGGTAGTTAAAGGTTGGGATAATCCCATGTTTGCATTTTTTTCAGAGTTAACAGGTTTGGAGTACCTGCAGGCGCTGGCAGGTGAGATTAGTAAAGCTGGGACATGATGGCTGGTGTGGGCAAGTTGGGCCGCAGAGGACTAAATGTGAACTAAGAAATAAAGTACCAACTCCCCCAGTTGGATCACTATGTAGTGTTCCAAATGTCTCATGATCAAGGATAAATATGCCACAGAGAACATTTAAACATGGACCTAGCAAGACTGAAAGAAAAAAACAAGGAACATGATATTAAAGGGGCATTTCCATAGAAAGGTCACGAGATATGTGGAATGCTTCAAAATTTCAACCCCTATTTTCTTCAGTTTGTAAGTCAATGATAAGAAATCACCAATTTAAATTGTTCACCAGAAATGAATTAAAAATATCTTCTTATGTAGATGTCGATTGTAATACTGAATCCAAAGGAAGTGATTCATGTACTGATCATTGCTTCTTTAAAGGGAAAATTGAGTAAACATGTGAACCAAAGGAAGAAGAAGTGAAGACACGAGAGTGGCGGCAATAGTTTCAGAATGCTGAGAAGTCATACTTCATTGCAGTGATGGCCAAACGACCTCTTCACAAGTTGCAAACACATGGATTTTCTAAGAAAGGTTTTCGCTCACTCATTTAATTAAAGCCTGCATTTAAAATATAACATCCAAAGAGCAAGGAAAACGACTGGAGGCTAATGAAATATAACACAAGCTTTGTTATTTACCTCTGAAGCTACGACCTCCACCCCCTCTGCCTCCTCTGAAACCTCCTCTGCCACCTCTGAAACCACCTGTATAAAAATCAAAAATATAATCATTAGCTTATTGGACTTCAAAACCTTCACCCACAGCCACTCATTCTTAAAATGGAAAAGGCTGCTGCATCAATGCAATATTTGCTTTTAAAATTACGATCAATCAGGTCATTTCAACAGTTAAATATGTTTGTTTTCAACCCTCTCCAACATCTCAATTTCACACCACCACCACTCTTCCCAGCCCATCCAATTTTCTTCAGGTTCAATAACCATACAAACCACCAATGATATTTGCACTGTTCCAGTTCTAGCCTCTGACTTTTCCATTATTGTTGATCAATTGGAGGATCTGTCTTCTGCTTCCGAGGCAATGTCATGAACTTCCGTTCCCGAGTCTACCCATCTCCCAGTCTCTTCCTTCTCTTTTATGACATTCTTTAAAACCTACGTCCATGGCCAACCCTCCTCCCTCTTCTGCGACTTAGCAGATTTTTTTTTAAGTTTAGTTTTAGAGATACAGCGTGGAAACAGGCCCTTTGGCCCACGGCTGTCCATCGATCACCTGTTCACACTAGCTCAGTTATCCCACTTCCTCATCCAGTCCCTACACATTCGGAACAATTTACGGAGGCCAATTTTCCTACAAACCCCACACGTCTTTGGAATGTTGGGGGGGGGGGGGGGGGGACTGATCTTGAGGAAACACCTGCACAATGGGAAATAATGATAATAATGATGTGCTGAGGACAATTTATATGAAGGCAATACAATCATCGACCTACAGCACCTGTAGTCATTTTACCATCAGGAAAATAGCTCTAACAGCCGAGCCACTGTACCTTTGGTAACACTGCAGTGGAGTGTATACATAAAAATAGGAACTCGAATAGATATGTTGTTGGTCTTGTTCAATTAATGGAACATTTCTTACCCATTCTCCCACCACGTCCACCTCGACCTCTGCTACCCCGGCCTCCCCTCATCCCACCTTTTACACCAGGTGGCAGAGGCAAAAACCGCTGAAGCGGGAGTAGTTTCGCTGGATCAATGTAAAACTGCGGGAAAAGGGAAAATTACACAAGTCAATCCAAGTACACTTGAGACAGCTAGTTTCATGCACAGCATTCATTGTGCGCAGAGAGAAAAGCAGATCAATTTTTATTTTTTTACTACACTTTTCTGCATGACTGCAGCAATATTTATAAGTTCAGTTGAGGTTCGTAGGTGAACAAATCATTTTTCAAAAGAATGATTTTATTTCAAAGACATCTCCAACAAATGGTCCAATGTTTGTCCCAGGATCATAAGGCCAATAAGGAATACGAGTAGAATTAGGCCATTCGGCCCATCAAGTCTACTCTGCCATTCAATCATGGCTGATCTATCTCTCCCTCCTTACCCGATTCTCCTGCCTTCTCCCCATAACCTCTAACACCTGTACCAATCAAAAATCTATCTATCTCTTCCTTAAAAATATCCACTGCCTTATTCTGTGTCAAAGAATTCCACAGATTCACCACGCTCTGACTAAAGACATTTCTCCTCATCTCCTTCCTAAAAGAATGTCCTTTAATTCTGAGGTTATGACCTCTAGTTCTAGACTCTCCCACTAATGGGAGCAACCTCTCCACATCCACTCTACCCAAGCCTTTCGCTATTCTGTGAAAGAAGATTCCCCCCCTCTTCCTTCTAAACTCCAGCGAGCACAGGCCCAGTGCCAACAAACGCTCATCATATGTTAACCTACTCATTCCTGGGATACTGCATTCATCTCAGGGAGGTTCATTTATCACTGATGTGCATTCTCCACATCACGCTGCGTGGTTTGTTTGGATCCTGTCCTTTAAAGCTGGCAAAATTCAGGGAGACTTGTCATTTAAGTCTTCAATGAGTTCCTCATTTTGGACTATGTTTTTGAAATAGCCTTTATTCCATTTGTTGTCACTGGTACATTTGACAAGACAATGGCAACGTGATCGGAAAGAGTTTCTTGAAAGAACACAATGGACAGAGTGACATTGATAGCTAGAGACAGAATGTGTTGGAGTACATGTAGAGAACACGAAAGGGTAGCATTTCAACGGAAGACTGAAGATAAGGGTCCCGACCTGAAGAGTGATCGACCCATGTTCCCCAGAGATGCTGTATAACCTGCTGAGTTATTCCAGCACATTGCGTATCTGCAGTTCCTTGTTTCTGCAAGAGTCCCTTAAAACCGTGTGGTAAGCTGGGGAAATCAGAGTATTATTGAAGGATATGCTGGTGCAAATGGACAGGTTCAGATTACAAACTATTTGCACAAACTCTGTGCTGCAGGTCGATTTGATTTTGTGCAACGATAGAGAGTTCATTAATAATCTTGCATAATGAGATATGGCTGTGGAGATAGAGCGAGTAAAAAACAACAGACAGCCAACCATGTCATCTCTGGGTGCCCGCTCTACCACCCACCAAATGGAGCTCAGGGCATGGCAGACATTGACGCTGAGACAACAACCTGGCTGCTCCACGCCCGGCTTGAGATCTAACTATTCCTTTAGTTTATGTTTCATTCGCAAGAAGAAGACTTAGCAACAAAGAACTAAAAACACTGACACTTAAAGACAGGGGGAGTAGAATACAAGTGGTCCAAGATGACAGCAAGTGTTCGTCTAACTGCAAAAGGGGCCCCATAGCAGAAGCGTCCACGTCGCGGGGCTGGAAACTGGAAGTATCCTGAGCAAATTCTGCCACCAACATCATCTATTGCAATAAGTGATGGCTTCCACTGATTGTCGCCGGAGGCTTGCGGCGCCCTTGTCAGGACGGACGATGACAGCGAGGCCAACATTAGTAACAAGATGGACACGGAAAAAAAAAAAAAACTGCAAAAGGGAATAGCTTTGCAGAAGCTAATGTGGATTGCTTAAAGGCTGAGGGGAAAAAAATTATACTGGGGAACAGCATAGAAACTAAACAAAGATATTGTCCGTGCCTTCGCGAATCTTACCTGTAAATAGTAAATAACAGATCTGGTGAAAAAGGTGGTCAAATGAGAAGTATGAGTGTACCAGTCAGTAAAATCCACAAATATTGATAAGAGTACCCAAGTATCATTTACTTGCAAGAATAATTGTATTTGTAATGGGAACATGTTGGTAATCTAAAGGGAAGAAAACTTTTGGCAAGAACTGAAGAAAAGGATTTTACAAAAATAAAAATGGAAAGGATTATTTTCTGTAAATAATTTGTCATATTTTCAATTAATCTTTAGAATAAAACCTACCTTCTGTGGTTGCCTGAAGGAATTAGCTTTCATGTTGTCTGATAGCTTAACTGAAAAGTACTAATAATTTCAATTAAGGAAAAATTAGATCACATTTTTTTCAACAATTTTGAGCAAATAAGTTTATAATCATACCATTGAGATATAATTTTAGTTTTTAATTTAGAGATGTAGTGTAGCAAAAAGCCCTTAGGTCCACCGAGCCCACACTGAATCATCTGTTTGCACTATTTCTATATTATTCCTATATTGCATTATTTCTATATTCCTCAATTCCCAACACATATGAGGCAATTTTGCAGAGGTCAATTAACACACAAACCCACATGGTTTTGGGATGTGGGAGGAAACTGGAGCACCCAGAGTAAATCCATATGGTCACGGGGAGAATAGAAACATAGAAAATAGGTGCAGGAGTAGGCCATTTGGCCCTTCGAGCCTGCACCGCCATTCAATACGATCATGGTTGATCATCCAACTCAGTATCCCGTACCTGCCTTCTCTCCATACCCCCCGATCCCTTTAGCCATAGGTGCAGGAGTAGGCCATATCTAACTCCCTCTTAAATATAGCCAATTAACTGGCCTCAACTACCTCCTGTGGCAGAGAATTCCAGAGACTCACCACTCTCTGTGTGAAAAATGTTTTTCTCATCTCGGTCCTAAAAGATTTCCCCCTTATCCTTAAGTAAGGATAAGGGGGAAACTTAAAGAATGTGCTCAGACAGGTGCACCCAAAGTCAGGATCGAACCCTAGTCTCTGGCACTGTGAGACAGCAGCTCTACCAGCTGCACCACACCAATTTTAAGATCAATAAAGACATAAATGTGAACAAAAAAAAAAATTTGCGATTATACCCAATCCTAGTTAGTGGGTTACCAAGTACGTTGTTGTTCCCATACAACCAACACGCCTGACAGCAACACAAGATGTCATAGAAACACTCGCTGACACGATGCCTTCATATGTAGCTCAAGAATCATCTAATAATTTAGCTACTTCCCAACACCATCTCACAAAAGGATACAAAATTTCGAAGCTGTCCAAATATTTCGTCAACTTTTCCAATTTGTTCTTTGTTTTCCAAGTAAACGGGCGCATTAAAATAAGGGACTTTATTTTCTTCCGAGGTGCACTTGCAAACAATGTCATCTTCGCATGGATGCATGAAATCTCCCAATTCTAACACAAACACAGCAAAGAGTTAAAGAACCATAACATTTAAATGTCCATAAGAATACATAACATTTATATATGAATAGCTATATAAAAGATAATTAAAGCTGCACATAAAAAAAAAAACAAAAAAAAAATATATGTGGAAACGCTCTCCTTCCATCTTTTAGATTTGAATCCAAATTCATAGGATGAAGGTCTGCTGGATCACTGCACCATCAAGCACTCCTAACTCCATCAGTTATTCAAAAGCTCATTTAAAAGGATATTTAAACAATGTAAATCAAAATTAAATTTAACACTTCAAAAGTACATTATGTATCCATACGATTAAAAGGCTTGGAGTCAAATTAAATACAATACGATAGAACTTTATGCCAGGAGGTAAATTAATTTGCATAAAAAACACAAAAATACATGAAACACTGCATTAACACGAGAGGATGAATACAACATTTTCTCATGACACCCGTGTTTGGATCTAACAAGATTTTTCCAGCATTTATTATTTTACATGTGTTACTTCGTGTCTTTGCTATTATTACAGAAAGCCATGAATGAAATAAACCAGAATCCTCATGGAATCAAAATCAGAACATAAAGCATGAGAGGAAGCATAACATCCAAGCATTCTATTTCTCCCTGCTGCACAGCATTTATATCACATTTGCAGAAAAGATCAAACAGTAGCGAAGATCTTCAGCTTCCCTGGAAATATTTTCATTAAAATATGGACCCATTAAACAGCTGCTCAGGCATTTGAAATATTTATCTGGATTACAATAACCTCTTGATTTAGGACAATGCAACTTTTGCCAAGTATGTTGTTCATAAGGTCATAAGTGATAGGAGCAGCATTAGGCCAATCGGCCCATCAAGTCTACTCCGCCATTCAATCATGGCTGATCTATCTCTCCCGCCGAACCCCATCCTCCTGCATCCTCCCCATAACCTCTGACACCCGTACTAACCAATGTTCTGGTCATTGTGCCACTGTCATTCTTGTCATTGTCACCAATCAATGTCCCACGTAATGTTCATACGTACCGACTACTCTATCAGGAGGCCCCTGATCATATCCTCTATTGAAGCCTCCTCGGCCTCCGCCACGGAATCCTCCACCTCTATTGAAGCCCCCTCTTCCTCCGCTGTAGCCGCCTCCTCTTCCCCCACCGTAGCCGCCGCTGCCGCCTCTTCCACCACCGTAGCCACCTCCTCTTCCACCTCTGTAGCCACCTCCTCCGCCGCCCCTACCTCCACGAAAAGACATTTCAATTCAAAATTCTGAAAAAGATGACATTTAGTCAGTAACGGTTCTCTTCCCTGACACGCAGCAATACAGCATGCAACCTGGATTTGTTACTCACAAATATAGAAATATGGAATATAGTAAGAAAGATTGCGCATTATCAATAGATTTAGTTTGTTGATCATTGGATTTAGTTTGTTGATCAAGTATATATAGAAACATAGAAAATAGGTGCAGGAGGAGGCCATTTGGTCTTTCGAGGCAGCACCGCCATTCATTGTGATCATGGCTGATCATCCACAATCAGTAACCCGTGCCTGCCTTCTCCCCATATCCCTCGATTCCGCTAGCCCCTAGAGCTCTATCTAACTTTATTTTAAATTCATCCAGTGAATTGGCTTCCACTACCTTCTCTGGCAGAGAATTCCACAAATTCACAACTCTCTGGGTGAAAAGGTTTTTTTTCATCTCAGTTTTAAATGGCCTCCCCTTCATTCTTAGATTGTGGCCCCTGGTTCTGGATTCCCCCAACATTGGGAACATTTTTCCTGTATCTAGCTTGTCCGGTCTTTTTATAATTTTATATGTTTCTATAAGATTCCCTCTCATCCTTCTAAATTCTAATGAATACAAGCCCAGTCTTTCCAATCTTTCCTCATACTATAGTCCTGCCATCCCGGGGATTAACCTCATGAAGCTATGCTGCACTCCCTCAATAGCAAGGATGTTCTTCCTCAAATTAGGAGACCAAAACTGCATACTATACTCCAGATGTGGTCTCACCAGGGCCCTGTACAACTGCAGAAGGACCTCTTTACTCTTATACTCAAATCCTCTCCTTATGAAGGCCAACATGCCATTAGCTTTGGGGTACACAAAATGCTGGAGAAACTCAGCGGGTGCAGCAGCATCTATGGAGCGAAGGAGATAGGCGACGCTTCGGGCTGAAACCCTTCTTCAGACTGATGGGAGGTGGGGGGAGGGGGGGGGGGGAAGAAAGGAAAAAGGAGGAGGAGGAGCCAGAGGGCCGAGGGAGAGGTAGGAAGGGGAGGAGCAAGGGTTAACAGAATTGAGAGAATTTGATGTTCATGCCAAGAGGATGCAGACTCCCCAAGTGGAATATGAGGTGCTGTTCCTCCAATTTGCGGTGTTGCTCACTCTGGCCGTGGAGGAGGCCCAGGACAGAGAGGTCGGATACGGAATGGGAGGGGGAGTTGAAGTGCTGAGCCACCGGGAGGTCGGGTTGGTTATTGCGGACCGAGCGGAGGTGTTCGGCAAAACGATCGCCAAGCCTCTGCTTGGTCTCACCGATATAGATCAGCTGACATCTAGAACAGCGGATGCAATAGATGAGGTTGGAGGAGGTGCAGGTGAACCTCTGTCGGACCTGGAACGACTGCTTGGGTCCTTGAATGGAGTGGAGGGGGGAGGTAAAGCGACAAGGGTAGTAGCGTCTCTTGCGGTTGCAAGGAAAAGTGCCCAGGGAAGGGATGGAGCGGGAGGGAAGGGAAGAATTGACAAGGGAGTTTTGGAAGGAGTGGTCTTGAGCTTTCTTCACTGACTGCTGTACCTGCATGCTTACTTTAAGTATAAAGCAAATACACGAGAAATTCGTCCCTTCCAAATAGGTTCTGACAGTCTACTCTATCTATGCCTCTCATAATTTTATACACGTCCCTCAGGTCTCCCCTCAACCTGTGGGGCACCATGGGAAATAATCCAAATCTGTCCAACCTTTCCTTATAATTACTATCCCCCCCCAATCCATGCAGCATTGTCACAAACCACTTCTCAAAAGCCTGCACATATTTTCTGCAATTGGGCAACCAGAACTGCAGCCAATACGCCAAATGCAGCTTTACCAATGTCATATGGAGCTGCATCCTGAATTGCTTATTCTTATACTCAAAGCCCCAATGAATGAAGGCAACCATGCCACATGCCTTCTTTACTATTCTATCTACTTACATTACCATCTTCAGGGAGTTATGGACTTGGACCCAAAGATCCTTCTATACATCAATGCTGCAGCTAATGCCATTTGCAAGCATCTAGCACATATCCCTCTAAGCCTTCTCAATCCATGTGCTTGTCCAAATATCTTTAAACGTTGTAATTGTACATGCCTCTACAGCTTCCTCTGGCAGCTCGTTCCATTCTCTGTGTGAAAAATGCGACCCTCCGGCCGTTTTTACATCGTCCCCCTCTTACCCGTACATCTATGCCAAGTTTTAAATGTCCCTGCCCTGGGAAAAAGACTGACCATTCACCTCATTGACACCCCTCATAATTTTATATATCTCCACAGGGTCACCTCTCAGCCTACTACTCTCCAGGGCACGGTCCCAACCTTTCGAGCCTCTCCATATAACAAGGCCTCCAGTTCCAGAATATCTTCAAGAATGTCCAGGTAACATTTTAATAAAATATATAGTGGAATCATTATCCAACAGGGAATTCTCTCTTTTTGAACCACCAGTGAAATGCAATTTATATATTAACAACACAAAGGTGTTGGGTATTCTAATCAGGGGTGGAAATCGCTGTCAAAACAAGTTTTTGACGCCGCTCGCGCGCACACGCACACACGCGCGCACACGCAAGGCTTTGGAGGCTTCAGCCGTGGGCCCTGTGGGCAGTAACATCGGGAGCTGACCTGGTTGGTGATCGACTCTGAACACCAGCAACAGCAGCTTCGTCCGCCCCGAATCGTGGGGCTTCAATCGGCCTGTTCGTGGCACCTTTCATCGCCCGGCAGAGGCTTCGCTGTGTCGAGGCGATCGGCAAGGTGTCGATCGCCTCGACACAGCAATTTGACCGCGGGGCGATGGAAACATCCCGCGGCCGATTTTGCACCACGCCGGGCGATGAAAGGCCCTGCGAACCAAAGATGATAGAGCGGAGTTTTGCCACGAATGGGCCGATTCAAGCTCAGCTCTATGATCTTTCCTCCACCAGGACGTCTCCCTCTTCCAATCACCACGCTCTATCCTCAGTCCCACCCCCCTACTTACGCCTCTGACCAACACCTCCCTCCTCCAATCATCGCGCTGAATCATCATGGTCACTCCCCCCACCCCCCCCCCCCCCCAACTACTTGCTGACCGACGTCTCTCTCGTCCAATCCGCGCCCTTGATCATCAGTCCCAAACCCACTGTCCCGTGGAATGCGGAGATTTTTAATAGATTTTTTTCCCACCGAATTTCAAAATCCGTACTACAAAACATGGGGGGGGGGGGGGGGGGGGAGATTGTCCCCCACTTCTCAAAACACGGGGGGGGGGGGGGGGGGATGTGTTCCCCATGTCCCACCACCCCCCCCCCACCTCGGGATTTCCGCCCAGGTTTCTAATTATCCAAAAGATCCAGGAATAACGTTGGCATACAGTATCAAATGGCAACTTATTTAGGATCACAGCCAGATTTCTTGAAGCATGGTTGAAATAGTTCTGAAAAATGGATGCAGCCAACTCATTTCACTTTCACCTAAAGACATCAAATATGACGAGTCTATGAATCTACAGCAAAGACTGAAAAGTTGTCCTCAACCACTTTCCCACTGCCTCATAGCAGTGGGGACCCTCTTGAATCAAACTTTTAGCCAAGTACCAAAAACATAAAGAGTACAAGGAAATAGGAGTAGACCTGATCTCTGAAGCTTGCTCCGCCATGCTGTAGAGTACTGGCTAACTGCCTCAAGGCTTTTCTGTTCACTTTTCTCCTCTCTGTCGCTCATAGCTCTCAACTGTCTAATACATATAGAAAATTATAAAGTCCTACAATGCATGCGTAAAGGATGTTTTCAGTAATGGGAGAGTCTAAAACCATAGCGCACAGCCTCAGAATAAAAGGATGAACCTTCAGAATGGAGATGAGGAGAAATTACTTTAGCCAGATGGTGGTGAATCTGTGGAATTCATTGCCACAGACAGCTGTCAGGGCCAGGATATTGAGCATTTTCAAAATGGAGATTGACAGATTCTTGATTAGTTTAGTTTATTATTGTCACGTGTACCTAGCTACACTGAAAAGCTTTTTGCTGCATGCCATCCAGTCAGCTGAAAGACTATACATGATTACATTCAAGCCATCCAGTGTAGATACAGAATAAAGGGTGTAACGTTGATACAGAATATAAGGGTATATGCAAATTGAAGTCCAGTAAAGACTGATTAAAGATAGTTCGAAGGTCTCCAGTGAGGTATATGGGAGGTCAGGACCACTTTCTAGTTGGTGTGGGCAGGTGTGCAGCTGGAATTGGGAGCACATGTTAAGAATATAGGCAGGTTTTGCAGGCGAAGTCAGGGACAGGAAGAGGACTCGTGTGCATAGCTCAAGTCAGGGCCCAGAGTGCTTGAATGTTTCACCAGGGCTCAATTAATAAATTATATTACTGTGTGCAATGTGAAATAAAAGGGAAATAAAAGTGCCAGGGCAACACGTGCAACATCTAATAGGCTGGAAAGTGTGGACTCTATAAACTGTATGCTTTCCACTTACATTCAATCTTCCAAAGTGCAACATCTTACATTTGTTCAGATTGAACTCCATCTGCCACTTCACCACCCATTTCTGTAGCTTTGATCCCAGGTATACTTTGACAGCTCTCTGTCTGCAACTCCACCGCTTTTGGTGCCGTCTGGGAACTTACTGACCGACCCACCTACATTTACATCTGAAACGTAGAGTGCAGGAGGAACTCAGCAGGTCAGGCAGCATATGTGAAGGGGATGGACTGACAATGTTATGGATCAGGACCCTTTTTCAGACTCATCAGTCTGAAGAAGAACTTCTTCGCAGTCACCTATCCGTTCTGTAGAGATGTTGCTTGACCGGCTATGTTAGTGCACCACTTTTGTGTCTTTTTCACTCTGAAGGGGTCGGACCCAAATCTTCTTAATCAGTGGGACCAATTCAGTTTACACTGAGACACGATAGATTTTTTGTGGTGACCATGAGTAGCCAATTCATCCAACTTACTCATCACCTCCCCACCACATGGTGATTACTGGAGGGTACACAAAATGCTGGAGAAACTCAGCAGGTGCAGCAGCATCTATGGAGCGAAGGAGATAGGTAACGTTTCGGGCCAAAACCCTTCTTCAGACTACTGGAGGCCCGTGATTACTGATTACTGGAGGCCAGTGTGCACACCCCACGACCTGAAGATATGCACAAAAAGCCGGAGTAACTCAGCAGGTCAGTCAGTATCTCTGGAGAAAAGGAATCGTTGATGTTTTGGGTCGAGACCCTTCTTCAGACCCGAAACGTCACCCATTCGTTTGCTCCAGAGATGCTGCCTGTCCGTCTGATTTACTCCAGCATTTTGTGTCTATCCACTCTGTCTATGCCTTTCACTATTTCTGTAAGACTCAATGAGGACCTCTTCTCAACTCCAGCGAGTAGAGGGCCCAGTGTTGTCAAGCACTCATCATATGCTAACCCACTCATTCCTGGGATCATTCTGGTAAACCTCCTCTGGACCCTCTCCAGAGCCAGCACATCCTTCCTCAGATATGGTGCCCAGATTTGCTCACAGTACTCCAAATGCGGCCTGACCAGCGCCTTATCTCAGCATCACATCTGTTTTTTTTTGTATTCCAGTCCATTTGATATGAATTTGCCTACCTTTTCACCCAGAGAGTTGTGAATCTGTGGAATTCTCTGCCACAGCAGGCAGTGCAGGCCAATTCACTGGATGTTTTCAAGAGAGAGTTGGATAACGGAATCAAGAGATATGGGGAGAAAGCAGGAACGGGGTTACTGATTTTGGATGATCAGCCATACACATAGCCATGAATGAATGGCCTACTCCTGTGGCTAATTGGCTACGTTACTTTGTTACTACTGCCACTTCCGTGTCCCGGGCCTGGAACGTTGCCCGGAGCACGAGCAGCGCCCGCTGTCCCCGGGCTGCAGCCGCACACACACACACACACACAATCCCATCCCGGGGATGGACACAACATGCTGGAGCCTCACACACACACACACAATCACACACACACTCACACACACAATCCCATCCCAGGGATGGACACAACATGCAGGAGCCTCACACACGCACAATCCCATCCCGGGGATGGACACAACATGCTGGACACACACTCACACTCACACACTCACACACACACACTCACACTCACAATCACACACACAAACTCACACACACAAACACACTCACACACTCACACACAATCCCATCCCGGGTGTGGAAACAACATGCTGGAGCCTCACACTCACACTCACACACACAATCACACACACTCACAATCCCATCCTGGGGGGGGTGGACACACCATGCTGGAGCCTCACACACTCACACACACACAATCACACACACTCACACTCACAATCCCATCCTGGGGGGGGGGGGGGGTGGACACACCATGCTGCAGCCTGACACACACACACAATCACACACACTCACACTCACAATCCCATCCTGGGGGGGGGGGGTAGACACAACATGCTGGAGCCTGACACACACACACAATCACACACACTCACACTCACAATCCCATCCTGGGGGGGGTGGACACAACATGCTGGAGCCTGACACACACACACACACAATCACACACACTCACAATCCCATCCCGGGGGGGGTGGGGGGGACACACCATGCTGCAGCCTGACACACACACAATCCCATCCCGGGGGTCGGACACCCCTTGCTGCAGCCCCTCAGCACAGCCAGGCATGGCCCCTGGAGTGAAGGGAACGGCGGCGTTTCAGACTGGCCTTGAACCTCTCCCCGGAGCACGTGGAACGCCGCCGCGGTCGCTGCAACCGGGATTAAAAAAAGCAACAGGGGAGCAAACCGTACTTACTCTTCAGCTGGCCAGATATGTTCCATACATCGGTTTAGTTTGCAAGATTCAGATGCAATTTCCAAAGTCTCCCAATGTTTCCCTCCCGGCTTGCTTTCGTTTTCCCCACCCCCACTCACCGTTGATTGGGTTTTTCTTGGGGTTTTTTTACGACGGGACACGACCTGCCGTAGCACGCAAAGATCCTATCACGGACTTTCACGTGGTGCAGCTGCAGCTTCAGCGTTACAGGCTGCACAGGCTGCTGGTTTCACGGTCTGCACCCTCTTGCGGCAATCCCTGGCGGCCCCTCACAATCCCAGCTCACTTGCTCTACCTCCTCCACGGCCAGAGTGAGCAACAGCACCTCATATTCCGCCTGGGGAGTCTGCATCTTCTTCTTATAGGATTCCGGCAGTGTAGACGCTGCTATGCGTATTACTACCCTCCACAGGTCAAAATTTGAACTAAATTCTTACATACAGTCCTGTAACATGCAGGAATTGAAGAACAGCCCTGGATATCAGCTGATGTTTCTCACTGTGTCCAAACAAAGATAAAACAGAAAAAGCCTCAAGTCCTGTCAGTCTAGCAAACAATGCCTTTCTTGCTACCCTATACTTTTTTACATTCTAGGAAAACATGCTTAACTGTCTCCTTACTCCCACATTCACACAAGCCAGAAACATGTTTCCCTACAATGCACAAACAGTAATTTAACCCACAATGTCCCAACCTCAATCTACACAGTCTAACTGAGTCCCTACGGGACAGAGATGTACAGAAACATATTTTTCTAACTTCAGCTTGTACCGAAAAGTAGTGTCTACCCCTGACTTCCTTTTCCCATCCTCTCTGCCATTCTTTTGTTAAGCCCTCTTTAATTATTTCTCTCAGTTCCACTCTCCCCAATGATACATGGATATCTATTTCTCTTCCTAAACTCTCCTTTGCTATGAGGTCCACCTGCTCATTCCCCCTCACCCCAGCATGCCCGGGAACCCAGCAAAATGTGATGTTACACACAAACCCAATTCTAGAAAACACACTCAAGATTTCATTTAGAATGTCAGGACGAGCGTTAGATTTCCCTACTCTTAAAGTTTCAAGAGCAGCTGCAGAATCAGAAACAAATAATGACTTCTCTAAAACTGGCTTCCTCAATCCACCATAGAGCCCATTGAATTGCCATTAATTCAGTCGTGAGAACAGAGCTTCCATCAGAAATGCGTCGGCCAATCTTCAACCCAAGCTGCTCCACATACACGCCAAACCCAGCTCTCCCACTAACTGGATCTTTAGATCCATCTGTAAAAACAATCAAAGTGCTCTCACTGATTGAATTAAGATATTCCACTATTCTTGGAGTCACCTCGCGCTTATCTTTTTCCTGAACGCTTGGGGAGTCTGCATCCTCTGGGCTTGAACATTGAATTTTCTCAATTCCGTTAACCCTTGCTGTCTCCTCCCCTTCCCACCTCTCCCTCAGCCCTCGGGCCCTGGCATTCCCTCTCTCTCTCTATCTCCCTCCCCCACCCTAGTCGCACTAGCTGGGTTACACAAAAAGCTGGAGAAACTCAGCTGGTGCAGCAGCATCTAAGGAGCAAAGGAGATAGGCGACGTTTCGGGTCGAGACCCATCTTCAGACTGCTAGTCGCACCAGCTTCTCATTTTCACACCACAAACAGCTTACAATGGCTTGTTCCCTTTATCATCGATACTTTTTTGCATATCTTTCATTCATTGTTCTTTATCTCTCCACATCACCGTCTATATCTCTCGTTTCCCTGAT
This sequence comes from Okamejei kenojei, assembly GCA_035221665.1. Classification (NCBI taxonomy): domain Eukaryota; kingdom Metazoa; phylum Chordata; class Chondrichthyes; order Rajiformes; family Rajidae; genus Okamejei; species Okamejei kenojei. The sequence continues at coordinate 13,201,436 of CM069131.1, read as the reverse complement.
CCCTGACCAGTCTGGAGAAGGGTCTCGACCCGAAACGTCGCCTATCTCCTTTGCTCCTTAGATGCTGCTGCACCAGCTGAGTTTCTCCAGCCTTTTGTGTACCCACACTTGCTCTCCCTGTCTGTTCAGCTGCGAACTCGCAGGCTGGTGGCGCGGCGAATGCTTCCTTGCTGCCCGGGCTCCGGGCAAATCCTGCTCCTCGCAGCGCTGCAGCCTGAGGATAGACACACACACAGCTGGAGTAACAGCGGGACAGGCAGCGCCTCTGGAGAGAAGGAAATTGTGTGACCCTTCACCAGACTAGGAGTCAGGGGAAAGGGAGTCAGAGATAAGGAAGTGTACGGTGTGAAAACGAGACATGAAAGGGGATGCGGCTCGAAGGGAAACTGTGGAATAGATCATACCCACTAGCTAGGTGAAGGTGACAACAAAGCAGAACAGATAAAAATGTAATCAAGGGGACAGTCAGACTGGATGGAGAACTAGGAAGGGGGAGGGATTGATAGAGAGGTAAAGCAAGAAGTCAATGTTCATACCGTTGGGGTGTCAACTACCCACGGGAAATTTGAGGTGCTGTTCCTCCCATTTGTGCTGGGCCTCACTGACAATTGAGGAGGCCCAGGACAGAAAGGTCAGTTTGGGAATGGGGGGGGGGTGGGGGGTGGAGTTAAAGTGTTTAGCAACCAGGAGATCATGTAGGTTTAGGCAGGCTGAGAGGAGGTGTTCAGCGAAACGATCGCCGAGCCTGCGCTTGCTCTCTGATATATAGGAGTGGACATCTGGAACAGCGGATACAGTAGATGGGGTTGGCGGAGGTGCAAGTGAACCCCCTTGGATGTAGTCGAGGTAGGAGGTATAGGGACAGGTGTTGCATCTTCTGCATTTGTAAGGGAAAGTAACTGGGGTGGGAGGGGGTTGGGTGGGAAGGGACGGGTTAACCAGGGAGTTGGGGAGGGAATGGACACTGCAGAAAGTGAAAAGGGTTAGGACATGTTTAGAAGGATATGGGCCAAATGCAGGCAAGTAGGACTAGCGTAGATGAGGATGTTGGTAAGAGTGGGCAAGTTGGGCCAAATGGCCTGTTTTACCGCTGTCTGACTCTCCCACTGATTCCAGCCCCGCATTTTCCCATATTCCCAGTCCTTGGTTCCTGAACCCCTGCTCAGACCAAGTTCAATGCACTAGCAAAATGTTAGATCGCTGAGCAACAGGGATACATACGTCCCAGAGCTGATGTAAACCCATGAGGCAGCAGTGATCTCTGTTTTATATGCTTCTGAGACCTGGACTACCTACAGGAGGCAAGTCAAGGCACTGGGAAATACCACAAATGCTGCCTTTGCTTAAAAACTCCAACTTCACTGTAAGGATAAGCAAACCAAAGCCTATTTTTACTGCATTATGCAAGCCATGTGCTTTGTGTGCCTTACATTAGATTCCCAAAACAGATGCTCTATTCCATTCTCTATCATTGGAAGAGATTACTATGAATTGTCTGAAAAGCGTTTTAGGACGTGGTAGAAGCTTTCTTGAAAGTACTACTTCTACTCTGGGAGCCTCAGATCCATGATCATCCATATTGGATGAAGAGCCTTTGAGATGGTACTGGGAAGTGCACGGCTCTGCATGGGGAGTGCACGACACCCTGTGTTCTCCATCAGCCACTTCTTGCCCCATTTGTGGAATAGACTGCGGCTTTCCCCAATCACCACCTCAGAATCCACAAAGCCAGAATGGAATGAGTCATCCTTGAATCCAAAGGACTGCCTCAAAGAGAGAAGAAATATGGGAGTGTTTTTGCACTGTTTGTGCTTCAGATATGAGGTTCTCACTGCCTTCCTGAGTGCTGCCTCCCTGCTTTGAGCAGTTTTGCCCAGAAGTCCAAAGTAATAAGGTGGTTTCAAATTTTCAAAAAGACTTTAAAGTGGTTCCCCCTTCACCTTGGAATGTTCTTGTTAAGATGGGCCTCAGGACAGGTGATTGTTTTGGGAGTCTGGTGTTGAACATGTGGATGATGTGGACTGCCCACCAGTGCTGTTTGAAGATGTGAAGTTTTCACATTGGGGCTGTTGACTTGGGAGAAGACCCTGAATTTTGATAGTCTACCCTGCCAATGTATTTGAAGCATTTTTCAGACATGACGTTTGTGCCTGCAGAGGTGCTTGCTGTAGAATGGCCCGGTCTCTGAAGCATACAGAAGGTAGAGAGATTCATGTGTAGTGTTTGAGATCTGAACACCCCATTGCTCTGTCCGCTGCGGTCCATGAAGATGGCTTGGAGGCTGTCGTGATGTTTGCCTTGCCTGAGAGATGGCACCCAAGACATGAAAAAAGATCCACATTTTCTGCACTCTTACAATAGATCTTAATAATTGTGGGGAACAGGGTTGTGTGCCAGGGGAATCTTTGTCTGTCTTGCTTATATTTTCATATTTCAGAATGACGCAAAAGGAAGCCATCAGGTCTATGACATCTCTCAGAGCAGTACCATCCTATTTATTTCTCTGCATTCTATTCTTTCAGACGTGCCCATTCATAACACCCTTCCTCAGCTGTCCCACAATTCCCTCCCCAGCTTTGTACACTTTGAAGGATTTACTGGGTCTAATGAAACTATCTCTCCACATGCCTCCACATAATGGAGGAAATCAGATCATGGTGGCATCTGATTGTAGCCACATCTTGTTATTGTCGATAGTGTGAAATTTTACCAACAAGGTTCCCAATCTGAAACGTGGCCTGTTCATTCCCAGCACAGATACCACCTGATCTGCTGAGTTACTCTGGCACTTTGTGTTGTGCTCAAGTATCCAGTAACTACAGTCCCTTGTGTCTCCTCTGAACTTTCGCCTCCTTGCTTATCAACAGTCTAGCTCTCATAACCTTGTAAATATTTGGAGTCATCTTCTACAGCCCTTTGAGGAAGAAAGTGCCAAAGATTCATGATCCTCTGAGAGAAAATAATTCAGTACATATCTTAAATGAGCAACTACTCACTGACGTTTAAACTGATTCAACGCCCCAATGGGACTCCCTCTGCTGATATGAAGTACCGCTGTGCATAATTTGTCCCACATCTGTTGGGATTTAACTCCAGTGGAAAACCGTCATCACATTTTAGAGTCTTTACCAAATTACTTAAAAACGTTCACAAATGGTACAAGTTTCTGGTTTTCCTGTAATTCTTGGTCCAGCTGGACAAGAGTGAAGGATCAGAGAATCTCAAGTAAACTCAGAAATTGTATCAGCTTGCAGTTTTCCAGAGCAGGATGCCGCTAAATTTCCCACCGCTTTCTGACTCCATCCGTTTGGATATTAGGGGGAGTGTGTGGATAATGGGCAGAGGGAGTAAGTGGGGGAGAGGAAAACAAACAAGATGATAGGATTGCTCTACTTTGCATTGGGCCTGGCATTACCAGTGGATGAGGCCAAGAACCAGCATGAGATAGTAGAATTAAATTGGCTAACATCCGGGAGATCCAGAAGTTGGAAATCGGGAGAGCACGCATCGGTTTGCATTGTTTGAATGACGGTGGAGAAAGTTAGCAACTTCAAATGCCTGGGCGTTAACATCTTGGATGACCTGTCATGGGCCCAACACGTTGTTGCGATCATGAAGGAAGTGCACCAGGACCTCAACTTTCTTAGAAGTTTAAAGAGATTCAACATGTCACAGATGCAGAGTGATACAGTGTGGAAACAGGCCCTTTGGCCCAACTTGCCCACACCGGCCAACATGTCCCAGCTACACTTGTCCCACATGCCAGCATTTGGTCCGTATCCCTCCAAACCCGTCCTATCCATGTACCTTTTAAATGTTGGGATAGTCCCTGCCTCAACTACCTCCTCTGGCAGCTTGTTCAATACACCTACCGTCCTTTGTGTGAAAATGTTACCCCTCAGATTCTTATTAAATCTTTTCCCCTTCACCTTAAATCTACTGTATGTCCTCTGGTGCTCGATTGACCTACTGTGGGCAAGAGACTCTGTGCATCTAACCGATCTATTCCTCTCATGATCTTATACACCTCTATAAGATCACCCCTCAGCCTCCTGCGCTCCAAGGAATAGAGTCCCAGCCCATTCAACTTCTGCCGATAGCTCAGACCCTCTAGTCCTGGCAACATCTGAGTAAATCATCTCTGTACCCTTTCCAGCTTGACAACATCTTTCCTATAACATGGACAAATCAAAATAGGACGTACATGGTAAATGGTAGGGAATTGAGGAATGCTGTGGAACAGAGGGATCTAGGAATAACTGTGCATAGTTCCCTGAAGGTGGAATCGCATGTAGATAGGGTGGTAAAGAAAGCCTTTGGTGTGCTGGCCTTTATAAATCAGAGCATTGAATATAGGAGTAGGGAAGTAATGTTAAAATTGTACAAGGCATTGGTTAGACCAATTCTGGAGTATGGTGTACAATTTTGGTCGCCTAGTTATAGGAAGGATGTCAACAAAATAGAGAGAGTACAGAGGAGATTTACTAGAATGTTGCCAGGGTTCCAGCAACTATGTTACAGAGAAAGGTTGAACAAGTTAGGTCTTTATTCTTTGGAGCGCAGAAGGTTAAGGGGGGACTTGATTGAGGTCTTTAAAATTATGAAAGGGATAGACAGAGTTGACGTGGATACGTTTTTCCCATTGAGGGTAGGGAAGATTCAAACAAGAGGGCATGACATGAAATTAAGTGACAGAGGTTTCGGGGTAACGTGAGGGGGAACTTCTTTACTCAGAGGGTGGTGGCTGTGTGGAATCAGCTTCCAGCAGAAGTGGTGGAGGCAGGATCGATTTTAACATTTAAGAGTAAAGTGGATAGGTATATGGACGTGAAGGGAATGGAGGGGTATGGTCTGAGTGCAGGTAGATGGGACTAGGGGAAAACAAATGGTCGGCACGGACTGGAAGGGCCGAGAGGGCCTGTTTCCGTGCTGTAATTGTTATATGGTTATATGGTGCCCAGAACTGAACACAATGGACAGTAGAAGGTGTCCTGACTGGTTGCAACATGGTCTGGTATGCCAATTCCAACACACAGGAATGCAAGAGCTGTAGAGGGTGGTGCCGGTCCATCATGGGCACAGGTCTCCCCGTCCTAAAATGCATGACACTAAGCAAATGGCAGTGGATTAGTAAATTGGACTGCAGGGCAGGAGCTGATGAGCACCATGACTGATCTCTCGAAGCACCTCGAGATGGTGGCTGTCCAAGTCATAAGATCGTAAGTGATAGGAGTAGAATTAGGTTATTCGACCCATCAAGTCCCCGCCGACCAGCGATCCACGCAGATTAACACCATCCTACACGCACGAGTGACAATTTACAAATACACCATTGCGATGAACCTACAAACCTGTACGTCTTTGGAGTGTGGGAGGTGACCGAAGATCTCGGAGAAAACCCACGCGGTCATGGGGGGGAACGTACAAACCCCGTACGGACAACACCCGCGGTCAGACTCAAAGCAGGGTCTGCGAGCGTTGTAAGGCTGCAACTACCGCTGTGCCACCGTGCCACCTAGTGGCGACTCTTCAGTATACTTTGTATGCAAAAACAAATAATTCCACTGTACGTAGGTACACGTGACAATAGAGTATCATCATCATCATCACACCATTCTGTTCGGCCTTGGTCTCAGCCTCCTCCTCAGCCAGGCTGAGGCCCAAACAGCAGTCATCTTTCACATGGCTAGTCTAATACCCAATGGCAAGAACTTTGAATGCTCTAATATCAGGTAACCCACACCCCTTCTGTCTCATTCTATTTAACCTGGTCTTGTCAGAAAGGCACGACTTCACACATTATCTTAAAACTAGGGTTGCCAGCTTTCTCACTCCCAAATAAGGGACAAAAGGTCAAAATAAGGGACAATTTGTTGACCCACTGGGCCGTGGCTGGGTGAATGATGAGTTGGCCCGGGTGCTGGACTGCACACAAAGCCCAGCCGGCGGGCCAGCTGAGGAGTTTTGGCCCGTCCAGCGCCCCATGCAACCCATGAGCCGATGATCGGCCATGGGAAGGAAGGGTGGTGGTGTCGGCGGTAGGTAAGCGAAGGCCCAAAGGTCGGACAGATGGCCGGGCGGCGCGCTGCTGCTGCTGCTGCTGCTGCACTCCATGGGCTGCACTACGTCGGGACGGGTGAGGCGGGGCCGGACGCGGCGCTCCAACCCGACAGTCCCCTCGACCCGAATAGTATCAGTTAAATACGGGACAAGGGCGGTCCCGTATGGCACAAACCAATTTAGCCCAATATACGGGATGTCACGGCTAATACGGGACAGTTGGCAACCCTAGTTAAAACACACTATCAGCCAGTTTATTTCCTTTTCCTCACCTACCAACATTCCTCCCATTGGAAATCCTTCCCCACCGTCCCCTTCCTCTGTTAATCCTATCTACCCCGGTGTAAGTTCCACACTTCACCTTCCTTTTAGTAAGAAACAAACAAAACAGTTTCTGCTTAGTTTATTGTCATGTGCACAGGTGCAGTGAAAAGCCTTTGTTGCGTGCTAACCAGTCAGCGGAGAGACAATACATGATTACAACTGAGCCATTCACATTGTACCAATACATGATAAGGGAAAAATGGGAATAGGCCAGTGAAGTCTGATCAAATATAGTCTGAGGGTCCCCGGTGAGACAGATAGTAGTTTAGGACTGCTCTCTGTTAATGGTTCACTTGCCTGATAGCAGCTGGGAAGAAACTGTCCCTGAAGCTGGAGGTGTGCGTTTTCACACTTCTATACATTACGTGATCACTGTTCATCCCCCTCACCGAAGCTCGATGCTCTCCAAAGCCCCAGAGAGGCACCTCCATCTCAAAGACCCTCCCAAAATGGCTGCTCCCACTGTACCTTTATATGTATATTTAAGAGGGAGTTAGATGTGGCCCTTGTGGCTAAAGGGATCAGGGGGTATGGAGAGAAGGCAGGTACAGGATACTGAGTTGGATGATCAGCCATGGTCATATTGAATGGCGGTGCTGGCTCGAAGGGCCGAATAGCCTACTCCGGCACCTATTTTCTATGTTTCTATGTTACCTGGTGTTGTTATTATAACTTGCTGCCAACAATCCCACAGGTGTTGATGGTCTTGTTGATGCCTCCTGGCCTTACCTCTGCCATTCTCGATTACGTATGTGCTGCTTCTAGTCCTCACCAGAGGCAGGGGAGAAAAGCGTTGCAGCTGAGCATAATAATGGAGGCGACACCATCGACATTTAAAGTGTGAGACCTGAAAGTGACACCAGAAGACGACACCTTAAGTGTGTGCAGAGATTTTATAATGCAGTCAGAGGAAGTAGATAAGCAGCCTTCAATTGCTGTAGATTCAGTATTTTTCATTGTTGAATGTTTCTATTTCTGTATTGTCCCAACGTTAGAAATGTTCTTTATGGAACAATGTAAAAGAGTTTCCATGGAATCGAAACAATCATTCACCATAGATTCAATGGAAGATTAGAAAAGCTGCAGGGAAAGGCAATATAGGCACCTGGCATACTTTATCCAGTTATTATAGTTCTATGTAAAATGAAACATTACCTTCACTTACCAGAGCATGGCAGCACTAAATTGCTTATTGGAAGATAGATTCGATTTTGCTCAGCACTTTTCATAGAGTCATAGATCTTTATTACACAGAGGGATATCATTTAGCCTAACATGACTATCTGGTTAACCCCAGATGGACTCAAGGTTTACCTCACTTCCCAGCTCTTGGCCAATAGCCTTGCAGTTTATGGTTCATCAAAGTGTTCATCCAGATACATTTTAAATGTAGTGAGGGCTTCTTATAAAGGCTTTTAATTACATGGAAGATCACCAGTTAGGCTGATGGATCCATGTCTGTTCCCAGAACAAAACCATTAGTTCTTTTCCCACTCTTATTCCCTGCATCTTTGCAACTCCTTCTCACTCATCCATATTTGACAACTCCCCTTGGGTTCTTTTCTTTGCCATTTGTATACACAAAGGGGTAGTTTACAGCAGCCAATTAACCGGACAGTCTTTGGGATGTGGGAGGAAAGTAGAGGATCGGAAGGACACCCATGCAGTCATAGAATGTGAAAACCCCATTCATAGAAACAAAGGCATGGAAACATAGACAATAGGTGCAGGAGTAGGCCATTCGGCCCTTCGAGCCAGCACCACCATTCAATAGAAACATAGACATAGAACATAGAAACATAGAAATTAGGTGCAGGAGTAGGCCATTCAGCCCTTCGAGCCTGCACCGCCATTCAATATGATCATGGCTGATCATCCAACTCAGTATCCCGTACCTGCCTTCTCTCCATACCCTCTGATCCCCTTAGCCACAAGGGCCACATCCAACTCACTCTTAAATAGCCAATGAACTGGCCTCAACTACCCTCTGTGGCAGAGAGTTCCAGAGACTCATCACTCTCTGTGTGAAAAAAGTCTTTCTCATCTCGGTCTTAAAGGATTTCCCCCTTATCCTTAAGCTGTGACCCCTTGTCCTGGACTTCCCCAACATCGGGAACAATCTTCCTGCATCTAGCCTGTCCAACCCCTTAAGAATTTTGTAAGTTTCTATAATATCCCCTCTCAATCTCCTAAATTCCAGAGAGTATAAACCAAGTCTATCCAGTCTTTCTTCATAAGACAGTCCGACATCCCAGGAATCAGTCTGGTGAACCTTCTCTGCACTCCCTCTATGGCAATAATGTCCTTCCTCAGATTTGGAGACCAAAACTGTACGCAATACTCCAGGTGTGGTCTCACCAAGACCCTGTACAACTGAAGTAGAACCTCCCTGCTCCTGTACTCAAATCCTTTTGCTATGAAAGCTAACATACCATTCAATATGATCATGGCTGATCATCCAAAATCAGTACCCTGTTCCTGCTTTTTCCCCATATCCATTGATTCCGTTAGCGCTAAGAGCTAAATGTAACTCTGAAACAGCATGTAGACGACTGGAGCAAGTTCTAGACCTCCACTGAGTGAAATCATTTTTTTGTTTCAATATCCCTCCAATCCTTCTACCAGTTAACTTAAATCCATGCCCCCAGTTACTAACCTTTTGAAATGAAATGGGACCTTACTGTTTATCTGTCTAAGCTTCCCATAAAGTCTCTAATAATTGTAATATTACAATAGGTCTCCTTTATTCCAAGGAAGTTTAATTTCCCAGCCTTGGCAATATACTCGTAAATCCCTGTATTCCAACTCTCCCGCTCTGTTTACTTTTCTGCAATGTGGTGACCAGCATTATTTTTGGTACTCGAGCTGTGGCCTGACTCTTGTTTTACAGCGAAGAGGACATTCAGTTCCAGAAGATAAACACAAAATGCTGGAGAAACTCAGCGGGACAGGCAGCATATCTGGAGAGAAGGAATGGGTGACATTTCGGGTCGAGACCCTTCTCCAGAGATGCTCCAAATGCAGCATTTGACAAAAATGTGTTGTCAAGATGTCCTGATAAAATTAACACCAATGGTTATCAAAGGGAAAACAGTTGAATGGTTGGAGTCAAATCTCATATAAAAGAAGAGGGTAGTGGTTGTCAGAATTCAAGCATCGCGGATCCAGAACATTGCTGTAGGAATTCCTCAGGGCAGTGTCCTGGGTCCAATAATCTTCAATTGTTTTGATAACTTTCCTTCTTCTGCAAAGTTAGAAGTGGGAAGTGGGAAAGTTCACTGGTGAGTGCACAAGTTCAATTACTCCGCAAATAGAGTAACCCATCCCTGCATAAGATAACCCATCCCTGCATAAGATAAGGGCAAGATAATGAACTGGTAATTGTTTGGAGTTACAGTTGGTTTGTGTACGATCTGTTTATTAATGTCTGGTGTCATTGTCCACCTGATTTTAAAACAAAAGTGCCATCAATCGTAGCTAAATCATATTTTTTGATTATTACTCTTTATATCTTCTGATACTGCAAATGGGATAGAATTTCTATTGGGAAAATTGTAATTGAATTTACATCTTGTCACCAACGTTATTCTTACATTTTCCTGAGAAACATAAATTGCCCAAGGACATAAATTGTTGGTATAAACACAGAAACAAACGCAAACAATCAGAGCTTAAAATAGGTGGATTCCACCCAATGGTTTACAAGGAGGGAAGGTCAGCAGTGATTGTTCGCGGCCGACCATGATGATAGAACTTTATCAATTTCCCTCCTGGGATAAATAAAGTTCTATCGTATCATATGGTATCGCATCGTAGCCAGCTGGAAAAAATTGCAAGAAAAAATACTGACTGCAGTGTATGAGTGTGCATGGGACGGCCCTGGGCAGTACTTAATTGTATTGCAACAGGCCAGCAATCAATGTTTATTTTAATTTAGAGATACAGCGTGGAAACAGGCCCTTCGGACCATTGAGTCCACGCCGACCAGCGATCCCCCACACACTAACACACTATACAATTTTACCAAGCCAATTAACCTACAAATATGTACGTCTTTGGAGTGTGGGAGGAAACTGGAAATCCCATAGAAAAAACCCACGCGATCACAAGGAGAATGTACAAACTACGCATAGACAGCACCCGTAGTCAGGATCGAACCCGGGTCTCTGGCGCTGTACGGCAGCTGCTCTACCGCTGCACCACCATAATGTGTAATGTGCCTGGCCCGAAACATCACTCATCCTTTTTCTCCAGAGATGCTGCCTGACCTGCTGAATTACTGCCCAATATGAACATTGAATTCTTCAATTTTATGTGACCAACCTACAAACAACCTTTTTATTTTTATTTATTATTTTCTTCCTCCTTCCTTCCTTTCTCCTCTTTTCCATGTTCCCTACCTATACTCACACCCATTTCTCCCTTTCTCTCTCCCCTTCCATCTATAGTCCTTTCTTTAGCTTAACAATTCTCACCTCTTCCATCTTTATCTCGTACATTTTGACTTTTCATCTCTGGTCTTTATCCAACCATCTACTTATCAACATCAACATCTACCCTACCCCCTCGCATCTATCACCTGCCATGCTTTGTCTTGCCCACGTCTCTTTCAATTTTCTATCACGAAACGTCACCTATCCATGTTCTCCAGAGATGCTTCATGACCCGCTGAGGTACTCCAGCACTACGCCGCTTTTTTTTTTGTAAACCAGTATCTACACTTCCTTATATCTGTCGTCAAATGACTTCTGGGTATTTTATATGTATTCGTATAGAAAGTTTTGTGAAGATAAGAAAAACATTGGTTAACATGGGGTTAAATGTCCTTGGTTTTTCTAAATATGCTCTATAGCTTTGGAGAGTTAAAGTGATTACTGCATTTCCACGTTGTCCTGGGTACACTGAAGACTATTTGTTTTGGTTTCAAACTTCTTTTGAAACAGGAGCTCCGTTGCTAACCATGCTGAGTGAATATCCTCCTCATATAACTGCTGGATTTCCCATTAGCTTGGGACTGGCAGCTGACTTACATATTCTTGTAATATTATGGATACCGATTTGCTCAATGTATTTTGGAAAAACACCCCTGGCCCTGAGGAGGCAGAATCTGGTAAACTCGCTGAGGTTACTTGGTGTGCAATTTTGAATTTGTATTCACTGTTCACTTTAAATTGGATATCAGGCAATGATCTGTATAGAAAGCTGAAAACAGTGTGTGTGCTTGTGGGGGGGGGGGGAGATGCTGCTCCTCCAATTTGCGTTTATCCTCATTCTGACATTGACAGTGAGGCTAAACACAAATTGGAGGAACAGCATCTGATATTTCGCTTGAGCAGCTTACAGCCCAGTGGTCAGAGTATTGATTTCTCTAACTTCAAGTAGCCTCTACATTCCCTCTCTCTATCCCTCCCCACCTAAGTCATACCAGCTTCTCATTCTCACCTAGCAAACAGCTAACAATAGTCTGTTTCCTTTAACATCGTTATTTTTTTGCATATCTTTCATTCATTTGCTCTATATCCCTCGACACCAACTCTCTATATCTCTCTACCTCTCGTTTCCCTTTCTCCTAGATTCCCTTTCTCCTAGTTTTGTAGTCAATGCCTACTATGTTCTCTTGTGCTGAAGTAAAGCAAGAATTTCATTGTCCTATCAGAAACTGTCACTAGTCTGAAGAAGGGTCTCGACCCGAAACGTCACCCATTCCTTCTCTCCTGAAATGCTGCGTGACCCGCTGAGTTACTCCAGCATTTGGTCTCTATCTTCGGTTTAAACCAGCATCTGCAGTTCCTTCCCATTAAGTAGGAAGTTGTAGTATGTTGTAGGTTCACTTGGACAATGTGTGGAAAGGTCACTTGCACACTGCCTGCATATCACAAGCAGAGCTGAAAATAACAAGGGGGCAGGAGAGGATGAGCATGACAATAAATGTATAAAGTTAAAAACTATATGTCTTATCTTACCAATTTCCACATAAAATGATTTTGGGGAAAATGTTAATTATATTGCCTATTATGAGCACCAGAATCATAACCACCTTTATAAGGAATGTATTTATGGTTTGATTGCACAAAAACTAGAATGTATTTTCTCTTCCCCCTATGAGCAACAATTTAAATAACATCTCAATCAATATTCCCTTTATAGGATGCAGAAGAAACAGATTTAAATTAACCACAGTAACCGTACCATAGTAAACATGATCCAAATACCCAAAATAAACAAAGTAATCTTCCACCTGCAGATGTGATGAATGTCCTCCATTCATTGGAACCATTTTTTTTCTCTTACTGCCATATTGTGTGAACCACCAAAAACTGTCTGTATTGATGCTAACCTCAACATCCTGAGCCAGTCACTCACTGTCTGAGGGTTTGAACTGAATCCTCTCTACTATAAATAAGGGAACATTCCACTGATGTGGAGTCCACTCTCAGTGGAGCTTATTTTCCAATAATAGATATTTTAGTTTATTTAGTTTAGTTCAGGAATACAGCGCGGAAACAGGCCCTTCGGCCCACCTGGTCCGCGCCGACCAGCAGTCCCCGCACATTAACATCATCCTACACCCACTAGGGTCAATTTTTACATTTACCAAGCCACAAACCTGTATGTCTTTGGAGTGTGGGAGGAAACCGAAGATCTTGGAGAAGGTCATGGCGAGAACGAACAAACTCCATACAGACAGCACCCGTGGTCGGGATCGAACCCGGGTCTCCGGCGCTGCATTTGCTGTAAGGCAACAACTCTACCGCTGCGCCACCGTGAAAGTATAGAGAAAGGTAGAAAAATGTCCGTGCATCTTCACCAAACTGTCCGGCTTCCGAATTTACAGTTAATAATTTCAATTTATTATTAAATGATCAACACTTTTTTTGATGTACTTGACAAGCTACTTTTCGAAGTTTTGTTAATTAAGAACAATGTTTCATCTCTACTGTGGATTTTAAGATCCTTGGTATTCTTTGCCATTTTTTTACCTTTAAGTCTACAGGAAGTGACTGTTAAACCAAGCCGGCAACTTACTGTTGTATCTGGCGGTAATTCTTCTCGCACCCATATGCAGGATACAAGAAAAATGAATAATTCCCTAAAAAGTTAACTTAACTCTGTTAGAACATTCATTTTAACAATTTTAGTCATTTAATATTCACCCGCGCTTTATTAATTTTTCTTCCAAGCACAAATATGGCTTTCCACTCAATTCACTCCTTAGCTTAGAGAATACAGTGCAGAAACAGGCCCTTCGGCCCAACGAGTCCGCACCGACCAGCGATCCCCGCACACTAACACTAATCCACAGCAGAGACAACTTGTTACGTTTATACCAAGCAAATTAACCCACAAACCTGTACATCTTTCGAGTGTGGGAGGAAACCAAAGATCTTGGAGAAAACCCACGCAGGTCAAGGGGAGAATGGTGTACAAACTTCGTTCTAGACAGTACCCGTCTTCAGGAGCGAACCCAGGTCTCTGGCGCTGTAAGGCAGAAGCTCTACTGCCACGTCACAGTGCCGCCCCCATGTCTCCCCGTACCGTACCATTTTGAGATTCATTTGCACTAATGCTACATTAATCTAATCCAAGTTTATTATCTCCATTTTATTATCAATTTACCCCCAGATTCTCCCGCAGATCCTACCAGTCTGGGAGCTTAGGAAACTGGAATGCACCCAGAGGAAACCCACACGGTTTTCTAAGTACATAGATGTGACCTCATCAGATGCCAGTAGATGTCGCAACTTTGTGGGCTCTTTGATTACATTTCAATCGACTGAAAGCCCAGGGAACTATTTCTAAGATGTAGTGCAGACAAGCAAAACCTTCCATTGCAGTCTGTGTTTGAAAATGTACTCACTGACTCTCTGGAGGTTTTTTTACACCATCCCATTTTATACCCATAATTCAAATTATCTTCCATTTTTTTAAATTGTAGCCATGTTCAGTGTTTCCTGGTCAGCACCTTTTGAACAATTTGTTTTATATTTTGGCGGCACAGTAGCACAGCTTGTAGACCCACTATCTCACAGGACCAGAGACCTGAGTTCAATCCTGACCTTGGGTGCTGCATGTGTGGAGTTGGCATGTTCTCCCTATAACTGCGTGGGATTCCTCCGTGTGCTCAGGTTTCCTCCACATCCCAAAGACGTACGGGGTTGGTAGGTTAATTGGCCTCTGTAAATTGTCCACAGTGTGTTGGTGAGACTAGTAGAATCTGGGGGGAATTGATAACGATACAGAGAGAATAAAATTGGATTAGACTCATGTAGGATCAGTGTAACTGGTTGGCTGATGGTGAGTGCGGACTCAGTGGGCTAAAGGGTCTGCTTCCCATGCCACATCACTATACATATTTTCTAACCTTGGTGATGTCCAAATATGGCTCTTCAGATAATCTTCTCAGGGATTAATGAAATATCCAAAAGATAAAACCTTCTACAATCTTACCAATCACGCAGAGACTTGCTTTAAAATAGGTGTGAAATTACAAATACATCATTTATTTCTTAGCTTCATATATAGCTCAGAAAATAAATTGGAACAAAATTAAACATCAGATGTGAATGTGAAAGTGTCATATCTAAAATGTTATTAGTCATTCAATCATATACTGTAGCAAATACAGCACGGAAACAGGCCCTCTCGGCCCTTCCAGTCCGTGCCGAAATATACTGTAGCATATAAATAGGCAATATGGTTCACCTCTCATCTCACAAGCCAATCATCAATGTCCATCTGTACTAATTCCACTTTTCATCACCATTCAACTGGATTCTGACAACTTGCATTAGTTTCCTAGACAGATTTTATTTACTTGTGCTCAAGGAGAGCAGCACAGTCTCAGTCACCGTACTGCTCTAAAATTCTGCTCGGAAATACAGATTTTATACAGATTTTGATTGATTAACATCTTGCGTGCTCTCTAATTCCTTATCACCAAACACAGCATGTTCTTAAAAACACTGATCATCTATCTATCTATCTATCTATCTATCTATCTATCTATCTATCTATCTATCTATCTATCTATCTATCTATCTATCTATCTATCTATCTATCTATCTATCTATCTATCTATCTATCTATCTATCTATCTATCTATCTATCTATACATAACTAAAACTCTGATCTTGTTATCTTCCAGTTTGGCGGTCTTTCTATTTGCGCAAAAATGGTTCACGATAGCGCTACGATTTTCCGCCAGTTCACTCGCCGTTCTCCTGTGCTGCCAAGTTTCGTTCCGATCGGTTTAATGTCGTAAAAGCTAGCCAAGTTTAAAAACCTTTAAAAACCGCGTGTGCGCAGATCGATCTCTTCTCCTGCCAGTCAGCACCGCATGGATTAGTTTATTTCCCTGTCACTCCCCGGGACGGTCCGCCCCTTCCTGCGCCATTGCGTCTTTACTGGAACTGAGGATGTTTCCAACCGGACTTTCGGAGGAACCCGAAACAGCCCAGCCCAGCCCCAAGCAGCCTGGCCACAAGCACCCCGGCCCCAAGCAGCCCGGCCCCAAGCAGCCCGGCCCCAAGCAGCAGCCCAGCGTCGGAGTCCCAACCCAGTCCAGCGTCAGAGACCCGACTCGGTCCAGCCCAGCAAGGGCGACCCAGCCCAGAGTCATAGACCCAGCCTGGAGTCGGAGATGTCACCGATGTCGCCAAATGGAAAGCAGAGACTCTGATCCCGGCGGAGAACAACCAGCGACCAGCGCCTGCTGTGAGTCCCCGTCGCACTGCCAATTCCAGCCACTACCCCTCTGGTCCCCCTCGCTGGCTCCTCTCCCCCTCCCCCGTGATGCCCCCCTCTCCCCATGGCTCTTCCCCTGTCTTTTCTCCGAGCTTACTCACTCCCCACACCCACATACACATCTCCCCCTCCCCCCACACCACCCTCTCCCTACACCTCCCCGTCCACACACACCCCTCCTCCCACCCTCCCACCCCACACCCGCTGCCACACACCCTACGTGCCTCCCCCCCCCCCCCCATTCCTCCCCTCCCACACATGAAGAGGAGGGCGAGGGAGTGCTCGGGGATGAGGGAAATTGAGCTCCGTCTGTGCAGTTAGGGGCTATGTGTATGTGGTGGAATATTGCGTTGGGGGAACGGGTGAGTGGTGGAATATTGCATTGGGGAATGGGTTGCATTGGGGACCAGGCCTCACACTATTTGCGCAAAAACAGAACGTGATAACGCTATGATCTTTTGACAGCTTACTCACCATGCCCAGAAACTGATTGGCCGCTTCCACCGTCAGTCGGCTGGAGGTCGCCATGGTGAAGGAGTGGCGCCACCGCCTGAGGAGCTGCGGGGAGGGTAGTGCCTTGGCTAGCCCTGGGTCCGGGGTCAGGGACGAGCCCGGAGACGAGGTCGGGGCCTGGATAAGGGCTGGTGTGGGGGCGCCTGGGGGGGAGGAGGATGCAGGCGGGGGGGGGCTGGCTGGGGACACCGGGGTCCCACGGGGGGGGGGACACCAGGAGTGGGCAGCGTTACACGAGAGAGGGAGCACTGCAGTCCGGTGGCACGGGGGGGGGGGGGGGGTTGGGGAAGAGGAGACAGAGGAGGTGGGAGGGAGGGGAGAAAGGGATGAGGGAGGGGGGTAAGAGGGATGAGGGAGGGAGAGGGGAGAGAGGGATGAGGAGAGAGGGATAAGGGAGAGGGAGGGAGAGGGATGAGGGAGGGAGGGGGAGAGACAGGGAGGGAGGGGGGAAGAGGGGGGGGGAGTGGGGTAGAGGGGTGGTGGAGTGCAGGATGGAAGGGAAGGGGGGAAGGGGTCCTGGGTGATGGGCAAGGTGGGATAGAGGGGGGGAGTAGAGGGAGAGAGGGGGGGATGGGGTAGATGTGATGGAAGGGGGATGGGTGTGAGTGGAGGAATATTGCATTGGGGAACGGGTTGCGTTGGGGTCCAGGTCTCTCCTGTGACAGGGACCTAACGGGTCCCACTTAGTCTAGTATCAAATAGAAATGATATGCTTTTCAATCCTCTATTTAAAATTAATCTGAGTAAAGATAAGTCTCAAGGACCTTGTGCTGCTCCGTTATTGACAGCTGCCCCACCAAAGGATGAATCTCAAGAACCTTGTGCTCTATAGCTATCGCTCGCTGCCCACCATTCAAGCATGCTTTCAATTTGTTGCAAGAATCTCCACCTCCAACTCACTCTCAGTCAGCGGATTCCAAACATCAACCACCGTCTGAGTGAGTAACATTCTTCCTTTTACTCCTTTCTTTAAATTATGCCATCCAGTTACAGACCTCACTGCTGTGGGGGAAAGGTTACTACTATCTGCCCTATCCATGCCTCTCATCTCTTGTACTTTTCTATTAGATCTCCTATCAGCCGCCTCTGTCCATGAAAAACAAACCCTGCGATCCAGCCACTCCTGATAAATGAGACGCTCCATTCCAGGCATACCCTGGTGAATCTCCTCTGAACCCTCACCAGAGCAGTCACACCCTTTCTATACCGTGGTGATCAAATTCTCATAATATTCCACACATAGTCTCACCAGTGTTTAATAAATCTGTACCATAATTCCCGTGCTTTTATATTTTGTGCTGCAACTAAGGAAAACTAGCATTACATGTCATTCTTTACCATCCTATCTACCTGTGCTACCACCTTTAGAGAACCTTGCACCCCCAGATCAATCTATTCTCCAGTGCTGCATATGTCCCAACCAGTTTGTCATTTGTCCTACCCTACTTGATCTCCCAGTATGCAAAACCACACATATCAGAATTAAATGCCATCTGCTTTTGATCTGCCCAATTTATCAGCTGATCAATATCTTCCTATCGGTCGTAAGAGATAGGAGCAGAATTAGGTCGGCTCCTATCTAGTCTATTCTGCCATTCAATCATGGCTGATCTATCTCTCCTACCCCATTCTTCTGCATTCTCCCCATAACCCCTGACACCCGTACTAATCAAGAATCCATCTATCTCTGCCTTAAAAATATCGATTGACTTGGCCTCCACAGCCTTCGATGGCAAAGAATTCCTCAGATTCACCACCCTCTGACTAATTCACCCTCCAAAATTCCTCCTCATCTCCTTCCTAACGTAACGTCCTTTAATTCTAAGGCTATGATTTCCAGTCCTAGACTCTCCCACAAGTGTGAAAGCATCTTTCTCAATATCCACAACCCCACTGATTTGTCTGGAACTGCTAATAAGCCTGCTAATAATTCCAGATGGAAAATTCTACATTTAACCAGGTAAATGGCAATAAGTGCCAAAAGCCAATGTTTGCATGGGGAGACACACTGTGGCACCATAGGAAGGACAGCTGTTTCTCAGACCGAGTGGCTCGGATAAGATCCTGATGTCTGGTGTGGTCTGTATGAAGTGTGCATATTTTCTCTATGACTGTGTAAGTTTCCTCCCCAGTGGTCTGGCTTTCCCCCAGTTGCTCGTGAGGTTAATTGGCCACTGCACGTTAACACAGGAGGTTGTGGGGATAATTGGGCGGGCAGGGGTTGTTAATACCATACCTGAGAGAAGAAGTTACGGAGAAATAAACGGGGGAATAAAATTTCTCCGAGAACCAGAGTAGATGATAGTTGAACAGATTCTTTGTATGCAGAGGAAATATGGAGTATAATATGGAATACATTAAAGTAGAAAATTTAAATGTGTTTATTTTGTCGGAAATGCACTTCCATTATTTCAAATACCCTGGATATTTGCATTATGTACTGATGAATGGTAATGATGAGTTATGTGGGTCACAATATTGCTCTGTACAACATACAGCAGAGACCCCTGAGGTAACGGTTGTTTCACTAAGGCACAATAGTTGGTAGAAATTTGTATTGAAAGTCACTGACCTGAAATGTTGAAGGTATGACAAAAGTGCTGGAGAAACTCAGCGGGTGAGGCAGCAACTGTGGAGCGATGGAATAGGTGACATTTTGGGTCGAGACCCTTCTTCAGACATTAACGTTAATGAAATGTTGATCCGTTCTCTTTCCTCAGATGCAACCTGATCTGTTGAGTATTTTCAGCACTTACTGTTTTTTATCTCAGTTTTCCAGCATCTGCAGTTCTTTAGACGTTCAGAAATTCGAAATCATTTAGTTTAGTTTAGAGGTGCAGCGCGGAAACAGGTCCTTCGGCCCACCAAGTCCGCGCCGACCAGCGATCCCCGCACACTAGCACTATCTTCCACACACCACGAACAATTTTCAATTATACCAAGCCAATTAACCTACAAACCTGTAGATCAAAGGAGTATGGGAGGAAACCAAGATCTCGGAGAAAACCCACGCAGGACACGGGGAGAAAATACAAATCTTGTACACACCAGCAGCCGTAGTCAGGATCAAACTCAGGTCCCTGGCGCTGTAAAGCAGCAACTCTATCGCTGTGCCACCGTGCTGGCTTATATAAATAATTATGTTAACCTGTGTTTTTGCTCAATTAATCATTACGATATTGTAAATTATATATTTCATTATGTAAAGGTCTTTTATGTGCATATCCGAGAAACAAAAAGCATGGATATTTGAAGAATATTTTGCCCACAGCATTCTGCTGCATTACATTATTTGTTTGTGTCTAAGGGTTCAGATTGTATGTCCAATTTACAGGTGCATATTGCCATACAGATTGTGCAGACTGCTCACTGGATGCTCACAGAGACATTCAGCACGGAAACAAGCCCTTTGGCCCAAATTGCCCCTACATACTAAGATTGCCCCATCTAAACTAATCCCACCTGCCCGCATTTGGCCCATATCCCCATAAGCAGATTGTAATATTGATCAACATGTGACATTAATTTGATTATAGTGCTTACAAATTGCAGTTCATTTTTTGCAGCCAACAGCATATGTTCAACATCCATGATGACCACGCATTTCGCAGCAGGATTCGAGACCCCATCTCTGCTTTTAAATGGACAATTTAAATACCTATTAGTTTGCTGTTGATGGATTTATAGAGTGCTGGTTAGAAAAAAATGTTGATGACACAAACTTCCTCAGAGTACGCAAAACTACCAGGTGTGATTTGACAGGAGCTCAAGGAGTTTGACTACTGGAATGCCAGTTGTTTAGAGACTCAGTTTCGATAGTAGTCACTACTCTTGAAATGCCGAATGACGGAGAGAATGAAGGGAAGTCAAACAGAGAACCTGTATGATGGAGGGGAGAAGTAGGGTAAAGGAGCTCTCTGCAAAAATACTTATCATTCATGGTTCTTCCAGCAGTAAAGGGCCTGTCCCACTTTCCCGAGTTATTCACACATTCTCCTGAGTTAGTCACAAATTCTCCCGAGTTTTCAAACTCGCAGAATGATCGTAACGAGGCCGTAGGAGTCCGTGGATACAGTGTGGAAACAAGCTCTTTGGCCCAACTCGCCCACAGCGGCCATCATGTCCCAGCTACACTAGTCCCACTTGCCTGCTTTTTATCCATATCCCTCCAAACCTGTCCTATCCATGTACCTGTCTAACTGTTTTTTAAACAATGGGATAGTCCCAGCCTCAATGGCCTCCTCTGGCAGCTTGTTCCATACACCCACCACCCTTTGTGTGAAAAAGTTAGCCCTCGGATTCCTACTAAATCTTTTCCTCTTCACCTTGAACATACGTCCTCTGGTCCTCGATTTCCCTACTCTGGGCAAAAGACCGTGCATCTACTCGATCTATTCATCTCATGATTTTGTATACCTCTATAAGATCTCCCCTCATCCTCCTGCACTCCATGGAATAGAAACACAGCCTACTCAACCTCTCCTTATAGCTCACACCCTCTAGTCCTGGCAACATCCTCGGAAATCTTTTCTGAACCCTTTCCAGCTTGACAATATCTTTCCTATAACATGGTGCCCAGAACTGAACACAATATTCTAAATGCGGTCTCACCAGCGTCTTATATAACTGCAACATGACCTCCCAACTTCTACACTCAATACTCTGTCTTTTTGACCACCTTATCTGCCTGCGACAACCTTCAAGAAACCATGCACCTGTACTCCTGGATCCCTCTGCTCCACAACACTCCCCAGAGGCTTACCATTTACTGTGTAGGTCCTGCCCTTTTTCGACGTCCGAAAATGCAACACCTCACACTTCTCTGCATTAAATTCCATCAATCATTCCACCGCCCACCTGGCCAACTGGACGGAGAAGAAGGGTATCGACCCGAAACGTCATCCATTCCTTCTCTCAAGAGTTGCTGCCTGTCCTGCTGAGTTACTCCAGCATTTTGTCCCTATGTTCAGATTTTCTACATGTTGGTTTCGCTCCAGAGTAAAAGTGGAGATATCTGCAAAATATCTTAGTTTCATGTGCACTGTTATGTAAAGGAGGTCACGGGTGCATTCTATTCCCATTCTCCTTTAATACAGAACAGCAGGAACATCAAGCACTTCCCAAATGGTCTTCCTGCAGAAGCATGGTGCCATTGACTGCAATGATTCAACATTGCTTTGAAGATGCTGAATATCACTTGGAAAAGTACCACAGAAGGAGAGGAATGAACACGCTGAATGTGCAATTGGTATACCATGATACAAAATATATTATGAAGACCATGCCTGATTGTCCAGGCAGGAACAATGATGCATTTGATAGGCATCTGCTGTATCACCAATATATGAATCTTCAGGGGCCATGAATCACATCCTTCTTTTGCCTGGTGTGGTACCAAAAAATGAATGGAACCCCATAAATGTGGCCATGTGTGTTTATCAATGTTCACTGCTACATTACCTCACTAATTCACAAAACGAGAAAGCACTTGCTATTCTTCAAAGCAAGTTGTCTGTAAGTGACTGGCACGAGCTGCTCACACATTTGGCTCCTCTAATTCACAAATAAACATAATGGCAAAGTCGGTGCTTGATGAATGTCACAATTAGGTCAATGGTAATCACCATGTTTAGTTCCCAACTTACACTGGATTTAAAAAGTCATGTGGTAAATTGCATATTTTGTTCCTGTGCCCATTATTCAATGCCATCTTATTTAGTTTCCATTGTATTTGAAAAGAAAAGCATTACAGAGAAGTGAATGCAAAACAACCTTTGCACAGCATAGTTGTCAAAAGGTCCAGGGACTCACATTGGATTCTGATTGGTGAGTGTGGTGTTTGCAATTTTTCCCTGTGACCATGTGGGTTTCCCCTGGGTGCTCTGGTTTCCTCCCAAATTGTGTTTCAAAAAACCCAAGCATTTCCTAAGTGGTCTTCCTAAGGAAGTATAGTCCAACTAACTTAATTGACAGGACATTGCATTGAAGACACTGAACATCAACTTGGACTGCAGAAGGGAGGGAGGGGAATTAACTGCTTGAATGTGCAGTTGGTGTGCCTTGGGACACTAACCATGGTGACCCAAATTCTGAAGAAATGCTGGTTGGTGGGTTGATTGCCCATTATAAATGACTGCTAAGGTAGGTGGGAGAGTCAGGGAGCAAGACATTGGGTGAGGAAGTGGGATTGCTTTGGCAATTGTCATAGACTCAAGGGGCCAAATGGCCCCCTTTAGCAAAAGGAAATATAATAAATATGAAATATTTAGATATGAGTTGATTGGTTCTGTCAATGTTTTAAATTAGGTAAGATTGGAACAATCATGTATTGATTGATTGATACTTTATTATCACATGTGGCATGTCACAGTAAAATTTGTTGTTTTGCACACCATACACTAGCAATGTTACAAAATGTTGAGATTTTAAAAATCAAGTCTGTAATTTATCCCATCTAATTCACTTTCATATCTTCATTATTAAAAATGTTATGGCCATTTTCATACTCGGAAATGAGCATCTTGTTCCCTATTGCTTTTCCATTGACTTAACACAAAAGCTGTGATCGAGGACAGTCATAAGCCCATACCTGTCTTAAAAATTAAGAGAACTGAAATAAATTTTCAGTTATTATAGATTGAAGCATTCTGAAACAAATATGAAACAATTTTACTTGGATGACCTGAAATTAATGCATATAATTAGTTAGTTACCTAATTGTAGCTAATTACAAAATTCAATTACTAGATCTATCCATTTCTTAAGAAAAGATGAACATTTTTAAATAGCCTAAGTGTCCAAATAACATTCACACAAGAATTCACAATATAACATGATTTTAAAATCTCATTGTCATGAATTTATAGGCCAAGTGGAAGGAATTTAGTGTTTAATTCCCATAAATTAATGGCCATTTTAATCATCTGGCGAGTGAGAGTTTGTGGAATGCAATCGATTGGAACGTTGCGGTTTGCGGTGAATTTAAACCCTAATATCGGCAGGAAAAACACTGCCGGTTCGTATGGGGCCTAAATCACCTTTTCGCAACGTAAAATTTGGATTAAGGTAATCCTAGGAAGCAAGTTTATATAAAATAAACGGCTTACCTTTATTTGTCCTGTACGGGAGATCTGTCCCGTTGTCGGCGTTGACCGTGTTAGAAGTGGATTTTTATTTTACTCCAGCGCTGAAATTGTCCCGTGTTTTTTTTTAACAATTCACAGAACGGCAGTCGGAACAATTCCTCAGCATTAGCTACCAGCCCGAGAAAATATATATCGGACAGGCAGGAGAAAAGAGCATTTTAACCCCGCCCCCCCCTCAAAGGCGTCAAATACGCGCACACGGCCAGTGACAGAACTGCAGCGCCGCTGAAGGTAAGTTTTTTAACATACCAACATACACAAGGTATGCAAAGAGTTGCTACATGTAGGGCGCGGACCAAGTTACAAAGTATGCATTACAGTCCTCAATGGTCTCTCTGTGTTTTCTAGGCGGTCCCCCCATGCTGGGTCCCTCTTTGTTCTCAGTGCCCTCCACCCCACGCCATGTCCCTCTTTGTTCTAAGCGTCCTCGTAGGACCTCTGGCACTCACCGTGGGCTGTCCTCGGCTGCTTGCTGCCGGGTCCTCTGTTGGACAGCTCCACAGCGTTTGCCGGGAGTTTCCGACTGCCCTCCTCGTTCCCCAATGGCCCTCGTCGCTCCTCGACACCTTCTTCGCTCCTTGACAACGCAGCTTGCTCTCGACGGTGGCTCGTGGGTCGCTCTTCACTATCGTGGTGCAGGTTCCATCGACATCCCCGGTGTCCGAGCTGGGCCTGGGCCTATCCGGCGGGTTCCGGTCCCCAGCGGGCGAGCTCGGTCTACCGGAGGGCTTGGCCTCGCTCGCCGGGAACTCTACCGGCCGCACTGCTCACCGCCAACACAATATGTATTCATATGGTGTCAACAAAAACCCTCTATGCGTTAAACGGCTAACAGAGGCGATGAAAACTTGCCTTGCCATGAAGTCAAGTCGTGAAGGAGGTGGAATGTTTACTGACGATTGTGCAAATGTTAATTTCCATTTCAGGACTTCTTCCTGAAAACAGGAAGAAGTCCATCCCTGTGCGCAGAATGCCTGGATGACATTCAGACATGGCCTAACAAGCAACAGGTAACATTCTTATGACAAGAGTGCCAGGCAATGTATATTTTCAAAGGCATTCCATTTCGTTCCTCCTATTTTGGGGAATCACCATTAACCAGAATCTCAATTTGACCAGGCACATAAATGTTCGGGTTACTAGAGCAGGTCAGAGGTTGAGTATCTTGCTGTGAATGATTCACCTGCTGATACCCAAAGCCTTTCACCATTTACACTGGCACAAGGGCATCATGGAATGGGTAGCATCTACGAAATGTTCTTGAAGTTTCTTGATCTAGTCATCTCAATAGCATCTTCCAGAATCATAATAAAGGACAAGGACAATGGACATGAACTTATCTTAAGGTTCCTCCCCATGTTGCCCATAATGCTCACTTGAAAATATACGAGTAACTTCTTTACTGCATTAATTTTAATGCCTAGAATTCTTTACCTGACAACATTGTGGGAGCAACATCATCAGTATGACTGCAGAGGTTCAAGAAAGTGGTTCACCCCTACTCTCTAAAAAGTAATTTAGGATTGGCAACAACTGGGAGTTCGATATTTTGAAGCCAGAATGTAAATAATAACAAGAAATACTCCAGGTCCAGTGAGCTTTGAGCATGAATGTGTTCACTATACTCTGGAAGCACAGTACTATGGCCTAACACATCTTAAGAAGTCACTGTATGCAGAGTTTGTTTAGATCTGTCCAGTCTTCAGGAACTTAGCCAAACCAACTACCACAGTTTATTCGTAGCTTTCTTGGAACTGCAAAATATAATTGTTGAACCTTTACAATTATTTAATTAAAAAGCATGGAATTTTGTCCTTAAGTACACAAGTACAATGTTGAATAGCCGAATAAGGCCACAACTCATGCACTTTTTGAACCCCAGTGGACTGATCCAAATTTTTACTTTTAATCATTCTTACTTCATCATGACACTTCAATAGTCTTCCTTCGCCCTATGTCTGAAAACATGTAGACTTACTTTCTTGACTTTAGACCACTTTTCATTCATTGGTCAATAAAACAGTTGTAGACATCTAAACATGTATGCGGAAAGGTATCAGAGCGCAAGTGAGTTCTTTACTCTTCAGTGGGCTTGTGTATAACATCAAGACTTCAAAATTAAAAGTTGCATTGGTCCTGAGGTGAAGTCTTTAATTTTAATGATAAATATTGAAATAAATTTAAATATTAACTCACAAATGGCTCAGTGATAAATTCCTTTTGACAGCAGAAGAATGGATCTATTTATGTTTTAATGCCTTTGCTGAAAAGTATGCAAAGTCATTTTATTATAACGGTTAAGCCCTTTTGGAAAGCTAACATTACTTAAGACAATTTTATACTTTAATATTTTATTTTATTATGTACTTTACCTTTTGGTGAAATCTGTTTTGTTGAACAAAATTACTGCTCCTTTCGTTCCTGCCTTTCTCAACTTACATATATCTTTTGGGGTAAAATGAATAGGGAAAGACCAGCCCATAAATATCACAAATATTTCATTGCATTGTGCAGTTTACTTCATGCAGTGTTTCAATTATGATGTTAAGTCTAAATCTAGCACAATGAGCAAAGTACGGTGAAAAAAATGTTTGCATTAAAAAAAATTGCAATAGTGTTTTCTTGCAATAATACAAATTGCGAAGTCAAACTTTTGTATTCATACAACTTAAAAATGTGGATGATATTCCTTTTGCCAATATAATTCACAAATAAATTAATGATTTTGATTTTGAAAGAAGAAATTTCATCTGTACTCTGTGGATAACATCTGGTTTATAGTTCAGTTATAACATATAATGAATGCTTTCTTAAAAAAATTATATGTGGAAACACCAGGCAAATATTTAGCTCAGAAATGACATAATAAGAGAAAAATGAAGCCAGGAATTATATTTTATCTAAAGTATTTAAAGTAGATAAGTAGTGAGGAACATGAAAAGGGAACAGATAAATTGAAATACATTAGATTCCAATTCTTACCTTCTGTCAGAACAACCACATAGTCACACAGCAAGGAAGCAGGCCCTTTGACCCACCAAGACCACGCTGACTATTAACTACCCATTTACATTAACACTTTGTTAACCCCACTTTTTATTCTTCCCATATTTCTATCAGCTTCCTTCAGAGTTAACTCCCTGACATTCACCTACACACTAGGTGGCAATTTATTGTGACTAACCACACATAGTTGCACTGTGGGAGGAAACTGAAGCACCAGGGAGAACGTGCAAACTCCACAAACATGGCACCTGGAATCAGGATTGACCAGGTCTCTGGTACTGTGAGGCATTGGGCCTATTAGCTGTGACACAGTGTCACCAAATAGTTTCTTATTATTTTACTGTTTGTGTGTGTTGGCCACGTATAAAATGGCTGGTGTTTTTATTATATTAGCACCAAAGCACATTAGACAATAGAAAATAGGTGCAGGAGTAGGCCATTCGGCCCTTCGAGCCAGAACCGCCATTCAATGTGATCATGGCTGATCATCCCCAATTAGTACCCCGTTCCTGCCTTCTCCCCATTTCCCCTGGCTCTGCTATTTTTAAGGGCCCTATCTAGCTCTCTCTTGAAAGCATCCAGAGAACCTGCCTCCACTGCCCTCTGAGGCAGAGAATTCCACAGACTCACCACTCTTTGTGAGAAAAAGTGTTTCCTCATCTCCATTCTAAATGGCTTACTCCTTATTCTTAAACTGTGGCCCCTGGTTCTGGACTTCCCCAACATCGGGAACATGTTTCCTGCCTCTAGCATGTCCAAAACCTTAATCTTATATGTTTCAATGAGATCTCCTCTCATCCTTCTAAACTCCAGAGTGTACAAGCCCAGATGCTCCATTCTCTTAGCATATGACAGTCCCGCCATCCCGGGAATTAACCTTGTAAACCTACGCTGCGCTCCCTCAATAGCAAGAATGTCCTTCCTCAAATTAGGGGACCAAAACTGCACACAATACTCCAGGTGTGGTCTCACTAGGGCTCTGTACAACTGCAAAAGGACCTCTTTGCTCCTATACTGGATTCCTCTTGTTATAAAGGCCAACATGCCATTCGTTTTCTTCACTATCTGCTATACCTGCATGCTTACTTTCATAGACTGATGAAGGACCCCCAGATCCCAACTTGACGCCATTTAGATTGTAATCTGCCTTCCTGTTTTTGCTACCAAAGTGGATAACCGCACATTTATCCACATTAAACGTAATCTGCCATGCATCTGCCCACTCCCCCAACCTGTCCAAGTCACCCTGCATTCTCATAGCATCCTCCTCACAGTTCACACTGCCACCCAGCTTTGTGTCATCTGCAAATTTGCTAATGTTACTTTGAATCCCTTCATCCAAATCATTGATGTATATTGTTAATAGCTACGGACCCAGCACGGAGCCTTGCGGCACCCCACCAGTCACTGCCTGCCATTCTGAAAGGGACCCGTGATTCCCTACTCTTTGTTTCCTGTCTGCCAACCACTTCTCTGTCCATGTCAGCACTCTACCCCCGATACCATGTGCCCTAATTTTGCTCACTAATCTCCTATGTGGGACCTAATCAAATGCTTTCTGAAAGTCCAGATACACTACATCCCCTGGCTCTCCCTTGTCCATTTTCCTAGTTACATCTTCAAAAAATTCGAGAAGATTAGTCAAGCATGATTCCCCCTTCGTAAATCCATGCTGACTCGGACCGATCCTGTTACTGATATCCAAATGTTCGGTAATCTCATCTTTTATAATTGACTCCAGCATCTTCCCCACCACCGATGTCAGGCTAACCGGTCTATAATTCCCTGTTTCCTCTCTCCCGCCTTTCTTAAAAAGTGGGATAACATTAGCTACCCTCCAATCCACAGGAACTGATCCTGAGTCTATAGAACATTGGAAAATTATCACCAATGCATCCACGATTTCTAGAGCCACTTCCTTAAGTACCCTGGGATGCAGACCATCAGGCCCTGGGGATTTGTCAGCCTCCAGTCCCATCAGTCTATCCAACACCATTTCCTGCCTAATGTGGATTTCCTTCAGTTCCTCCATCACCCCAGATCCTCTGGCCACTACTATATCAGGAAGATTGTTTGTGTCCTCCTTAGTGAAGACAGATCCAAAGTATCTGTTCAACTCATCTGCCATTTCCTTGTTCCCCATAATAAATTTGCCTTTTTTGGTCTTTAAGGGTCCAACTTTGGTCTTAACTAATTTTTTCCTCTTCACATACCTAAAGAAGCTTTTACTATCCTGCTTTATATTCTTGGCTAGCTTACCTTCGTGCCTCATCTTTTCTCCCCGTATTGTCTTTTTGGTTATCTTCTGTTGTTCTTTAAACATTGCCCAATCCTCTTGCTTCCCGCTCATCTTTGCTACATTGTACTTCTTTGCTTTAATTTCTATACTGTCCCTGACGTCCCTTGTCAGCCATGATCGTCCCTTTCTCCCCTTGGAATCTTTCTTCCTCCTAGGAATGAACTGATCCTGCACCTTCTGTATTATTGCTAGAAACACCTGCCATTTTTGTTCCACTGTCATCCCTGCTAGTGTATCTTTCCAGTCAACTTTGGCCAGCTCCTCCCTCATGGCCCCGTAGTCCCCTTTATTCAACTGCAACATTGACACCTCTGATTTACTCTTCTCCCTCTCCAACTGTAGATTAAACCTGACCATTTTATGGTCACTGCCTCCTAATGGCTCATTAACCTCAAGGTCCTTTATCAAATCCGGTTCATTACATAACACTAAATCCAGAATTGCCTTCTCCCTGGTAGGCTCCAATACAAGCTGTTCTAAGAATCCATCACGAAGGGGGCATCAGAGTTGTGAAAGGTGCTTTGTAAATGTTAAGTCTTTTTCTCTCATTTTCCTGGAGTTCGCAGTGATGGGAGTTTTTCTGTGCTCCTACACAGTAACACCATTTCTAAAGGGATGTTTCTGGTGCTGATCCCCAACTGTATTTTCAGTATCAAAGCCTTTTTTAACGTTATGCAGCTGCGGTTATTTTATTCAGCACACGGAAACAAAAAATCAGCTTTAATTATTTCCAGGAGGTTGTATAAAATGTGTCAATATGAGTTACACTGCAGGATCATACACGTGGTAATGGTATCTTAATATACTATTTCTGCATTTGGGACTTCTTTCAGACTGTCAGCATCTAGAACTCCGTCCCTTGCAAGTCTGAGTTCGGAAGCAGTTTCCATCTTGTTGTGACTGGAGAGAAACGTATTTTCCGGCTTCTGAACTATAATCTTCAATCACTCCCTCCCCCCCAGGAACCAGTCCTTTTTCTCATCTCTATATATAACATTGTTCAATTTCACCTCTGCTTAAACTCATTTGCTGGTGAAATCCTCATTCGTGGCTTTCTTACTTCTCGTCAGCACTGCAGCACAGCTGCGTAACTTATTCCTGTTGCAAAAAAAAGGAAATGTTGTTGTTATTTGCTGCTGTCTTGAATACTTGTTATTCATCTGGCTGACATCCCATAAATTTGAGCCTATTTGAGATTCTGCACTTAATATAATTTATTAAGTGAAAACTTACACCCGTTGCATGCAATTCACAGATGGCAACAGATTAATTTTGAAATTTGTGTAAGAAAAAACTGCAAATGCTGTTTTAAATCGAAGGTAGACACAAAATGCTGGAGTAACTCAGCGGGTGAGGCAGCATCTCTGGAGAGAAGGAATGGGCGACGTTTTGGGTCGAGACCCTTATTCAGATTTTTAGAATTCTTATTTTTAAATCTTTCCAAGGCCTTTCCCTTTTCTATTTCTGCAATCTCACTCAGCTGCAGAAAACTCAAAGATATTTGCACACTCCCAATTATACTTTCTTTAAAAACATTTTTTTTTGTTAGTTATTATCCTGATTTTTAGAAAATCTATTCCTAAACTTATCACTTTATCTAGCTCTCCCCCATTCAGATGCATGTTCAAGTTAACTTCTGACCAATATTTTAGTAATCGCTCCCATTACTTGTTGATACCATTTTTTTTCTTCTCTCCTCTGAAGAGCATTTGGAATATTTAAAAATTCAAAATATAAATATTATTACATGATAAACCAGAACTTTTGATGCTTATATACTATATTGGGATATCTGCAATTAAGTTGTTGATTAATTTACACTGAAGTCAGGAGAGTTAAATTATAGGAATGGGCAACATTTTGGGTCAAGACCCTTCTTCAGACTGAGAGTCAGGGAAAGGGAAACAAGAGATATAGAACAAATGAATAAGCGGTGATATAGAGATATAGAACAAATGAATTAAATAAATGCAAAAGATTAACGATGATCAAGGAAAGATGGAGCCCACAATGAGATCGACACAAATTACTGGAGGAACTCAGCGGGATAGGCAGCATCTCTGGAGAGAACCCATTCCTTCTCTCCAGAGATGCGGCCTGTCCCGCTGAGTTCCTCCAGTATTTTATGTCTATCTTTGGTGTAAACCAGCATCTGTAGTTCCTACCTATACAGTTAAATGATATATTACTGCAGTCATGGCTTAATATATACAACTAGTATTTTATTGAATAATTTATTTCAGTTAAATCTGAGCTTACTTTGAAATGCAACTTCTAAATTGCCAAATTAACCACTTTGTATATTAAAATATAACCTGTACATAACCACTTACACTTCTTATTTTGCCTTATTATCGTAGCCTTGTATATTAATAAATCTTCTACAAATATATAGGTCAGTTCCTAAGTGCAGACAGCTGCGTAATAGTGATACTTTTATGGCGTGCAAATAATCTCCCATACTGTGCATCATTGGATAGTAATGAGTAGAGCCAGGATTTTGCAATAAATGCCATGTGCCTTTTTAAGCCTTTTTTGATGATTTCACCAGGATAATGCCTTTTTCACGATCGAGTGCTTAAATCAGCCTTTTTTTTGCCATTTTGCTAAAAGGTTGTGCTATATTCTCTAGTTGTACCATGATTACAGTGACGTTTTCTATGTTAACACGTTAATAGTAATGTTATTATTAACGTGTTAACATAGTATAACTTACAAGAAAACCTCCACCGTTGGTCGTTCATTTGTTAATGCCGCTGCCCACTGGTTCAGTTTTCTCCAAGATCTATTTAAGAACTGCAGATGCTGGAAAAATCAAAGGTAGACAAAAAATGCTGGAGAAACAGCGGGTGAGGCATCATCTATAGCGAGAAGGAATAGGCGACGTTTCGGCTCGAGACTTCTTCAGACTGATGTGGGAGGGGCAGGAAAAAGGAAGAGGCAGAGACAGTAGGACTAGAAGGAGAGCTGGGAAGGGGAGGGGGAGGAGGGAGAAGACATGGGCTATCCAAAATTAGAGAAGTCAATGTTGATACCACTGGGGTGTAGACTACCCAAGAGAATTACCCAAGCTTGTCTCCTCACTACATTTACTGCTGGCTCCAGTCGCAAATCTGAGTTTTCAAGTGATTTGTGCAAGGCATTCATTGATGCTAGAATTCCACTTTGGAAATTGGAAAACAAATCTCTCAGAGGTTTTTTTTAGAGATATAGAGGAACATATACCAAGCGAGTCATTATGGAAACATTATGTTGACAGCAACTTCAACAGTGAGACCAAGTCGGTGAGACCAAGCGGAGGCTTGGCGATCGTTTCACCGAACACCTCCGCTCGGTCCGCATTAACCAACCCGACCTCCCGGTGGCTCAGCACTTCAACTCCCCCTCCCATTCCATATCCGACCTCTCGGTCCTGGGCCTCCTCCACGGCCAGAGTGAGCAACACCGCTAGTTGGAGGAACAGCACCTCATATTCCGCTTGGGGAGTCTGCATCCTTTGGGCTTGAACATTGAATTTTCTCAATTCTGTTAACCCTTGCTGTCTCCTCCCCTTCCCACCTCTCCCTCAGCCCTCGGGCCCTGGCATTCCCTCTCTCTCTATCTCCCTCCCCCACCCTAGTCGCACTAGCTTCTCATTTTCACACCACAAACAGCTTACAATGGCTTGTTCCCTTCATCATCGATACTTTTTTGCATATCTTTCATTCATTGTTCTTTATCTCTCCACATCACCGTCTATATCTCTCGTTTCCCTGATCCCTGACCAGTCTGAAGAAGGGTCTCGACCCGAAACGTCGCCTATCTCCTTCGCTCCTTAGATGCTGCTGCACCCGCTGAGTTTCTCCAGCCTTTTGTGTACCCAGCAACTTCAACATTGTTGTGCAGAAAATTAGAGATGAAGTTGCATGCAACAAAATATGGATCCCAATACACGAGACAACCAATGCTGTGGGGAGATACATTGCCAATGTGGTCATCTGTACACTGGAGGCAGGTCAACCATCAAAGGAGTATTTGTTGACATCGGAAGTATTGGAGAAGTCAAACAGCTCAACTATTGCTCAGTTGTTTACATCGTCACTTGTTGTACTTTGGCCAGAAGGTATAAAACATGAGAATGTACTTCTGTTTGTGACAAAGTTTTATTCCCCAAAATGTTGCATTTGACATGCTTAGCTCAAGGACTTCATAAAATTGCCAAGCACAGACGTAGCTTGTTTACAAATGTCGATCGCCCAGGCAATGTTGAGATTCCGCTACCTCCTCAGCCCGTTTTGACTAGGTGGGGCACATGGCTTTCTGCTGTACTCTACTATGCTGCAAATTTTGAAAAGATAAAATAAATTGTCAACTGTTTTGAAGAAGAAGACTCTGCTGCGGTCAGGATCGTCAGTGAAATCATGCAGAAAAAGTCCCTCCACCGTGATCTTGTGTTTATTGCTTCCAATTTTGCAAACTTCCCGCAAGCTATCACTTCCCTTGAGAAACGTGGCGAAACATTAGTGAATAACTTGCAGGTTTTCAACAAAGTAACTGACGATATTCGTAAAGTTCTTGGCGATAAAGGTAAAGACATACAAGCAAAATGTGAGTGATTTTAGCTAACAAAGATCTTAAAGAAATAGAAAAGATAGCTAAAGTTCTCGAAGGTAATGCACAAGATATCAACATGAATATAGAGTCTGTAGCTTGTTTTGGATATGCACCAGTGACCTCAGCTGGGGTAGAAATAGGTTTTTCACAACTGAAGCATATTCTGTCTGACAGACGGCATAGTTTAACACCAAATAATTTGAAAAATAATGCGAGTAATTATGTGCAACCAGGCAACTTTGGTCATTTAATGTAGTATACCTTTAAGGGCCTGTCCCACTTACGTGACTTTTCCGGCGACTGTTGGCACCCGTCATAGGTCGTTGCATGTCAACGGAAATTTGCAACATGCTGAAAATTCAGCGGCGACCAGAAAGACGCTACGACTCTTTGGGTGACCGAGGAGACTACTCACGACCATACAGGCGACACCCTGGCGACATGTCGCGGGGTGAAGCTTGTATGGTCGCGAGTGGTCGCCGATAGAGTCGTTCCTTGTTCTGGTCGGCACTGGATTTTCAACATATTGAACATTTTCGGCGAACTGCAACGACCTATGACGGTGCCGGCAGTCCCGAAAAAGTCGAGTTAGTGGGACAGGCCCTTTTATATTATTATTATTATTATTATTTTTAACCATATTTTGGTGGTGGAAATAAATGCCTTTTTCGTGATATTATTTTGCCTTTTTGCCTGCCTATTTCAGAGTTTTTTAGTGCCTAAACATCCTGGCTCTACTAATGAGGAACATGAAAGAGCATAAACAAGTTTAAAGATTGAAGGCGGAATACTATATTTGGTATGTGTCACGATGGGTTGGGTCAGCTCAGCTGTGGGGATCTGGAACAACGTTCCAATTTCATAAACATTGGCTAAAGCTTGGCGAGTCAGCCGGAAAACGCATCAAGGCTTCTTGTTTTCACCGTTTGCTTTTCAAGGCTTACACATCATTTTTCAGCAGCAGCACGGAGACTGATTCCATCCTCGGATAGCTTTTTTTTTTCCTGAGGGTTATCGTTTTACAATTTAAAAAAAGTATCGACTACTTCAAGTCTTCGGCCTCGTTGCAATTTTTATGTGAGTAATGGTTTGATACCCAATGGTCACTGGCGCAAACTTTAAATACTTGTAAAACGCTCAGGTTTTAAACAAGATTTTCTTTTTTTTATTTTGCATTTGCACACTTCGTAACAACCAATTTACTTTTTTTTATATTTAAAAAAAAAGAAACTACTGTATTTTGTAAGTCGTCTGTTTATCTTGCAGGTTGCAATGTGTGTGTGTGTTTTTTTAAATAAGCATCTTTCTAGTTTGGTCTTGAACCCTGTGTGTTTTTTTTTTGTTTGTTTCAGCTTTCTCTGTGGTGCCTGTTCCTATGAACGCAGTGGGTTGTGCTGCAGCGATGAGCAGCTGTGTTTGGTGCCTGCTGCTGGGGGCTTCGTTGCTCCTGTCCGGCTGCAAGGCAGCGCCGCAGCCCGCACTCTCCCGAGGCGCAGCCCAGCGCGGGTGTGGGCAGCGCTGCGACGTGTCCGTGTGCCCCAGCCCCGGCTGCCTGCACGGCTATGTGCGGGACGCCTGCCACTGCTGCCTGGTGTGCGCCGCCGCCGAGGGCCAAGCTTGCGGGAGAGCCCACGATGTGGACTGCGGCGATGGCATGCAGTGCAAGCCCCTCTTCGGCAAGCGTGCGGCCAAGGGACCCGGCGTGTGCCGCTGCAAGCTCAACTACAAAGTGTGCGGCGGCGACGGCAACACCTACGACAACGTGTGCCGGCTCAAGTCAGCCAGCCGGAGAGCCCTGCAGCTGAGGCTGCCAGCGGTAGTGCAAGTTCACAAAGGTGCATGTGAACCAGGTGAGCACTTGCTTTCATATTCCGCCGCCGTTAACATGTTGTTATAGACGCAAAATGCTGGAGTAACTCAGCGGGTCAGGCAGCATCTCTGGAGAGAAGAAATGGGGACGTTTCGGGTCGAGACCCTTCTTCAGACCTGAAACGAGATGCTGCCTGACCCGCTGAGTTACTCCAGCTAAACCAACATCTGCACTTCCTTCTTAAACAGATTGTTATACACCCACTCCTAGCAATTTTAAAGTATTAATAGATATCATTGTATCGACATTACAATAATTAATCGCACCACTACATCTTCCAATATTAAGGTAATTACACATCGAAATTACACACCTTTCTGCAGTTGTACAGAGCCCTAGTGAGATTACACCTGGAGTATTGTGTGCAGTTTTGATCCCCTAATATGAGGAAGGACATTCTTGCTATTCAGGGAGTGCAGGGTAGGTTTACAAGGTTAATTCCCGGGATGGTGGGACTGTCATATGCTGAGAGAATGGAGCGGCTGGGCTTGTACACTCTGGAGTTTAGAAGGATGAGAGGAGATCTCATTGAAACATATAAGATTGTTAAGGGTTTGGACACGCTAGAGGCAGGAAACATGTTCCCGATGTTGGGGGAGTCCGGAACCAGAGGCCACAGTTTAAGAATAAGGAGTAAGCCATTTAGAACGGAGATGAGGAAACACTTTTTCTCACAGAGAGTGGCGAGTCTGTGGAATTCTCTGCCTCAGAGGACGGTTGAGGCAGATTCTCTGGATGCTTTCAAGAGAGAGCTAGATAGGGCTCTTAAAAATAGCGGAGTCGGGGGATATGGGGAGAAGGCAGGAACGAGCTACTGATTGGGGATGATCAGCCATGATCACATTGAATGGCGGTGCTGGCTCGAAGGGCTGAATGGCCTCCTCCTGCACCTATTGTCTATTGTCTAAAAGCAAACTCATGCCACAGTCGGAATAAAACATAGGCATAATATACTTTTTCAAAACATATGAGGTCTCTGTCAACTAGTTCTAAAACATGTGAAGGTTGGTGCAGCTGGTGGAGCTGCTGCCGTACAGCACCAGAGATGTAGGTTTGAACCTGACCTTGGATGCTGCTTGTGAGGAGTTTGCATGTTCTCCATCTGACTGTGTGGGTTTCCCGGGTGCTCCCCATCCTAAAGACGTGCAGGTTTGTAGGTTGATTGGCCTCTGTAAATTAGCCCTATAGTGTAGGGCGAGTTTGTGAAAGTGGGAAAAGAACTAGTGTGAATGGTCGGCGTGTATTCTGTGGGCTGAAGGGCTGTATCTCTAAACTAAAATAAAGCTACCACTGTATAATTAGGGAGTATTATAAAAGTAAAATAATTGTCTGCAAATATTTACTCTTGTTTAATTTGAAAATAACTACTTGAGTGTCAGTTCTTTGGATATATTTTAAAGCATCAATTTACATTGAATATTATTGTTCATTACTGTGCATGAGATTTGCCACCAACTTGTGTTAATATGTATTAAATACAGTGCCCTCATTAATGTTTGGGACAAAGACCCATAATTTATTTATTTGCCTCTGTACTCCACAATTTGCGATTTGTAATAGAAAAAAACCCACATGTGGTTAAAGTGTACATTGTCAGATTTTTATAATGCCATTCTTATACATTTTGGTTTCACCATGTAGAAATTACAGATGTGCTTATGCATATAGTCCCTCCATTTCAGGGCACCATAATGCTTTGTACACATGGCTTCACAGGTGTTTGTAATTGCTCAGGTGTGCAATAATTGCCTCCTAATGCAGGTAAAAGAGAGCTCTCTGCACCTAGTCTTTCCTCCAGTCTTTCCATCACCTTTGGAAACTTTTATTGCTGTTTATCAACATGAGGACCAAAGTTGTGCCAATGAAAGTAAAATAAGCCATTATGAGACTGAGAAACAAGAATAAAACTGTTAGCTATATCAGCCAAACCTTAGGCTTACCAAAATCAACGGTTCGAATATCATTAAGAAGAGAGCACTGGTGAGCTTATTAAACCCAAAGGGACTTGCAGGCCAATGAAGACATCCACAGCTGATGACAGAAGGATTCTCTCTAGAATAAAGAAAAATCCCCAAACACCTGTCAGACAGATCAGAAACGCTCTTCGGGAGTCAGGTGCGGATTTGTCAATGACCAGTGTCCGCTGAGGACTTCATGAACAGAAGTACAGAGGCTACACTGCAAGATGAAAACCACTGGTTAGCCGCAAAAATAGGATGGCTCTGTTACAGTTTGCCAAGAAGTACTTAAAAGAGCAACCACAGTTCTGAAAAAAAGGTCTTGTGTTCAGATGAGACGTAGATTAACTTAGAGTGATTGCAAGAGCAAAGTATGGAGGAGGGAAGAAACTGTCTCAAGGGCCTGTCCCACTATGGCGACCTTATTTGCGAGTTTAGGAGAGTTTGCACTCGCCACAAGCTCGCAGCATGGTCGACACGTGGTCGTAGGTGGTCTCTGGTAAGTCTCCTTCATGGTGAGAGGAGTTCCCGCATAGTGGTTACTACTCGCGGCCTCAGTTTGGTCGAGGAAACTTTTTCAAGAAGATGAAAATGTTCTGCGAGTAAAAACTGGTCGGCATGGAGAAAATCGATACTTTTAAACTCGTAGTGCAGTGGAAGTGGGGTTGCCATGTCATTGTAGGTAGTCGAGGTAGCCGTGGGTAACTTCCTTTGCTGACCAGGCATTTTAATTGGCTCATTGGGGGGAAAAAAACATAAGCACGAGCTTTCAGAACCTAGGAAAACCGACCGGTAATGTTAAATGCGGGCTAAACATCACAGCTGTGTATGTCTGGCTTCTTAAAAGTGTCTGCACTCCTTCTCTTTCTCCATCTCCCCCCCCCCCCCTTTCTCTCCCCCCCCCCCTCCCAATATCCGTGCTCTTTTAAAGGACTTACCATGCACTGTGCCAGCCGTCTTTAACCTTCCTGTTCGTTGTGGGTATCACCTTGGTTTTGCACTGTGTGAATTTCAGACAGCGTTCCCCCGCTTTCCCTGCCCCCCTTTGTGATGTGTTTGTGTGTATGTGTGTTCAGCACTGCCAGTCGATCCAGCTTGCGGTTTTTCAGGTATGTGCCCCTGAGCTTGAAGGTCGCAGAGAGTTTGCTGAAAAGTTGCGTAAGTAGGACAGGCCCTTAAGATCCAAAACTTACCGCCTCATCTGTGAAACACGGTGGTGGGGGGTGTTATGGCCTGGGCATGTATGGCTGCTGTAGGTACTGGCTCACTTATCTTCATTGATGATACAACTGCTGATGGTAGTAGCATAATGAATTCTGAAGTGTATAGACACATCCTAGCTGCTCAAGTTGAAACAAATGTCTCAAAACTCATTGGCTGGCAGACAGACAATAATCCCAAACATACTGCTAAAGCAACAAAGGAGTTCTTCAAAGCTAAATAATGGTCAATTCTTGAGTGGCCAAGTCAATCACCTGATCTGAACCCAATTGAGCATACATTTTATATGCTGAAGAGAAAACTGAAGGGGACTAACCTCCAAAACAAGCATAGGCATGGCTGCAATACAGGCCTGGCAGAGCACCACCTGAGAAGACACCCAGCAACTGGTGATGTCCATGAATCGCAGACTTCAAACAGTCATTGCACGCAAATGATATGCAACAAAATACTAAACATGACTATTTTCATTTACATGACATTGCTGTGTCCCAAACATTATGGTGCTGTGAAATGGAGGTGTGGGGGGGGGGGGGGGGGGGGGGGGGAGGGAGAGGGAGACTATGTATAAACACGGCTGTAATTTATACATGTTGAAACCAAAATGTATAAAAATGGCCTTAATTAAAATCTGACAATGTGCGCTTTAACCACATGTGCTTTTTTTCTATTACAAATGTCAAATTGTGGAGTACAGTGTCAAATAAATAAATGATGGGTCTTTATCCCAAACATTATGGAGGGCAATGTACATATTATTGCATAAATGGAAACTTAAGGAACTGCAGATGCTGGTTTACAAAAAGAACAAAGTGCTGGAGTAACTCAACACATCGAGGAGCAGCTCTGGATGACATGGTAAGGTGATAATTTGGGTCGGGACCCTTCTTTGTCCCTACCCAAAATATCAGCTATCCATGTCCTCCAAAGATGCTCCCTGGCCCGCTGAGTTACTCCAGCGCTTTGTGTTTTCTTTCTTACATATATGATCATTTAAACGTGTTTGCATATATACAATCCTACTAATTATAGATTTGGCCAGTTTAGTGATTTGGCTAGTATTATTTGGCTATGATAAATTAGAAATAAAATTATCCAATTCCTTTCGTACGCTCCAAAATGCTCACTTAGTCTTCATTTAGTCTCATACCCACCTGCACTGGAGAGTAACCAGAGCCAAAACAGATACAAACCTGAACTACAATACACGTTATATAAAAGAAGATAGACACAAAAAGCTGACACAAAAAGCTGGAGTAACTCAGCGAGACAGGCAGCGTCTCTGGAGAGAAAGAATGGGTGACGTTTCAGGTCGAGACCCTTCTTCAGACCCGAAACAACCCATTCTTTCTCTCCAGAGATGCTGCCTGACCCGCTGAGTTACTCCAGCTTTCTGCGTCTATCTTCGGTTTAAACCAGCATCTGCAGTTCATTCTTGCACATTATGTACCTTTGACCTTGTGCAAACCTACAAATCTCACTTTCCCATGTGATCCAGAATACTTTATGCTAATATTTGAAGCAAAGTAAGTTTGACAAAAAAAAAACTTAAAAGATAATATTATTTGGAATAATATTCACTCAACCATTAAAAGTAACTGGGCGAAACTCAAGGACACGAATCCAATATTTCCAACAATACATAACTCTGCCCACATATTACATGGATGATATTTTCCTAGAACTAACTGTTAGAAAGGTTATTGTTCAATCTTTTGTGTATGATTAGATGTTCTTTTATTTTCCAGTTAAATTTCTGAACCAGATATTTAGTAAGCAGTTTAAGAGTCATTGACATGGCTTCTCAGAAAAAAGATATTAATGTTTTTCAGATACCCACTGCTCTGTTGGAAGATATTTTAATTTTTCAACATTCTTAAAAGTTACCAATGTACTCGCATCCTTTAATTGGGCATGTGCTCTTTTGGCAAATTATTTTCAATTATGGATTATATGGTACACATCCACACTACAACGTGGTGCTTTCTTAGAATATTGTCCATATTATGATTTTCCATCATGTGAAGGTTGACAAAATCTATTGTTTCTTTTACATTTTGTATATATTTTTAGTTTTTCTTCTCACAAATTCTGAAGAATAAAATGTATTCGGCATCTCAAAGTTTTTGTAAGCCGATCTGCTTTAACTGGACTGGGATTGTATTTTTAATGTTCAAACAGTAACTTGCCACTTAAATGGATATCGCTGATTTTATAAGACAGGAGCACTATGAATTTCATAAATAAAATCCAACATTTCTTCTGCGTAGTATAGATCATTCACATCCAAACAGTCCAAGATATAAATTCAATTTTATAGCGGATGTGGTGGAAAAGATTGCACCTGCAGTTGTTCACATTGAACTAGTTTTAAGGTAAGTCTGAAAACAAGTGCTTTGAAAATTACATATGTAAGGTTCAGTACACTGACACTTTCTTCCTTGTGACACAAGACAGGCTTGGAAGGCTTATGTTTCCATTTCTAGGTGCCCTGCAAAGATAGTCCCTGGATAAATGTTTAGCATAGAGGACTATTCAAAAGCCCAATTAGACAATTGACTTATAACAAGTTGGTTGATGCATGATGTGGACTTGAATTCACATGCCCCTCCAAGCCCTGCTAGTATTTATTCCACATGTCGTAAAATCTTTTAATTTACTGAGCTTTAGTCATTAGTCATTTAGTCATTAAGTCATCAACTATCTTGAAATTGAAACATCCCTGTTCAGGCACATTCGAGAGTAATTTCATGGTTGTCCATTTTAGAGTTCTCGTTCCAAGATCTATCAGTGTGAAATTGAGTCATATGTATTTCAGTGAACAGATCTTGTTCAGGGAAAAGCCTTTGCATTCTTCACCATGAATGCTGGGCACATGAAAGAATTCAGATCAGTCTATGTCCAGTTTGTGCAAGGGTTGGGATGGCAAGTCTGGGGTGGGATGACGGAGAATAGGAAATGGGCGAGAAAGTCAGGATTAGAAGAAGAGTGACTGGGTTAAGGTTGATAAGAAGGTTTAGAAGATCAGATCGTAAAAATACTTTCTAAGGATAAGAATATTAAAATACTCCTTGCTCAATCACCATATCCCTTGACTCCTCAGTCCCAAAAATATATCAATTTCAGCCTTGAATATATACAGAACCTGAGAATCCCCGGTAAAATACTTAGAATTCCAAATATTTTTTGTTGTTGTCAACATTCAATAACTCATTGCACAATTGCAATTTAATGAAATGGTTAAATTTGTAGAAATGTGATACTTATCAAATTGTTATGCTTTTTTAGTATTTTCCTAATGTTTAGTACGTGAAGATGTTGGCAAGGATACAGTTTTAGTAAAGTTTAAGTATTGGCAACAAAATGTTCGTTGTATGCTGTAAAGATGTAAAAATAAGTTGTCATAGCCTTGTTTCAATTTTCTTCATTTGTACAGGCATCCACTGCTGACACGAAGCGTCCCATTGTCAAGTGGTTCTGGTTTTATAATATCAGAACGTGGATTAATTGTGACTAATGCCCATGTGGTAGTACCCACTAATAATGTTATGTCAGGTCAACAAATTATAAAAGTGCAAGGACACAATGGAAAAATCTACGAGGCAACAATAAAAGATATTGATACAAAGGCTGATATAGCAACAATAAAAATTAATTCCAAGGTGAATAAATCATCTTTTTGTTAGAAATTAAGTTTCTTTTAGTTTGGTACATTTACTCATTCAAGGCACAGAATATGAGTCTTTACCAGGTTATATGTTTACCTGGTCGGATGCACAATAATGCTTCGTTCATTAAGCTTCTTGACCTCTGATATCAAGAGTGAACTTTGTCTTTCTCATTTGCATTCGTGAAAATGTGTTTCAATCTTATTTTCCTTGTGTCTTGTTGAATGGGCATTGTTGAATTAAAATCAAGATATGAACTAATCAAAGAAGCTACCATTCATCTTGCTCTACATTATTAAACAAATTTCACGCTCATTTTTAAATCACAAAACATGCTTTTTCCATAATAAGTAACTTTAATCTAGAAAAATAACCCCAGTCAAAATGGCAGACTCACCAATATTGCATATCATGCACAGGTGATCCACAATTTCAAGAATTGAGACTAGTGGACATCTTTCTTATGTGTAGGAAGGAACTGCAGATGCTGGTTTACACCGAAGATCGACACAAAAAGCTGGAGTAACTCAGCGGGACAGGCAGCATCTCTGGAGAGAAGGAATGGGTGACGTTTCGGGTCGAGACGAGGGGTCTTGACCCAAAACGTCACCCATTCCTTCCCTCCAGAGATGCTGCCTGTCCCGCTGAGTTACTCCAGCTTTTTGTGTCTATCATTCTTATATATTTAATTAAGAAGATAAGTAGTCTTTCAGCTGATGTGACTTTTTCTGGTACACTTTGCGCTGCGACCTTTAATTTCGAAAATTAAGATAGATTTTGGAATTATGCTTTTTAGAAGGAAGTGGCAGATGGCAAGCTGAAATCAGTCCCTATTTTATAATCAAAATACATCAATAAGAATTGATTTTGAGCCTTAATTGCATTTGGACAAAATGCAGGAAAGGTTATGGACAGATGGATGGATGAATAGTTAGTTGGAGTTTCCACATCAATCTGACAAAGGGAGTAGGCTTCTAAATTGATCACAAACAGGCTCAATAAAACAACACATTTCCTCATCACTGTATTCTTGTGGCCACTAAGCTGTCTGTTCTGCATTGCTGGATAGTTAAGTCCATGTGAATTTGTGAATACGATTCAAGATATTAGAGGGAATGTCTTTGGGGCGGGGGGGGGGAATGTCTTTGGGGGGGGGAACAATGTTGTTTAACTAACTTGAGATGCTACATAGTCAATGATGAAATTCTGATATGAATTTCCTGTTATAATGTAAAGAAAAACTATTATAATTTGGTAAGTTCCTGCAAGTTTAAAAATATCAAATTTAATGCTCATATCGACCATCTGGAAATGAGATGTTATTTGACAGAGTATCATAATAGTGATGTTATAAAATATATGATCCTTTGCAGAGAAAGCAACCTGTGCTACCGCTAGGTCGGTCAGTTGAACTCCGACCAGGAGAATTTGTAGTTGCAATTGGAAGTCCTTTTGCTTTGCAAAACACAGTAACAACAGGGATTGTCAGCTCTGCTCAGAGGGATGGAAGGGAACTAGGTCTAAAGGACTCGGATATGGACTACATACAAACAGATGCCATAATCAATGTAAGTATAAATCAACCACTGAAAATCTAGTAAACCCATTGAATTCAATGGCTAAAATTGATTGGTGAGAGAAGGTCAAGTTCAAACGAATGCCAGGATGTTCTCAGATGTTCAAGCTCTTTGACAATTTTGATAGCTCGGAAGTTTGAGGGGTGGGGGGGGGTGGGGCTTAACCAACTTTGAAAGCAAGTGTGGAGGGTCGGGCTACCTGTTAAGATTAGGCCTCCTCATCAATGGGACCTGGCTTCCACATAGAAGATTATGCCTGGAGAAAGCATTAAATAAGAGTAAACTTTGAGGCCAAACATCTGGAAGGCCTGGGCAGCTAGGGGTCAACAGGCTTGCGTTTTTGGTGCTTTAGGTGGCTGTTAACTTGAAATCCAATGTGCTTATTTTGAATGCACTAACTATATCGAGTGCAATTTACTTTATAAACATTGGATCCTTGAAGCAGATGCTACTGCCCATTA
Organism: Okamejei kenojei; assembly: GCA_035221665.1. Lineage (NCBI taxonomy): Eukaryota > Metazoa > Chordata > Chondrichthyes > Rajiformes > Rajidae > Okamejei > Okamejei kenojei. The sequence continues at coordinate 13,156,997 of CM069131.1, read as the reverse complement.
ATTAAGATGCATAGAAACATAGAAAATAGGTGCAGGAATAGGCCATTCGGCCCTTTGAGCCAACACCACTGTTCAATGTGACTATGGCTGATCATCCAGAATCGGTACCCGTTCCTGCTTTCTCCCCATATCCCTTGATTCCATTAGCCCTAAGAGCTATATCCAACTCTCTTTTGAAAACATCCAGTGAATTGGCCTCCATGGAATGGAAAGGCAGTTTTGTGTTAAAAGATTGTTTTTATTCAGTGCAAGGTAAAATAAGATCTTAATGTGCTGGATATTAACTGATAAGTCCTATTCTGTTATGTAGCCAATAACTATTTGGGGTAATTGGCACAGATGTTAATGGCAGATAGGGCAAAATTGAAGTTAAACCTAATGCCTATTCAATGGAGAAACAAGGAACTGCAGATGCTTGTTGACAAAAAAAAAAGCAAGATGTTGGAATAACTCACCAGGTCAGGCAGCATCTCTGGAGAACATGGATAGGTAACGTTTCAGGCTGGGACCCTTCTACAGGTTGATTAAAGGTCCTGACCTGAAACATCCATGCTCTTCAGAGATGCTGCTTGTTCCATTGAGGTACTCCAGTACTTTGTGCTTATTTAATGCAACTCACTGTTAGGATTCGCAAATACAAAATGCAACTCATTATTAAGATTTGAAAATACACACAGGTAGGCTGCTAGAGAACATTGAGTCACTGCCTATTGTAAGTAATAATAAGAGGAAAATGGGAGAGTGAGTTAATACTGATTTCCGTTGTAATAAAATCTCACGTTGGACTATAATAATAGTTAAAATAATGGCAGTTAATAGTAATTTTGTACATGAAGCTGCATAGTCCAATGCTGTTGAATATTGTATTTCTGTATTCTGATAAATTATGTCTTCTTTTCCACTTATTGCTCATATCTGAAGTACGGGAACTCTGGAGGCCCATTGGTGAATTTGGTAAGTCAAATTATGTTTCATTACATTTCGCTTCTCTCTGTTGCGCCTTATTGACTGCATTCCAAGCGTTTTTGTCTTGTTTCCAGTCTTTCTAAACTGTCTTTAACATCTTGAGATTGTTAAATTATTCTGCTTAAGAAGGACATATTATCTGTTATAAAAATAAGTTTACGTAAAACTTCAAAATGCAATTCCTTCTCCAAATCTAACCAGGAAATATTAATGATCATAATACACCCAGATGTTTTGACATTTAATAAAAAATCTAATCTACAGGATGGGGAAGTTATAGGAATAAACACATTGAAGGTGGCAGCAGGAATATCATTTGCAATTCCATCAGATCGCATTGCAAAATTTCTTACTGATTTTCTGCATAAACGAACCAAAGGTAAGAATTAAGCTAATTTATTTTCAAGGGTGGTCTCAAGTTGTAGGAGCAGAATTAGGCCACTCGGCCCATCAAGTCTACTCCACCATTCAATCATGGCTGATCTATCGTTCCCTCTCAACCCCATTCTCTTGCCTTCTCCCCATAACTCCTGACACCCACATAAATCAAGAATCTTATCAATCTGCACCTTGAAAATATCCATTGACTTGGACTCAACAACCAATTAATTCCACAGACTCGCCACTCTCTGACTAAATACATTCATCCTCATCTTTTTAAAGGTACGCCTTTTTATTCTGAGGCTATGGCCTCTGGTCCTAGACTCTCCCACTAGAAACATCCTCTCCTCATCCACTCTATCCAGGCTTTTCACTATTCGGTAAGTATCAGTGAGGTCCCCCTCATCTTTCTAAACTCCAGAGAGTATACGTCCAGTGCCATCAAACGCTCATCATATAATAAGCCAATCATCCCTGGGAAAATTCTTGTAAACTTACTCTGGACACCCTCCAACACCAGCACATCCTTCCTCAGTTATGGGGCCCATATCTGCTCATAATGCTCTGAATGCAGTCTGACCAGTGCCTTATAAAGCCTCAGCATTACATCCCTGTTTTTTTTTTTTTAAATATTCTAGTCCTCTAAGAATAAGTTGCATTGGGAATTGCATTTGCCTTCCTTCCCACCGATTCAACTTGCAAGTTAACTTTTTAGGAATCCTGCACCAGCACTCCTAAGTCCCTTTGCACCTCAGATTTCTGAATTCTCTCCCCATTTTGAAAATAGTCTCTGCCTTTATTCATACTACCAAATTGCATGACTCCACCCTTTGCTTCCCCCTATTTCATCGGCCACTTCTCAGCCCACTCTCCCAACCTGTCCATGTCCTTCTGCGGAGTCCCTGCTTTGTCTACACTACCTGCCCTTCTTCCTATCTTCGTATCATCTGCAAACTTGGCCACAAAGCCTTCAATTCCCTCATCCAAATCATACATGTAAATGCCGCAGTTTAAAAACATTATCTTGAGTATTGTAAGTATAAGAAATAAATAGTAGCATTAAGTGTTCACGATAAAGTATGAGCTCACCGTTGAGATCAACACTAAATGCTGATGAAGGCATGGGTAATGTGCATTTCTTTCCGTTTGTGGATGCCTATCACATATGCAAAAATAATAAAATCAGAACAATTCATTTTATAAATATAAAATCTATTATGAATGTTATATTTTGGCAGATGACCCGACCGTGTCAATGTCTCAATTCTCATTATTCGGCCAAACATGCTTTCTTTCATGTAGCAATACTAAGATCCTGAAAAACAGAGATTATTTTTGTAGAACCAGTGAATGTTTTGATTACATAATTGTGCTTTTGAGGATGCTAGCATCAGCTGCTTTGTGGAACAGTATTATCTCTATGTATTAATCCTCGCCAAAAATTAGAAATATAAAGCTGATCTTATTGGCATTTGGCTTCAGAAAAATCTCTATTCAGTTTAGTCTTTGCAAACCCTTCAGATGGTCCTTTGCTTTCTCCAGAAAGATGGTGAAAAGAACAAAGATTGCCACTGGGAAAATTCGTTAAGGTGGTAGTAGTACATTCAACACTTCTGGGGACTCTTAGAAAACAAAATCTCAGTAATCATTTGCTCTACTAGGTCATTGAGCAGATTCAGGAGGCATTGGGGTGAAGATGAATGGCTCATTTTAGGAAGTGTCCCGAACAAGTAGAAAACAACCTGATGATTACCCTTTTATTAAAATTCACTGTCATTGTACTTTCTCCTTGTGCTTATAATTGAGAAGTCACAGGTGTGAAGAAGCGGTTCATTGGTGTGAGGATGCTGACCTTAACTCCTGCGTAAGTTTGCTTCATTGCTGCAGTTACTCAACTTTCTCACTCGGCTCAATACTGCAATTCCTTGCTTTGATCTGCAAATCATTTTTTCATTGTAATGAAGATTGCACTGCACTCGCTCACGGGTACTAAAAAACCCCATGGTGCATTATGTTAATTGAGGAAATTTTGCTGAATGAAATGTTTTCCAGTAAAATGCATAAGGTCAAAAGGTCGTACGTGATAGGAGTAGAATTAGGCCATTCAGCCCATTATGTCTACTCCACCTGTCAGCCATGGCTGATCTATCTCTCCCTCCTTCTCCCCATAACCTCTGAAACCTGTATTAATCAAAAAGTCTGTCTATCTCTGCCTTAAGAATATATCCACTGACTTGGCCTCCACATCCTTCTGTGGCAAAGAATTCCACAGATTCACCATTGTCTGACTAAATACATTCATCCTCATCTTCCTAAAAGAAAACCCTTTATTTCTGCTATGACCTCTAGTCCTAGACTCTCCCACTAGTGGAAACATCCTCTCCACATCCATTCTGCAATGTCCAGAGATGTGAAGAGGATGTTTCCACTAGTGGGAGAGTCTGGGACTAGAGGTCATAGCAGAAATAAAGGGTGTTCTTTTAGGAAGATTCGGAGAAATATATGCAAATTCTGGTTATCGGCAGTTGATGAGCTCTGTGTTTGGCAAACTCAGGAAGTAACAGTACTTAGAGGTTAGAATGGTATTCAGTGTCCGATCTACATTATCAGAACTTATATATTCAGGGTTATGTGTGTTTCCCTGGCTATGTAGATAGTGGTCAGTTCATGAATTGGAATGGATGTACAACCAGCAGGTTGACAAAATGCTGAAGTAACTCAGCGGGGCAGGTAGCATCTCTGGGGCAAAGGAATGGGTGAATTTTACCGGTCGAGACTCTTTTTCAGTCTCGACCCGAATCGTCACCCATTCCTTCTCTCCAGAGATGCCGCCTGTACCGCTGAGTTACTCCAGCATTTTGTGTCTGCCTTCGGTGTAAACCAGCATCTGCAGTTCCTTCTTATACCACCCAGCAGGTTGTTGACAGACCCAAGAAACTGCCGATGCTGGAAACCTGAGCAAAAAAACAAAGTGCTGCAAAAGTCCTCGAATCAGGCAACATGTGCAGTGGGAATGGATAGGCAAAGTTTTAGGTTGGATCCCTCCTTCAGACTGATGCAGTAGGGGTGAGAAAGCTGGAAAAGCGGGCAGGACAAATGGTGGCACATATATGTCAGGGGGTAATTGGTCGATGGGTAGGCAAAGGCTGGCCGTGAAGAGGAGACTAAAGATAAAGAAACAAGAGGAGAAGTGAAATGTGAAGCCAAGGAGAGGGATGGAAGGGGATAGGAGGGGGGGAATGTGGGATAAAAGGGAAATATGGGACCTGGAGATTGGAGGTGCATGGAGGAAGGGAAAGGAGAAAGGTGACTAGGGTGGGAGGAGATAATAGGTGTGCATTATAGGAGGTGGGTGGGGTAAGAGGGATCTTAGTTAGAATTGGAGAATTTGATGTTCATATTATTGGGTTGCAGGCTACACAAACAGAATATGTGGTGCTGTTGTTGGCAGTTCTGTTATCTGCCATGTATTAGGTCCAACGTTACGACAATATTTAGGAGAAAATTATAGGGGTAAGAAATGAGAGTTGACGATGCTAATGACATGCTGAGTTTGATCTGAAGACTATTGCTGCCTCTATCTGGATTGAGTACTGTTTCATGCTGAATGTGCGAGTAACTCAGCATGGAAACGGGGCTTCCTGTGCTGGCTATCAAATATGCCAATCCCATTTTCCAGCCTTGCCATTTCAAGTGGTAAGGGGAAAATGTCCGCACTATCTACCCTATTATTACCCTCCTAACTTTGTATTCCTGAATCGGGTAGACCCCACTGCTTCTATGGATCCAAGGAAAACAAACTCAGCCTATTCAGTCTCTCCTCTTAATTGAAACCGCTTTCTGTCTTCCTGCACCCTCTCGTGCGGACATCCTTCCCATCGTATTGGAATTGAACTCAGTTTTGGTCTTGTAACTGATAATTGTGTCACAATCTCCTTGCTCTTTTATTCTATACCCCTATTTAAAAAGGCAAGTGTCCCATGTGGCATTCTTCACCACTGTGTCTAATGCTGCTGTTGCCTTCAGGACATATGCACCAAAGTCCTTTTAGTTCCTCGATACTTCCTATGTTTTGCTATTCAAGGTGTTCATTCCAGTCTTACTAGCACTCTTTAAATGTAACATCGCACATTTTTCAGAATTAAATCCCATCTTCTATTTCTCTGCCCTTCCTATTAACTCGTTAATACTTTTCTGTTGCTGGAGACGATGTTCTTCTCCACCATCACCACCACCAGTTCATGTCACCACCAGCAAACTTTTAATTTAGTTTAGAGATACAGCGCAGGAACAGGCCCATCACGTCCGCACCAGCCAGTGATCCCTGCACATGAACACCATCCCACACACTAGGGGCAATTATACCAAACCATTTAACCGGCAAACCTGTACTTCTTTGGAGTGTGGGAGGTAACTGGAACATCCGGAGAAAACCCAGGCAGGTCACAGGGGGAAGGTACGAACTCCATGCAGACAAGCACCCGTCGTCAGGACCGAACCTGGGTCTCGGGCACTGTAAGGCAGCGACTCTGCCGGTGTGCCAGCGTGCTAATGTGCTAATCATTTCTCCTACATTCACATCTGGATTGTTAACAAATACAACAAACAGCAGGAATGGAAGCCTGATCTCTGCAGTACACTACTGGTTACAGATTTTCAATCCCCAAAACAACCTCTGATCATTACTCTCTGCTTCCTATCACCAAGCCAATTTGAGATGGGATTTGTGAAAATGCCTTGGTTACTATGGGCTCTGACCTTGTGGACCTGGCTCTAATGCAGGTCCTTGTCAAAGGCTTTACTGAAATCCAAGTAGACAACATCGACGACACAACCCTCATTGACACACTGTCAACTCTGAAATATTCAATCTTAGTGGCAGTAAATGGTAATTTGGCAGTGACCTTCGTTGTTCAGTAAACTATTAATATTTATTTTTAAAATACAAATCAGTCTTGTTAAAGACCTCTCAGTGAAACTCAGACACTTGTTTGCTGAGTTATAATCACTGGAAACAAATCTGCTTCAGTGGTTTAGACAACACTGAGAACTGCGTCTGTCTAATGCTGGATCTGGGTAACTGATGATATTTTGAAATTTATTAATGATATAATTAAAAGCCTTACATCCACAGGAATTTTCATGTCTATAAATTTTACTTTCTGCAGTCCAAGTTTGCAATGTTCTTGCTTTGCTTTTGCTGCCATAAATTTATTTTGCTAACTTTATAATTAATACTGCTGTGTAAACTTGTCACTCTCTAGTTACACATCTCCTGCCAGTGGTCAGGATGTCAAAGCCCAATTTATCATTTCACAGACAGGGTAACCACTTTGCATAGTTCCATTCATAAAGATGACTAAAGTGCCTGTCCCACTTTCCCGAGCGGCTCACGAATTCTCCCGAGTTTTCCCCTTGACTCAAACTCGGAGAATGTCCGTAGCGAGGCCGTAGGAGTCCGTAGATATTTCGTAGCGGCTCTTTATGCCAGCCGTAGGTACTCGGGGCGTCGGGTAAGTCGGGGCGTTTTTTCAGCATGTTGGAAAATGTCCACGAGTACCTACGGCTGGCGTCTCGAGTTTGGAGGCAAGCTGGTTGGGTAAAGCTGTTTTGATTGCTTCTTTCTCGCTTTGCTAAGACAAGCGGTGTTGCAGGACATTGAGTGGAGGGAATACTACTCCATTCATCTCATGGTGAGATTATCTATTAATGACATTAAGGGGTGGCAGTACACTAACAGCAATAATTGGTAAACTTTGCACATTCATGTTCATTGGGTCAATGAGATCCATTGACACTAATTTTGTGCATTCTGAGGGCTTGCTCCTCATACATTTAAATTTAACTTGAACAGAAAAGTAAAGATTTATTTTTGTTCTCCACGTATTTTAGTCCTGTCTGATTACATTTTTCTCCAGCCTAATAAAAGAATTGAAGAAAAAGAACGCTGATTTTCCTGATATCAACACTGGCATCTATGTACATGAAGTGATTTTAAACTCTCCTGCATACAGGTAAGGTCTGTCCTTTTCAATACAATGTAAGACACCTGCAGTAAGGAATGGCAAAATAAATGAATAGCACAGTATTTGTAAGCATCTCGGCAGAATATTGCAGCTATTTTATATTCTATTGCTGGGAATATTCTTGAAAATGCTTGTAAATTTCTATTTCAAATTATGCTTTATTGGTGCATGAACAGGTAGAGATTTCCTCCAACTAAATGTGAAAAGATCACAGCCCTGTCTTTGGTGCCATCTCCATTCCCAAGCCACAGAACACATCCCCTTTGTTGAGATTCTAACTGAAATTGAACTAGACCGATTTGGGTCTCATGCCCTTGATCGCTAATTTTGCCCTTTTCATTCCCATGATGTCCCTTGCCTTTGGCTTAGGCTTACCTTGCATCTGAAATGCTTTTGCTAGCTCTTGACTTGACTTCCAATGTACTGCTAGTGAGCCTCCTTGATGTCACCTTTCATAAATCTAGTCTTCCACAATCCCTAATAAATACACCGATGCACTTCCGTGATGACTATCAATGTGAAGGGACCAGGTCAGGTTGCAGGTGTAATATGGATGCCAAAGAACTTGAAGTTGTCGGCCTTCCCTGCAGCAGCTCCATTGATAAGGACGAGGTTGTGTTCACCCCCTTGCTTTCTTGGGTCAGCAACCAACTCTTTTGTTGGATGGCAATAATAAACTTGGTTACTGTCCTGACACCATGACACTAGATTCTTGACCCCGTTACCGCACCTCCATGGTTGGAGATCCAGCTGATGCCAGTGGTATCATTGGCAAACTTAAAGACTGAGGCATAGCACTTGGTCACAGTCATGAGTGGGTGACGCAGCGGTAGAGTTGCTGCCTTACAGCGCTTGCAGTGCTGGAGACCCAGATCCGATCCTGACTATGGGTGTTGTCTGTGCAGAGTTTGTACGTTCTTTCCGTGACCGCACTCCAAAGACTTACAGGTTTGTAGGTAAATTGGCTTGGTAAATGTAAAAATTGTCCCTAGTGTGTGTGTAGGATAGTGTTAATATGCTGGGATCACTGGTCAGCACAGGCTCGGTGGGCCAAATGGCCTGTTTCTCTAAATTAAACTAAAGCAAGGGACTGAGCACACATCGTTAAGGAACACTCTAGATGCGGTAGAGGAAATGTGATGAACAATTCTCACCAACTGAGGTCTGCCAGTCAAGAAATCCAGAACCCAGTTGCAGATGGAGGTCTCATGCCAAGGTCTAGGAGTTTAGAGATTAGGTTATTTGCTACTATGGCATTGAAGGCATCCAGGCATAGGTATTCTTATTATGAAATAAGACTGAATGTACTGTAAGACAGATGGTGTCTTCCATAGACTATTTTTTCCTGGAGACATCTAGGTCGTCCAGATTACCTGGAGGACTGACAGAAATGGGGGCCATGAATGGTGTTTCAGGACTTCATTATGGTCAATGTTGGAGCTACAGGGCAATAGTAATTGAGATGGGTCACTTTATATTTTATGAGAACTGGAGTAATGAATGTGTCCTTGACAAAAAAGCTAACCAAAGACATTTCTGCTGTGCTTTTAATAAGTTGCAGTGAAAGTAGGGGGGCATTGAAAGTGAGTATTCATTTTTGAAGATTACAGGAGCCCTTTTACCCAAAAAATGAATAGAGTAGGGATGCGATTGATATTCAAATTCCTCCTGTGAAGATTGGCACGGTATCATTGAGATAGACTTCAGTGTGAAGGCCACATCCAAAGCCTGGCTGGTGTGGGAGGGACTGTCAACCTGCAAATTTGGAGATGTCAGTACTAATTGGTGTCTGGATTGAGATCAGGACTGCGATAACTGGCAGGTGTAAGTGAGTGCAATGCATACCTTATCAGGGAGCCGGGATCTTGGATCCTCATTAGGGGCTGGGGAAGGCTGCACCTTTCTGGAGGCCCATGTGATACACTTCTTCTCTTGGCACATAAGGAATAAGGGGTACGCCATTTAAGAATAAGGGGTAGGCCATTTAGAATGGAGATGAGGAAAATCTTTTTCACCCAGAGAGTTGTGAATCTGTGGAGTTCTCTGCCTCAGAAGGCAGTGGAGGCCAATTCTCTGGATGCTTTCAAGAGAGAGTTAGATGGAGCTCTTAAAGATAGCAGACTCGGGGGGGCTATGGTGAGAAGGCAGGGAGTGGGTACTGAATGTGGATGATCAGCCATGATCACAGTGAATGGCGGTGCTGGCTCAAAGGAGCGAAAGGCCTACTCCTGCACATATAGTCTATTGAACAACCACTGAAGAGATTTTCGTTACTTGAATTGGCCAATAGGACCTTTCTACCTTCAGAACCACAGTCATACAGAATGAAAACGGGTGTTTTGGACCAACTTGTCCATACTATCCAAAATGCACATCTCAGCTATTTTCTGCGTTTGTTTCACATCCTCTTCAGCCTGCCCCATCCATGTATCTGTCGGACTGTCTTGTAAATTATGTTAGTGTGCTACCTTAACTACATCTGGCAGCTGTTCCATGTACCCACCATTCTGTGTGTGAAATAATTGCCCCTCAGGTTCCTATAAAATCTTTCTCCTTTCACCTTAAACCAATGCCCTTTAGTTTTCGATACCAGCTACCCTGGGGGAGAAAAAAAAAGCCATTGCATAAACCCAATCTATTGATGGAGTCATGGTGTCATACAGTAAGAAACAGGCCCTCCAGTGGACCAAATCCATGCTGACTATTGACCATCCATCTATGCCAATCCCATTTAAATCCCCCGCATCCCATCAACAACCCCCATTTACTCACAAAATAAAGGTAATTTACAATGGCCATCTAACCTGTCAACCTGGGGTGTGAAAGGAAACCTGGGCACACAGACCACAGGGAATCCACAGTTCGCAGAAAATGTGCAAGCTCCACACGGATAGCACCATAGGCCGGGATGTAAACCTGCTTGGATCATTCATGCTATCTCCTCTCATGATTTTATACGTCTCTATCAGATCACCTCTCAGTCTCTTGCGCTTTATATACGTAAAACTTACTATATATGCCTTGTAAATTTTAATCCAAATCTTTGATATAGATAACAAACATCAATGGACCCGCTACCTATCCCCAAGGCACACCATTACTAACAGGCCTCCAGTCGGATAAACAACCTCCACTACCCTCTTCTTCCTCTCATGAAGCCAATTCTGTATCCAGTTTACTAGCTCTCTCGGGTCCCACAGAACATAACTTTCCAGAGCAGCCTTGTATGCTGAACCTTATCAAGTGCACTGCTGAAGTCTATGTAGACTCTGACTTTGGCCCTGCCCTCGTCAACATTCAATCAAATTTGTGTGATACTATCTCCCACATATAAACTATGCTGACTATCAGCTCCTGTCTTTCCAAAACAGGATATAACTTATCATCTTGAAACCTCTCCAGTAACTTTCCTACCACAGATGTTAGGCATATTAGTCTATGGTTCTCAGTTATTCCTCAGCAATCCTTCTTGATTAGATGCACATTAGCCACCCTTTAGTCTTCCGCCCCCTCACCCGTGTCAAATGATGATTCATATACATCTCAGCCAGGGCTGTTGCAATATGTTCTCCAGCTGGATAAACCTGATTTGGAATCGTGTGATGAACTGTATTTTTGGTTTCTTCATTTTATGGGGGTCGTGTGATGAATTAATATGTGTTTGCGAAATTTTAAGCAAGAGGATTTGGGTTTGGGATGCTTAATCTGGACAGTTTAACTATTGCAGCTCTTTCCTTCCCACATGTGTTGAGTTCTAAAATCAAGGGCATGCTCATACCCATAAAACTGCATCACAGACAACAGAAAACAATGCCACAGAGAGCAAACTCTAGCTGTGCTGTTGAATTTGTAACATTAAGAACGATAGCCAGGCAATGTGCCTGAGTCTGTGCAAAGTAAGTTGTAATTTTAGTAGCACAGATCTCAGTATCGACAGGGATTTAACATGTCTCTGGTGTATATGTTCTATCACACATTAAGATCTCTTGTTCCAATTGAAGAAAATATTTCAGTAAGCTTATTGTCACATTTTAAAACATTTTATTTTCTTACCACCAGGAGCGGAATCCAACATGGCGATGTTATTGTTAAAGTAAATAGAATACCCTTGAAGACAACAAATGACTTGCAGGAAGCAGTGAAGAATGAATTTCCTCTGTTGCTTGAGGTTCGCAGGGGAAATGAGGACATACTTTTTAACATTGAGCCTGATTTAATTGACTAAAACATGGCCAGCATAGTTAACCCTTTCCGGTCAGGAATGATTGCAGTTTCCGTTTTCTTTGCTAAGGTTCCAATAAAGCTGCCTGAATGGAGAGTAAAGTGGAGTAAAACCGCTGTTTACTATGTAACCAGTCATCTGGAGAGAGAAAGGCATTCTTCCGGTTGCATCCCGCTGGAAAGGGTTTATAAAAGTACCTTAGATTGGAATTTTAATACTTGCAAGTGATAAATGCTATTTTTCGCATTCTTGTCTTCAATTTACGTCAATGGTTTCGAAAATATTATTGGAGTGAAAGTGCTTAACAGTGCAGGACACGCCTATTTACCTGAAGTATACGGAGTAAAAGTTGTTCCTCTGTATTAGAACATTGCTGTCTGGATAAATGCATTCATACTCTTCCATATCTGCCTTGGAAATGAAGGGGCCCATTTTTGACTGCCCCTGCCGAGCAGAAACCAGATGGGAGGGGTGAAGATGCAGTTGCAATGAAGGTTGTTATTTAACTCCTTGGAAAACCACCTTCCTGTTCAGTTCCAAATTCAACACATTTTTTTTAACATAACATTAATAGGTTAAACCTGATGGGCTTTATTTGATTAATCGGTGGTCTTGTTTAAAAGACCAAGGAGGGATCCAGTGGCTGCTTTTCTATCCAGTAATCTGGCTGAGAGATGAATTGTGGACAGAATTTGCCAACAGGTAAGTTTCAGTGTTTTGTCTTGGGCTTTCCTCGTGGACCAGAGGCCTCACAAAGAAGCCATTTGGATGCCAGAGTATATTCATCGCCCGCCCTTGATTGTCTTCAGTACTGCCACGATTTATTACCTCTTCAATATCGCTGCCCCCTCAATCATTTCCATAATTTCTCATTGACTGTCCCCAGTTGGTCCTGCAACCTGTACCTTTACTCATTGATGAGAATCCTCTACGCAGGTTTCTGGATGTGACCTTTTGTGCCAACTTTAACTCCTGTTCACACAGGTCATGGTTAGATGGGCTATCACATCACTGAGCAAGCAGGTACTCTATGCATTTTGGGCCTTCTATACATCATACTGGCCTGTTTGTAGAATTGTGGTCTATGCCTTGATGCACCATTTGAAAGATGCTGTTGCATTTGTCTCATTTGCGCATCGTGGCATGGAGAAGTGGTGGAATCAAATTTGTTTTAAATATTAAAGTTCCATCATGTTAAAATTCTAGTTTATTAACTTTAGGTTGGTAGAGGGATAGAGTGACATAGACCTGGGTTCAATCCTGACCCCCGTGCTGTCTGTGTCGCGTTTGCATTTTTTTCCCCTATGATCACGCGGGTTTCCCCCCACATCGCAACGATGTGTGGGTTTATAGGTTAATTGGCATCTGTAAATTACCCCTAATGTGTAGACAGTGGATGAAGAAGAAGAGTAACACAGAACTAGTGTGAATGGGTGATCGATGGTTGGCTTGGACATGGTGGGCCAATGCACCTGTTTCCATGCTGTATCATTCCATTCCATTCAATTCAATTGTTGTGAAGCACAAAACTGATACAGGTTGCTAAGGGTTATATTCCTATTCCTCTGGCAAATCATAGATTTAGAAAACATATTTAAAAATATAGTTTAAATAATGACCTTATTTTATATTGAAACACAATTGAATTGTTAACTGTAACTGAGAGTTATTCTGTGCACAGAAAAAGAGCATCTACAGAAAATGTGATGTATTTGTAACCATTCATAAAGTAGCATGCTTTTGAGTAACAAATGGATACTGCAATGAATAGAGAAGATATACAGGTACTTCCTAATTGGACAAGATGCAGTAATCAGTTAAGACAGGTTTAAGTTGTTATGGAGTTATTGTGAACAATTAAACTGCCACCGCTTTATAAAGGCAACAACCAAAAAGAATAAATAAAGTGATTGGAGAATGTGTCTTGTTTATTAGTATTTATTCCTATGGTGTACTGTAATGAAAACACATGTGTAACTGCCTTTTGCTTCAAAAATCCATATTTTCTCTTGAACTCTTGCAGTGAAGACTGGTGAGTCAGAAAGTAAGCTCTTTTTCAACCAAAAACTAGCAGGATCAGCCAAGAAAAGGAAGCTACAATCTTCAGCTCGGAAGAGAGTTAACCTGTCTCTAGGCACAAGGCAATCAATTGCCTCAACGGATGATTACCTTATTTGAGGTCAAATCAGATAACCGTTCAAAAGCTCATTTACATTTGAGAACTAGCTATACCTCAGGCCAAGCTGGTCCATTGCAGGTACGACACGCATATAAATAACAAAATTGAACATTATACAGGAAAGCCTGTCCACAAATATCAAGAAGCAAAGGAATGGTGCCCTTGATCTAAAGCACCTGCATTAGCTGCTTTTCACCAATAATGACTTCTACCATCAAGTCTAAGAGCAACTTCCTCCCTAGTGACTTAGAAATTTGCCATTCCCATATTGTCAGGGCAAATTCCTGGGTTACAGTGAGGATCTGCCCATCAGTATATGTGGTTGTTCCAAATGATGGTTACTCTTGTATAGGTAGGTTAAGTGCTCCATATGTTGCTGGTGGATTACTGACCTTCTTAAGATGGCTGTGAGCGATGGGTTAGGTGTAGATGAGTTACAGAGATGCTTCAATAATAATTGGTTATATGATACGCAGGCTTTATGTGCATAACATGGATGCTCTGACTGGAGTAAGGTCCCATGATTGTCTCAAGGTGCAATGGTGATTCCAACTGGTTACCAGCTTCATACTTAATTGAATTGTACATTTTCCCTCTGTAGGTGGATTATTGGCTTACTCTGGCTGTAAGTGTCTTGTTTGCTTGGCCGTGTGGCCGGCTGGGATGCCTTAGCTTTGTGTGGATTGCTGGTTTTATTCTGCGTCTAGTTTAGAGATACAGGGCCGAAACAGGCCCTTCGGCAGCGAGTCTGCACCGACCAGCGATCCCCACACATTAAGACTATCACACACACACACACACACACACACACACACACACTCACACACACACACACACACACACACACACACACACACACACACACACACACACACACCACACACTGGGGACAATTTTACACGTACACCAAGCCAATTAACCTACAAACCTGTACGTCTTCGGAGTGTGGGAGGAAACCAAAGATCGAGGAAAACCATGCAAGCCATGGGGAGAAACGTACAAAACTCCATGCAGACAGCCCCGTGGTCGGGATCGAACCCGGGTCTCCAGCGCTGCAAGTGCTGTAAGGCAGCAACTCTATGCTGTGCCATCGTGCTTTAGTTAGGTTACACCTCTTTTCCAACTGTAAGGGAGGACAGGTGCTTGCTCCAGCTGAGGGGGGATTTCAAGCCTGCTCTGGCTTTAGGTGGGTTTACAGGAGAGCTTTGGCTGTGAGTTAGTTATATCATTCTTTTAGCTTACAGGGCTGATTACTGGGCTGTCCCAGCTACAGGTGGAGTTCATGGGACTGCTCCAAACCTAATTAGTCATTCAAATGTTCTGGATGTCATGTCTTTGCCATTGTTGAAGTTTTGTGTGGGCTACAGTGTTGTTTTGGTTCTAGGTGGTCACCAATCTAAACTGCTTTTTACTTGATCTAATGATCTCATCAGCATTTGAGCATTTTATGTTTATTATATTTGACTAATATCCAGAAATTACCAGAGACCACAATTAAGGTTGGTGAGTGAGCTGCTTGGAACTTTAAACTGATCAGAGAGATCAGTTTAGATTTGTACTTTTGAAGAATGGGGCTAAAATGGTGCAGCAGGGAATGTCAATGGAGCTTGGTCGGTTTTGAAATCAAGTTAAATTTATTGACTGAGCTAATAAGTTGACAATTGAGGGCAATATAGAAAGTCTTTGATTTTGAACTTCAAATAGACGCAGAGTGCTTTTGGAATGTTGGAAAATATTGGAGCCTTGAGGAACTTTGGTGATCATTGTGTGTACATCGATAGTGTCATGGATGAGTGCAAGATATGATCAAAATATTTATTACGGCCCTTTACAGAAGAAACAAGTTACAAAGCTCTATTTAACCACACCTTGAGTGTAATGTTCAGTTTGGTACTACATTATAGGACGGCTATATCAGTCTTGAAAAGGGATGTGATGTTACTCCAAGAATACAACTGCAGCAAGATTATATAAGTTACGAATGTATTTCAAATAAGTATAATCGCTATTTCAGTATTGCACACACCAAAGCACTTTAGCAAGGGGTGATCCCCGTACATTAAATAGTGCGGGATCTATCTGATCATGAATACAAGAATAACTTGCCTTAAACTGTGCATCTCTATTATGTAACTTTAAATTTCAATAAAAAAGACTGCACTGAAGAGTCACACATTTATTCTGCAGCAAAACAGACTTAAAAGTAACCATGAAAGTGGTTATTAAACCAAAGTGGAGATAATGGAGTCAGACTGATTACTTTTGAGAACGCACTTCTTGTTTTGTTTTTTTTTGTAATTTTTTTTCCTAAATTATCTGTGAAACCTTGATCCATTTAATCAGAATATTGTGGGCAACATGCTTGCAACCTGACATTATAATGGGCAGGACTCCATTCTTCAAAGTGGCAAAATAATATGCAATTACATGTTCTGATGAAATGCTTCATCTGTTTTCAGTTTAAGGCAAAATGCATTGTTAAACTGGTGAGACAATTACATTAACAATAGTTAAGTCTGGCAGGTTGATGAATTGCATTTTTTAAAAAATCCAACACTTATTTGAAACCATAGTCCAAAGTGAAAGTAATGCCAATACTATTTATTCTCTGGGGTAACTCAGTTGGCTTATTATGCATGAAATCTTGGCTCCATTCTGGAAGCATTGGACCAGAAACCAAAATAAAATTCCATTTATTCAGTTACCATCCTAATCTGAAGAAGGGTAATTATCAATAGTGTGGAACTTATCTCTGCAATAAATTTTTCGTTGAGGCCAGTGATCATCTTGTAAGGATCTTCTAAAGGCGAGAAAACAAACTGCAGTAGTTTAAAGATGTTTGGTGCACAGGGTGGTCTTCTTCTTCTTGTGAATGAAACATAAACCAAAGGAATAGTTAGATCGCAAGCCGGGTGTTGAGCAGCCAGGTTGTTGTCTCTGCGTCAATATCTTGCCCTGAGCTCCATTTGATGGGTGGTAGAGCGGGCACCCAGAGATGACCGTTGGCTGTCTGTTGTTCTGCTCCGCATTCACAGGCTGGGCTCTGGCGGAGCCCCCAACTCCACATGCTGGCATTGAAACGCCCAACTCCAGTACGAAGTCTGTTGAGCTTCACCCATGCTCCTCTGGGGAGGTCAGACCCTGGACAGCTTTTATCTGGTGAAGACATGTAGCTGTGTAATGGAGATGAGGTTGCCTTCCACTCCAGAGGTGGCTATCCAGTGTGCTTTTGTGTCAGTTGGCTGGTTGGATGCTGGGAGTTGTTTTCCATGTGGAGCAAAGGGGTGACGGGACTTCAGTCAGAGTGGCCTCTGCTCTCTGCTGATAGCCTGATGGAGGAGGTGATCTGGGTCCATGGCACGATGAGATAGTGCCAGAGTTGCTGCTTGCCTTCGGAACCCTGCAGGCAGAATGCCTGCAACTATAGGTAGCTGCTCGACTGGAGTAGGTTGAAGGCACCCAGCGTTGGTTCACAAGGTACTGTTCAGGCTCGTGTCTACCAGGCTAGTATGTCTGCTTCTACTTTATATGGGTGTGCAGTGCTCAGCTGGAGCATACACAAGTTCTCAGGGAGAAATTTGAGGAGTTGATGGACTGGCTCCCCAACTTGTTCCTGTCGGGCGTCAGATGAGGCCTTGACCTTGACCATGACCTTGTCGCAGAGACCAACCAGGTGTTGACGAAATGTAAGTGACCTGTCCAGCTTTACGCTGAGGTAAGTAGGTGTTTGTTGGAAGTCCAAGCACCTGTTGTTAACGAAGACAGCTAGCTCTCGCTTAGCTTCCTTGTTGTTTAGATGAAATGCTGTTGACACTGTTTTGCCTTCACTCAGCTTTAGACACCACTGTTGTAGGTTTACTGCCAAAGTCCCCATGTCTGACTCAAGGAGCGTTCGATTTTCTTCCACTCTGTGAGTCTCATCAAGATGGTTAGATCATCAGCATTCCCATATTTTCCAGCAATGGTGTCTGGGAGGTCATGGATATACACAGTGAAAAGCAGCGGAGCCAAGACGGATCCCTATGGGATGCCATTCTTCAGTCTATGTAGTCTACTCGGCTGTCAAATCACTGGTCTTAAGAGGGTGGTGTGCACTTGGAATGCACTGTCAGCAGTGGTGGTGAAGGCAGATGCGATAGCGGTGTTTAAGGTAGGGTCATGGATATGTAAGAAATGGAGGGATATGCAACATCTGCACAGATGCCATGACTTTATTTTAGCATCATGTTTGACACTGACGTTATGGACCAAAGGGCGTGTTCCTGAGCTGTACCGTTCAATGTTCTTGAATGTCAGTGTAAACTCCTTTGTCAATGCAATGTGTTGGTAATGTTATGATGTTTCAATGGTTGGGTTACAGGAACGGGGTCAACAGGTCAGAATATACAACTGGAAGAAGATGACAAGCACAAATTAGCACAATCTGGCATATTGAAGGTTGAGACCTAAAGGAAATCTGGCCTTGCGAGTGCTGCAACAAAGGAATCGAACATATCCATTACCTTCCCAGTACCTTCTCAATGACCTCTCGCCTCCTCACTGAACCAAAGTTATCCTCAGATTCTTGGATTCTGACAGAACCACCTTTTAACAAAATTCTTTCCCCATTTTTCCCTGGCTGACTTCAGAATGAACTCCTCAGTGACCAATGGCACCCATATCACATCAACTCAAACCTGGCCTCTACCAGTGGTGGTGGTGGTGGCCCATCAGTAACGACGATGGCGGCTTGTGCAGTCTCAATCCTGGTGAGTTCTGACATGGCTCACGAGTCCAATTGGTGGACCGCACACTCGGGGACAGTGGGGGCTGACGAAGGTCATCGCTGGCGGGTTCTGGGCGGCAGCCTTCCTCTTCTCCCTGACTTTGGTAAGTCGTTCTAGGCGGCGCTCCTCAAAGCTACTGGCTTTGAGGAGTTGCTCCAGTTGCTAGGGCGCAAGACCACAATAGTGGAGATGGTCCTTGACGCAATCTTTGTACCGCTTCCTGGGACGCCCACAGTTCCTTTGTCCCTGGGAGAGCACGCCGTAGAAGACCTGTCGAGGCATGCTGGTTTCATCCATCTTGATCACGTGCCCAGTCCATCAGAGCTGTGCTTTGATGATCATTTCCTCGATGCTTATGAAGCTGGATCTGTCCAATACTTCTGGGTTGGGCACTTTGTCCTTCCAGCGAATGCCCATGATGAGCCGTAATGAGCGCATATGGAACTTCTCAAGTTGACGGATGTGATTCCTATACAAGGTCCGCGTTTCACAGCCATACAGCAGGCTGGAAAGCACAACTGCTTTGTTGACTTTGAGTTCAGTTGACTTCTTGATGTTGTGGTGATTCAACACTGGATAAACAGGGTCTGATCAGGAACAGTCAACATGGATTTGTGCCTGGAAGGTCATGTTTGACAAACCTTCTTGAATTTTTTTGAAGCGGTTACTAGGGAAATTGATGAGGGTAAAGCAGTGGATGTTGTCTATATGGATTTCAGTAAGGCCTTTGACAAGGTTCCCCATGGAAGGTTGGTTAAGAAGGTTCAATCTTTGGGTGTTAATGGCGGAGTAGCAAGATGGATTCAACAGTGGCTGAATGGGAGATGCCAGAGAGTAATGGTGGATGGCTGTTTGTCAGGTTGGAAGCCGGTGACCAGTGGGGTGCCTCAGGGATCTGTGTTGGGTCCACTGTTGTTTGTCATGTACATCAATGATCTGGATGATGGGGTGGAAAATTGGATAAGTAAGTATGCAGATGATACTAAGATAGGTGGTGTTGTGGATAATGAAGTAGATTTTCAAAGTCTACAGAGAGATTTGGGCCATTTGGAAGAGTGGGCTGAAAGATGGCAGATGGAGTTTAATGCTGATAAGTGTGAAGTGCTACATCTTGGCAGGACAAATCAAAATAGGACATACATGGTAAATGGTGGGGAATTGAGGAATGCTATGGAACAGAGAGATCTAGGAATAACTGTGCATAGTTCCCTGAAGGTGGAATCGCATGTAGATAGGGTGGTAAAGAAAGCCTTTGGTGTGCTGGCCTTCATAAATCAGAGCATTGAATATAGGAGTAGGGAAGTAATGTTAAAATTGTACAAGGCATTGGTAAGACCAATTCTGTAGTATGGTGTACAATTTTGGTCGCCTAATTATAGGAAGGATGTCAACAAAATAGAGAGAGTACAGAGGAGATTTACTAGAATGTAGCCTGGGTTCCAGCAACTATGTTACAGAGAAAGGTTGAACAAGTTAGATCTTTATTCTTTGGACGCAGAAGGTTAAGGTGGGTCTTGATTGAGGTATTTAAAATGATGAATGGGATAGACAGAGTTGACGTGGATAAGCTTTTCCCATTGAGGGTGGGGAAGATTCAAACAAGAGGGCATGACATGAGAATTAAGGGACAGATGTTTACGGGTAACGTGAGGGGGAACTTCTTTACTCAGAGGGTGGCTGTGTGGAATGAGCTTCCAGCAGAAGTGGTGGAGGCAGGATCGATTTTAACATTTAAAAGTAAAGTGGATAGGTATATGGACGGGAAGAGAATGGAGGGGTATGGTCTGAGTGCAGGTAGATGGGACTAGGGGAAAACAAATGGTCGGCACGGACTGGAAGGGCCGAGAGGGCCTGTTTCCGTGCTGTAATGGTTCTTGTTATATGGTTATATGGTTATATGGTTACACAGTCGTCCAAGTGCTTGATCGGCTTTGCTGATTCTCGTTGAGATTTCCATGTCCAAGGAGCCATCAGATGATATTACACTTTCCAAGTATTTGAAGGATTCAACGGCTCATGCGCCCTCATGGCCCTCGTGTCTTGGTTTTGCCGTTTAGCCGTCGAAGGTCAAAGAGAGATCCGTCGAGACGGTACTTCAGGTGCGTGCCACGGTCGAGGTCCTGGAGTGCATGACTCAGGACGCAGCCAAAGCAGAGGTTGAAGAGTACAGGGGCCAGAACGCAACCTTGCTTCACTCCATTGGAGCTAGTCGAAAGGTGCAGAAGTTTCGCTGTTGACTAGAACTGTTCCTGTCATGCCATCATGGAAGAGGCGGATGATCTGGATGAACTTTCTTGGGCAGCCGAGCTTGTGAAGTATCTACCACAGAGCTTACGGCTGACTGTGTCAATGGCCTTTGTCAAGTCGATGAAGACTGCATGGACGTCCATCTTCTGCTCAATCCATTTGTTCCTGCAACTGTCTCACCATGAAGATCATATCAGCAGTGCTGCAACCAGGTCTGAAACCACACTGAGACTCCGGCAAGCTTGCTTCCGCCACCTTATTGATTAGGCGGTTGAGGATGGCACGGGTCAGTATCTTTCCAGCGACGGACAACAAGGAGATCCCTCAGTTGTTGCCACAATCAGCTTTGCTAGCTTTGTTTTTGAACAAGGAGACAACAGTGGCATCCCTGAATTCATCGGGCCTACTTTCTGTCTCCCAGATGCTGGACAAGATGTTGTGGAAGGTGTCTAGTGTCTCAGGACCTGCTGCCTTGTAGAGTTCAATAGGGATTCTGTCCATGCCTGATGCCTTGCCTATGCTGATTTGACTGGTGGCCTTCATGATCACTTCCAGTGATGGGTGGAGGTCAAGGTCGTCAAGTGTTGGTTTTTGTAGGATCTGGTCGAAAGCGACTGGGTCAACGGCAGAGGTTCTATTGAGGAGGTTGGCGAAGTGTTCTCTCCATCTGCCTGAGATGCTGCTTTTATCATTGAGCAGGGTTTTGCCATCAGCTGCAAGGAGGGGGGAGGAGATCAGCTTTGGTGGACCATGCATAGCCTTGATCGAGCTGATAAACTGCTTAGAGTTGTTTGTGTCTGCATAACGTTGAACTTCGTCAGCTTTACTCGCCCACCAGCTCTCATAGCTCCTTCTGTGCCTTGCTCTGCAGGTGTTTGAAGCGATTTGTTTTGGAGATGGAGGATACGTTGTTCTGCCACTCGATGAATGCCTTGTGTTTCTCGACTAGGGGTTTGGTTATTTCATCATTGTTTACATCAAACCAGTCCTGGTGCACTCGCGTCCAAGCATGTCCTTAGTTGACTGTCATCAGCTCTTTGAACTGGTTCCACTTTTCAGTTGGGTGGCCTGTCAGTGGTCCATGAGCAGTCAGCTTGTTGTCTAGCTGGGACTGGTACTTCTCTGTGACATATGGTCGTTCGAGCATCTTGGTGTTGAATGATACACGGAGAAGCCTAGCGCTGTGGCAGAGGGATATGCAGGTTGAAAAACCAGTACCCCTCTCCGAAATGACTAACACTGGTCAGATCACGCTCATTCCTCAATATTAGCCATGGGATCAGATGGAGTGGAATTTGTTGAGTGTGTTCAGGAAAGTTTTTCCTCAGGCAATATGCTAAAGAAGGAAATCGGGAGGGCAAAAGGGAGCATGTAATAGCTTCGGCAGACAAGATTAAGAAGAATACAAAGAAATGGTGAATGTATATTGTGAAAAGGAGTAACTAGGGAAAGAATAGGGCCCTTCAAAGGCTGATATTACACCTAGAGACACAAGAGACTACAGATGTTTGAATCATAAGCAAAAAGCAAAATGTTGGGGGAACTCAGCAGGTCGTCATAGTCATAGAGTGATAGATTACAGAAACAGGCTCTTCAGCCCAACTTTCCCACACCAGCCAACATGTCCCAGCTACACTAGTCCCACCTGCCTGCATTTGGTCCATATCCATCCAAACCTGTCCTATCCATGTACCTGTCTAACGGTTTCTTAAACATTGGATTAGTCTCAGCCTCAACTCTCCTCTGGCAGCTTGTTCCATACACCTACCACCCTTTGTGTGGAAATGTTACCCCTCAGATTCCAATTATATCTTTTCCCCTTCATTTAAACCTATGTCCTCTGGTCCTCAATTCACCTACTCCGGGCAAGAGACTCTGTGCATCAACCTGATCTATTCCTCGCATTATTTTATACATCTTTATAAGATCAATGTGTAGAGCTACAAGGATGGACAAGGTCCTCAATGAATATTTCCCTTCTGCTTTTACTGTGAAAAAAAAGGACTAGGGAACTTGGGATGTTGATGGGAATGTCTTGGGGAGAGTCCACATTGCAGTAGAGGAGATGTTAGAAGTTTTATGATGTATGAAGGTAGAGAAATCTTTGGGCCTGATCTAATAAAACCATGAACATGGTTGGAAGCTACAGAAAAATGATGGGAGCCCAGGCTGAGATATGTGCATCATCAACCATGGGTGAGGTGGTAAATGTAGCACCTCTGTTTCAGAAGTGCCACAAAGATGAAAACGATCAACCAGTAAGCCTAACATCTGCAGTTGGTGAGTTATTGTCAGGGATTATGGGGAATATGATGCAAATGCATTTGGAAAATAGGTTGATGAGGGATAGTACTCACAGCTTTTTGCATGGGAGATCTTGTCTCACCTATTTGACTGTGTTCTTTAAAGAAGTAACCAAGAAGATGGGAGCAGGGCAGTTGATGTAGTCCTGATAGATTACAGACAGGGTATCCGCTCTTCTAAGGTTAGATTTGCCAACCAGCAACTTGAGAAGGAGCTGACTGCAAGACTGTGCCACATACCCAGCAACAACAGCGAGCCTGCGAGCCATCTGTTCTTCTAATCACTCATCCAAATTGAAAAAAAAAGTCTCTCTTCTAGTTTTCTCAGACTTCCCAAATGGGTCCTCAAATATTTTGCAAAACTAAGCAATTCATCAAACCTATTTAATATGTGGTTAAGGGGTTGGTTGTTGACTGCACTGCATTTACTGGAAATGCTGTGAGTTCTGTGATGCGGCAGCAGATATGTTATGATAATGTCTGCGCTGAGGTCAACATACGGTCAATATTTAATCATGTAATCCCATCTCTGCTGACTGTAAAAGTTCATTCAAGAAATATATTATGGTTGTTTAGGTTTTCTGACTGAAATCTGTAAACACCCATCCCCGTGAGACAATAAAGTCTGGCCTGATGTCGATCAATTAATGATCTAATTTTGCCTGATGCAATTTCATTTGTTTTTTTCATGCTGGTGTATCAGTCAAAGCAAGCCAAACTCTAGATCAAAGTCAAAATATCAAAGTATCCTTTATTGTCTTTCAGATCTTAAGGTCTGAATGAAATTTTATTGCCTTGCAGTCATACATATAATAAAAAACAAAACACACAATAAACACATATTTAACATCCACCACAGTGAGTTCACCAGGCACCTACTCACTGTGATGGAAGGCAAAAGTCTGAAAGTCTGTCTTCTTCCCTCCTTGTTCTCCCTCTGCGCTGATGAGATCCAGGCCTCCGATGTTGTCGTCCACTAGGCCCGCGGCCAAGCCTCCGAAGCCGGGCTGCCACCACTGCCACCGCCGGAATGCTGGAACACCGCCACAGCTCTGAAGACGGGTCTGCTGCCGGAACGCTGGAACACCACAGCTCTGAAGCCGGGAACGCTGGAACGCTGGAAAACCGCCACAGCTCTGAAGCCGCGTCCGCCGCCGGAACGCTGCAACGCTGGAAGGCCGCCACAGCTCTGAAGCCGGGTCCGCCGCTGGAACGCCGCCACAGTTCCGAGGCCACCAGCTCCGACATTAGGCCTCAGCACAGACGGTGACGGAGGACACGACAAGAACAAATCGCATCCCCCCCGAAGGGAGAGATTAAAACCTTGTTTCTCCCACCCTCCCACCCTCCCCCCACACATATACACAGCCTAATAAACTAAATTTAACTAAAACAGACACAAGAAAATCAAAAAAAAAGAAAAAACAGACAGACTGCAGGCGAGCCACAGCTGCCAGGCAACGCCGCCAGTTCCGGATAATAACCTTTCCCATTCTGAAAGCTATTCTGTTGTAGAAAATAGGACAACATGGATGCAGAAAGATAAACTAAAGCAGTACTATCTCATTAAGTTTTTAAAAAATCGTAAAATATTTAAAAATGTACATTTTTACGATTTTCACTGATTTTCTCTCATGTTCTGTTTTCCCTTTCCTCATCAAGTTCTTTAACAGCCTTTGCTGAATTCTATAATCCTCCCAATCCAATTCACTGCTTTGTTCTTGTCAATCATAAGACTTTCATGGAAATGAGAAGCTCAGGCGGCAGTGGCACTTCTGCTGAGGAATAAATGGGAAATCTGCTGGTCTCGGGAAGAATGCTAAAAGTTTTAATACAATTGTAATCTAAACATCTTAAAAACAACATTGGGAGCAGCATTGCAGAGAGATATACAACACAATACTTCAAGTAGTTTTTGTGTGCTATTGGGAATAACTGGTATGCAGAGAAGCCTGATGTTGGGAAAATATATCTCCGCATCTGTCATGTCAGTTCCTGTCATCTCTTGAAACGGAAACATCCTACTACAACCAGAGAGCAGTGCTGAACTACTATCTACCTCTTGGGTGACCGTCGGACTATCCTTGATCGGACTTTGCTGGCTTTACCTTGCACTAAACGTTATTCCCTTATCATGTGCTGTATCCATACACTGTAAATGGATCGATTGTAATCATGTATTGTCTTTCCGTTGAGGTGTTAGCTCACGGCAAAAAAGGTTTTCACATTACCTCGGTACACGTGACAATAAACTAAACTGAACTGAAATGATTATGGAAAGCAAAACGTGGAATTGAAGAAAAAACGCAAACAAAAAACGCGTATATTTTTTTAAACAAAACTGTTGTAAGTCCTATAAACAGCTGATTGGGACATTCTGCTGAGTAAATTAATACCTTTGCAGGAATGTGAACACGAGCATCGAGTGAGTGTTATTAGTACTGTTTGGCACTATGATCTACCTTCCCTGTACGATTATGATTATGGCAGAGTAGGTGGACACATGCTAACCAGTCCATGAATATGTCCTTGAAGCACTTTGCAATAGAAGCTTGCATTTATGCTGCTGTCAAAAGCGCTGTCCAATTCCACCATAGTCATTGAGTCACACAGCGAGGCCACACCAACCAACATGTCCCACCTATATGTAATCCACTTGCCTGCGTTTGGCCCATATCTCAAGACACAAAATGCTGCAGTAATTCAGCAGGTCAGGCAGCATCCCTGTAGAACTTGGCTAGGACATGTTTCAGGTCAGGACTCTGCTTCAGACTTAGTATCAACTAATATCTACTAAGATGCGGTCGCAAAGTGACCAAAGTTAGAAATTAAATATTAAAGGATATTGCTGGAACAACACCTCATATTTCCCTTGGGCAGCTTACACACCAGCTGTAGGAATATTGATTTCTCTAACTTCATTAACCCTTGCTTTCCCTCTCTCTCCGTACATCCCCATCCTATTTCTCTGACTAGTCCTGATTAAAAATTACTGATTGTATGCCTGGTTGTCAACTTCCCCTTAGCTAACATTGTACCATTCTACATTTCCTTGACCATTGTCCCTTTTGATCTGTGTTTTCACATCTTACCCTTCCATATTTCTATGTCTCCCTCTCCCTTGACTCTCAGTCTGAAGAAGGGTCTGGACCCGAAACGTCACCCATTCCTTCTCTCCAGAGATCCTGCCTGTCCTGCTGAGTTACTCCAGCATGTTGTGTCCATCTTTGATGGGAACCAATGAGGCAGAAAGTACATTTACGTCCGTTAAAAAAAATGTGACCTTAAACTTCAGAAAATACAACTTGAGAGAAAGATTATTGGATTCAGGATTGGACTGCTTTCTGGATCAACAATAGCTTGCCCTGAATGTTATCTGTTTCTCTCTTCACAGACATGCTGCTTGTCTTGCTGATTGTTTCCAGCTTCTCTACTATTTCATTTCAGATTTCCAACACCTGCAGATTTTGATATTCATCCCCGGGATCTGATATGCTGCACATCAAGGTTATTAAGGGGAGATGGATGTAGCCATAGTGGATACATTATCTTCCAAAATTCTGGAGGTTCTTAAACAGTTGGAGTCATAGTCATACAGCATAGAAACAGCCCCTTCAGCCCAACTTGCCCACACAGACCAACATGTCTGAGAAGCAACCTCCCACCATCACCCTCTTCTTCCTTCCATGGAGCCAATTTGCTATCCATTCAGCTATCCCTCCTTGGATCCCATGTGTTCTAACCTTCCAGAGCAGCCTACCATGCGGAACCTTGTTGAATACCTTACTGAAATCCATGTGCACTACATCTACAGCTCTGCCTCATCGACCTTCCAGAGCAGCCTACCATGCGGAACCTTGTTGAACGCCTTACTGAAATCCATGTGCACAACATCTACAGCTCTGCCCTCATCGACCTTCCAGAGCAGCCTACCATGCGGAACCTTGTTGAACGCCTTACTGAAATCCATGTGCACAACATCTACAGCTCTGCCCTCATCGACCTTTTTGCTCACATCTTCAAAAAAAATCAATCAGATTTATGAGACACGATCTCCCACGTGCAAAACCATGCTTACTAACCCTAATCAGCCCTTGTCCATCCAAATGCTGTATAACCTATTTCTCAGAATACTCTCTAGTAACTTAAGCGGCTGTCCCACTGCGGCGACCTAATCCGCGAGTTCTGACGAGTTTGCCCTCACCTCATACTCGCAGCATGGTCGACACGAGGTCCTAGGAGGTCTTTGTAACTCTCCTTCATGCTCAAGAGTAACTCTCCTTCATGCTCCCCGTGTACTCGAGGCCTCAGCTAGGTCACGGCGTATTTTTCAACATGTTGAAAAATGCCCGTGAGTGAAAAAAGGTCGCCATGGAAAAAAACGATACTTTTTTTACTCGTAGGTTTAGTCGAAATAGGTTGTAGTTGGTCGATATGTTATTCATAGGTAATCGAGGGTAGTCGAAGGTAGTCGTAGATAGTCTTCAACATAGTTGAAGGGAGGTCGAAGGAGATCATCTTCACTCTCCACTATTCGCTGTCCAATTTTCCCTTAGCTAGTCGAAGCTGGTCTTCAACATAGTCAAAGGAGGCCTTCTACATAGTTGAGGGACGTCTTCAACATGACATTTTTTCAAACTCTCCTAAACTCTTCTAAACTCGCCAATTAGGTCGTCGCAGTGGGAAAGCCCCTTAAATGCTCCTCCTGTCCCAAATGTATTGGATTTTGGTCCTGCCGATCACGACCACCCACCGGGTTTCAAGAATGTATCCCAAACGCATTGGGAATTGAATGATTTCATTTGTGGATCTGGCAATTGTAGCCTTCTACTCTGGACCAACATCAAAGTTGAAGATTAGACCATGCTTTAGATCAGGCAGTGCACCCCTCCTTCTCCAGTACTGGCCATCCTACCTGTCACATGAGAAGCTAGAGAACCAACTACTCTGTGGCATTAGGGATTGTGCACCACAATGAATGTACCCCCAATGTGTAAACCATCTACCTTTTGGGAATTAATTCAAATGCATACTCCTGTGTCATCAGCAACTGTTGCCCTCTTTGGTCCTGCAATCACCTTCACTGTGTTGCCATTTTTTAAACAGAAATTCTAATTTGTCAAATCAGGCTGACTTCAGAGAATTGATGGGAATAAAAAAATCCACACTGTATAATTTAGTCTTGCATCTTCCACTGAGAACTACCACCCCACATCCTCTCCTTGTTCCAATATCACTGACATGGTTTTAGGTCTTGTTTGGATCTTTATTACCTGGCAGGTTTAATATGCAAAAAAATCTACTTTTGTTGAAACAGTAGCTAAGAGCTTGTCATGAACACTGACATGCTGACTCCACGGCCAGTGATGGCTTAACAACAGAGACACAAGAGGCTGTGGATGGTTGAATCTGGAGGAATCCAGCAGGTCTTGCTGCACATGTGGAAGGAAATGAACAGAGGTTGGGATCCTTCACAGGCTGATTGAAGGGTCCTGACCTGCCTAGTACCTCCAGCACTTTGTTTTTTGCTCATGGCTCTATAACATGCAATGGTGAACATTGACGGGAAATGTTGGCATTCAGAAATGCAAAGTTATTCACTTTCAAAAGCTGTAACCAACTCACATTATTGTAAAATCATTTATATAATCAGAATAATCAATATCCTCGCAAATGTTACAAGTAAGGTATATATTTAGCATATATTTATCTATTTACATACTGTATATGCTACTTGGATTATGGAAGGCCTGACATGGAAATCTGACTTAGTCTCCAAAGTCTCCCAGCACTTTTAAAGCAGTTTGTAGGACAGTAATAATAATAATAATGTTTTGTGATATTCATACAGCATATATTCCACGAGTTTAATTATGGTTAATGTTAGGGTGAATATTTGATGGAATAAAAGAATTGCAGAAACTGTATGTGGCGCAGCACAATATGGGTAGCTACAAACAGATGATTCTCTATGAGAGATTAGCTTTTGAACACTAGTCAGGAATGGAATCTTTATGTAACTCAGCGACAGCCTGTGCATTAAAAACCTTTATTTTGCAAATGTGTTAAAAATCCTATGTATAATTTATCAATCATGTAATACGGAACAGATGCTAATTATCTTTTAAAGGATAATATTGTACCGACTGACAGTATATAGTATAATTATACATTATTGCCTTTAGCAAAATAATAATTTCCCTTTGCATGTGGCTCCCAGATGGTGTGGCCATACTCTATGCAAGTGCAAACAGGGTACAAATCATAACCATTATGAAGGTTTACCACCCCTCCAATATCAATAGGAAAACAAAATATACAATCCCTTAAATTTAGGCAAGTGTAGAAAATTTATAATTATAAATTACTTTATTTTTGATTTCCATGTTGGCAATGGTTATGATATTTTAAATCAATTGAAAATGCAAAAGAACAGGCTTTCATCCTTTGCAACAACCACAAGAGCCATTCATATAGATTGTTTAAGTGCAAAAAAGTCCCCCAAAATCTCTGGATGCGATGTTCCCAAAAAGCTCGCAGTTAACATCACACAGGAAAGTGCACAGCCTATTTGAATATAGCACGGATTCAACCTTTCACCATTCTTCAAACAATCCCAGGGGATCCTACACACCAACATTAACTAGTACACAATCTGATTCGTATCTCAACTGAGAAACAATGCTTCACAACTGAATTTTCCTTTTCAGCTAGTGACACGTAGGCAAGTTTACGAGTATATAGTCCCTGGCCATATGGCCTTCTCCAAAGATTAGTTAATGCAAAATATAACCTCAGGTCTTTGTTTAATTATTCATGAAAATCTTCTGTGAATGCCATGATCAATCATAAACTAATCGTGCAAACTTATAATCATTATTAACTTAATATCATGCTAGTAAGTTCCTCGTTATACTTTGGTTTATATGGAAGTTTTGTATTTATGGAAGATAATTTAGTGCTTTGACATCATACTTCCGATAGAAGGCTTGTAAGCACAAAATTCAGCCCCCCACGATAGTCTCCCAAGTGCGTTCTTGCCTTGATGAACTGCTACCCACAGGTTTTATTAATCTGAACAGATGGAAAAAGCAATTTTTCCATGATTTTGCAAGATTACAAACTTTTTAGAGTGAATCAGCCAATAACAGCTAAAATATTAATTGGAGGATTATTAATTGATAGGGTGGCAATACTCAACAGCAATAAGTGGTGCTGCCTCTCCGCTCCAAACACCCGGGTAAACCTCAACCTCGTGAGCTAGAGTGCTCTCTCTGTGATCGCACAAGTTTTCACTGGTAATGTGGCCACCTTTGATATCCCAAATATGCACTCGTTGGCAGTTTATTTGCCTTCTGTAAATTAACCTTTGAATAGGTGGGTGAATCATGGGACAATTGTTGGGAGCAAAACTGTTACAGGGAAATAAGTATGGGAATAGCACTGAAATGAATTCACTACAGGTTGATATGGGTTGAATAATGAATTACTTAAAAGCATTAAAAGTAGTTTTGTTAGAGAGAGAAAAACTTTAGTAGATTTACATGAAGCTTAATATCACAGTTATATAAAAATCAGTGAAACAATGATGGCTGTTGGTGCTCAACGAACAGAAACTACAGGATATTATGGGATGGAATTATATTCAATATGCTTTTAGCATGAGTTTGCACAAATCTTAAATCAGCAACAAGCAGAGAATCCTCAAGTCAGAAGAACGGTCCTGACTCGAATCCATCACCCATCATTTTCCCCCAGAGATGCTGCCTGACTCGTTCAGTTACTCCAGCACTTTGTATCTATCTCAGTTCAGTTCATCCTGACTGATGGACTTTTGTTAGACTATTCTTATACCAATGTAAAGCACTTTGGCCAATGAGAGTTGTTTTTTAAATGTGCTATATAAATAAAAGTGACTTGACTTGCCTTGATGAATACCTGACAGGGGATGCTGTGAAAGCTTCCTGTCAACCTACTTGGCCCATGAATAGCGTACTGGAAAAATGTAGTGAAGCCAGCAAATTGGAATGGGAAATGGGTACACTTAAATTAGGTGGCACAATGGCGCGGTTGGTAGAGCTCCTGCCTCAACGTGCTAGACACTCAGGTTCGATCCTGACCTCCGGTGCTCTCTGTGTGGAGTTTGCAAGGTCTGCCTGTCACCATGTGGGTTACCTCCAGTTCCCTTCCACATCCAAAGACATGTAGGTTTGTAGATCAATTGGCCTCTAGTGAGACGAGTGATCAATGGTTGGTGTCGACTCTAAGGGCCTGATTCTGTCTGTCTAAGAAAGAACTGCAGATGCTGATCAGTCAGAAGAAAGTTCTCGACCCGAAACATCGCCTACTCCTTCTCTCCATAGATGCTGCCTCACCAGCTGAGTTCCTCTAGCATTTGATTCTGTCTGTCTGTCTGTCTGTCTGTCAGTCAATTAATGAATGAATGAATGTCAATGTGTGTTGACAAGCTATGAAAATACTCACAGTTGTTAGTACAATTGCTCATAAATCTGAAACCCCTCAGTAATCAGCATGAATCAGTGCCTCGTGATGTGATAAGTCTTACTTGACCTCCTTCTGAAGCAGCATATTCAGAAATATAAAGGAGACAAAAAGGCACATACAGTCACTAAGAGAGGGATAAAACAAAACGGGCTTTACCTCGCCGTCTGCTTTTCCAATCGGCAAATTCAGAATAAAATCGGGTGCAGCATAAACATCCACTAATGCCACTGAATTATCCTTCAGCTGGTTCAACACAAATAATCAACATACACATTAGTCAACCTTTAACCATTGATGACAAAAAACAAACAATTGAACTGAATATTGTTCTGAACAAGAAAGGCAAATAAAGGTGTATGTTAATGTATATTTTAGTAATTCTTGATAATAATCACAATACAATACCGCAAACAATTATACGTAATTAGAATGGATAATTATTCTGCTGTACGTGAGCACAGATATTCTCAATGGTCACAGTAACGATGAAATAAAATAGATAAAGAAAATGTATACAGCTGAGGTCGGCACAGTGGCCCAGCGGTAGAGTTGCTGCCTCACAGCGCCAGTAGACCCGGGTTCGATCCTGACAGCGGGTGCTGTCTGTACGGAGTGTAGACATTCTCCCCAAGACCAGATCTTAGGTTTCTTCCACACATTCCAAAGACGTACAGGGTTGTAGGTTACAGTTAATTGGCTTGGGATAAATGTAAATTGTCCCTTGTGTGTGTAGGATAGTGTTAATGTGCGGGGATCGCTGGTCGGTGCGGACTCGGTGGGCCGAAGGGCCTGTTTCTGTGCTGTGTCTTAAACTAAACTAAACTAAATAAACTGCTGATCTTTTTGTGCTTATTGTCTGAAATGTTCTCATTGAAGGAATCCTTTTCATTTTGGGTTCAACTATAGTTCAACATTAAACAATCATTAGTCAGGTGTACCACAGTTAAGATACAACAGGACTTTACCTCAATTTTGCACCAAAACATATTGTTTCGAAGAACACTTCTTTTTCCACCAGTGTGGCACTTTTCCTCCTGGTGGTTGCTGTAGTGAGATTAATTTTGGGGCAACTTTACTCTTCTCATAAGCCAATGTTTGGAAATGAGTTTATTAAAAAAAATATTTCATGGAGAACTCAAGTTCTGGGGGAAGATAGAGACACAAGGAACTGCAAATATTGGTTTACATAAAAAAGAAGATACAAAGTGCTGAAGTAACATAGCTGGTCATATAACATCTCAGGGGAACATCATTAGGTGACGTTTTGGGTTGGGACCCTTCTTCAGACTGACCTGATAGGGGTGTGAGAAAGTAGGAGAAAGCTGGAAGAGCTCTGGGGTCCCTGGATGAAGGTGAGAGAGATGCCGATTCAGGCACCCCAACAGTCCTTCTTGGTGAGACAGAGGTTCATGTGCACCCCTTCTAACCTCATCTACTGCGTCAACTGTCCCTGATATGGCCTATGAATGTGTTTAGTTTATTATTGTCACATGTATCGAGATACAATGAAAAGCTTTAGGTTCATGTGCTATCCAGTGAAAGACGATCATACGTGATTACAATCAAGCTCTCCACAGTGCACAGGTAAAGGATAGGTACACCATTTAATGCAAGATAAAGTCTGATTAAAGATAGTTCAGAGGTCTCCAATGAGGTAGCTGGAAGGTCAGGATCACACCCCTTCGGATGACGGGATGGTTCAGTTGCCTGATAACAGCTGGGAAGAAACTGTCCCTGAATCTGGAGGTGTGCTATTCAAACCTCTGTATATTTTGCCTGATGGGAAAGAGAAGAGGGTGAACCTGGTACTTGATTACGCTGGTGACCTTGCCACGGCAGCGTGAAGTGTAGATGGAGTTTGCCCCATCCACAACTCTATGCAATTTCTAGCGGACTTGGATGGAGCTGTTCATCTCTGGAATTCTCTGCTTCAGAGGGCGGTGGAGGCCAGTTCTCTGGATGCTTTCAAGAGAGAGCTAGATAGGGCTCTTAAAAATAGTGGAGTCAGGGGATACGGGGAGAAGGCAGGAAGGGGTACTGATTGTGGATGATCAGCCATGATCACATTGAATGGCGGTGCTGGCTCAAAGGGCCAAATGGCCTACACCTGCACCTACTGTCAATTGTCAAACCAGACTACGATGCATCCCCATAAAATACTTTCTATGGTACATCTGTAAACTTTGGTGAGGGTTAATTGAGGACATGCCGAACTTCATAAGCCTTCCAAGGAAGTAGAGGGGTTGGTGTTGTTGGTCCATGACAAATTACTGGTGATATTTATTCTTAAGAACCTAAAGTTTTCGACTATCTCTACTTCTACACCGTTAATGTATACTGGGGAGTGTACTGCTTCTGCTTCCTGTAGTCAATCGCAATCTCCTTCGTCTTGCTACCCAAGCATAGACTCGGTGACTATTTCGCCAAACATTTGGATTCAGTCCGCGAAGACCTATTAGATCTCCCAGTTGCTAACTACTTTAACTCCTCTTGCCATTCCCATATTGAACTTTTTGTTCTGTGACTCCTTCAAGGCCAGAGTGAGGCAACACACAAACTGGAGGAACAGCACCTCATATTCCACTGGTGTAGCTTGAATTCAATGTCATGAACATTGAATTCGCAAATTTTAGGTAACTGCACCCCCCCCCCCCTTCTTCTCCCACCGCCCCACTCCTGTGCCCCACCTGGTCTCGTACCAATGTCTCTCTTCTCTTTCTCCTTCCACCTACATTCCTTCCTCTTACTTCACAATTTGTAATTTATCAATTATTTTGTCTCACACTTTCTGTCTTTTTAATCTCTGGCCTTTGTCTAACCATCTGCATATCAACCCAATGTCCCCTCCCCCCTCTCATCTGTATCCACCTATTACCTGCCAGGATTTGTCCTTTCCTCACACCCACCTTTCTTTCTCACTTCCCCCCCAATCAGTCCAAAGAACATTCCCGACCTGAAACATCACCTATCCACGTTCTCCAGAGTTGCTGCCTAACCCATTGAGTTACTCTAGCACTTTGTGTCTTTTTTGTAAACTGGACTCAATGGTAGCCCCCCACTTAAGGTCCTTGGAGATGATGGTTCCCAGGAATTTAAAAGACTCAGCAGATGTGACTGTGGTGTTGTTGATGGTGAGTGGGGCGAGGGGAGGGGGAGCTCTCCTAAAGTCTACAATCAATTCCACTGTCTTAAGAGCATTGTGCACTAACTAGGTTGTTACTACGGCACCAGGACGCCAGCTATGACACTTCCTGTCAGTAGGCAGATTCCTCCCCATCCTGGATCAGTCCAATCAGGGTTGTGTCATCCGCAAACTTGAGCAGCTTGACGGAGGTGTCTGTGGAGGCGCAGTCGTTGGTGTAGAGAGAGTAGAGAGGAGAGAGTACGCAGACTTGCAGTGCTCCTGTGCTGAGTGTTTGCAGGTCTGAGATGTGCTTTCCCAGCCTCACATGCTAACCATTAGGGGGCACTGGATTGCCAGCCGCCTCTGCCTGCAGCCCGTTTGTTTTTCCATTTTTTAAAAATTTTTAGTCTGTTTAAAGTTTGTTTTTGGAGAAACTTTAACTTTTTTTATGTGGGGGAGGGGGGCAGGGTAAGGGGGAAACTAACTCCCAGTCGCTTCCTGGCGGGGACGCGACTGTTTCTCCGAGTTGCGTCCTCGCCGCCCAGCTCACGGCCTACCTCCTGGATCGGAGCGGCCTTTCCTGCCGGGGACCGGGAACCGGACCAGAGCTGCAACAGCGGCGGCGCTGGAGTCATCACGGAGCTGGCGATACCTACCTGGGTCGCCGTTTGGAGCTCCGGAGCGTTGGGCCGCCGCTCCAACATCATGGAGCTCTGGTCTAGAGAGCTCCCAACGCGGGCGGCGCTGAACATCTCCCTGGAGTCCTGGGGCCCTTTGCCGAGGGCCTCCAGCGTTGCATCTCCACCCGGCGCGGCCAGTGGACTTTGGGAGCGGCGGACTCAGGGTCCAGGCCGCTGAGGACATCCCCCAGCCCCGACGTCGGACTTACATCACCCCGG
This sequence comes from Okamejei kenojei, assembly GCA_035221665.1. NCBI lineage: Eukaryota > Metazoa > Chordata > Chondrichthyes > Rajiformes > Rajidae > Okamejei > Okamejei kenojei. The sequence continues at coordinate 13,121,379 of CM069131.1, read as the reverse complement.
GAGCGGGCCTGAACATCGGGCCGCCCGTAGCGGCGACTGCAGGGGGCTCGGGGAGGCCCCGACCACGGGGGAACAGTGGGGAACATCAGGGGAAGCGACTGACTTTGGTGCCTTTCCTCACAGTAGGAAATTTTGATCCTGCTGTGGGGGGATGTTTTATGTTAAATCCTATCTACTCCATGTTGTGTTCTTTATTTTTAATGCATGGCTGTATGGGGATTTAATTTCGCTGTGCCAATTGGAACATGTGACAAATAAATGCATCTTATTTTATCTTATCTTATCTTATGCTGCTTCCTGACTGTCAGGAAGTTTGTAATCCACTGACAGAGGGATTCAGGCACAGTCAATTCGGAAAGTTTGAGTGTAGTAGCTCTGGCACAATGGTGTTGAATGCAGAGCTAAAATCAACAAACAGGATCCTCGCATAGGTCCCCTGGCTGTCTAGGTGCTGTAGGATGAAGTGCAGGCCCAGGTTGACTGCATCATCCACAGATCTATTGGCCCGATATGCAAACTGCAGAGGGTTCAGCAGGGAGTTTGTGATATTTTTCGAGTGTCTTCATGACTACAGAGGTCAGTGTGACAGGCCTGTAGTCATTAAGACAAGTAATCCTTGCCTTTTTGGGTACAGGGACAATAGTGGAGGCAGGGACAGTACATGTTTGCAGGGACTGGTTAAAATTGTCTGTATAGACCGGTGCCAGTTGTTTGGCACAGAGCTTTAGAGTAGATGGGGAAACATTGTCAGGTTCTGGAGATTTCCGGCTCTTTTGTCTTCTGAAAAGTCTCTCCACCTCCTCTATTTTTATTGTTGATATTGGATAAGTTATGTTGTGCAGCACAGAGGGTGTGGATGATTGGGTATGAAGTGGTGATTGGAGGGGGGTGGGTGTAGAAAGGCACAGTCTTTGCAGACTGAGGTCAGGCTGTGAGTGGGTGTGAAGTGTTGGTTGGGGTGGGAAATGGTCCAGTCTTTTCATACTGCTTTTACGTCATGCTTTTGTGCACAATTTAACAAACAGGAATCAGGCACAAATCATTTAATCAGATATATTTATTGAGCATGAATGATAAATTGTCAGCAATTCAATTGTTTATACCATACCTGAGAACAAAGGTTCAGAACAGAATTCTGCCAGCTCCTTGCAGGCTGGGCACCTGTGAAATATCCTCCTGCAAATAAACAGTGAATTGACATAATCGACGGTTGGAAATGATAAGACATTTTGAGGTAAATGCTGCGGATTCTGATTCTTTAGAAAGCTTCTTTCATCTATTGGCAATGGATATTTGTAATTCAGACACGTGGAAATATTTACTCTCAAAATTAACTGTACAAAAGAGACTCAAATAGTAATTTTACTTCGGAGTCACGTGAGTGACTACGTGAAGAACCCGCCTGGCGCTGGCAAACGGCATTACGTCGACGCTGACGGCAGAAGCAGGAGCTGCACAGACAGCTCCTCGACAGCGGTAGGTTCGGAACCGGCAGGTAAGTGCTGTTGAAAACATTTTTTAGGAGGAAAACTCCGTGCCTGGTGGAAACCAGGATTTTAAAGGTTTTAAAAACAAACTAAAAGTTTAAATTGAACAGATATACTCTGTTAAAATAACGGAGTTTTAAAAAGAACGTCCCAGGGGAATACCCAGCGATCGGGACGAGAGATTAATTACGGGGCCGGTTCCGATACTGGTACCGTTTAAAATACGGTAGAAAGGTTTAAATGCTCCACAATTTTGGCAGGATTTTTAAAAAGTCAGAAAGACTGTATTTTTAAAAAAGTTAATAAAATTCGCGATATGGAGAAAGTACTCCATAAAAAGAGAAGTACCCAAAACATCCCAAAAAAACCTTGAAATGTACTAGGGTCACAGTACCCAAACAGTTCCCCAAAAAAGACCCTGAGGGGCTTGAATATACAAAATATGGCTGGCTATGTGCCAAATTGAGAAATAAAAACTCTGACCCTGGATAGGGTGGAGGAAGTCTCTTTGGATATAATTCCAAGTGGATCAGGGCTGCAAAAGACAGACCCTGCAAGTGGTGATGTGAATTATGAATGCACACCACAAATAAAATAAAATAAAAATGAGGCCAGGTGTGCCTGAGATAGCAAAAGATTTTGCTATATCTAAAGGAAGTGGTGAGGCTATGGAAAAATCCTAGCTGCCTACATTAATTATATGGTATCTCACCAACTTCAAGAATACGATAAAACTTTATGTTTTATTTAAATATCAATGGTTAATCCATTTATAAATATCCATGTCTCAAATATATGAGATATAAGAAATACAATTTCAAAGTTTCAAAATGGTGCAAATATGTAATACTTTCAATATAAAATAAATTGCCATTAGTTGTGGAACTTAATAGTAAGAAAAATATATAATTTACCGAATCTGCATCATAGGGTTGCAGATTAATACAAATCAGGATATATTAAACTCCTGATTATTATAGAATACCTGCCTTATGATAAATCAAAGATATTAATTACAAAAGAACAGACCACTGATCTTTAAACTTTGGGAAGGAAAACTATGATCCAATAAAAATTTTGATTATGGATCAAAACAAAGACAAAGATCTTTTATCTTACGGTGAAAAAACTATGATCCAATGAAAAATTTGATGATGGATCAAAATAAAGGCAGAAGTGGTATTATCCAAACATAGCCTTATCTTAACCTATATAATTGGGGAAAAGAAGGCTTGATGTACGTTGAAGAGGTGCAAACATCTGGTTACAAAATAAGTCATGAAATCTCCAATTATGGGGGATTACAGGTGTATTATGATGGTTAAAACTTAATATAACTAAGGAGGATTGGTTCACCTGTATAAGGGAAAAACTGATTTCAGGTTTGCACTCAAAAGTAAAATTTTAAAAAGAAGGGGAACGTACATGTATATTATAAAATTACCTTAGTGTAAAGATTCATGGTATAAACCATACAATAATATCATTATTTACACTTTCACAGTGTAAGAAAATAGAAACATCTAGAACATGGAAAACTGTTGTGATTAACAAAGTGTTAATCAATATTACAGGTGCTTGAAATTAATTAAAGTGGGTCAAGCTGTGCAAGTTAAAACTTGTCCAAACAATCAATCAGTTCAAGTTGTTAAACTGAACACTGAAGGAACAATATACTGATAAAAGATCAGCACTTGCACTAATGAGGTACATGGTATGGGTTATCTCGATTACATTTAAATTAGAAGAGATAAAGAGCAGCTGCAAATTAGTGCCTGCCATTACAAACCTGGTGGGGGTAGGACTTGACCCATTACATAAAGCATATGCTCAGGCATTAATAAAATATTTTTAAATTACTATTCTGAATTCAGAAGTAATTTAAGCACCATAAGAGTGGGGAAAATTGTTCCATGATACAAATATGTATTATTGTTGTTGACATACTTTGTTCCTCCATTAGGTTAGGGGAAAATATAAATAAAGTTCCAAAAGAAGGAATACAGAAGCTTATAGAATATGTATGCCTTGTGAAGAGGCTTATGCAAAATATCAAATGATACGTTATCATTATTAGTAATGTAAAAAAGGTTCATAAGCTGCTTCAACTATAAAATTACAATTGAAGCAAGTGTTGCAGATGTTGTACAGCTTCTGTGAATGTTTGGGTAAAGATAAGAATATTATCTATTCTTATAACAATAATTGATATGTTTTTTGTTAAGCGGACTGCAGACAATTATACCAGGCAAACATAAATGGTTTGTCCTAAGAATTTTCCAAACATTCGTATTAATTGTTGAAGTATAAGGAGTTATGGATAAAAAGATCGATTGTTTTATTATGGAACTGTCCATGTCATATCAAGATGAACAATACCACGGCTGTGGCATATGTTAACTATGGTCAAATTTGGGAGGAAAATATATTGTCATTATTTTGCATACTTACGATTAATCTGGTTGTATACAGATTAAATCACTGATTTTAAATATTTCTCGTGGGTCACAAGATAAGTCAAGCAACAATTATGGGATTATCTAAGTAAACAGATGTGGTATGTTTTAAAGTTAGTCCACCTGTTTATCTCTAAAGAAGAGACAATGGTATCAGAAGATTACAAATTTGGGAAGAAAAACATATTGTCATTAATATGGATTACTTACGATTAATCTGATTGCATACAGATTAAATCACCGATCTTTCGAATATTCTTGTGGGTAATCTAAGAACAGTGAAGGTGGATGCTTTTCTCCCAATTACATGAGGAAAAGATTCTTTGTGTTCCTCATTTTTGTTTAATAGGGCAGTGTCTGATGAATATGTAGCAGGACACTGCCAGAGGCATTTTGGTGGCCCAATATGGGTCCTTTATGGTTCATTTATATTGTGTGATTTTGAACTGCTAGTGATGATTCATAATGGCAGCAATTTATTGAAGTCAAAAAAGGGGTGTCGACCTAGGTCGTTGCCTGTCTCCCTTTGTTTCTTTGGATGCTGCTGCACCCACTGGGACTCCAGGTTGAGAAACCCTGCAGTAATTTATTGTTGTACAAAAACCTCCATAAGTGAAAATATGAATTTGACTATCTACAGGTTGACTAGACCATCTCAACAGCTGATGGTCAAAGAAGTCTATGAATGTAAACCAATATTACCATATATCAATAAAATAATTATGTATAAAGAAGTGTTATACCTGCAATTTGCGGAAATAAGTCTAAATAACTATATTTTGTTATAAGAAATTGGAGGTCTGTAGATACAGTAAAGTTATTTTGTCATTTAGCTATATGTGAATTCCTTGTGGATTGCATTTTCTAAGTATCTAATTGATAGAGCCAATTATAGGGCTCAGAGTGTTACCGTCTTATAAACGGACAATATATTAACCAAGAAGTTATCAGATGCATTTATAATATCCCAATATGGAAAGGGATATATATGTAAATGTTAATAAAATATATATATGTGTGTGTGTGTATATATATATATATATATATATATATATATATATATATATATATATATATATATATATATATATATATATTATATATAGATATAGATATAGATATGTGTATATGTATATATAATCTGTCCAAAATTGTAAAAAATATAAAGGCAGGAGATAAAAAATCTTGAAATGCCTTAAGAAATGGACTTTAACTCTATCTATGATTCAAAAAACTTAAACATTGAAAATAATAATTCTGATAACTTTAGTATCAATATAAGAGTGCAAACATTGCAAATGTTATGTTATAATGGCATGTGGATACAAATTGCATTATCATATATGTTTATGAATCTACCAAACAAAGCACGCCAAGAAGACCTGAAAACAAAACCAAGGTAAACCTATAAGCACATCCTGCTGGCTTTAAGTTGTGTGTGTGTGTGTGTGTGTGTGTGTGAACATTGATGAAAATGTTGCAGTAGGTAAGAGTCTGTGGCAATGAGACTGCTTATTACACACAAAAACCACATTGAGTTCAGTAAAACTGATGGTTATAGAGGAATGTATTTCTAGATGGTTAATAATTGGATACATTCAGTAGGAACTAGACACTGAAAGGTGGAAAATCACTCTGTTAATGAGGAAAATACATTCACAGGAATGGCACAGGATGAGCCACTCGAGCAAAGATGCAAGGCCGCAGGAGGCTGTAGATTACTGTTAAAATAAAGGAACCAGTCATGGTGTCAGATTTAGACACGCAATGTTCGGTTCGCTATAATTGTTGCTTTGTCATGCCATAAAAAATATATATCAATTGGTATTTGTGATAAATTTGCTTTTCAATAGAAAGGGCATTATTTTCATTTTTTATAATGTGAAAATTATTTATCACATAACTTGAGGCAATGTTTGGGGAAAATGTGTTATTCGCTCGTTATTGTGTTAATGAGCCGTACTGTCGTATGGAATAAATTCTACGACACGAAAAACAGAGAAAGCTTTAAACTCTTCACGTAGTCACTCACGTGACTCCGAAGTAAAATAGTAAGATTAAACGAGAACTTACCAGTTCGAAGTTTGATCGTTATTTTATGAGGAGTTACGATGAGGGATTACGTGCCCTCCACTCCCCACCCTCATAAAATAAATGATCATCTGGTAGTTCTAAGTCTATTATGAGCCTTACTATGTTACTTTGGCTATTTTTGTGTTCTGTGTTTTTCATGCTGCTGCTTTGAAGTATGCCGTTTGCCAGCGCCAGGCGGGTTCTTCACGTAATCCCTCATCGTAACTCCTCATAAAATAACGATCAAACTTCGAACTGGTATATATATATATACACACATACAGAGAATGATTTCATAAAATGTCTAGCCTTAACTATCCACCGGGAATATAGCAAAAAAGAAACACACCCATTTATTCCTCTTTTGAAGAAAAATCTTACATTTTTCAAGAGTAAAATTCCCATTATTGGAATGGAAAAAATGGAAAAAATATGGTTTGTATTTAGAGTTACAACTGTAAAATTATTAAATTATAACATTTTTTTGTCTTCACTTGAATAAGAACCAGCATGGTAAGCACTACCACTTACACAGTGGCCAATAAATCAAAATGCCTAAACGTAAGTCGCTTGAATTTCATTTATGCTACACTGTACACAAATCCCTGTCAGGTAGAATTTCCACATAAAAGGACAAGGTGCTGGAGTAATTCAACGGGTCAGGCAACATCTCTGGATAACATGGATAGGTGACATTTCAGTCCTGACCGGGAAAAAACATCGCCTATCCATGTCCTCCAGAGATGTTGCCTGACCGGTTGAATTACTCCAACACTTTGTGTCCTTTTGTGAAAACTAGCATCCACAGATCTTTATTTCTATAGGATTTCCACCTAATTTTTGCCTTCATCTTTAATCCTGTACTTCATGCAATCAGATGTGGAGAAGGAAACAAATTAGTATATTCTGGCTAAAAGTCATTGAAACACCAAGTTAACTCTTTTATTTTTCCACAGATTCTGGCTGACTTGATGGGTATTTCCACCATTTTTACATTTTACTTCCATAGACAAGATTTCATATTTCACTTTCAGAATAGTGACTATTACTCTAGTTTTTGGCCACTGCACTATCATTAATTGGACAGAATTTAAGGTGTTTTCAGAATTTAATTATTACTTGATTGTTATGTCGAAACAAAGTACAAGAGCTGAGGATTACAGGATCAGTTATAAAGTTTGCATCATTTACTGCAAAGGTCAGATTGGTGAGCTAACATTTTTTAATTTAATTTATTCCTTACTAAAATAATAATTTCAAAAAAGTTTTACATTTCACTCCTCACCTTATTTGAAGCCCTTTTGTTTCATTTTCATCTCTGCCATTGTCACTTACTCCACTCACCTGCCCATCAAACCCTCCTCACCTGTATCCACCTGTCACAGCTTACACCCTAGCGGCATGAATATTGACTTCTTTAACTTCAAGTAACCTGTGCATTCCCACTCTCTCCATCTCTCCCCCTTACCAGTTCTCCGCCAGTCTGACTGTCTCCAATTTCATTTTATCTCTGTTTACTTTAATGTCACCTTCTCTTAGCTAACATTGATCTATTTGAAACATAGAACATAGAAACATAGAAAATAGGTGCAGGAGTAGGCCATTCGGCCCTTCGAGCCTGCACCGCCATTCAATATGATCATGGCTGATCATCCAACTCAGTATCCTGCACCTGCCTTCTCTCCATACCCCCTGATCCCTTTAGCCACAAGGGCCACATCTAACTCCCTCTTAAATATAATTCCAGAGACTCATCACTCTCTGTGTGAAAAATGTTTTCCTCATCTCGGTCCGAAAGGAATTCCCCCTTATCCTTAGACTGTGACCCCTTGTTCTGGACCTCCCCAACATCGGGAACAATCTTCCTGCATCTAGCCTATCCAACCCCTTAAGAATTTTGTAAGTTTCTATAAGATCCCCCCTCAGTCTTCCAAATTCTAGCGAGTACAAGCCAAGTCTATCCAGTCTTTCCTCATATGAAAGTCCTGACATCCCAGGAATCAGTCTGGTGAACCTTCTCTGTACCCCTTCTATGGCAAGAATGTATTTTCTCAGATTTGGAGACCAAAACTGTACGCAATACTCCAGGTGTGGTTTCACCAAAACCCTGTACAACTGCAGTATAACCTCCCTGCTTCTATAGTCAAATCCTTTCGCTATGAATGCTAACATACCATTTGCTTTCTTCACTGCCTGCAATTTGCCTAAATTCTACATTTTCTTTGACCATCTCTTTTGAGGTCTCGTTTTCACACCTCACCCTTCTTTATCTCTATCTCCCTCTCCCCGGACTCTCAGTTTGAAGAATGGTCTCGACCTGAAACGTCACCCATTCCTTCTATCCGGATATGCTGCCTGTACTGCTGAGTTACTCCAATGTTTTGCGTCTATCCACCTATCACTTGCCAGGATTTTTCCGTTCCCATCTCTTTTCCAGCTTCCTCCCCCCAACTACAATCAGCTGAAGAAGGGTCCCGACGAAAAACGTCACCTAACCATTTCCTCCTCAGACCCTGAGTTACTCCAGTGTTTGCTCAAGATCCCAAAATTTGCTGTTCCTTCTGTCTCCAATTTGCGAACAGTACTTAGTCATTCTTAAGCCAAAGATAGTGGCAAGGAAGTGAGATAAAATTCAGTGATAAAAGGAAGTCAAATTCAATTCCAATAATATAACATGAAAAATTATAAAGGAAGAAACAGCTAAATTTCACAATGAATTAATAGTATCAGCTGTCCACTGCCACTGGCTGAAAGGTATTGTTAAGTGATACATACAGACAAGTTGGTGTAATTAGAGTACCTTTACAATGTCCATGGTATATGTACGCATATGAGATAAGTCTAAAGAGGTTTGTTTCTGATAGAGCTCACCTTGGTATAGAACTGATGTGTTTGGTCACATATAAGGAAGTGAGTCACTTCAACATAGGGCCGCAAGTTAATTGGTCTGCTCGGGCTATGAGTAAAATCGTGAAATCTTTGCAACACATTACACTCGATGAATGCTATTGCCAGTGATCTGCAATAGTACACCTAGAGGCAAAGAAAGAGAACAGATTCACACTAAAGTAGAAAACAATAGCTCAGCTTTATTTAACTAACACATTAACTTAGTATTCTTTCCAGCAGTAGCAAAACTTTCGTCAGCAGTTGTACAGTGTGTAACCTGGAGGTGGTGGTGAAATTTAGGTAGTTGGATAGCTTTTTGTTTCCCTCCATTCTGTGTTTTTTTCCTTTACTCATTCTTGGCTAAGCTTCCAGACTAAAACTGGATCATGTTTCCCCACAATGACCATATTATTCCTCGAAGCTGTTGCTTCCTTTCCACCTTCAGCAACCAAAATTATTTCACTGGTTGCCTCTTACCTCATTTGTCATTTTACAATGAAAAGGAAAACGACTTCATTCATCATTGTTGAAAATATTAGCGATGCAGCGGTGCTGGTTTCCAACGGGAACGGTGATGGACGCACCACACATCTCTGTCCTCCAGTTCCTGTGGACCATGGCCGCTGGTGTGGTGTGTGTGCTTTATCATCATTCCTTACAATGCTATGTATGACAGTAATCGCAACGTCTACTGAAGTGTGGATGTGCGTTGGCTCGCTAGGAGCTCCTCCGCCCTTTGACAGATCTTGTTTTAGGTCCAGGAGGGGGTCCACAGCCCCCTCCTCACCGGGCAAACCAGGTAGGGGAGACGGTTTAGTCGCCAACTATCCGACCATGGAGCAGGTAGCACGGGATTACATGGTACCCGTGTTGGGGGGAACTGCGCCCGACCTGACCTTTGGAAAAATACCCTGCCCAATAAATAGGCAGTTGCTTTGAGGAGCCAACAGCTGCAAACTCTGACCTAGCTGTGTTATCTACCACAATCATAACGGGTCTCTACTGAGACATTGACATATAATTTTTGTTAGTACAATCACAAAGAACAAAATACAAACTAAACGAGAAAGTGCTGGAAATATTCTGTCATCTTGGCAACATCTGTGCAGAGTTAATATTTGAAGTTGATGACCTTTCATCAAAACTTGAAATAATCAGTGATAAATAAGTCTTAAGTTGTACTTGAAGGGATGTGGATCAGAGAAAACAAAACTGATGGACTGTGATGGTTGGAGAGGTGGGAGAGAAAAAGATGTAACTGAAAGTGAATTCTGGAAGAAACTTTAACAGAGATATGAAGGAAAATTGAAATCATGTTTGATATATCTATGTCAAATATTTGGTTGCACATCTATCTAACTATATTATTAAAAGTCTCATCTTGACCACTTCCTGTTGCACTGTATATTTATTTTAGAAAAAATGCTGCCACTTACGGCTGTGATTTTTGGCCATCTTACTGAGTCCCCCTCCAATGGTCAGGACGAGTGGACTTTTCCCATCGATGAAAAATAAAAGAATTATTAATGTTTTAAAAATGTTGAGATTCTCTCTCCTGATGGCCAAGCCCCTTCTGGAGGGACTATAAAACCCAGAAGAGTGGAGGTGCCTCAGTTCTGTGCAAGATGGGGGAGCGAGAGGTTGCAATTCTCTGTCTGAGCTGTGAAAAACACTGAACACATGTCTACTAAACTGTGAGTGGTTTTACTGACCTGTCAGTGCCCTTAATGTGGTTTGAAAATGCAGTTTGAAAATACTAAAGTGTTTTTTTTTTGGTTTTAGAATCTAAAAGTTGCCTTGCCTAATTGAAAGGTTGGCTTGAGAATGCTAAAGTTGCCTTGCCTAATTGATAAGTTGGTTTTAGAATGCAAAAGTTGCCTTGCCTAATTGAAAAGTTGGTTTGAGAATGCTAAAGTTGCTTTGCCTATTTGAAAATTTGGTTTGAGAATGCTAAAGTTGCCTTGCCTAATTGAAAAGTTGGTTTGAGAATGCTAGTTGCCTTGCCTAATAGAAAAGTTGATTTGAGAATGCCTTGCCTAATTGAAAAGTTGATTTGAGAATGCCTTGCCTAATTGAAAAGTTGGCTTGAGAATGCAAAGGTTGCCTTGCCTAATTGAAAAGTTGGTTTGAGAATGCAAAAGTTGCCTTGCCGTCTATATAATTAAAAGTCTAATATTGACCACTTCCTGTTTGTGCTGTATATTGATTTTAGGAAAAACACTACCACGTACGGCTGTGACTTTTGGCCATCTTACTAAGTCCCCCTCCGCTCATCAGGTGCCGAGGATTCTTCTCATCGATGAAAAATAAATGAGTTATTAGTGTTTACAAAATGTTGAGATTCACCCTCCTGTCAATCACACCATGAAGGCCACGCCCATTCTGGTGGGAGGGACTATAATGCCTGGAAATGTGGGCGTGGTGCAGTCTTTGCAAGAAGGGGGAGCGAGATGTCATGACTCTCTGTCTTTAATGGCCTTGCAGGCTGCTTGATATGGTAGGAAACTGCACTCAAATTTGGTGGCCTTGCAGCAGGCACATGCTGTCAGGGTAGGCAAGGTAGGCAGTGCCTACCCTGACTAAAATTATAAAATAGTAATTATTTTATATGTAAATATAATATATTTAAAATATATATAAAACATATATAAAATGGTCATAAATAGTAAAGGCACGGGAGAATTATGCCTCCCTAAGAGTTCTCCCGTGCCTTTCACCCGCAGTACGTTTAAAACGCGGAAGTATGTGCCACTCATGTGCCGTCGACGCTACTTCAAGCCATCAGTGGCGACGGTCCATAAAGGCAGCTGAAACTCTGCCTTTACACTGTGAACTGCGTGCATGTGCTGCGTTGCGCACTGCGCATGTGCACCAGCCTACTGCGCATGTGCACCAGCCTACTGCGCATGCATTACCAGCCTACTGCACATGCACAAGTTTCTTAGCGGGATTTTCAAGCGTGGATAGTGATTACCTGAAGAGTTTCACAAAGCAACCTTATGGATATTTTTGGCTGCAAACAAAGAGAGAAGAATGGATTTTGTGCACAAATAATATGGTAAGTAAATTTTTTTGAGCTATATATTTTTAAATACTTTATTAAGAGATAGGACCAATTGAAAACAAATTACATGATAAAAGCCGAGAGCAATCTGCACATGCGCGGTTTCCACGATTTAAAAATAGCCGAATGACAGTTCACCGGGGAGGGAACAATGTGCTCATGCGCGGTTTCAAGATTTAAAAAAAGCCGACTGACAGCTCACCGGGGAGAGAATAATCTGCGCATGCGCGGTTTTCAAGATTTTTAAAAGCCACTGCCTACCCTGGCTGATTACTCACGGCACGTGCCTGCCTTGCACCCTGCTTGAAGTGGTAGGAAACTGCACTCGAATTTGGTGCCCTTGCACCCTGCTTGAAGTGGTATGAAACTGCACTCGAATTTGGTGGCCTTGCACCCTGTTTGAAGTGGCATTTCAAGGAATAGCCATGAGTCAACTACCAGCCCACCAGCCTTGAGTGAGTGAGCTGCCAGCACACCAGGCTTGAGTGACTGAGCTGCCAGCCCAAGAATCCATTTGGCCAAAAATATCCCTACTAGCCCTCTGGAAACCAGTCCCATCTGCCCACAACACCCATAATAGCGTTCCAGAAAGCCCCCCACCCCCCCCCCCCCCCCTCCACTGGCCACCAATATTGGAATTGGTGGAGAGGTGGAATATTGCATTGGGGGACCAGCCCTCCTGTGTGAAGCTGGGACCCGACGGGTCCCACTTGGTCTAGTACATAACTAAAGCTCTGATCTTGTTATCTTCCGGTTTGCACGGTCATTCTATTTGCGCAAAAATGCTACACGATAGCGCTATGATTTTCGCCAACTTACTCACCGTTCTCCTCTGCTGCGATTGCATCAAGTTTTGTTTCGATCGGTGGTTTAATGTAAACGTTAACAGGGTTTAAAAATCACGAGTGCGCAGATCGATCTACTGTCCTGCCAGTTGGCGCCGCATGGTTGGTCTTTTCTCCTGTCACTCTGCGGGATGATCCGGTCCTTCCTGCACCACTGTGCCTTTACTGGAGCTGAGGGAGGCTCTGGATGGCCGGCGGAGGTTTCCATCACATATTTACTGGAGCTGAGGGAGGCTCTAGATGGCCGGCGGAGGTTTCCAACCAGACACAACTTTTGGAGGGACCGGAAGCGGCCCAACCCGGCCTGGCCCGGCGCGGAGTCAGAGATGTCGCCAAATGGAAAACAGAGACTCTGATCCCAGCGGAGGAGAACATCCAGCGACCAGCGCCCGCTGTGAGTCCACATCGCCCGCTGTGTGTCCTCCAGCCCCTTCTCCTCTGGTCCTCCTCGCTGGCTCCTGTCCCCTCCCCTATGATACCCCCCCCCCCTCTCTGAGGTCTCTCCCTACACCCTCCCACCTACCCCCACACCTCCCTCTCCCCCACACACCACCCCCACCCACATATCCCTCCCCCCCGATCACACAACCCTCCCCCTCCGCTCCACCCCCCCCCCCCCCCCCCTGGCTCCAAGGCTTTGACACATACCACAGGGCACCCACAGTTCACAGGTAAAGTGTGCCAGCACCAGAGGTCAGGGTCAAACCCAGGTTGGCTGTGGCTATGAGGCAGCAGCTTTACGCGCTGTACCATTGCGCTTTCCAGTTTCCTCCCACATCCTAAAGTTAGATGGTAATGGGACTTATAAAGTACCTGATAAAAGTCAGATCATTTAAGTAAACATTTTTAAGGCAGAAATAGATTATTGATAGAACGGGTGCCAGGGGTTAAGGGGATAAGGCAGGAGAATGCGGTTCAGAAGACAAGATAGATCAGCCATGATTGAATGGCAGAGTAGACTTGATGGGCCGAATGGCCTAATTCTGCTTCTATCACTTATGAACATATGATATTTAAAGTGTTAACAGGGTAATAATATATGCCTTCCTCATCTACTGGTTAAGGAGCACATTAAGTTCAGAGTTGAAGAGAAAAGTACAGTTGAGTAAACTAATGGCAAAAGGTTTTAAGCAAATGGGAAAAAGTCGCTTGAATACAAAGATATAGTTTCAACATCTTGTAAAAACTGTCTGCAATTGTGTGCCAGGGCAGCAATTGCAATTGTATGGTGTAAAATACAGCAACAATGTGTTTGTTGTTTTTACAGGAGAAAGGGAAGGACTCCCAATAAAATACCAGGATCATCCAAGGTTCACAAGTGGAACTCCCACCTAAACCTTCGTGGAGAAGAATCTGTTTTTCAGTAAAGGTTATCACTGAGACATGCCACCTGTTTCAGTCACGTCCAATTTGAGAGCAAAGACCTTCTCAATATTCTTGTTAAAGTCAGAATGACTGTGAACGTCTACATATCAGCCTTCCTCCAGCTCTGCTCTGACTATATCTCATTCTTACGTGACGGAAACCAGCAGGCAGAATAAATAGACTCCTTAATAATGACTCTGGGCTGCCACATGCTGTCGGCTGACTTAGAATGTTCACAGCTCATTGTCCGCACGTGAGTCAGAGACGTGTGGCAACAGAAGAAATTCTACTCCCTCAATCCAGTTGGGATGTGACTCAACAAAGTGTATCATGTTCATCACTCTGCCAATAGACATAAAGCCTTCATCTTTCAGCAGTCCAGTGTCCCATCTGCATTTGAGCTTCCAGGATGAACTTCAAAAATTACTTAGTCATAGAACATGGAAACAGGCCCTTCGGCCCAACTTGCCCACACCAACCGACATGTCCCATCTACACGAGTCCCACTTGCCTGCATATGGCCCATATCCTGCCTCAACTACCTCCTCTGACAGCTTATTCCACACACCCACCAACCGTTTTGCGAACAAGTCACTCATCAGATTCCTATAAATTCTTTCCCCCTTTACCTTAAACCCATGCCCTCTGGTTCTCGACTCCTCTACTCTTACAAGAGATTCCAGAAGATCATCCCTAATCCTCCTGTGCTCAAGGGGATAGAGTCCCAGCCTGAACCTCTCCCTGTAGCTACGACCTTCGAGTCCTGGAAACATCCTTGTAAATCTTCTCTATACCCTTTCCAACTTAACAACATCTTTCATAGAGCATGGTGCCCAGAACTGAACAAAATACTCTAAATGTGGCCTCACCAATATCTTAGATAACTGCAACATGATCTCCCAACTTCTATACTTAATACTCTGATTGGTGAAGGCCAATGTGCAAAAGGCCTTTTTGCCCACATTATCTACCTGTGACTTTCATGACATCTTGATGAAAAAAAAATAATTCTTTGGACTCCATCGGGGAAACCCATGCACATTTGCAAACAATAAATGCCACTCTGCCACAAACAATCTGATACGGCAAACCAATGGTGTATCCACACATAATTCCAGATAGTCAGCCTCTGATAGTCAGCACAGCAGGTCTGAAGACTTAAACACATGAAAATATAGATGCTGGTTTACCAAAAAATAAGACGCAAAGTGCCGGTGTAACTCAGAGGTTCAGGTAGCATCTCCGGATAACATGGATAGCTGACGTTTTAGGATACTTCTGCAAGCTGAAGACTTGTAGTCTACTGTCTTTCACTCATGCAGCCTCCAGTACTATGGTGAGCAAATGCTAAGCAAGAGAAGAGGAAGCAAATATACTGGGAGTCCTAGTTTTGTGTTGCACCTTATTGGCATGAAGGTCAGCAATCTGGGAAGGCTGGCTAGTGACAGGCTAGAACACTGCCAGAGGTGAGATCACAAATCTTGTCTTCCAGAGAAAGGACAGTCCGTGCAGTCCACAAAGCTGCTACCAGTCAGATGAAGGACTGGGATGGAAGGGTAAGGGGTTAAAGATAGGGTAAGGGTAAGGGGTGAAAGACCCCTTTGTTTCTTTGTTATCTTTGTTTCTTTACTTAAATGCTATTGGCAAGGCTATTTAAAGCTAGTGGGATTGGATTTGGTATTGACAATGCAAATCACCATGTTCACATTGACCCCAGAAAGTTTCTGCCAGCACTGAATGTGACATTGCAGCAAATTACAAGAACAGGTCAATGAGCAGTGAGATTTCAGGCTGTAGCAGGGTATTGGTGGCTTCCATCTTCTCTACCGTTGCCTTTGGTCCTCATCAATGATACATCCCACCTTCTACCACAGTTCCCATTATGGTCTCCCCCTCACTGCCACTTCTGGCATTCTGAAGTCCTGCCTTCTTCAAAAGTCTCTGTTGAGTCTTAAGGGAGAGAGGAACAAGTGCTGTTGTTATGGATTTTAGAGGCTGGTATTTAATTTTATGGGTCAGGACGATGTGAAGCAGAAAGATAGCTGGTCATCCTACTTTTAAAAGATGCTGACAAGTGTTAGATGTATGCTATCCACTCACAAAACTGGAACTCTGTCGATGTAATGGGATCATAGAGTTGTGGAGCCATATAGCATGGAAACTGACCCTTTGGCCCAACTTGCCCAAACTAGCTCACATGTCCCACTACAATAGTCCCACCTGCCTGCATCTGGCCCATGTCCCTCTAAACCTGTCCTTTCCATAAAGGCTATTTAATGTAAGGTAATTAAAATAAGGTGAGTAATAGAACAGTGGGAACTACAGGATGCTGAAATCACAATAATTTTGTACTCTCCCTCCACTGAGTTTATTGTTATTTCTGGTGCAACCCAATATGGCCCCTATAATTTCATTCTTTCTTTGTTTTAAAGGAATTTAGTATTTAGATGAAAGGAAGACACTAATAAAAACTACTAACATTTAATTAAGCACTGTAGGTTACGAATACAGGCAGCAACTACAACTTGCAACATCTCTGAATGACACACAGTATGCAAATACTACGTCAGCTATAAAGTTTAGATAAACGCCTATAACAAAATAATTTTAAATTGTCATTCTTTAAGAGCAAATATATATCAATTCATCCTCTGTAATTAATTTCTTGAAGAAAAACAAAAACATTTGGAAACAAATCCTCATAGGATTTGATTAGATCTGATTAAATGTGGTATTTATGAATGTTTGGATAGTCACATGCACTTGCAATCTTGTGTTCCAGGAATCCAATATCTTTTACAGTGAAATGAAAATATCTGGATATATTGGGAAATTATACTTATTGAAACCAAATGTTCGCAGTTGGACAGCAAGATGACATGAACTCTTTGTTTTTTGCTGCAGAGAAGAGAGATGAAAAGATCACTTTCTGTACATTGTTGACGTCAACTCTAAAATGTTTGAAACAAGAGGGATCTAGGGGTCCAACACAACAGCTCCCTGAAAGTGCCATTATAAGTAGATCAAGTGGTCAGGGAGGCATATGGTATGCTTGTTTTCAATGGTTGATGAAGCAGTCTGAGGAAATGACCCAAAACTTTACCTATCCATGATGAGCCTAACAAAAGGTCCCGACTTGAAACGTCTCCTATCCATATACTCCAGAGATATTGCCTGACCCGCTGGGTTACACCAGCACTGTGAGTTATATTTGTAAACCAGCATTTGCAGTTCGTAGTTTCTACAGCTGTATCAGACTTTGGTTAGGCCACATTTGGAGTATTATCTGCAGTTCTGGTTGACAACGTGCCACCCCAAATATATATGAATTTTCGAAAGGCATGGACAGTCAGAACCTTTTTCCCCTGGGTAGAAATGGAAAAGACTGGAGGGCATAGGTTGAAAGTGAGAGGGGCAAAGTTTAAAGGAGATGGACGGAGCAAGTTTTTTTTTCCCTGGTGGGTGCCTGGTACACGCTGCCGGCGATGGTGGTGGAGGCAGATGGTGGCATTTAAGACGTTTTTAGATATGTGCACGGATATAGAGGATATGGAGGGACATTGATCATGTGCAAGCAAATGTGGTTAATTTATTTTGGCATCATGTTCGGTACAGACATTGTGGACCAAAGGGCCTGCTCCTGTGCTGGACTGTTCTACGTTCTATTCTCTGACAATTAAGTTTAGATGGAGAAGAGAGCAGGGTGTTGTTTGGGTCATTTACCAAGGGCGAAGTCAAAACAGTGAGACCTTTGGATATCAGTGGCCATGATGAACGGTCATTTGATTATCGTTCATTCTATTCATGTCTGCTCAATTTCAGAAAGGTCAAATTCAAAAGCATTGGAGAGAGACAAGTGTGGTTCATGATTTACTATGGAGAATCCCCTGGATAGGATGCAAGATGCAGGATGAAAATCCAGCAAAGAAACAAGTGTGACAAATAGATCAACAGACTCAAAGACAATAAAAACAGACTGAAACACTCCCCGACTTACTAAAACTTGCACTTACATAAACAATTCTGTACTTAGTCCTTAGTGCATTCAAGGCAGTTTTTAATTTTAACAACACTGTGTGTACAATCACTTAGGTTTACATCTGAAACAA
Source organism: Okamejei kenojei (assembly GCA_035221665.1). Lineage (NCBI taxonomy): Eukaryota > Metazoa > Chordata > Chondrichthyes > Rajiformes > Rajidae > Okamejei > Okamejei kenojei. The sequence continues at coordinate 13,103,091 of CM069131.1, read as the reverse complement.
TCTGGGAATGTGAGCTCTGTAGTTTATAATCTTGCAGACTAGCATAGACAATAAGAAAGAAATATCTAAAAGACTTCCCTGCTCTATTTGGTGTTTTTGTTGTTGTTTTGGATAACTTACAGTGCATTCAAAGTGAATGTCTAGATTTATCCACAGAAATAAGGAAAGCTGGAGTATTTTTCTGGTTAGTTGAGATATACTGGACTTACTTTAACAGTTCCAAGATGACAAGGCAGGGAGAAAATAAGGGAGACACAAGGAAATGCAGATACTGGAATCTTGAGCAAAACACCAAGTGCTGGGGAAAATCAATGGGTCAGGCAGCATTTGTGTAGGAAATGGACAGGTGATGTTTTGGGTCGGGACGTTCTTCAGCCCGATAGTAGTAGAGGGGCGAAAAGTGGTAGTGGTGGGGCAGGGCAAAGCCTGGCAGGTAAAAGGCGGATACAGGTGAAGGGAGGGGTGTGAGGGGGTTGATTGGCAGATGGATCAGAAATGGGGGATACCAACGATTAAACTGAGCTGTATTTATCCATAAATACGTTATTTAATGTCAATTTGTAAGACTTTAGAAGTCTTTCATCAGATGTATGATTCCTGTGGAAGCATACTCTGGAATTTAGAAGGTTGAGAGGATATCTATAAGATTATTAAGGGGTTGGACACGCTTGATGCAGGAAACGTGCTCCAAATGTTGGGGTAGTCCAGAACCAGGGGTCACAGTTTAAAAATAAGGGGTAAACCATTTAGAACGGAGATGAGGAAAAACTTTTTCACACAGAGGGTTGTGAATCTGTGGAATTCTGTGCCTTAGAAGGTATTGGAGACCAATTCTCTGGATGCTTTCAAGAGAGAGTCAGATAGAGCTCTTAAAGATAGCAGAGTCGGGGGATATGGGGAGAAGGCAGGAACAGGGTACTGATTGTGGATGATCAGCCATGATCACAATGAATGGCGGTACTGGCTCGAAGGGCCGAATGGCCTACTCCTGCACCTATTGTCTCATGTCTGTTTGCTAATTACCTCTCTCGTCATGATTTGATGAGCCTAGAGTGAGGTCAGGATGAAACAATTTATTTTGAAACCTTGCACTTCTTCCAGTGCTAGGTTGTGTTGCTGTTGTACCAGCTCTTAAGGCCAGTGCATTGCGTTAAGTGGTTCTAAAGATAATTTATTTTATTTTCATTTACTTTTCTTTTTAAACGTAATCCCATTTAAAATAGAACTGCTATGTCTAGCCACCTGAACAACATAGCTTCTTCAACTGTCCTTGGCCTGATCTGAATTAATCCTAGTTGGAAGCCATCCATTATCCTATCACAAATTGTTCTTCAACTGTTTATAGAAATATGACCTCTAACTATGGACAGCCTTACAAACAAATCCTAAATTCCCTGGCAGAGCAATCAAATATTACTGAAGAATGATATTTTCATTGACAATAGGGGGGAGAAGGCAAATAGAAAAAGAGTCAGGACTGGGAATATGTTTGAGAGAACAAATACAAAGGGATGGAGTTTGGCATTTGGTTCTGTAATAGGAAAATAGATGGAACAATAGGGGAGTATGCACATGGTAGAAAACAAAGTTAAAATAAAAGGGGGGTGGGTGGTTTGAGGTGATTTAGGACAGGATATCATAGAATGGAATGAATATTGAGGTTGGATAATGGGTAAGCGCATGGGAAGCAAGGAGATTACAAGCCCCCACAAAGAAGCCAGGAATTTATTCCCAACAGTCAAACCATGAAAAAGATAGCCAGCATAACGGGATTCTACAATGAATTCTACCACCTAAAAAAGGTGAAAGAAAGAGAAACTTTAGAGATATTGTCCAAGTCCAAAGTAGAGATTCAATCCAAACTTTAAATGGAATTATTCCATTCATGTATCTATGTAATAAAGACAACCTATGTCCCACAAAAATTACTATTATATATTCCAAAGCAACAAACTGTTTATTAAAAAATATCATCACTGACTTTGTACATCATCACTTGTTAATCCACTCTTCTTGGCCATCTTCCTTTCACGCTGTGAGCAACAGCTGAATTTACATTCTTTTCCTCTGATCTCAAGAGGAAAGCATGTTCTGAAGTGAGTGTTAACATGCTTCAAGCGAAGAAAAATGGCAAATATGTGTGTGTTGTGTTGCATAGCAGCAAACACCATAGTAATATCAAATATTAAACTCACTCTACTGGTTTCAGATGACGTTGTGACTGGATTAAAGAAACGTCTGAAGAAGGGTCTCGACCCAAAACGTCGCCTATCTCCTTCGCTCCTTAGATGCTGCTGCACCCGCTGAGTTTCTCCAGCTTTTTGTGTACCCTAAAGAAACACTTGCTGTTTTGGTCTTCCCAATGTTTTGTGCTGGGAATTTGAACGTGTGTTCAATAATTACCTGTTCGAATTTCCAATTGACGTCAGAGCAAGTGGTCTCAGGTTTCTCACTTTGGTGACTTTTTGAGTTAATAAACTCAAAAATAACATTATTTATTTCACTAGTTGGACAGAACCTTTAATATATGCTATGTTGCCACCCAGGATAAAGCAGAATATTATCGCATTCAAGTCTCGAAATTGGATTTAAGTCACAGAGTTATGAAGTTATATAGTACAGAAACAGGCCCTTCAGCCCAACTTGTCCATGCTGACCAAGATGTCCCATCTAAGGTAGCCCCATTTGCCAGCCTTTGGCCCATATCCCTCCAACCCTATTCTATCCATGTACCTGTGTAAGTGTCTTTTATATACTGTTTACTGTATCTTCCTTAACTACCTCTTCTGGCAGCTCATTCCATATTCCCATCACCCATTGAGTGTGATATATGTATGGACATATCTTAAAAGTTTAACATTTTTATTTTACCTGGTACATTTGCACCTAAATCCAACCACAGCTGGTTTTGCATTTAAGTAAATATTGCCAAGTCAAATACATCTTAAATTATTCTGGATTTAAACTAACATAATAAATTGTTTCCTTCGGATTGTGCTCTAGGATTGTGGATGACTTGCTCCCACTCCATTTCTGCTCCCATTTCAATCTGCAGAGACTGTATAGTCCTATATGGAATCTGCAGAGATGGAGCAAGAAGTCCTTGATTGGACGGTCAGATGGGTAATTGTGAAGATTTGTCTACCATTTGTGCTGGACCTCAATAAACTCCTGACAAATGGGTTCTCAACCTCACCCTTCCATGTTACAGGTTATGGGCCAGGAAATCCTACAAAGTGGTCATGTTGTTACATTATTTCAAGGAGGTTTTGAAAGCATTCTTGAATCTCTTCCTTTGTCCACCTGGTAACGTTTTGCTATGACAGAGCTTGGAATGGAGTTGCTGTTTCAGGAGTTTGGTGTTGACCACGAGAACAACATGGCCACACGTAGATTGTCCTGGCTCCTTTTGGCCTGAGGGAGGATGTAAATACTGATCATTTATCATGATCATCATTCATGTTTATCATTCCAATGGATTGGAAAGAAATGTGGAGATATAATTGGTGGTATATTTCCAGGGCTTTGCGTTGCCCGTGCGGTTATTCCACACTCAACTGCATCACGACTGCATAGTAGTCCATGAGATTTGTGCCAAGTTTATGTTTTGATCTTCAAATATGCTTACCTAAGATGGCCAAGGTCTGAACATGGTGATGAACTTCATTATCATCTCATTCATACAAGAGAATAGACCTCACAAGTGCACAACAAAGCTCCTCTCCCAACCTGTAGTGAGATCCTGGACCCCATCCCACATCTTGGACACTACCTCTTAATGAAAACAAACAACAGAGTAAATGCTGCCAAGGAGAGTACATCGATAATAAGTATTTTTTCACTGTGTGGATATTGTGCACAGTATGATAGTGTTCTGTAAATATGCACAAATTACAATATTACTGATTGGTGGATAATATTGTGGTTGAGTAGCAGATGAATATTAAATATCAATATATTGAAACATTCATCCAATATTAGGCAATAAATGTATGCAATGACATTTCTCAATTGCTAAATGACGATAGTATCCCTGAATAGCTACTTTGGTAATTTGCCTCTGAAAAACATTTACCTGACTGTTGTTTCTGCACTCAAAGTCCGATTTGCCCGATTTTTTTTTCACTGTCCAGTGTCATGTGGTTCTTACGTAAAAGGTAGCAAACTAGCCATTTATATGCAGCCAAAGTGACTGAAAGATGAGCATAAATAAATGAGCACACAGTGTTTCGCAATAGAGGTTTGTGGACTAGCGCAATTGCTTCAAAATTAATGTAGTACACAATATATCCCCCAAACACCTTAAAGTGGACTCTATAATCATCACAAATCCAAATCTGTGACACAACAGACAATAAACAATAGACAATAGATGCAGGTGTAAGCCATTCGGCCATTCGAGCCAGCACCGCCATTCAATGTGATCATGGCTGATCATTTCCAATTAGTACCCCGTTCCTGCCTTCTCCCCATGTCCCTTGACTCCGCTATCTTTAAGAGCCAAATCTAGCTCTCTCTTGAAAGTATCCAGAGAACTGGCCTCCACTGCCCTGAGGCAGAGAATTCCACAGACTCACAACTCTCTGTGTGAAAAAGTGTATGCATGAAGTAATCATTGAATGTATCTAAAACACTCCAGTTAAGAGTGAAGTAACCTTTTACCTACTGATATTTTGACCATTCTAATTTTCTGTTTTCTTCATCACGTGCATGTCTTTACTTTATGTGTCTGATGGAAATTCAGGAGCAATAATAACTTATTTGGTATCTAATAAGTCAGAGATCGTGAAAGATTATTGTATTTGGTATAGTGACTCTTCCATTACTGAACCTAATTATGTTTTGGATAACCTAATTATAAAGCATCTGGCTACACCAGTCAACTTTAGTCAATACTCTGGGGTGGAAGATTGCAACCTTCACGTGGCCCGCCCTGTTTTGACGAATGTAATCAACCGGTGTGCACAATCAAATAGAACAAGTTGTCCTACAACTTTAGGCTGTGCACGCCTTACGCAAGAAGAAGAGAAGAAGTCAATACCCTTTTAATAGTATCCATTCAATACCCATTTTAAATACTCACCACTGTTTCTCTTGCCCCTATATGAATGAAAGAGAATATCAGAAGTAATTCTTATTTGTAAAATTATGCTGGTAAAATCATGAGCAAGAGGCTCATGCTTCCAACGCTCCATCCTGGATCCCATTGCTTTTATAACCAATGCCACAAAGCAAATAAGTGCAAAGATACGGTTGTGATGCAGTGGTTGTTACTGAATTAATAACCCATAGTTCTCAACTAATAATCCATAGAAACACGATCAAATACCATTATTGCAACTGAATACCATTATTGCAACTGGAATTTGAATTCAGTTAATAATCTGGAATTTAAAAAGAACAATGCTATGCTTGATAAAATTTACCATGAAACTACCGAAATCACAAAACCCAACTGGTTCACCCCTGCTCTTCAGGATAAAGCACGTAAAAGATGTAAAAGGATATTGTTGCCATGAAACCGGCAGGTGTATCAAGCTTGATTTTCATGAATAAAATACATATAAAAACAATTTTGTGAATATTTCAATGTTTATGTGGCCTCACAGTGTATATCCTGTCCATTGTGACATTTGACCAGGCACTGTCGGTGGGGTACTATTTGCCCAAGTGTGGCTGCTGTTTCGTTGGCTTCACATTATCAATGTTCACAATAATTGTCTACACCCTGCCAACAGAGACTGGACCAATAATGTGCAAACTAAAATATTTAAAAAACAAAATTAATGATTAAAGGAGCAGCAAGTTCCTCGGCAAGTCAGTGTCCAGCCATACTTTAAACGTTTCTTGTAGGAGAGCAATGTTTTTGCCAGAGGTTCTACAATAACCATGCTCTGTGTGGTGCACTATTGTGCAGAGGCATCACTGATAAAGATCACTGTAACTCTGAATTTCTCACTTCACTACAAGGTGTTTTAATCACTGGCCTCTTGATGGGATCTGTACCTTACAGGAGCTTGATGCCACTTGTAACATTCCCACTGCTGAACATTGTCCCCACTTCCACTCTGGCTTTCCATTATCTCTATTATCTTCCAGCTATTACATGTAATATTAACATTGAACATAGAATAGGATGGCACAGGAACAGGCATCCGACAAAATGTACGTGCCGATCATAATGCCACGTTAAACTAATCTTCTCTGCCTGCATATGATCCACATCCCTGCATTACCTACATATCCATGTTCATATCGAAAAGCCTCTTAAACTACACTATTGTATATACTTTCACTACCACCCCTGCCAGCACATTTCAGATACTTATCAATCTCTGTAATTTGTTCGTCCGAAACAGCATAAAAACAGACCCTTAGCCCCAATTGTCCATTCCAAATGAAAATTAGAGGAACAGCACATCATACAATCCAGTGGTATCCATATTGATTTCTCGAACTTCAAGTAACTTGCAACCCCTCTCTGTCCGTTCACCCCCATCCTGGTCGTCGTACTAGTTTCACTGTTGTCCTGTTGAGTTTCTGTCTGTATAACTCGTTATCACCTACCACACAGCCAACAATGGACCATTGTGGGCTTCACCTTTCCTTGATCATCATTGCTTTTTTCATATCATTCAACCATTTGTTCTATGTGCCGTCTATATATGTCGTTTACCTTTCCCCTGACTCGCAGACTGAAGAAACGTCATCTATTCATTTTCTCCAGCGATGCTGTCTGACCCGCTGATGTACTCCAGCATTTTGTGTCTTTCTTGTTGCTGTCGTTAAGTATCTGTGCACAACACTGATAATTCTTTCCAGACTCGGAATCTGTTAAAGTACAATTCACCATGATGTTGTTTAACCTGATATATGTTTAAAAGACGCTCTTGAATTTGGTACTATAGTATTTCTTGTGATGCTTTAACTTTCCTGAACAAATTCAATGAAGAACATTTGAGACAAGGGTGAAGTTCCTACTGGGTAAACTATGAAAAACAAAATTTTACCTTTAATCTGGTCCATGTGTAAGATTTAATAATCCAAACATATATTATCAGGAGGAATTACACAGGATTCCAGTGCCTTGCCCTCCTTTTTAGTTCCATTTGGTGGATTACAGCAATGGACTATTTCTGTCTCTGGAATAAAAATCTTCAAATTACAACACATAGTCGCATTAAAAAGAGCTTCTTAGATTTTAAATGACTTCATGCATGTGCACACCCTTTCATTAGAAATAATATGTATATTTTATAAACACACTAATGTTGCCACCCAGAGGAATTGTGTAATATACTGTTCATCCGCTATTTCCCTTCTGTTTCCCTTACAATGTTGGCTTTGATCCAACAATAACCTGTGACGGACTTTAAGAAACCCAATCTTATCCTTTCTAATTCAAATGACATATAAGTGTCTAAGAATTTGGCAATGGGATCAAACGTCCATCAGATCAATTCAAATGATGTTTCTCAAAATGGTCATAACATTTTCCCTATTGAACCGGGAAAGCACAATCAACCAAAGAAAGTGTGATGTTTTGTCTGAATTCTTATCAAGTGTGTGAACTCACTCTTTATTCCACCATCACTTGAATAGACAAATAGCAATAACTAAGCCAAATTGAGGAAATGCCACAAAATCACAGGCACTAAAAAGTAATGTGTTCACAATTTTTCAATCCCTTAGAGACCTGATGATCTAATCCTCATGTTGTTAATTCACAACCCCATACACGGAAGGAATGTATTTTTGTAAATGAAAAATTAACCAAAAGGACAAATAACCAGTATATTTCCATGGAGATGCAAGGTTCTGCAGATGCTGGAATCTTGAGCAAAACACTAAGTGCTAGAGTAATTTAGTGGGTAGGGCAGCATCTGTGGAGGGAATGGACTGGTGACATTTCAGGTCGGAACCCTTCTTCAGACTAATTGATGTTGGGGAGGAGGGAGAGTGAGAAAAGAGCTTTCCCAGCAAGTCTTTCCCCACTACAATCAGTCTGAAAGGGTCCCAATCCAAAACATCGGCTGTCCATTCCTTCCACAGATGCTTTCTGACTGGTTGAGTTTCCCAAGCACTTTGTGTTTTGATGGTATATCTCTATAGTGGACTGTCCCTAAGAAACAAATGAACGTTACTGAGATAATCAATTACATTATTCCAATGATCTCCTTCTGGGCTTGTTGGGATTTTAAAACTGTATAGAAGCATTTTCCCCTTCTTTCCCTTCAGATTATCTGTCTGCCTCTTAAGTTTGAGTTAAGAAGATTCATACTCAAGGCACAGAACCATGGGTGCATGGAAGAGGCAGCATAAGATTCGATTACGTTAAAATATATAAAGCTGCATGTCAGAGGCTAAGATTGGCAGAAATATTGTCAATATATTTTAATTTACATTACGAAAAAGAATAAAGGGATAAAGGCAGAGTGCAGATCAGCAAGGATAAGTAAGGTGCAAAACGAATCTGTCCAGAATTCAATTTTGGCAGCAGAGTCCGAGATGCTTATTCAAATTAAATCTTGCCAGCAGGAGGGTATTAGAAATGAGGAATGATGTCCACATGGATTAAAAGTTATGCAGTGTGACCATGAGATACAATCATGGAATAACCAAAGTTTTGATGTTGAAGCACATTCCCTGCCTACAAGACTTGTCTTCACCAGAATGGGGACTGGCCACAGAGTAACAGAGATGTACATGGCAGTCTGAAGAAGGGTCGCGACCCGAAACATTACCCATTCCTTCTCTCCAGAGATGAGTTACTCCAGCATTTTGCGTCTACCTTGAGTGTGGGAGTTGTCAGGGTTCCAACCTTGTCCATTTCCATCCGCAAGTGGTGCCTGACCAGCTAAGTTTCTCCAGCACTGTGTTTTACCAAAGATGTACAACTGGGTAATAAAAATAACTGCAGATGCTGGTTCATACCAAATATAGGCATACAAAATAAAATGGGACTACTCCATCATTTTGTATCTATGTATATCTGGGTATCCATTTTTAACCTAATTTTTATGTACACTAACAAGGAAGCAGGGGGACATTTTTGTTGGAATTTCTCCTGGAACCTTGAAATTAGTGTGTTCAGCTGCTTTATCAATGACATTATTTAGGGAATCAGATGAGAGGTTGGGCTCACAGTCTTCAGCAACATTTACTATTTTGACAATGGAGTAGTCTAAACACATGGACAACATCTAGGGTTGGACAGACAAGGACATTTCAGGCTACACAGCCTTTGGCAGAACAACCCTAGATATGAAGAGATTCCACCATAACTATCATCGTTCCCAACAGTCAAGAATCCAAGCCTTTCCCTTCTGCATCATGTCTCTTGCCATGCATTCATCTGTCCTCCCATTTCTAAACTCACTGGGCATAACATTGGGAGTCATCCAGAAATGACTGCTTTTGATACCTTGCTTCTTAAGATCTTCACAAAATGCTGGAGTAACTCTGGCAAGACGAATGGGTAGCGTTTCGGGTTGAGACCATCGATCCAAAACGTCACCCATTCCTTCTATCCAGGGATGATGTCTGTCCCGCTAAGTTACTCCAGCGTTTTGTGTCTATCTTTGGTGCAGTTCTTTCCTGCACATTTCTTAAGATCTTACTTAACTACTAAAGATCTGGATGTAGGGCCTTAGCTAATTTCTATCTACCTCGTTGGTAATAATATGGATCACAATTTCTAGTTGGTCATCCTACTCTTCCAGAATTGATCCATGAAGAACTACAAGTGGAGGCCACAGTAAAGTGCCATGATGTCAACAACATGTATCACTCATTCTGATGTTACTTATACAAATATATACCACGTTTTAAGTGGAATGTCACAATCAAGAGGGTTGAGCCCTGCCTCAGCACTAGTTAAAGCAATCAACTTCATCTGGGCTGTTGCCTGAGTTTGAGATTACTATTTCCTTCAATATATTCTCTTTTACTTTTTATTTTTTAATTGCTCATTGAGCATTCATTGAACCGTTCATAGATACATCATGGAAACACACCGTTTGGCCCACCTAGCCCCCCCAACCATCGATCACCTGTTCACACTCGTGCTACGTTATCCCACTTTCTCATCTCCTCTCTACACACTCGGGGTGATTTACAAGGGCCAATTAACCTACAACCCGCATGTTTTTGGGAAACCTAAGCACATGAAAAAAAAAACAGGGAGAACGTGCAAACTCCACACAGGGAGCATCCAAGGTCAGGATTGATCTGGGTCTCTGACACTGTGAGGTAGCAGCTCTACCTGCTGCGCCACTGTGCCATCCCTAACAAACTCATCTACTAAGCACATCACCTTCTGGTTTCCTCTTCAATATCCTCCCATCCCCAATTATCTCTATGATGTCCCTCCCAATCCTGCCCCAATAACATCCTGATCTTTTTACTCTCCTAAGCACAATGCCATCTCAAATCCAAGTACATCATTAGGGCCTGATGCAAAGGTGCTGTAGACTACCCCTAATCCCCAGGCAGTGTCACTTTAATACCCAATACATTTTCAACCCATTGTCTTCTAATGCCATTGCATTGAAGTCATTCCTACCTCCTATGATACCAGGGCATCTTTCAACTTCGGCTAAATATCTGCAACGGGCAGAAACATTTATCCACAACCAAAAGCATTTTAACACTCCTGATGAAAGGTCTTCCACTGAAATGTTAACGGTTTCCTTTTCCACATATACTGCCTAGTCTGCTGAGTGTTTCCAGCATTTTCTGTTTTAATTTATTTTAGTTCAGATTTCTGCATCTGCAATTTCTTTTGCTTTTCAACATCAAAGTAGATTAACTAATCATTACAATATTGCCATGTGTGGGACTTTGTGGTGCAGAAATTGGCTGTCTTGTTGTCCTTATATGAGCAACTATCCCCTAAAATGCTTTGGATCTGTCACATAGCTACAAACGCCCTTCATTGTTTTTTTTCTCCCCTGCAATGTTATTTTAAAAAGATCCCTGAATGCTGTGACAAATATATCTGATGTTTTCATAATTCATAAAGCTACGCCTCTTCTAATTATACCCTCTTATTTTTTTTTCACACACATCGTCATAAAAGTTCTAAGAAGTGGTAATCTCTCACTTACTCTTATATTCATCTAAATTTGGTTTGCTTATCAGTTAAAATTGCAGGCCTCGGGAATAGGAATTATATGCACAATTTCTGTAGCGGTAACATCATGAAATGATGTGTCAAGAGCATCCAACTGGATCCTAAAAGATTTCAGCCATCTTAAAGTTGATGTCATCTGAATGAAGCGTAAACACTTCACCACAGGGGAATTTAAAAATTAAGATATATATTTCCAAGTTGTTTGTGACCTGCAGTGTAAAGCATGAAATACTACCACAAGGAAACAAATATTCTTATCACTATGCACTCCAAAAGCATAAAACATATTTAAAGTGTTAAAATGCACTTGCATCACCATGTCCCTGCAAATAGTTCACTATTTTTCATTGTGTGAGTATTTATTGGCCCAGAAAATGTTCTGCTCCTATTTTGGAATGTTAATAACTGTGGCACCAGTGTTGTTTGGACAAAAGTTGCAAAAAACACACAATCCTTCTTCTCCATCCTAATACATAAGTATAGGCACCTTTTATTCCCAATACTTCCTTATATGGCAACCATCTAAAGCAATCGAGTGAAGCTGCCAGAATTTAGTTGCACAGCCTAAAAGGGCCCGCATAACACACTTGTGAGCATTATTGATGCAACCAGTAAAAGTTGTTCAGGATGCAAAAATGAATTACAGTGATGAGAGAGAAGGGAGCATGCTCCCACATTCCCCGACAAAGATCTGTAACTACTGATGGAACAGATCTGAAGAAGGGTCTCGACCTGAAACGTCACCCATTCCTTCTATTCAGATTTGCTGCCTGTCCCGCTGAGTTACACCGGCATTTTGTGTCTATCCCCAAAAAGGAGACAGGTTCCATGTGTCAAAGCACATAGAGATCATCTCAAGTAACAGCCAGGTGCTGACAGCAAGAGTGACATACCATTGAGCAGATACGAGGGAGACCTTCTTCACCCAGAGGGTGGTAGGCCATGGAATGCACTGCCTGAGAAAGCGAGTGCAACAGGGTTGCTGTCAGCATTTAACAATTTCCAGAGAAGCACTTGAATCGCTTAGATATAAAAGGCTATGAACCAAGTCTAGGGATTATATGGAAGCCTTCCTACTGATTAGCAAGGACAATTTGAGCTGAATGGCCTGTTCCCAAGCTGTATAATTAATTCTATGATTCCACCAAGAAATGTAGTGGAGTCAGAAATGTCATGATCACATCAAATACGTGAAGGTAGTATACTCAAAACCAGCTATTCACATCTCCAGGTCCAAAAATAATGACCACTTGATTGCCAGTTCTCCTGTCCCCAAACTCACTGACAGATGCACCTTGATATTTACTCCTGCTTTACTCCCTCCTTCATATTCATTGACTGAAATTAAACAAAATAAAGCAACTCTCTTATTCTCCTTTCTTTTCACACAGATATGTTGACCTGCTGCTTTACCATATCCCCCTACTCAAATTATACATGTAGTAGCACACATGCTCTCCACTTCTCTGCAAACCCCTCCTTATACCCACATCCCACTACCCACACACCCAGTCACCTGTTGTAAACAATCACACTCTTTATCTTACAGGGAAAGGTGGCATGGAACACAAAACTTCCAGGCAGACAGAAAGGTCAGAGGGTGTTCCTATCAAAAAACCTTTGCAACCATTAAACAACAATAGCCGCTCAGAGAGCCAGCATGCTAGGGGCTTGATTATCAAACCAGACCATGCTGATGCAGCCATATTAAGGTCATGAGGACTCTGAGGGCTGATGAGAGCTGTGCATTAAATGGAAGAGTGGCCCAGTAATGAACAATCAAATCTATCCCATCATTTAATAACAGATATAAATATGTTACTTACTTATTTATTACAGTGCAAGGGGAGATTATTCACCCCATCGGATCTATTCCTGCTCCTTACAGAGCAAACCCTCCCCTATTCTTATTTTCCTTAATCCCTGCAATTTATTAATTCTAATGGCATATCAATCCTCCTCTGATCCTTTTGGCACTTACTTCCACTAATGGCCATGTTACAAAAAACAATTAACCTACCGGCTCACTTTTGGCACAGAAGGAAACTAGTGGAAACAAACTTGGCCAAGGGAAAATGTGCCGACTCCTCCCAAACAACACTCAGGTCCCAGTAGAAACAGGGAAACACAGATGCTGGTTCATACAAAAGGACACAAAGTGGCTGAGTAACTCAACGGCCAAGCAACATCTCTGGAGAACATGGATAGGTGATATTTCAGGTTGGCAAAGAGAGATAGACAGAGAGATAGAGACAGACAGAGAGACAGACACACAGAGAGAGGGAGAGAGAGAACAAAATGTGGATAATGTATTATTAAACTAAGTTAAGTTTGAAGGACAATTTCATGTGCACATTCCTGCAAGAGATTTTCTAGCGTCAAAATTGGAGGTTTAAATGGGTACAATCTGATATTTTATGATTGTTTTAACATTGTTGGCGATTCTAGCTGAGCTTGGGTGCACATTCCAGGCACCCACATCTGTGTAAACATCTCCTTAAAACTTCCCTCCACTGACCTTAAAGGAATAACATCTAGTCTTTGACGTTTTAAAGACTGTCTTCTAGTAATTAAATGTGCAAAACAATAAAGTCAAAACACTGAAATCCAATCACTGCTCTATGATTATAAAAGCAAACATAACGGTCAACATATACAGTGGCTTGCAAAAGTATTCATACCCCTTGAACTTTTCCACATTTTGTCACATTACAACCACAAACGTAAATGTATTTTATTGGGATTTTATGTGATAGACCAACACAAAGTGGCACATAGTTGTGAAGTGGAAGGAAAATGATACATGGTATTCAAATTTTTTTTACAAATAAAAAACTGAAAAGTGTGGCGTGCAAAAGTATTCAGCCCCCTTTACTCTGATACCCCTAAATAAAATCCAGTGCAACCAATTGCCTTCAGAAGTCACCTAATTAGTAAATAGAGTCCACTTGTGTGTAATCTAATCTCAGTATAAATACAGCTGTTCTGTGAAGGCCTCAGATATTTGTTAGAGAACATTAGTGAGCAAACAGCATCATGAAGCCCGAGGAACACACCAGATAGGTCAGGGATAAAGTTGTGGAGAAGTTTAAAGAAGGGTTAGGTTATAAAAAAAATCCCAAGCTTTGAACATCTCACGGAGCACTGTTCAATCCATCATCCGAAAATGGAAAGAGTATGGCACAACTGCAAACCTACCAAGACATGGCCGTCCACCTAAACTAACAGGCTGGGCAAAGTGAGCATTGATCAGAGAAGCAGCCAAGAGGCCCATGGTAACTCTGGAGGAGCTGCAGAGATCCACAGCTCAGGTGGGAGAATCTGTCCACAGGACAACTATTAGTCGTGCACTCCACAAATCGGTCCTTTATGGAAGAGTGGCAAGAAGAAAGCCATTGTTGAAACAAAGCCTAAAGAAGTCCTCGTTTGCAGTTTACCACAAGCCATGTGGGGGACACAGAAAATATGTGGAGGAAGGTGCTCTGGTCTGATGAGACCAAAATTGACGTTTTTGGCCTAAATGCAAAACGCTATGTGTGGCGGAAAACTAACACTGCACATCACCCTGAACACACCATCTCCACTGTGAAACATGGTGGTGGGAGCATCATGCTGTGGGTTTGCTTTTCTTCAGCAGGGACAGGGAAGCTGGTCAGAGTTGATGGAAAGATGGATGGAGCCAAATACAGGGCAATCTTGGAAGAAAACGTGTTAAAGTCTGCAAAAGACTTGAGACTGGGGCGGAGGTTCACCTTCCAGCAGGACAACGACCCTAAACATATAGCCAGAGCTACAATGGAATGGTTTAGATCAAAGCATATTCATGTGTTAGAATCGCCCAGTCAAAGTCCAGACCTAAATCCAATTGAGAATCTCTGGCAAGACTTGAAAATTGCTGTTCACAGATGCTCTCCATCCAATCTGACTGAGCTTGAGCTATTTTGCAAAGAAGAATGGGCAAAAATTTAAGTCTCTAGATGTGCAAAGCTGGTAGAGACATACCCCAAAAGACTTGCAGCTGTAATTGCAGCGAAAGATTTTTCTACAAAGTATTGACTCAGGGGGGATGAATACTTTTGCACACCACACTTTTCAGTTTTTTTATTTGTAATAAAATTTGGAAATCATGTATCATTTTCCTTCCACTTCACAATTATGCACCACTTTGTGTTGGTCTATCACATAAAATCCCAATAAAATACATTCACGTTTGTGGTTGTAACGTGACAAAATGTGGAAAAGTTCAAGGGGTATGAATACTTTTGCAAGCCACTGTATGTGGAGATATTGAAGCAAATAATCAAAATTGAGGAAGGCTGTAATAAAATACAATATAATATTATTAAAAATGCAAAACGGACATGCAATTGGAAACTTAAGTTGAATGTCATTTTATATATAAAAAATATGAAAGGGTAGACATGAAGATGGATGGATGTGAAGGTGATTTCACTAGTGGGGGGTAACTGGGAGCCATAAATGAAAGATAATCAGCCGTTCACTCGAAAAGGGTGTTCAAAAGGGTGTCATCACTCGGGAAGTACAAGTAGATGTTTGGGTCAAAGGGATGGATAAAAGGGAATCTGTAAAAATACACAAGAGATAAATGGGCTCTGCTGTAGGACGAGACAAGGATGGGTGGGGGGAGGTGTCACTAAGCGCATGAGCAACTTTAGAGACTAAACTGGCCAAATGATTGTTTTCGTGCTGTGCATACCAAATGAAATCCAAAATAAATGGTAGTTGAATCCGTTGGCCTACACCCCATTCCTTATTAAATACCACTACAAATAGGCTTGTTCTTGCATATTAATGCTTTCCTTTATCATAAATGCATACATTTAGTCATAAAGTGCACACTTGATAATCAGAATGTATCAGAGTGAGACGCGTTGATTAAAAAAAGTTACTAAAAAAACTTCAAGACTGTTGATTAAAAAAAGTTATTGAAAAAAACTCAAGGCTGTTTTGATGAGCCTGCTCTTTTAACACAGTGCCTTGGTCTCCAGGGATTGAAAAATAGCAATCAGAATGCCTAATTCTTTATCAAAACACAAAGTGCTGGAGCAACTCATCAGGATGCTGCATGACACGCAGAGTTCCATCAGCACTTTGTGTCTGCTCAAGATTACAGCGTCTGTAGTTTCTTGTGTCTTGCATAATTCTTTAACCTATTTTTTTAAATGTTTGGTGCATTGAAAAACCTAAATGCTAAAACCTAAATAATCAACTTTAATTATTTGTGTATGTGCTGGCAACAAGCTATCTATCACATCAGGTGGCCATTATAAATGTAAAATCAAGGTTTGCACATTTTAAAATTCTTTCTGTGTGACCCCAGTCTTGGAATGTACTTTCACAATATCATTACTTAGACACCATGTCATGACAGGGATATGTTTAGTTATGAAAAATAACTTGGAAGAAACTAAATAGAATATGTTGAAACTAAAAAAGTAGGTCACAAGGCACTTAAAGGGAGACCTGTGAAGAAAGAGAGAAATAAGCTGGTGACAAACAGGAACAATGTGCTTTAAGGTGAGCGGGGCACTGTTTAAAGGATGTGTTCAGGGCAATTTTTTACACAGAGGATGTTGAGTGCCTGGAATACACTACCAGGGGTGGTAGTGGAGATACAATGCAATAGTGGCATTTAAAATACTTTTGGATGGACACATGGATATGCAGGGAATCGAGGGATATGGATCATATGCAGGCAGATAAGACTTGGTCTTTGCATCATGACATTGTGGGCCAAAGGGCCTGTTCCTATGCTGTACTGTTCTATGTTTTATGTTCTAATGTGTTGGAAAGGGCAAACAAAGCTTGAGAAGCAAGAGAAATTTGAGAGGGGAGATGGTCAAGGATCAAAGCAAAGAACTTATAGAGTGGATGTGGAGAGGATGTTTCCACTACTACGAGAGTCTAGGACCAGAGGCCATAGATTCAAAATAAAAGAACGTACATTTAGAAAGGAGATGAGGAGAAATTTCTTTAATCAGTATATCTGGGGAATTCATTGCCACAGAAGGCTGCGGAGCCAAAGTCAATGGATATTTTTAAGGTGGAGGTTAAAAATTATGATTCTGAACTATGGTTCAGCATGATTGAATGGCGGAGTAGACTTGATGGGCTGAATGGCCTAGTTCTGCTCCTACAATTTATGAACATAAATGAAGCGTACTGTGGGCATTGTTTAATCTGGTTGCTTTAACAGCTGTATCAGAATTACACAAAGCATCTTACACCCCCCTCTTGAGTAGCATGAGCCAATCTCACTGCTAGGAGATTGGTTCAAGTGCAAACAGTCCCTCTTGTTCAGGTTCCACCTGCCTGGGAAGAGAGACCAATTATCCACATACCTCAAGCCCTTGTACCCGTACCAGCAACTTAGCAAGTATTTTGCTCAGGCTCTTGAATGAGGAATCACTCTTTTTTTACTATTCTATTTTAGTGTATTGATTATTATTTTTTTGCTAAATATTTGTCAAGTGTTTTTAATTAAGTAATTACAGCTTTAATTATTTTTCAAATACTTATACCTCTATTAGCTGTTTTTAAAAGTTTTGGAAAATCAAGTGCATTTGAAAATTGTAGGAAGAGGCCCAAGATGTTTTGAGAAGAAACAACTCAACATCCAGCCAGCACCCGCCCTCCTCCCACAGCCTTGCCTTCTGCCAAAGGCTGTCAGAGTTCAGTTTAGAGATACAGTGGGTAAGCAGTTCCTTCACTCCACTGAGTACGTACGAAACAGCGATCCCCGCATATTAACACTATCCTACACACTAGGGAACATTTTTACATTTACCAAGCTAATTAACCTACGAACTGTGAGGAAACCAAAGATTTCGGTGAAAACCCACGCAGTCATGGGGAGAACGTAAAACTCCATTCAGACACCACCCGTAGCCAGGATCGAACCCGGGTATCTGGCGCTGTAAGTGCTGTAAGGCAGCAACTCTACCGCTGTGCCACCGTGTTGCCTCAGTTCTGAGGGTGAACAACTTGAGACATACGTGGCGCAAGGTTGGCCCTTCACATCCAGCCTAGCTAAGGGAAGGCAAGCAGGGACTGTTGAGTGCTTTTGAATTGAGAAACATTCAAATAATATGTAAAAGTCCCCACAGCGTCACACCCCAGCCAGATTTTAAAAAAATGCAGATTCATTATGGGGTTAATGTTCATCTGATTGATTGAACTTATTATTGTCACGATCTTATAAAATGTAAACCACACTGATAAAGCAAACAAATCAATTAGCTCAAATTGGTGAAAATGTTCTGTGAATAAAGATGTAGCCCTTAGCACAAAACATTGTCTAAATTGATGTTTGTTTAAAGATTATAATAATGTAAAAGACAATTTTCAAATCCAGGTCTTGCTTGAAAAGACATTATTTTAAAATAATAATCACCTGTTTCTCCCAATGGTCCTTCCTCAAACTTCACCTTTGATGTTCAATATAGGTCATGAAAAGGGATTTGGAAAAGAAGTGTAGTGCATAGGTGGCTGCCAAATAGGGAATACGATGCCATTGGTGAAATAAAAGAAAATATTTTACTCAAAATGTACACCTCAAGAAAAACTATTTACTAAGTTGGCAACAGCATAAATTTAATGCTATTTACAAAATGTATACATTTTATATTTATTATTATAATAAATAATAATAAATTATTTTCCATTCCTCACCCCTCTTACTTACCTGATCATAATCTCACTGAAACCATCTTCATGCCACATATTTTAGTGTCACGTTCAAATTGACTAATTATTCAAATCATTGATAGAGATGTCAAACAGCAATGGGCCCAGCACAGATCACCGAGGCTCACCACTTCCTCTTCTTTCGTGTGGCGTGCACAGCCTAAAGTTGTTGGACAACTTGTTCTATTTGATCTTCCGTTTGTGCACGTCGAGTTTTTGCAATAGTCGAAACAGGGCGGACCACGTGAAGGTTGCAATCTTCCACCCCAGAGGCTCACCACGAGCCACAGGCTTGCAGTCTAACAAAAAGCAAGCTTTCACTACCATCAAATTCTGTACCCAGTTGGCAAGCTCTCTGGATCCCTTGCGATCTAACTTTCCAGATCATGCCAAAACTAATCAAATGCCCTGCTAAAGTCAATATAGACCATGTGCTTGGTCATGCTCTCATTAATCATCTCTTCAAAGCACCTAATCAAATTCATGAGACATTATGTCCCATGCTCAGAACCATGCTGACATAATCAATCCCTGTCCTTCCAAACACACATATCTTATCCCCCAGAGTCCTTTCCAGTAACTTGTCTAACACAGCCGTTAGACCACTGGATTTTTTCTTTGTAACCCTTGGTAAATAGAGGCACAACATTAGCCACCATCCAGTATTCTGGCACCTCACCTGTGTCTAACAATGAATCATGTATCTCAGACAGGGTTCCTGCAATTTCTCTACATTTCCACAATGTCCATGGATATATCTGATCAATCCTCGGAGAATTATCTAGCTTCATACACAGAACACAGGACATAGAAGAGTACAGCCGTGGACATGGTCCACAATGTCTGAGGCAAACATAATGCCAAGTTAGTATAATCTTATTTGCCTGCACACGATCCATATGCTTTCATTCTCTGCATATCTCTATTGAAAAGCCTCTTTAATGGCTCTTATCAAATCTGCTTCCACCCTTGGCAGCAAATTCCAGGCACTCACCACTCTCTGTGTAAAAATCATGATCTGCACATCTCCTTTAAACTTTGCCCCTCTTACCTTAAAGTTATACCTTCCAGTCTTTGATGTTTCAATTTGGGAAAAAAGATTATATCTACCCTATCCATCCCTCCCATAATTGTATCTACTTTTATCAGTCATACCTCAACCTCTGACTCTCCAGAGAAAACAATGCAAGATTGTCCAACCTCACCTTACAGTTGATGCCCTCTAATCAAGACAGCATTGTGATAAATCTCTTCTGCACTCTCTCCCACCGTCCAGATTATGTCTGCACTGGGGCAACCAGAACTGTACACTGCATTTCAAATGTAGCCTAACCAAAGTTGTGTAATGTTGCAACGTGAGTTCCTGTCTCTTTCATCCTGACCAGCCCGCCGCAGACTGACGACGGAGGACTCGCCCACTGGGGTCAGAGGAACAAGGAATGGCCACCGCGGACCAATGATGGAGGACCTGTCTGATAGTCCCGGCTCAACCACCGTTGACTCCGAATCGGCCCCAAACCACCGGCATCGACGGGAACCATGTCAACGAGAACGAGGAGGGACTGAGAGCAATGGGGGGGTCCTGGCATGGGGTGACTGCTGAGAGCAGTTGGGGGGGCAAGCTTGGGGTGGGGTGGAGGGCCACTGAGAACAATGGGGGACCTGGTGAAGGGCTGCCGAGAAGGAAGGGGGAGCTGGCTGGGAGAGAGGGAGCAGGAGAGGGGAGCAGCTGCCATGTGCAGCGGCAGGCAGTAGATAGGACTCTTTGGTACTTTTGTAACTTTCTCGGAGCCAAGACGTGGTGACACTTGTGCACTGCCTAGGTCGTATGCAAAACAAAGCATTTCACTGTACCTTGGATGACATTAAAGTAAAGCTTAATTCACTCATTCATTCATTCATTCATTCATTCATTCATTCATTCATTCATCTCCTCCTCTCCCTTTCCCAGATGCCTGCGTACAGTCCATACGGTGGATGGAGAACCCTTCAGGCTGGACTGCTGCATCTGGTGAGCCATGTCTCTGTGAAACAGAACACAGAGCATTCCCTCAGCTCTGTTTGATAAAGCAGCCTCGCCCTTATGTCCTCCACTTTGTTTTCAAGTGACTGTACGTTGGCCAATAGGATAGTAGGGAGAGGGAGCCGAAGTCCCCTCCGCTTCAGTCTTACTTGTAGTCCTGCCTGACGGCCAAGTTTCTGTGGAGCCCGCCTCGGTGTTTAAAGGTAGAGTACTTACGGGTCTCCGCGAGGTCGGGGAATCCCGCGATCGGGGATTCCCTTACAGTCGGCACCTCCAGCTCCGTTGCTGCTGAGGGATCCTGTCCGACGGCTTTGATTCCGGACTCCATGAAGGCTTCCCCGGTGTTTGCAGGTTAGGTTCTTGCTGTACCTGCGCTCCTCCGCGAGGTTGGGGATTTCCCTCTGATCAGGGATTCCCTTACTGTCGCTAACATCGTGAGTTCTCTGTAGCGCTAATGCATTTAAATGCGTTAGCAGCTCACTACTTACAGTGTTGATTTTAGTGGATTCTCTGATGAAGGTGAGTTAAAAAATACTGTATTTTACTGTTTTACGTTGTGCCGTTCGTAAAATATTGCCGCAGGTAGGTACCATCTTAGAGACCTTAGACAAATCCCATGATTCCTTGCCGTTTTAGGAATACCGAACTCACTTATTGAGAAAGCATCTACCATCTTCACTTTGTTGAATGGAAAAGATTCTCTTGGATGGTGAACAATTGAAATGGACCTGGTATTCTCAGTGTTACTGATCTATGAAATGCAACATCAAGATTGGGTTCAGACTGGCAAAATCATTATTCCCACTCAAGGCAATGACAACTTTGCAGAGCAGTTATTGGCAAAATTAAAATTAGTCCTTTCCAATCTGCTCCTGCATGACCAGAAGAAATAAACTTTGTTTGAAAACACAAAAACAATATTTGTGGGATTTTACCTTGGAGTGAAGTAGCCCAATTTATAATTATCTTTTAAAATCTTAATTTATTAAACCTGGTTGTCACTACTACTCTGGTGTTTTGTTAAATTTGATTATTTATTAAATCTGCAAAAGTAATCCACAGAAATGTTAATGCTTGTGAGCAATCATCAATTTCTTCAGGCAGGAAAAACATGTGTTTGACATTTTAAAACTGAAAATGTTTTCCTTAAGCAGAGTATGACTACATGCGGAAGATTGAACTGAATATTGTGAATTTCTTTTGGCGTGCTTCCTGGGGGCAGTTCGCCACTAATTCGTTCACTTCAATTGCAAATAAAGCAGACATCTGGAAAAATATACTCTACATAACCAAATGCAGATTGTTATGAGGGTTAGAGACCCAAAGTTAATTTGTAAAATTCTGTAAATTAATAAATGGTTACATGATAATTGTGAGACAGAGAGCTATTATAGCAATAGGAAAAACAAACATGACCCCATCACATGCAATACACCAATTTGGAAAAATAGAAGAGTCAAAAATGCTTTTGCCTTCTACTGACGTGGAAAATTATTCATTTATTCAGTGTTGAAGAAGATATTTTAAGAAAAGGACTATTTATTGTTCGTAATATGGATGGTTCACATCTGTATTCTTTGTATTTCCTGTAATTTAATTTACACTTTGGTTGTGCTTTTCAGCATTTGTTTACTTATGTTTCAAATTGTAGTTCTATTAAACAAAAACTGATGGATTTTTGTTCCCTTCGCTTTCAAACTACCATATACAAATAACACTGTATAGATACTTGGAATGATAGAACAAAACTGGTCACAGGATTGACCTGATCTCCCGGTGGCTCAGCACTACCACTCCCCCTCCCATTCCGAATCCGACCTTTCGTTCCTGGGCCACCTCCATGGTCAGTGAGTCCCACCGCAAATTGGAGGCGCAGCACTTCATACTTTGCTTGGGTAGCTTACACCTCAGCGGTATGAACATTGACTTCTCCAATTTCAGATAGTCCTTGCTTTCTCCCTCCTCCCCCCCCCCCCCCCCTTCCCAGCACTCCCACAGCCCACTGTCTCCGTCCCTTCCTTTCTTCTTCCCACCCCCCCCCCCACCCCCACATCAGTCTGAAGAAGGGTCTCGACCCGAAACGTCACCTATTCCTTCACTCCATAGATGCTGCTGAGTTTCTCCAGCATTTTTGTCTACCACAGGATTGGCAGCATATGTAATAAAAAATAAAATAGTTGCCTGTTTTCTCCCATATAAATGGGATGGGTATTGTAAATCATCACTCTCAATCACAACTCTCCATTCTTCTCCTAAACCTTTCAAGCCTCTTTCCTTCATTCTATTATTGAACCTTAGCCTCTATCTTCACTCATTCTTTAGTCTTTCTCCCCATCCACTATTTGATGTATCCTTTGGCAATTTCCTTTCTCACCAACTCCGCTCGTCTCCTCAAAACAAATCCAAATCTGTCCAGTGCTTCTTCTCTTCTGCTTTCATGGAAGGAAAATTCAAATGGAAATCAACCAAGAACGAGTTCAGCCTACATCAACATTTATTATTCTAATTATTCAGCATTTTACTGAGTATTTCTGAGTTTTTTTCTACCAAAGGAATGGTATCACATGTTTCACGTTGTAATCCATTTGCCATTGTTGCTCACTCAGCTTGCCTTGAAGTCTCCCCACCAATACATGCATTCTTACTTAGTTTTGTGTCATCAGCAAACAAAATGTTACATTTGGTCTCCTTAGGTAAATCATTGATTTTGATTGAGAATAATTGGGGCCTCTGCATCAATTCATATGATAATCTACCAGTCACTATCTGCTTGTTTGAAACAAAACTGCTTATTTATAAAGTATTAATTAATTAATTCATTCATTCATTCTTCTCTTTGTTAAACATCTGTGTATGGACATAAATTATTAATGTAAAGGAAATAATTTAACTGCTGTATTAAACCTGTAACTTATCAACAACACTAGCAATACTTCACAGATTACTGCAACACCTAATGGCTGAACATATGTTTTTATGCTCAAGTGGAGGTCTTTAGTGGAAGATAATTTATTAAAAGGTGTATTACAGGTATTTTATTCAAATTACCAAGAAAATAATTATGTTAAAATTGTATTTACCTGTATATGTTTTGTTACATGGAATTAATAAATCATCAGGAGAATCAATCAACTTTTTTTTGTTTACATACGCTGCACAATAAAGTCAACAGAGCTGAATATATACAGAGGGTACAACCAGCTGGGGATCCTTACACATGTTTGACACCATTGACCAAAGCCATATTTATACCTTATGGACTCATTATTTCTTCCAGTGTCAATGACTGTATTAGCGCAGAGTGCAATGCTCTATCCAAATTAAGAGGCAAAACTAAGCACAGCACATGTTTTTTAGACACAAACATGTCCAGTTACTTCTCTTGACCAGGTTAAATAATGATTTTTTTAAAAGTAATGCATTCATTTATACCAGAGACATTTTTGGAAGGGCCGAGACGTGCATGGATGGTTACAAGGATCTAGAAATTGCTCTGTATCATTGGCTGGCATTGAAATTACATTGCAGGTCATCCAAATCCAGATTTTGGAAGTTTAGTTTAGTTTGAGATACAATATGGAAACAGGGCTTTCGGCCCAACGAGTCCGCACTGACCTGCAATCCCCGCACATTAACACAAGCCCACAGACACTAGGGGCAATTTACACTTATACCAAGTATACAAACCCAAGTTAATTAACCTACAAACTTGTAGGTCTTTGGATTGTGGGAGGAAACCGAAGGATCGAACCCGGGCCTCCGGCACTGCAAGGGCTGTAAGGCAGCAAGACCAGAGCTACAAGATTTACACAACCATTCTGTTGGGTTTCTTAGTGTCATGCTGCAATGGTGTTGACATAGATACATAATGTCATTGAACATTTGTCACATTACAACCCTGTTATGGTTTATCTCCTCGGCATGCAAAGGAGTTCAATGGAATGTGAGCATGGTTCAGTGACATTGCATCATGATTGGTATCAACTGAGAATAAATGTCTGGAGATGTGTGTGTTTGATTGATTTGTTCTATGATCTGTGCCATAATATATGGAGGAAAGGTGCAGTGGTGTTGAGAAGAATTACTGGACAAATCCTGCCTATATAGAACATTGAACATAGAACAGTACAACACAGGGTGGGGCTCTTCTGCCCACAATGTCCATGAACAGCATGATGCCAAGATAAACTGAACTCTTTTGCCTGCACATGATCCATATCCCTCCATTCCCTGCATGTCCGTGTGACAATCTGACAACAACTTAAATGTCACTATTGTGTCAGCCTTCACCACCAGCCCTGGCAGCACAGTTCAGACACCCATCACCCTCTGTGTAAAACATTTGCCCCACACATCTCCCTTAAACATCCCCACTCTCACCTTAAAACTATGCTCTCTAGTCTTTGACATTTCAGCCCTGGGAAAAAAGTTTCTGACAGGCTACCTTGTCTGCATATTCAGAGGGTTTCCCACCTATGGTACCTAAACTGTTCTTCCTCTTCATCTTCCTCATCTTCTTCCATCTCCATCATCTCCTGCTCCTCTCACTGTTTTGGTTCCTAAACAATATCCAAGCTCTGCTATCAGTTACAGTTATGTTGTATAGAATTACAATGCGTTAAGTCTTGCTTGGTGCAACTGTAGTGAAGCATGGATGTGGTGTATTTGGAGAAAGCCAATGGCATTCGCTGTAAGGGTTCTGACGCTCCCATCATGAGTATTTAGGTATGTGAAAAGGAAAAACTTAATTAAGACCAACGTTGGACCCTTGAAGACCAAAAAAGGTGAATTTATTATGGGGAACAAGGAAATGGCAGATTAGTTGAACAAGTACTTTGGATCTGTCTTAACTAAGGAAGACACAAACAATCTTCCTGATATAATAGTGGCCAGAGGATCTGGGGTGACAGAGGAACTGAAGGAACTCCACGTTAGGCAGGAAATGGTGTTGGATAGACTGATGGGAATGAAGGCTGATAAATCCCCAGGGCCTGATGTTCTGCATCCCAGGGTAGTTAAGGAAGTTGCTCTAGAAATCGTGGATGCATTGGTGATAATTGTCCAATGTTCTATAGACTCGGGATCAGTTCCTGTACATTGGAGGGTAGCTAATGCTATCCCGCTTTTTAAGAATGTTGGGAGAGAGAAAACAGGGAATTATACACCAGTTAGCCTGACATCGGTGGTGGGGAAGATGCTGGAGTCAATTATAAAAGATGAGATAGCCGAACATTTGGATAGCAATAACAGGATCGGCCCGAGTCAGCATGGATTTACGAAGGGGGAAATCATACTTGACTAATCTTCTGGAATTTTTTGAAGATGTAACTAGGAAAATGGACAAGGGAGAGCCAGTGGATGTAGTGTATCTGGGCTTTCAGAAAGCATTTGATAAAGTCCCACATAGGAGATTAGTGGGCAAAATTAGGGCACATGTTATTGGGGATAGAGTGCTGACATGGATAGAGAAGTGGTTGGCAGACAGGAAACAAAGAGTAGGGATTAATGGGTCCCTTTCAGAATGGTATGCAGTGACGAGTGGGGTACCGCAAGGCTCGGTGCTGGGACCGCAGCTATTTACAATATACATCAATGATTTGGATGTAGGGATTCAAAGTAACATTAGCAAATTTGCAGATGACACAAAGCTGGGTGGCAGTGTGAACTATGAGGAGGATGCTATGAGAATGTAGGGTGACTTGGACAGGTTGGGGGAGTGGGTAGATGCATGGCAGATGAAGTTTAATGCGAATAAATGTGAGGTTATCCACTTTGGTAGCAAAAACAGGAAGGCAGATTACTATCTAAATGGCGTCAAGTTGGGAAAAGGAGAAGTACAACGGGATCTGGGGGGTCCTTGTTCATCAGTCTATGAAAGTAAGCATGCAGGTAAAGCAGGCAGTGAAGAAATCGAATGGCATGTTGGCCTTTGTAACAAGAGGAATCGAATATAGGAGCAAAGAGGTCCTTCTGCAGTTGTACAGAGCCTTAGTGAGACCACACCTGGAGTATTGTGTGCAGTTTTGGTCCCCTAATTTGAGGAAGGACATTCTTGCAATTGAGGGAGTGCATCGTAGGTTTACAAGGTTAATTCCCGGGATGGCGGGACTGTCATATGCTGAGAGAATGCAGCAGATGTGCTTGTACACTCTGGAGTTTAGAAGGATGAGAGGGGATCTCATTGAAACATATAAGATTGTTAAGGGCTTGGACACGCTAGAGGCAGGTAACATGTTCCCGATGTTGGGGGAGTC
Organism: Okamejei kenojei; assembly: GCA_035221665.1. Lineage (NCBI taxonomy): Eukaryota > Metazoa > Chordata > Chondrichthyes > Rajiformes > Rajidae > Okamejei > Okamejei kenojei. The sequence continues at coordinate 13,075,973 of CM069131.1, read as the reverse complement.
CAGAACCAGGGGCCACAGTTTAAGAATAAGGAGTAAGCCATTTAGAACGGAGTCGAGGAAACACTTTTTCTCACAGAGAGTGGTGAGACTGTGGAATTCTCTGCCTCAGAGGGCGGTGGAGGCAGGTTCTCTGGATGCTTTCAAAAGACAGCTAGATAGGGCTCTTAAAAATAGTGGAGTCGGGGGATATGGGGAGAAGGCAGGAACGGGGTACTGATTGGGGATGATCAGCCATGATCACATTAAATGGCGATGCTGGCTCAAAGGGTCAAATGGCCTACTCCTGCACCTATTGTCTATTGTCTATTGTCTAATCTTGGAAAATTCTCCTCATGTTCTCTCCAAAAGGTAAAATAGGCAAATCCATTCTTTCCCAGAATCGAGATAGTTAGCTTATGGTGTTGAACAGTAAAAGTCTTATGAAGAGTGAAAGCCTGGACTAATTCAGAAGCAAGAAGCTGGGAATGAGAGTGCAAACAGTCAATGCACATGTCATATATCTTGATCATAACTGATTTGGAAAACTGAAGCCTATAGAGCAACTGCTCCACAGAAATGGTGGGTTACATTCATAGGTCCCTGTAGGCCTTGAGGAAATGGTATGTGAGTGGCTGACCTTCCAGGTTACTTCGCTTGGGACTCCTGGAAAAATCTGAGCTGCTTTCAACACTTGGCCTGAAGCCAATACTAAAAAATCCCACCACAAGGACCAGCACTGAAGCACCCACAGACAGTAATTTATAAGCAATCAAATGAGTGGAGTTTATAATAGATGTTTGAAGACAATAGTAGCAGTTTTTTCAAGTAGTGAGCCTCTGGGGTGCTTTATATGAAATACTGACTGATGCAAATGTTTGCAATCAAGTTCCATAAGAATATAAGGAATGAAAACAAGAATACTTTACTTGGTCCTTTGTGCCTATTTTGACATTCAAAAATATATTTTACCTCATCATTGTTTTTCTGCATCTACCACACATTCTACGATTCCCTTAATATCTAAAAATATCAATCTCTGTCTTGAAGAAATTCAATGACTGAGTCTCTTGGTTGGAAAATTCCAAGAATTCACTACGCTCAGGATAAAAATAGTTCTTATCATCTGAGTACAGAATGGTTAATTCCTTATTTTGACACGTAGACTCCTGAGGCCAGGGGAGAGAGAAACTCTCCATATCTACCATGTCAAGTGTGAGTTTGATATATTTCAAGGACATCACCACTCATTCTATTAAACGTGAAGGAAAGCATTGGCCCAACCTGCTCATTCTCTTCTGAGGTCTGAGGAATCAATGTCATGAACATTTGCTGCACTATTTCTGTTGCAAATATATCCTTAGGTTGGATATCAAGGTTCTAATAACTGGTGCAGGACATCTCTGCCCTTGTACTCAAATTGTCTTGTTATAAAAGCCACACACTATTCCCTTTCTAACTGGTTGCTTTACCTGCATTCTAACCTACATTGAGTTGTGTACAAGGACACTGAACTCGCTGAATACCAGTGCTTTCTATATCTCATCATTTACGAGGTTGTTGCCAGGACTCCAGGGACTGAGTTATTGAGAAACGTTAAGCAGGCTAGGACTTTATTCCTTGGAGTGTATGAGATAGAGGGGTGTTCTCATAGAAGTATATAAAATCATGAGGGGTGTAGATTAGGTGAAAGCACAGAATCTTACACCAAGGGTTGGGGAATCACGAATCACGAATCACAGGCAATATGTTTATGGTAAGAGGGAAAAGACTTGATAGGAACATGAGCAGCAACTTTTTTGCATAGAGGGTGGTTGTATCTTGAACAAGCTGCCAGACAAAGTGGTTGAGGCAGGTACAATATCAACATTTAGGGGATATTTGGACAGTTACATGGATAAGAAAGATTTGGAGGGATATGGGTCAAACACAGGCAAATGGGACTTGCTTAGATGGGCATTTGGTCAGTATGGACTAATTGGGCCGAAAGGGCCTGTTTTCATGCTGTATGACTCTCTGGCTTTAAAAACTAGGTTTAAATTTAAAAAAATGATTTTCTAATTTCTAAGAAAAATGTTTCCAATTCTGAAAATAACTGATATTTTTACACAAAGCACTGAAACGAAAAAGTGCCATGTAGCTGAATTTCTAGGCAACTGCATTAAGGTAAATGTTGCCATCTCATGGTGAAGACAAAAACACTTGTTCTCTGCTTCACTTGACGAACGTTGGTAATTAAATTAATCAATTCTTCAATATGAATTTATTCACTAAATTTCTGACATCTTATACTGATGCCCAATATTGCTTGTACAGGAATTTAGGGAGGCATCAGTACATTATTACAAATAGAATTTATATTTGAGAAAATGCTTATTTTTAGCAAGCGATTTTAAGGAATTATTAAAGAAAAGGTAGCATGTATATTTGAAGGTATACCTCTTTGTAAGTCTATTATTAGAAAACAGTTTGGAAATTTAATTTGGAATAAAAAAAATACATATATACTGAAATACAATCAGAAACCTTAACTTAAAAAAAGAAAACACATGTACATTTTATCTTCCACTATATCTAAACTTTCCCGATAGAAGGTAAGGCTGATATATAGTTACAGGATATGAATACTATTTCCAACTCAAGTAATATTACTGCTGGTGATAATATTATTCTACAGACAACACAAAATTCATTCAATTCATTAAAACCTAATTCAATGACAGTTCCAATCCTTTGTGCCTTATATGTTGAGCTACAGCTGACCTAATATGTGACCTTATTTGATCTTGGTCTTGGCATTGCGTTTGACACAGATACTGATGGCCAAAGGACCAGTTCTTATGCTATACTATTATATGTTCTATGTGCTATGTAAATTATAAAAAATAAGCAGACTCTCTTTAGATAATCATCATGCCCACTATCCTCAAATCAACGCATCCTTCTGCAGATCTCCTATGTCCACATTCAATTTTTCACGATCCAATTTCAGAGCTGGTGCGAGTTGTTGGGAATAAATTGGTCATAAGCAGATAACATACAAGAAGCCAGCAAATTTGCCATTATGATTTTTCCAGTCTTATAGGAACACTGACTCTGAGAAATTGCAGTAGCTTGACATGTTTCTGAGATAAATATATTAACAGATTATGAACAGCACAGAAGTCAGTCATTTGTCCCATGTGGTCCATGCTCCAGAGCAATGCAATTGGTCCATCTCCACAACTTTACTTCTGCAGCTCTGCAAGTATATTTCCCTCAATTCCCCTATACTATTTCTAATGATCATTTATCAGATCCACTTCCACCACCTTCAAAGCTAATAGCTTCCAGGCTTAGACACAAACTTTCACTGCCTGACGAAGAGTATCCTCGGACACCATGGGAAGAAATTTCAGGTGTTCAGCAGGTATATTTGTATTTCCCTTAGTCAAGGGTGAGGTATCAGAAGATTGCAGAAGGGCTAGTATTGTGCTTTTATTTAAGAAGGGATGCATGTTCAAAACAGGGAACTATAGTCAGTGAGCCTAATATCAGCGGTGGAAATGTTGCTGGAGGGGATTCTGAGAGACAGCATCTATCTGTATTTGGAAAGGCCAAGATTGATTAGGTCTAATCAGCATGGCTTAGTGCATGAGAAATCATGTCTCACAAATTTGATTAACATTATTTCCCAGAGGATTAGAGGAAATCTAGAGGATTAATGAGAGCAAGGTGGTAGATAATATCCACATAGAATTTAGAAACATAGAAAATAGGTGCAGGAGTAGGCCATTCAGCCATTTGTGCCATTCAATATGATCAAGGCTGATTATCCAAAATCTGTACCCTTTTCCTGCTTTTTCCCCATATTCCGTTAGCCCTAGGGGCTATAATCTAACTCTCTCTTGAAAATAACCAGTGAATTGCCTCCACTGTCTTCAGTAGCAGATAATTCCAACTCTCTGGGTGAAAAGGGGTTTTCCTCATCTCAGTCCTAAATAGCCTACCCCTTATTTTTAAACTGTGACCCCTGTTTCTGGACTGCCCAACGTGGGGAACATTTTTCCTGCATCTAGCCTGTCCAATCCCTTAAGAATTTTATGTTTCTATAAGATATCCTCTCATCCTTCTAAATTCCAGTGAATATAAGCGCAGTCGATCCATTCTTTCATCATATGTCAGTCCTGCCATCTCGGGAATTAATCTGATGAACCTACGCTGCACTCCCTCACTAGCAAAAATGTCCTTCCTCAAATTAGGAGACCAAAACTGCACACAATAGTCCAGGTGTGGTCTCACCAGGGCCCTGTACAACTGCAGGCGGACCTCCTTGCTCCTATACTCAAATCTTCTCGTTATGAATGGCAACATGCCATTTGCTTTCTTCACTGCCTACTTTACCTGAATGCGTACATTCAGTGACTGATGTACAAGGACACCCAGGTCTCGTTGCACCTACCCTGTTCCTAATCTGACACCATTCAGATAATAATCTACCTTCTTGTTCTTGCCACCAAAGTGGACAACCTTACATTTTTCACAAGGCTTTTGACAAGGTTCCACTTGTAGGCTAGTCCAGAAGATTACTTCACATGGGATCCAGCTTGATATAGCCAATTGGATATAAAACTGGCTTGGTGGTAGGAATCAGAGGGTGGTATTGAAGTTGTTTTACAGATTGGAGGCCTGTGACTAATTGTGTGCTGCAGATATTGGTGTTGGCCCCATAGTTGCTTGTCTTACAGTATATATTAATGATTTTGATGAGAATGTACGTGGTATGATTAGTAAGTTTGCTAATGACACCAGAATTGTGGGCAAATTTGTGAGACATGCGGTGGACAATGCAGAAGGTTGTCTAAGCTACAAAAAAGACCCAGCTCAACTGTTAAAGTGGGGAAAGGAATGGAAGATGGAATTAAACTTGGACCAATGTGATATAGTGCGCATTTTGCAGTTAGTTTAGTTTAGTTTTGTTTAGAGATAGAGAGTGGAAACAGGCACTTTGGCTCTCCGAGTCCACACCGACAAGCGACCCCCCCACATAAACACTAGGGACAATTTACAATTTTACAATTTACAATTTTACCAAGCCAATTAACGTACAAAACCTGTATGTCTGGAGTGTGGGAGTAAACTGGAGATCTCGGAGAAAACCTACGCAGATCACAGGGAGAACATACAAACTCCGTACAGATAGCATCCGTGGTCGGGATCGAACCCGGGTCTCCAGTGCTGCAAGCGCTGCGCCACCATGCTGCGTACATACACATTAGATGGCAGGGCTGTTGGTGGAACAGAGAGACATAGGGGTACTTGCACATGGTTCCCTGAAAGATGACAAGTTGAACAGGTTGGTGAAGAAGACGTATGACAGGCTTGCCTTCAGTCATCTACTATCAGGATCGACTATTGGCAGTTATATAAACATGCACCCCCCTTTAACAGCTGCAGTGCTAGATGTTGAGACAAGATGTTATTACTCAAGAGCATTTCATCAGGGACTGACTCGTGGTATGCAGTTTTTGAACTGGCCAATGCCTTTTTCTCTATTCCAATCGCTGACGAATCCCAACACCAGTTTGCCTTCACTTGGGAAAAGAGACGGTACACCTTTTGTCATTTACCACAGGGGTATGTGCACAGCCACACATTGTGTCACAGCATAGTGGCCAGAGATCTGGACAGATCTTCTCTGCCCCCTGACATTAAAGTGGTACATTACATTGATAATATATTAATGTAGGGACCAGTTTCTTGGCATTCAGTGGGTTAAAGGAGATCTCATAATACCAGACAAGATTAAAGACAAAATCCTTAATATAGCGACCCCCACGAGTGAGCAGGAGGCTCAGCCATTTGTCGGGCTACTCGGCTACTGGAGGCTTCACATACAACATTTAACAACCCTGTTACAACCCTTGCATGCCGTTACTCGAAAGAAAGCTTGTTTTGAATGGGGCCCCATATAACAGCGGGCTTTTCAAAATGCCAAGGAAGCTGTCGCCCAGTCCCTGCCACTTGCTCCAAATGTGGTACGTGCCCCATTTGAATTGCAATTCCTTTATCCTGAATCCTTTATCTTCATTACTTTTTGCATATCTTTCATTCATTATTCTATATTTATCTTCATCAAAGTCTATATGGTTCGCTTCCCTATCCCGTGCCTTTCAGTCTAAAGAAGGGTCTTGACCCGAAATGTCACCCATTCCCTATCTCCAGAGATGCTGCCTGTCCCGCTGAGTTACTCCAACATTTTGTGCCTATTTTTTGTGGGTGCAATATTTTGGATGTACATTGCCCCCCTGTGTCAGGATCAAGGATATCACTGAATCGTTACAGAGCAACCTGATGTAGCGATGTTACAAAACCTACCTACCTTCAGCGGCGCTGCAGATCTGTCACGGGCTGTGTGCGCGACTTTAGCGCATTTGGGGGGGTGGGGGGAATTAAAATGCAGGCTTGTATCGCTCGTCGGAGAGGGATTTCCTCGGGCTGCTAGCCGATGAAGAAAAAATCGATCGGACTTCCGTTCCCATTTTGTTTTTTTAATCGCTGGACATTTATATAGTTGGATTGAAGTAAAAAGCGACTGCTAACGCCTTTAATGGCTACAACATGACGGATCGCAAAAACAGGACAAAACAAAGGGTAAGTTGTTTATTTTACATATAATCTTGCTTCTTGGGGTGGCTTTAATCTAATTTTATGTTGCAAAAATGTTATTTGGGCCCCATATGATTCGGCAGTGTCTTTCCTGCTGATATGGGATTCAAATTCACGGCAAATGCAACATTCCAATCGATCACATTCCAGAAACACCCACTCGCAAGATGATTTAAATCCTCATTTTTTGTGGACAATCATGTCATAAGATCATCTAAATCATCTATACTTTGTGTAATTTTCTATCCATAGTCAATATTTTTGTACCAAATAATCACAACAGGGATATTGTGCAAAAAAATAATAATTTTGATTATATTGAAAGTGGATGATTCTAGATTAATTTATGGGAATTAAACATTAAATTCCTTCTGTCTGGCATATAAATTCATGACAGTGAGATTTAAAAATCATGTTATATTGTGAATTCTTGTGTGAATGCGATTAGTTTGTCATTTGGATACTTAGGGTATTAAAAAAAATATCCTTTTCTTAAGAAATGGAATCTACAGGACATTCTTAATGGGAAAGTAGTGGGCACAAAGGCATGTCATGCGTGGTTTGAAGAGCAAAAACTTGTAGTTTACAATGCCAAAATTGAAAAGTTGAGGAAAAACACGGTGTACAGAGTTGCTTATTGGTTATAATCTGAGGAGTATGATGATGCTACTGATTATGATATGCCAATGTACCAGCTAGCAACTGATCTTCTCCATAAAGACTTGGTCTATTGCTAGAAATTGTAATTTATTTACCTATCTGTTACGGATTTACAGCATATAATACAATAATATTAAAGTTCTGATCTTGAGAATATCACATTTTTGAATTTTCAAGACAGTCTGGGTGTTTATTACTATTTCCATCACAACGGTCAATTTTGTAATTAACTACAATTAGGTAACTAACTAATTATATGCTTTAATTTCATGTCATCCAAGTGAGATGTTTTATATTTGTTTCAGAATGCTTCAATCTATAATAACTGAAAGTTTAATTCAGTTCACTTTAAGAAAGTTATGGGCTTTTGACTGTCCTCGATCACAGCTTTTGTGTTAAGTCAATGGAAAAGTAATAGGGAACAAGTTGCTAATTTCCGAGTATGAAAATGGCCATAACTTTTTTAATACTGAAGATATGAAAGTGAATTAGGTGTCAAATTAAACTTATTTTTATGCTTTATCTTTTAAATCTCAAATTTTTGTAACATTGCTACCTGATGTGGGTAGGTGAAGAATGACAAGTTATAATTGAATTTGATACCATGGAATGGAATAGAATACTTTATTCTCACATGTGACATGTCACAGTGAAATTCTTTGCTTGCACAACCAAGGTATACAAATAGTGGCCACTGACGGCGCTGACAAAGCACGCCGACTCCTCATTTGTTCTCCTCCCCCTTCCCTCACAGCAGTCCCCCCACGCCGGGTCCTCCATTGTTCTCCCCTCCACCCCCCCTAATGGCGGTTCCATCAACATCGTTAGGACCTTCAATGAAGGTCTGAAAGCAGATCCTGTTTGAAAACAGTAGAAACAGAAGCAAGGAGAATTTAAAAGTACTGGAAACAAATTCAGAGCTTAAAACATAGAACTAGCATTCAAAGAGTTTGGACATAGCGGGACAAAGTTGCAGCCGTTTAAAAAAGAGTGGGGACAGAGATTCAAAGAGTTTAAACATAGCTGAAATAGTCACAGTGGAAAAGTGGGCTGGAGAGTTTAAAATGTCCAATAATTGTATGGGGACTAGAGTAAAATAAGCACACTGTAAATAGTAGGCTTTAATTTAGTTTAATGTTCATAATTAAAGGGCAAATCATGGTAGGAGAGCTCACGCCCACTGAATGCTCCACCTGCCCTATCTCGGCCATCAGGGACACTTCTGCCACGTGCAGAAAATGTACTGTATGCAGCAGTTACTGGTAAAATGCATGTTAGAGGCATGATAAAGCACAAACTGAGAATGAATTCATTATGGACTATCCATGATGCCGAGAAGTTCATGCATAGCACACGTAAGGATGTAGTTTCACCATAAATAATGAGTGTACAGACTGGAAGGGCGAAGGTGACATCCTGTCACCGCGGTAGATGGGAAGAAGTTCGGCATGCCCCCAACAACTCTCACCAACTTCTACAGATGCACTGAAAAAAGCATCTTCTTGGGATGTCGGGACTCTTTCTGAAACATCACCTAGCCATGTCCTCCAGAGATGCTGCCTGACCTGTTGAGCTACTCCAGGACTTTATGTATTTTTTGGTAAACTATCATCTGCAGTTCCTTGTTTCTCCATTTATCAAAGGAGTACAGTAACGTTTCTGACTTACCCTGCAACTCGCTCTCCCAATACCTTCGTGATCCCCATTTATTCAATACAATTGGTAAGCTACAGACCTGCTCAGAAATGGCCATTCAATATGGGTTCTGAAAGGTCCTTGGGTATTAGCTCTTTGACCTTCTTTCTTAAAATCTTCATTGAATTCAGCCAAAATGTAACAAGCAGGTTTCAGGAAAGAATGTAAAGTTAAAAATATACATTTATTAAAACATCAATAATGTTACTGGTCTCATACTCCTCTGTCGATCTGGGACTCCAGCTTGCAGCAGTGGTCTCAAGGTTCTTGGCACCGTACTGGATTCCGTTCCAAGGAGAGGTCCCGTGAGCTCGATCACAGCATGCACATATATAATCAGTAAGTCCTCGATTTTTTATTAATGTACTAACAGCAGGCAGCTCTAGTTTAAAACTACCTTGCTTCCATAATACTGAAAAGAGCTATTCATTAGTTCATAAGTGATTATGAGCAGAATTAGGCCATTTGGCCCATCAAGTCTACTCTGCCATCCAATCATAGCTGATCTCTCTTTCCCTTCTTAACCCCATTCTCATGCCTTCTCCCCATAACCCCTGACACCTGTACTAAACTGGAATCTATCTATCTCTGCCTTAAAAATATCCATTGACTTTGTCTCCACAGCCTTTTGTGGCAATGAATTCCACAGATTCACCACCCTCAAAGAAATTCCTCATCTCACAACATCCTTTTATTCTGAGGCTATGACCTCAGGTCCTAGACCTTATATCAGGTGGCAAGCTAGAATCAGTTGGCTCTGGCAAGAACACATTTTCCTTATAACTTGTTACTATATGTCACAAAATACTATCCTGGCAGGTTGCATCATGGCCTGATATGCCAATTTCAATGTACAGGAACGCTGGAGGGTGCAGAGTGGTGGACATAGCCCAGCCAAGAGGAGGCACGGCATTCCCAACCATCAAAAGCATCTACTCAGGTGTTGCCTCAAGATGGCAGCATGAAAGATCACCACCCTGGGGACTATGCCATTTTCTCACTGCTACTGAGCAGGAGGTTCAAAAGCCCGAAATCCCACACCATCAGATTCAGGAGCAGGTAGTTGTCTACAACCATCGGATTCTTCAACTAATCTGCAAATCCTGCATTGGTTACACGACACTATGGTCCACCTCTTACACTACACTGGACTTGGTTATGTTTTATCGCAATTTATTTTTGGTTTTGCAGTCTTTTTACTCTTTCAAATTTTAAATAAATAATTTATGTTTCACCGTGTTGTCTGAGTCTACACACCTGTGATGTCGCCAGTGTACACACCTGTGATGCCGCCAGTGTACACACTTGTGGCGCTGCCAGTGTAGACATCTGTGATGCGGCCAGTGTACACACCTGTGATTCCGCCAGTGTACACACCTGTGATGCGGCCAGTGTACACATCTGCGATGCGGCCAGTGTACACAGCGTGAAATCCCCAGTGTACACACCTATGATGCTGCCAGTCTACACGCCTGTGATGCGGCCAGTGTACACACCTGTGATGCGGCCAGTGTACACACCTGTGATGCGGCCAGTGTACACACCTGTGATGCGGCCAGTGTACACACCTGTGATGCGGCCAGTGTACACACCAGTGAAGCCCCTAGTGTACACAACTGTGATGCGGTCAGTGTACACACCTATGATGCGGCCAATGTACACCTCTGTGATGCGGCCAGTGTACACAGTGTGATGCCCCCCAGTGTACACACCTGTGATGCGGTCAGTGTACACACCTGTGATGCGGCCAGTGTACACACCTGTGATACGACCGGTGTACACAGTGTGATGTCCCCTAGTGTACACAACTGTGATGCAGTCAGTGTACACATCAGTGAAGCCGCCAGTGTACACAGTGTGGTATCTCCAGTGTACACACCTGTGCCCCCAGTGTTCACAGCTGTGATGCGGCCAGTGTACACCGTGTGATGTCCCCAGTGTACACACCTGTGATGCGGCCAGTGTACACACCTGTGATGCGGCCAGTGTACACACCTGTGATGCGCCAGTGTACACACCTGTGATGCGGCCAGCGTACACACCTGTGATGCGGTCCGTGTAGACACCTGTGATGCGGCCAGTGTACACACCTGTGATGCGGCCAGTGTACACACCTGTGATGCGGCCAGCGTACACACCTGTGATGCGGCCAGCGTACACACCTGTGATGTGGCCAGTGTACGCAACTGGGAAGGCGCCAGTGTAAACAGCTGTGATGTGGTCAGTGTACACACCTGTGATGCGGCCAGTGTACATAGTTGTGATGTGGTCAGTGTACACAGCTGTGATGCGGCCAGTGTACACACCTGTGATGCGGCCAGTGTACACACCTGTGATGCGGCCAGTGTACACACCTGTGATGCGGCCAGTGTACACACCTGTGATGCGGCCAGTGTACACACCTGTGACGCGGTCAGTGTACACACCTGTGACGCGTCCAGTGTACACACCTGTGATGCGGCCAGTGTACGCACCTGTGACGCGTCCAGTGTACACACCTGTGATGCGGCCAGTGTACACACCTGTGACGTGTCCAGTGGACACAACTGTGACGCGGCCAGTGGACACAACTGTGATGCGGCCAGTGGACACAATTGTGATGTGGCCAGTGTACACACCTGTGACGTGGTCAGTGTACACACCTGTGACACGGCCAGTGTACACACCTGTGATGCGGCCAGTGTACACACCTGTGATGCGGCCAGTGTACACACCTGTGATGCGGCCAGTGTACACACCTGTGACGCGGCCAGTGTACACACCTGTGATGTGGCCAGCGTACACGCCTGTGATGCGGCCCGTGTAGACACCTGTGATTTGGCAGTGTACACACCTGTGATGCGGTCTGCCGATGAACTCTGTTTAGCTATTTAGTATTTTTTCTATAATTTTAGTATTTTTTCTATACATTTCTTATTCAACTTTTGACTTTGATAAAATGATGCCTGCTTTACTACTATTTGCCGTAAAAAGTGTCGCAATTGATGTAAAACGTCGTAACATTAAGAGTTGAGTTCTCTTTTTTCCTTTTCTATACGAAATGTAAAAGGTTGTTTGAATGGTAAAGGATTGGCCCCTATAAACAATTGATTATAATCAATTACCAATTATTTGAATATTGAAATTTGATAAATTGACAATTAAAGGCATATGAAGTTTAATCTAGATTTTTCTCTTTTATTTTTATTTTTAAAAACCATGTGTGATAATATGTTGCTATTTTGAGCTTCATAATGCCCAAATAATTTAAACATAAATGGTCCAGGACTTCATACTTTGATCTATTTGCATAAATATGAGCTATGCAGACTGAGGTGTGTATGCTCGCTTTTTTTTTCTTTTTCTCTCTCTCTCTCTCAATGACGCAGCCTGATCTTGTGTGTTTTGTCTGTCCTGTCTTTTATGTGTGTGTGTTTGTGTCAATCTGTGCATGTGGCTCTCTTGTCCCCTTTCTCATGCTATTTCCCTGCCCCACTCCCCCAACATTATCTACACCCAATTGATCCATAATTGATACAGCTAAAGGCCTAAAAATCATCCATTTGAACATTAGAAGTCTTCTTCCAAAGATTGATTTAATTAGAGTTTGGATTGCACAGAATAAACCTGACATAATAACATTTTCAGAAACATGGTTACATAGTGAAATTTGTGACAATGATATTCATATTGATAATTTTGCATTATATAGAGCAGATAGGCCTACGAGAGCTGGAGGCGTGGCTTGTTATGTGTCAACTCGCTTTATATCTGAATCTGTCATCCCTAAAGTAACCTCATCTCTCGTTGAAAGCCTTTTCATTAGGCTAAAACTTCATGAGAATAAACATCTAATTATCGGCACTATCTATCGATCCCCCCCTGTTCATCCTGACTCAACAAAGTCCCTAATTTCCATTCTCACCTCTATTGAACACCCATGTGAATTAGTGCTTCTTGGTGACTTCAATAAAAACTGGCTCGATCGCTCCTCTTCTAACGACAAAAACTTGCTTAAAAGTGTAAACCTGACCCAGTTAATCAACGAACCTACCAGAGTTCATGGCAATTCTACATCACTACTAGATTGGATTCTTGTTACCCATCCTGATCGAATTTTAACATCTGGTGTTTTGTCAGATTGCTTTAGCGATCATTCTGCTATTTTCTGTGTGTGGAAGATTAAACCCTCCCATCTAACTCCTAAACTTATTCGTGTCAGACAATGTAGAAAATTTAATTATGATAATTATATGCATGACCTGATTGCAATAAACTGGGACAGGTTTCAACTTATACCAACTGTTGAGGATGCTTGGAACTATTTATACACTGAAGTCACAAGAGTTATCGATAAGCATGCCCCCTGGAGAGAAATAAAAGTCAAGGGAAAACATTTACCATGGATTAGTGCTGATTTGATCAACCTTTTTAATGAGCGGGATAAAGTCTGGAAGACTTTCAGGGAAACAAAGGACCCTGCTGATTGGGAAAAATATAGGTCCTTAAGGAATCAGTGTACGACAAGAACACGTAATGCTAAATCAAGTCATTTAAAAAAACATCTTTCTGAAGACATGCATAATCCAAAAAAGTTCTGGAAAAGACTAAATAATGTTCTTAATAAATCAAATCAAAATATCAGCACTCAGATTCGGGTCAACAAAGACATCGTTCAGGACCCTGCTGTTATATCCAATGCTTTCAACCATCATTTCTCCACTGTATGTAGCTCTACTGTATTTGACTCATCTATTATATGTGACTTTCGAACTACCTCTACAAGTAGAAGCTCTTTTTCTTTTCAAAAAATAAAACCTGTTGACGTTCAACATGCTATTAATGAATTAAAGGATGATTGTGGATCTGGACCAGCTGGTATTGAGACTAAATTTATTAAGTTAGGAGTCAATATTCTAATGTACCCACTTTGCGACCTGTTTAATTTGTCCTTCTCAACTTATACCCTCCCTTCCGCATGGAAGTGTGCCAATGTTACTCCACTGCATAAGGGAGGCGACCCACACGATATTAACAATTACCGCCCCATTTCAATTATCAACTCGGTGGCTAAAATCCTTGAGAAACTTGTGTTCAACCAGCTATCACATTATGTCTCAAATTTCAACATTCTATCTCCATGCCAGTCTGGGTTCAGACCTAATCACTCCACAACTACAGCTCTGTTAAAACTCACCAGCGATGTGTTCACTGCTTCTGAGGATGGTAAACTCACCGGTGCCATCTTTCTTGATTTAACCAAGGCCTTTGATGTTGTTGATCACTACCTACTGCTTGATAAACTTTACTCAATTGGTCTTTCTCAAAACAATCTACTGTGGTTTAACTCATACCTTCATAACAGACGCCAATGTGTTATCTTTAATGGAAGTCAATCCAATTCCTTAATTGTTGAGAAGGGGGTCCCGCAAGGTTCGTCTTTGGGACCACTCCTTTTCTCTATTTTCATAAACGACCTCCCTAATATTTGTTCTGACTGTCAAACACAACTATATGCTGATGATGCAGTGCTATATACATCTGGTACTAACAAGTCTGAAATTGAAAGATCCCTTCAATCAGATCTTACTTCTGTTCAGAAATGGCTGTTATTTAACAAATTAATTTTAAATTAAAATAAATCATGCAGTACCAGACAAGGCCTTGGTAATTCTGTAGATCTGACTATATCATTTAATGAAGGATCACCATTAGAACAAGTATTGAACTTCAAATATCTTGGTGTTTGGCTCGACCCACGCTTTCATTTACGCAGCATAGTGAGACGATTACTAAAAAACCTAGCTGTAATCTAGCTATTTTTTTACCGCCATATAAATTGTTTCACCTTTCAGATGAGAAAAATAATTGTCTCTCAACTACTATTACCAATACTGGATTATGCTGATATTGTCTATCAGAATACATTTGATACACATCTTCAACCCCTCAATGTAGTTTATAATAGTTTCTGCAGATTTATTTTAAGGTGTCCATATCTAACTCACCACTGTTTCTATGTACGAAACTCTAAACTGGTTATCCCCCCCACGCTCGAAGATGCTACCACTGGTTCCAGTCATCTTTAAATACATCCATTTCAATTACCCTTCTTATTTAAAACAAGACCTATTACCATACACACCCTCATATTCACTAAGACATATTCAGCAACCCTTCTTTTTCATTCCAAGAACTAAAAAAGAAATTGGGAGACGTGCATTTAAATTCAAAGCTCCTTCTGACTGGAACACTCTGCCTAGTACGATAAGAACTATTAGCTCATTTCGTCTATTTAAAAAAACACTTTTACCCTTCCTTATGAAACCATGTACCTGTTTCTAGTATACACAGTGTGATGCGGACAGTGTACACAGTGTGATGCGGTCAGTGTACATACCTGTGATGCGGCCAGTGTACACAGTGTGATGCGGTCATGTACACAGTGTGATGTCCCCAGTGTACACACCTGTGATGCGGCCAGTGTACAGTGTGATGTCCCCAATGTACACACCTGTGATGCGGTCAGTGTACACAGTGTGATGTCCGCAGTGTACACGCCTATGATGCGGCCAGTGTACACACCTGTGATGTGGTCAGTATACACACCTGTGCCCCAGTGTACACACCTGTGATGCGGTCAGTGTACACACCTGTGATGTGGTCAGTATACACACCTGTGCCCCAGTGTACACACCTGTGATGCGGTCAGTGTACAAACCTGTGATGTGGTCAGTATACACACCTGTGCCCCAGTGTACACACCTGTGATGCGGTCAGTGTACACACCTGTGATGCAGCCAGTGTACACACCTGTGATGCGGCCAGTGTACACACCTGTGACGCGGCCAGTGTACACACCTGTGACGCGGCCAGTGTACACACCTGTGACGCGGCCAGTGTACACTGTGTGACGCGGCCAGTGTACACTGTGTGACGCGGCCAGTGTACACGCCGGTGATGCCGCCAGTGTGCACACCTGTGACGCGGCCAGTGTACACTGTGTGACGCGGCCAGTGTACACAGTGTGACGCGGCCAGTGTACACACCTGTGACGCGGCCAGTGTACACTGTGTGACGCGGCCAGTGTACACTGTGTGACGCGGCCAGTGTACACTGTGTGATGTCCCCAGTGTACACTGTGTGACGCGGCCAGTGTACACAGTGTGACGCGGCCAGTGTACACACCTGTGACGCGGCCAGTGTACACTGTGTGACGCGGCCAGTGTACACTGTGTGATGTCCCCAGTGTACACGGTGTGACGCGGCCAGTGTACACAGTGTGACGCGGCCAGTGTACACACCTGTGATGCGGCCAGTGTACACAGTGTGATGTCCCCAGTGTACACACCTGTGACGCGGCCAGTGTACACACCTGTGACGTGGCCAGTGTACACACCTGTGACGCGGCCAGTGTACACACCTGTGACGTGGCCAGTGTACACGCCTGTGACGCGGCCAGTGTACACACCTGTGACGCGGTCAGTGTACACACCTGTGACGCGGCCAGTGTACACAGTGTGACGCGGCCAGTGTACACACCTGTGACGCGGCCAGTGTACACGGTGTGACGCGGCCAGTGTACACACCTGTGACGCGGCCAGTGTACACACCTGTGACGCGGCCAGTGTACACAGTGTGACGCGGCCAGTGTACACAGTGTGACGCGGCCAGTGTACACGGTGTGACGCGGCCAGTGTACACGGCTGTGACGCGGCCAGTGTACACGCCTGTGACGCGGCCAGTGTACACACCTGTGACGCGGCCCGGGCGACTGTGAGCCGAGCAACCAACACACAGCAGAGCGCGCCGCTCAATGACCGTTGGAGCCAACTGTCGCCGCTGTCACGTGGCGGCGCGGGGGGGGCGGGACAGGGGGCGGGGCGGGAGCGCGCGGCCCGTCCGCATGGCGGCCATGGAGCGCGAGCTACCGCTGCCGCTGCCATGGAGCGCGAGCTGCCGCTGCCGCTTCTCCCCGCCCCCGTCGCTCCGTCCTCGCCGCCGCCCGCCCGCTTCTGGGCCGCAGTCGCCGTGTGGACGGCGAGGCCGCAGGTGGCGAACCGCCGGCTGAGCGGATGCCGGGTGCTGGCCGAGCGGGAGGTGGACTGCTCGGCCTGCGGCAGCGCTGCTGCTGGGCTGCGGGAGGGGTTGGCCGAGCTGCTGCCGGGGCTGGGGGCCGGCGCCGGGGCCGGGCTGGAGCTGCTCCTTCCCCCGCGGGTCGAGCGCTTGAAGGTGGTGCTGCGGACCGTGATTCCCAAAGCCGGGGCGGCCACCTGCACTGAGATAGTCCTCCAAGGTACAGTGCGATCGCCCCTCCTTTTTGAGCCGGAGAGCGATTCTCATGTCATAAAGTGATCAGAATTTAGGCCATTCGGCCCATCAAGTGACTACTCCGCCATTCAATCACGGCTGATCTGTCCCTCCCTCCTAACCCCGTCCTCCTGCCTTCTCCCCATAACCCCTGACATCCCAACTAATCAAGAATCTATCTCTGCCTTAAAAATATCAATTGACAGCCTTCTGCGGCAAATAATTCCACAGATTCACCGCCCTCTGACTAAAAACATTCCTCTCATCCTTCCAAAAATAACGTATTTTAATTCTGAGACTATGACCTGTAGTCCTGGACTCTCCCTCTTCACATCCACTCTATCCAAGCCTTTCACTATTCTGTACATTTCAGTGAGGTGTCCCCCCCCCCTCCCCATTCTTAGAAACTCCAGTGAATACAGGCCCAGTGCCGTCACCTTACACAGTTGATCTGCAACTTCCATCGTGGGAGCAACTCCGGTAGAGCTGTTACTCTGGGTCTGCTAGATTAATGCCGAGTGTTAAAATATCCATCAGATAGTAGTATCTCCCTTCTCTGAGACAAGGAGACTGCCTTAAAAATCTGTTGCAAAGATTGGCCACCAACTATCCCTTTCTGAATCGCCAATACATATCTACGATCAATACTCAGGCTAGAAACATACAAACATAGAAAATAGGTGCAGGAGTAGGCCATTCGGCCCTTCGAACCATTCAATATGATCATGCTTGATCATCCAAAATCAGTACCCTGTTCCTGCTTTTTCCCCTTATCCCTTGATTCCATCAGCCCAATGAGCTATATCTAACTCTTGAAAACATCCAGTGAATTGGCCTCCACTGCCTTCTGTGGCAGAGAGTTCCACAGACTCACAACTCTCTGGGTTAAAAAGTTTTTCCGCATCTCAGTACTAAATGGCCCACCTCATATTCTTAAACTGTAACCCCCAGTTCTGGACTCCCCTAACATTGGGAATTTTCTTTCTGCATCTAGCCTTAAGACATCCCTTAAGAATTCATGGTTCCAGAGTGAGCTAATACAGTTCATTCCTAATATCTTGTTCCAAAGATCTGTCTTGCTGTGAACATGAATTATATTCTGACCATCTGCTGTTCCAATTCTCTATCTTCCTTGAATGTCTTTCTCTCCACAATCCCTTACCCATTCTCATTTCCACCAAAAATGTATGTTATCAAGCTGGTGGAATAATGCATTATCTGAAGACTATGTAATGTAATTTGTTATTCCTACGTTTGACATATTGGACTCGTGAATGCACATACTTATTCATCCCACCAAACTATATTCACTGAAATAGAAGCTAAGGGCAAAAAAACAAACAAACAATAAGCCAATCAGCTCTTGCTGGCTGTGCTTTTCACTATTTGTCGTTGATCTTCTACCTTGGTACCATTTCCTGTACATTCCCCACTTCTCTCAAGTCTTTTACTGTCAAAAATTATTTCACCATCTTTTGTGAAAAAATTACCCCTGATGTCCTTTTATATTTTCCCCTCTCATCTTAATCTTGTGCACTCTGGTTCTTGACTGTCTGGTGAGGAACTGCCTTGAATGACCAAACCAGTATTTTAACACACATGATCCCTGGGTTCTAAATTCCTCATTTGTCCACCCTGTAAAGATTTCTACAGTTCTTTGAGCTCATCTCCTAAGCCACAGAACACTTGGACCAAATCTGCTTTATGACAAGGTCACCATCCCAAAAATCAATCCGGCAAACCAACAATCTCAAGTCCTTCAATCTTAAATTTGTCCTCCTCATGGTAAGGAAATTAGGTCTGTATACAGTATCCGAGATGTGATCTTGCTAGTGTTATTAGTTTGCAGAAGCAGCATGGAAAAAGCCCACTGAGTACATGCTGACCTGTACACTAATTCTATCCTATGCACTAGGGACAATTTACAGAAGCCTACAAATCCGCACAACTTTGGAATCTGGTAGGAAACCAGAGCACTAGAGAAAACCCACATGGTCACAGGGAGAACGTATATACCCCGTACACGCAGCCCCACATAGTCAGGATCGAACCAAGGTCACTGTAAAGGAGCTGTCCCGCTTACGTGTCCTTGGTACGCATATTACACGACCTCGTGGTCGTGTTGAGGTGTACGGGCATCGCGTGACCACGCGGGGCCGGTCCCACTGAGAAGCGCGGAGGGGTATGTAGTTGTGCGCGACATCGCGCGGGGCTCCGAAATTTTTGTAGCGAACTAAATCTTTGCGCGCCAACGGCCTGTCGCGGAACTGACGGTCAAAGTGGGACAGGCCCAAGACCCTGGCGCGGTGTAATGTCTCACCTTTAACAGCAGCAGAAGCAGGCAAAAGATCGTCGAGCTCGACCTGGGTCTCACGGCCATTGCGGTCCGGATCCACCCTCACTTCTACTCCCAGAGCGGGGTCAAGAAAATTGAAGATGGACGCAAAATGCTGGAGTAACTCAGCGGGACCGGCAGCATCTCTGGAGAGAAGCAATGGATGATGTTTCGGGTCAAGACCCTTCTTTCAGACTGAAGTCTCTACCCGAAACATCACCCATTGCTTCTCTCCAGCGATGCTGCTGGTCCCGTTGAGTGACTCCGGCATTTTGCGTCCATCTTCAAATTACGTCACATGCTCCAAACGGCTGTGCGTATGCATGAAATCACGAGCGATCTTCGCCGGACCGTCATGGCTCAACACGACCACAAGGTCGCGTACTTTGCGTGCCAAGGTCGCGTACGTAAGTGGGACAGGCCCTTAAGGCAACAACTCTATTGCTGTGCCATTGTGCAGCCCATCAATTGAAGTAACACACAAATGCCAATGTATTATTTGCGTTAATTGCTTGCTGAACCTGCATGTTAACTGTCAGTAATTCATGTACAAGCCCCCCAAGGGTTTTTTCTGAACCACAATTTATTTTGTTCTCTCATCTTTTACAAGTGTTCACTCATCTGTTACTGTGGTATTCTCTACCACAGAAGTGAAATTCTTTGGCACAGAAGGCAGTGGAGACCAATTCACTGGATGTTTTCAAGAGAGAGTTAGATTTAGCTCTTAGGGCTAAAGCAATCAAGGGATATGGGGCAAAAGCAGAAACAGGGTACTGATTTTAGATGATCAGCCATGATCATATTGAATAGTAGTGCTGGCTCGAATGGCCTACTCCTGCACCTATTTTTCTGTTTCTAAAATATGCATATTTTTTGTGCCAAAATTGATTCCTTCACAATTTTTCCATCTATTTTGTTTTTTATTCCATCCGCCATAACTGTAGCCATTGATTGAGTCTGCTTAAGATTCACTACAGGCTGCAGATGGTGAAATATGGAGCAACCAATCTGCTGGGGGGGAAAAAAAATGTTGATGTTTTGAGGTGAAAACCTACATTGGGACTGAGTGTGCAAAGGGATGTACTTTGTCAGACATTTTGAAGATGGTACTTGCACTCTCTCTACGAGTATAAGAATAGTTGGAATACACTTAATGTAATCCGGAGGGCAAAAAGAGGACATGAAATTGAGTTGACAAGCAAAGCAAAGGAAAATCCCAAGAGATTCTACAGGGGTATATTAAAAGTAAAGCAATGGCTAGGAAAAGAATAGCCCCCTAAAAGATTAGCACGGTTCATTGTGCACAACCACAAGAGATGGAGAAATTAAATGAATACTAATCTTTTTTTACTGAGAAGATTGGAATTGGGGCATAGGAGCTGTGATGTCTGTGATCGTGTCTGTATTACTAAAGATGAGGTATTGCCAGTTTTGGGTGGACAATAAGGCTTTTGGCATTGACATGACCTTCATCAATCAGCGTAGTAAGTATATAGGTTGGCAGGTCATGTAGTAGTTATAAAAGATGTTGGTAAGGCCACATTTAGAGTATTATGTTCAGTTCTGGAAACCATGTTATAGGAAAGATGTTGTCAAGTTTGATAGGGTACAGACATTTATGTGGATGTTGCCATGAGGGTCTGAGCTGTAGGGAGAGATTGAACAGGCTGGGACTCTATTCCTTAGAGTGTGGGAGGATAAGGGGTGATCGTTTGGAAATGAGAAGAATAGATCAGGTAGACGCACAGATTCTCTTGCCCAGAGTAGGGGAATCGAGAACCAGAGGACATAGGTTTTCATGGTGAAGGAGGAAAGATTTAATAGGAAGCTGAGGAGTAACTTTATCACACAAAGGGTGGTGGGTGTATGGAACGATCTGCAAGAGGAGGTAGTTGAGGCAGGGACAATTGCAACGTTTAAGAAACAATTGGATAGGACAGGTGGATAGGACAGGTTTCGAGGGATTTGGACCAACTGCAGGCAGATGGGACTAGTGTGGATGGGACATATTGGTCAGTGTGAGCAAGTTGGGTCGAAGGGCCGGTTTCTATGCTGTAAGTCACAGTTGAAGCTCCAAAAGACTCGAGGGTGGCTAAAGTTGCACTGTTATTTAAGAAGGCCAGTAAACCTGACATCAGTGGCGGAAAGTTGTTGCATGGGATTCTTAGGTTCAGTATCTACTGGCATTAGGATAGGCATGGACTGATTAAATATAGTCAGCATTATTTTGTGCATGCAAAATCGTGTCGTAAATCTGATAAGATTGTTTTGAAGAGATCGCCAAGCGGATTGATAAGGGCAGGAGCAGTGGACATTATTGCTAACACCTGGCAGCTCGTGCATATGGACTCTGGGCTGTTTCTATGCATTCTGTAATTAATCGGGGATTGTTCTTATGTATGGCAATAGCCTTATTGATCTGTGTGCAAAAAAAAAATCACTGTACCTTGGTACATGTGATAATAAAGAACCATTGAACTATATGGGCTTCAGCGAGTCCTTTGACAAATTTTGTTTTATCAATAGCATCAGTTAATATGTTGTTGTTTTTTTAATTTGGTGTTCCTTTTGGAGATCGAGCGACTGTCCATATAGTGCCAGCACAATAACCTGGCCCTCAACTCCAGCAAAACCAAGAACTGATTGTGGACTTTGGAAGGAGTAGGATGGGGACCCACAGTCCCATTTATATCAACGGGTCGATGGTTGAAAGGGTCAAGAGCTTCAAATTTCTGGGCGTGCACATCTCTGAAGATCTTTCCTGGTCCGAGAACACTGATGCAATTATTAAGAAAGCACATCAGCGCCTCTACTTCCTGAGAAGATTACGGAGAGTCGGTTTGTCAAGGAGGACTCTATCTAACTTCTACAGGTGCACAGTAGAGAGCATGCTGACCGGTTGCATCGTGGCTTGGTTTGGCAACTTGAGCGCCCTGGAGAGGAAAAGACTACAAAAAGTAGTAAACACTGCCCAGTCCATCATCGGCTCTGACCTCCCTTCCATCGAGGAGATCTATCGCAGTCGCTACCTCAAAAAGGCTGGCAGTATCATCAAGGACCCACACTATCCTGGCCACACACTCATCTCTCTGCTACCTTCAGGTAGAAGGTACGGGAGCCTGAAGACTGCAACGACCAGGTTCAGGAATAGCTACTTCCCCACAGCCATCAGGCTATTAAACCTGGATCGGACAAAACTTTGATCATTAATAGCCCTTTTATCTGTTATTTGCACTTTTTATCAGTTTATTTATTCATGTGTGTATATATTTATATAATGGTATATGGACACACTGATCTGTTCTGTAGTCATGCCTACTATGTTCTGTTGTGCTGAAGCAAAGCAAGAATTTCATTGTCCTATCAGGAACACATGACAATAAACTCTCTTGAATCTTGAATTTTTTCAATGGCCATTGAGAGGAAATGGCACAAATTATATTATTAAAAAACTGAGCAGTTTTGATTTAGGTTTCAGAAGCAAGCAAGTGGTTGTACATTGTTGTTGCTGCACCTTTTCTTTTGAAGAAACAGTATGCTTTTGTGCGTTGCAGATTTTCTGAACAACACAGCAACATTTATACCAATAGATGGGCAGATTGCAGAAAGTTGTGCATTCAAGAAAAACAATATGTACAGATTAAAACTTCGACACGATATAGAAGATGAATCATCATGGTGAGTTCACAACCAGACAACAGTATCAGTACTGCAGAAAAATACGTTCAAGGCTAAAAGTACCCTTTTATTGAAAAGAACGGAAATGTTTCTTCAGTAGCAGAATCCTCATTCACATATACTAATTTTCCACAAAAGCTAAATGGCGGCCTGATAGTGACAGACGTTTTGTCTTGATAATAATCTGGAGAATTGCGTGTGTGCCTTTTGTTAGAGCTGAGGCAAAAACATAAAGAACCACCTTTGGTAGATGCAACCAAACCTATTGAAATTTCCCAAAATATAAGGTTATTATATAAATTAATTAAATATAGGGTTGGCTTAATTTTATGAATTGCAGACTTGAGTTTTGCTTGCTGGTGTGATCTAGGGAGTGTTCAGCACTAGCGTTACATTTATTCATTTTGTTTTGTTTGTCGGAAGGTCACATTAATAACTAGACATATTTTATACATTGTACTCGATGCGATACAATAAAAATGTATTCATCCCCAGAGGGAAATTGGTCTGCCGACACTCACAACACACAAGGTGCACAAAAACTTGAAATTAAAATTGAAAACAAAATTCAAAAGACAATCAACTGTTGTCTGGGTGCTGTGTGCGCAGCACCTTCACCGGCACAAATGAACAAACAAACGCTGACTGATCCCATGGGCAGAGAATTCTAAACTAGAGTGCCCTCCCCCCCCCCCCCCCCCCCCCCCCACACACACCGTGTCCCCCTTCGTTCTCCCACTGTCCCTCACAGCGGTCCCCGCACGCCGAGTCCTCCATTGTTCTTCATGGCAGCCCCCCCACGCCAGATGATAATTATTAAGGGGGGGGGGGTGGGGGGGACTTCAGAAATGATGCAACTCTTGTAAGATTGTGGAGGATTGACAGAAACACTGAGATTGGAAAAACAACCAATCTTTCTGAAAATATTTGGTGCAAGTATGATAAAGCTTAACCATGTGTTTTGTTATGCAACAATCTTGTATACATCTTAAACAAAAAGGGACAGGGCTGGAAACATTCAACAGGTCAGGCAGCTTCTGCAGACAGGGAAACAGATTATGATTTGGCCTGACGGCCGTTTATTAGAAAAGGAAAAGGAATCGGTTAGTTTTAACTTGCAGATAAACTGTGAGGAGGGGTGACCAGGGCACGCTCAAGCTTGCATTGGAACTCAATAATAATGCAAGAACCACAGACGAGGCAGAGTGAGAGTCGGAGAATTAATGTGGACGGCAACAGGACACTGATTCAGCTTTGGTGATACATTAGATTCAGTGCATTCCAACTTCCGAGTGGTCCCCCTCGTCATTGGAGAAACTAAATGCAAATTAGGTGAAAATTTTGTTAAGCACCTGTGCTCAATCTCTAGGGATAATTCGGAGTGTTTTGCTGCTTTCTATTTCAATTATCCATCCCACATCAACTCTGATCTATCTTATCGCCTATGACCTCCCGCATTCTTATAAAGAGGCTTATTGCAGTCTTAAAGAAACTCATCTTCCATTTGAACATTTTTGTTATGGGATACAGGACGGAAACAGCCCCTACGACCCACAAAGTTCATGTGGACCATCGATCTGCTTTTCACACTAGTTCTGTTATCTCACTTTCGCATCCACTCCCAACACACTAGGGGCAATTCACAGAGGCCAATTAACCTGTAAACACGTACGTCTTTTGGATGTGGGAAGAAACTGGAGCAAACCCATGTAGTTACGGGGAGAATGTGCAAATTCCACACAGACAGCGCCCATGGTCAGGATCCAGCCTGGTTTTCCAGCCATGCGAGGCAGCAGCTCTACCAGCTGTGCCACATAGAAACATAGAAACATAGAAATTAGGTGCAGGAGTAGGCCATTCAGCCCTTCGAGCCTGCACCGCCATTCAATATGATCATGGCTGATCATCCAACTCAGTATCCCGTACCTGCCTTCTCTCCATACCCTCTGATCCCCTTAGCCACAAGGGCCACATCCAACTCACTCTTAAATATAGCCAATGAACTGGCCTCAACTACCCTCTATGGCAGAGAGTTCCAGAGACTCACCACTCTCTGTGTGAAGAAAGTCTTTCTCATCTCGGTCTTAAAGGATTTCCCCCTTATCCTTAAGCTGTGACCCCTTGTCCTGGACTTCCCCAACATCGGGAACAATCTTCCTGCATCTAGCCTGTCCAACCCCTTAAGAATTTTGTAAGTTTCTATAAGATCCCCTCTTAATCTCCTAAATTCCAGAGAGTATAAACCGAGTCTATCCAGTCTTTCTTCATAAGACAGTCCTGACATCCCAGGAATCAGTCTGGTGAACCTTCTCTGCACTCCCTCTATGGCAATAATGTCCTTCCTCAGATTTGGAGACCAAAACTGCACGCAATACTCCAGGTGTGGTCTCACCAAGACCCTGTACAACTGAAGTAGAACCTCCCTGCTCCTGTACTCAAATCCTTTTGCTATGAAAGCTAACATACCATTCGCTTTTTTCACTGCCTGCTGCACCTGCATGCCTACTTTCAATGACTGGTGTACCATGACACCCAGGTCTCGCTGCATCTCCCCTTTTCCTAATCGGCCACCATTTAAATAATAGTCTGCTTTCCTGTTTTTGCCACCAAAGTGGATAACCTCACATTTATCCACATTATACTGCATCTGCCAAACATTTGCCCACTCACCCAGCCTATCCAAGTCACCTTGCAGTCTCCTAGCATCCTCCTCACAGCGAACACTGCCCCCCAGCTTAGTGTCATCCGCAAACTTGGAGATATTGCCTTCAATTCCCTCATCCAGATCATTAATATATATTGTAAATAGCTGGGGTCCCAGCACTGAGCCCTGCGGTACCCACTAGTTACTGCCTGCCATTGTGAAAAGGACCCGTTTACTCCTACTCTTTGCTTCCTGTTTGCCAGCCAGTTCTCTATCCACATCAATACTGAACCCCTAATACCGTATGCTTTAAGTTTGTATACTAATCTCTTATGTGGGACCTTGTCGAAAGCCTTCTGGAAGTCCAGATATACCACATCCACTGGTTCTCCCTTATCCACGCTACTAGTTACATCCTCGAAAAATTCCACAAGATTCGTCAGACATGATTTACCTTTTGTAAATCCATGCTGACTTTGTCCAATGATTTCACCACTTTCCAAATGTGCTGCTATCCCATCTTTAATAACTGACTCTAGCAGTTTCCCCACTACCGATGTTAGACTAACTGGTCTGTAATTCCCCGTTTTCTCTCTCCCTCCCTTCTTAAAAAGAGAGGTTACATTTGCTACCCGCCAATCCTCAGGAACTACTCCAGAATCTAAAGAGTTTTGAAAGATTATCACTAATGCATCCACTATTTCCTGAGCTACTTCCTTAAGTACTCTGGGATGCAGCCTATCTGGCCCTGGGGATTTATCGGCCTTTCAATTTACCCAACACCACTTCCCGACTGACCTGGATTTCACTCAATTCCTCCTTTGACCCACAGTCCCCTGCTATTTCAGGCAGATTATTTATGTCTTCCTTAGTGAAGACGGAACCAAAGTAGTCACATGATGTCGTTTTTCAGATTTGATATCAAATTATTTTAAAAAAAACATGCTTTGTATATGCTTTCCAGCTATTTCTGCTGTAAATTATCCAAAAGTGATATTGGCTTGGTTTCCCCTCTCTCCCTCTGTATTAGCACTCTATTTGCAACACATCTTAATTTTCTGGCATCCTTGAATTGTCTCCATTAGCAACTGATCATCACTGCAGCCCTGCCCTCAATCTATCACAAACATTTACTTTGTCTTATCTCCCACATCAATGCAACTTAAAACTTGTCTTTGTTTTTGAATTCCAGCATCTATAGTATTGTTAAATTCTTGTTTTTATCTTAAAACTGCCATATTTTTCTTCAATATTATAACAGTTTTTTTTAACCCCTGTGTTAAAGGTTTATTTCCATTTCCATATTGTACCCTGAAGAATGGGATGCGGATGGGATTTTGTATCCCAAAACAGCATGGCTTACAGATGTTTTACTTACAAAGATTGTGAAATGGTCTGCAGAGAACAAGAAGAGTTCTTTTAAGAGCACCCTTTCTCTCATTCCTGTGGAAAAATATAGTCAATATTACCATAATTTGAAAGCAAAATACAAAGAAATAGTCAAGGTACAACACTGAGAAAAATAAATCTGAATAACCTTGGTGTGTCTGTGACACTTGAGTTAATTTAATGGAGCATTGTCATTATAAAAATGCTTTTAATAAAACACTGATAAGATCTTCTACACATGATACCAAAACCAGAGCTGCCAAGTAGTACAGATTTTCCGTATTTTGTACGGAAATGCGATAAGAATACTGATGTACGATTTTTTTGTTGTTAAATACGGATTTTAACTATGGGGTTCAGTTCAGTCTGAAGAAGGGTCTCGACCAGAAACGTCACTCATTCCTTCTCTTCAGAGTCGCTGTCTGTCCCGCTCCAGGTTTAAACAGAGCACTGTCAGTTTAATGAGTGGGAATTGTAACGAAGCGCTGTGGGTTCTAAATATAGCGCTACTGGCTGGAGCGCTATGGGGTTTAAACATAGCGCTATGGGTCACAGACTGTTCAGGAAAATTCTCGTATAACAATGAGTCTTTGGAATTCTCTTTCTCAGTGGATGTTGTGCCATTGGGATTGGCCTTGATTTTAAAGAACGGTGGGTGGGCTCAAGGGGGAGAGGGGGAGGGGTGGAGAGGCGGAGGGTTGGACAGGACAGGGGAGGGGAGAGGAGGGAAGGAGGGAATAAGAGAGGGAGGGGGAAAAAAAGGAAGGTGGGAGGGAGAGAGAGAGAAGGAGGGAGAGAGGGAGGGAGGGAGGGTGAGGGAGGCTTCCAAAATGGCTTCTACATCATCATCTGGTGCTAAAGAAGCAGCCGTTCAAACAGCAGTATACAAAGAGATGGCAATTAATGCACTGTCAAGTAGACGACGTGTCAATTGGTAGCAAAGTTAGGCATTCTTGCACTCTCACAAGCGTATGACTGCACATTTAAAAAAAACATCTTTTTCAGCAAAATGGCACTGTAAAAATACTGATTTCCTCAGTAAAATACTAATTTTCAGGTACTAGAATACTGAAATGCTCTGACAAAACCTGGCAGCTTTGCAAAACAAGGGCTATAAATTAAAGTATCTTGGCACAAAAATCTTTAGAAATAACCTCTCAGTCTTTCATTCGCTTTTTGTGAAAGAGACAAATGTATATATTTTTTTCTGCGATTCAAACAAAGCCAGTTGATAAGCCTTCGCTCACAGGATGTACAAACATGTTATTAAATTTATACACTAGTCTCAAGAAGACTTCCAATCGAGAAATCCCAATTCCTAATGAAACAGTTAAAAATGTTTGGGACAGGTAGACTTTCATACTGAACACAGCTCAATGAAAATGAGAGGGATAGTTGCCCTGGGAAGATTTAAAATATTCAAACACTGTTCTTGTAATAAATATGATTTTAAGCCATTATCCTCATGAATATCAACATTGCTTTTCAAAAAAGAGAAAGCAAGGTATTGTATTAGCATAGTACCTATTGTTTCAAAGCACATAGTGTTAAAATATATCAAAACTGTGGTATAACATTAGAATTAAAGTATAGCAGGACAAATTGTGGTTTTAGTTGACTGCTTTTATGCATCATATTTTAATGGAGTGAATCAAAGTCATTTAAAAAAGTTAGTTTAAAAAAAAAAGCTTCTTTCTGGCAATCGCTTTCCTCAGGGATCCTAGAGAATGTCATTTCAATCAATAATTTTTTAAGCATCCTGATTACGCCAATTCATGAGTATTGTTATGTACCAGCTTGTATTAATGAGTCTAGAGCCAGGGGGTCACAGTTTAAGAATAATAGGTAGGCCATTTAGGACTCAGATGTGGAAAAACTTTTTCACCCAGAGAGTTGTGAATTGGTGGAATTCTTTGTCACAGAAGGCAGTGGATGCCAATTCACTGGATGTATTCAAGTGAGAGTTAGATATAGCTCTGAGAGTTAATTGAATCAAGGGATATGGGGAGAAAGCAGGGACGAGGTACTGATTCTGGATGATCAGCCATTATCATATCCATATGGCATGGCGGTGCTGGCTCAAAGGGCCGAATGGCCTACTCCTGCACCTATTTTCTATGTTTCTAATAAGTTATTTGTAGCGCATAATTTCACATTAAAATATCAACAGAACATCTAGTGCATCTTATACACCCCCTGGTGGAAATTCCTTGTTCTTGTCTGTTAAGTGTTTAAGGCTGCTGGGTACTGGCATCTTCCTAATATCTTTTTCTTTTCAATTTTATTTAGATTTGGCCTGAAGTTACAAATCCTGAAAAATTTGTTTATGAGGATGTCGCCATTGCAACATACTTATTGGTAGGCTGATATTTCACGTTTCACAAATTTGGATATCTTGGCCTAGGACAGGAATTTGATCTAATAATTTATACATCTGTTTGTGCTAGTAAATAATGTTTGTTGTGATCATGAGTCTGGCAGAAAATTATTACTGTTGCCTGATTTCATAAAAACCTCCAAACTGAACACAGTTTGTGAACACAGTGAATGGCAGGGCTCTGGGGAGTGTTGTAGAGCAGAGTGCAAGTGCATGGTTCCTTGAAGGTCGCTGAAGGTAGATAAGGTGGTCAAAAAGGCTTTTGGCACATTGGCCTTCACCAGTTTCAGTATTGAGTATAGGTTGGGAGGTTATGTTCCAGTTGTATAAGACGTTTATGAGAATGCATTTAGAGTATTGTGTTCAGTTCTGGGCACCATGTTATAGGAAATATGTTGTCAGGCTGGAAAGGGTGCAGAGAAGATTTACGAGGATGTTGCCAGGACTCGAGGGCCTGAGCTATAGGATAGGGAGACATTGAGCAGGGTAGGACTCTATTCCTTGGAGTGCAGGAGGATGAGGGGTGATCTTAAGAGGTGTATAAAATCATGAGAGGAATAGATTGGGTAGATGCATAGAGCCTCTTGCCCAGAGTAGGGGAATCAAGGACCAGAGGACATAGGTTTAAGGTAAAGGGGAGAAGATATAATAGGAATCTGAGGGGTAACCTTTTCACACAAAGGGTGGTGGGTGTATGGAACAAGCTGCCAGAGGAGGTAGTTGAGGGTGAGACTATCCTAATGTTTAAGACAGACAGGTACATGGATAGGAGAGGTTTGGAGGGATATGGACCAAACGCAGGCAGTTGGGACATGTTGGCCAGTGTGGGCAAGTTGGGTCTAAGGGCCTGTTTCCATGCTGTATCACTCTAGGACTATGAAAGACTCATAACTTTTGAAAGATGGGGGCAGATATTTGTAATTTAAGTAATTTAAGTTTGTATACTAATCTCTTATGTGGGACCTTGCCGAAAGCCTTCTGAAAGTCTAGATATAACACATCCACTGGTTCTCCCTTATTCACTCTGCTAGTTACATCCTCAAAAAATTATATAAGATTCGTCAGACATGATTTACCTTTCGTAAATCCATGCTGACTTTGTCTAATGATTTAAAGAAGGAACTGCAGATGCTGTCTAATGATTTCACCACTTTCCAAATGTACTGCTATCCCATCTTTAATAACTGACTCTAGCAGTTTCCCCACTACCGATGTTAGACTAACTGGTCTGTAATTCCCTGTTTTCTCTCTCCCTCCTTTTTTAAAAAGCGGGGTTACATTAGCTACCCTCCAATCCTCAGGAACTACTCCAGAATCTAAGGAGTTTTGAAAAATTATCACTAATGCATCCACTATTTCTGTGGCTACTTCTTTGAGTACTCTGGGATGCAGACTATCTGGCCCTGGGGATTTATCAGCCTTTAATCCATTCAATTTACCCAACACCACTTCTCGGCTAACCTGGATTTCACTCAGTTCCTCCACCTTATTTGACCCCCGGTCCCCTGCTATTTCCGGCAGATTATTTATGTCTTCCTTAGTGAAGACATAACCAAAGTAGTTATTCAATTGGTCTGCCATGTCCTTGTTCCCCATGATCAATTCACCTGTTTCTGACTGCAAGGGACCTACATTTGTTTTAACTAATCTATGTTTCTATGTAGAAGGATCTTCGCTAAGAACACCAATGTTTATTGGATTTATGTTTTTAAAAAAATCCTTTCCCATTCATCTTGCTATAGTGATTAATTTCATGTTTTAATTATTATGCACTATTTGCCATCTAACTGTTGGTCATGACATCCTTGCAGTTCATTTTTCTATCTGTGTTTTTGTTAGAAAGAATGAGAATGTCACAATCGATCTCTAAAAGTTACTAATAGCGATATCTGTGACACAAACATAGATCATTTGGCTTCCTATCAAACTCCAGCTAAACTACTTGCACAGATTCTTGTTATTTACCATAGTAACTACTTAAGGAAAATTATTTCCTTATCATAAAATTACATTGCCTATACAGAGGGTTTTGCTATGACTTGTGTTTCTGTAAGGCAGATTGGATATAATGTGATTGAGTTGGGGAACATTATTTATACTATGCAGATTGGTTATAACAGAATTTCTGTTGGGAATTAGACAACCTCTTAAAAGGTACCATGGATGTTGGCAGGCAGAAAAGAAAGTTGTCTTGGGCAAACAAATATTTCAAGTAACCTCACTGTCTCTTGGGAACACAGCTGCTACTTTAACCATGGGAGGCTATTTGAAATTGATAGGCAATCGCTATTATTTACACTTATGAAATATTACTCTATTAAACATAGAGCAGTACAGCACTGGCTCATGCCCTAAGGCCCATGATGTTCATGCTAAACATGGTGCCAATAAACTAATCTCTGCTTGCAAGTGATCCATATCCCTCCATTCCCTGCATATCCATATGCTTTTCTAAAACTATTACTGATGTGACTGCCTCCACCAGCAGTCTGGTAGCACTTTTCTGGCACCAACTGTAATGAAAAATATAGCTTTCGGTATTTTTAGCTTACAGTAAGAAAAATAATCTTATAACTATTAAAATAACTTTTATTTTTGAAAATACCGCAGGAAAATTAACTTTGATATTGTGAGTCCGAAACACTCTAGCGCCTAGTCCACATTCCCCATTGACACGCGTTTTTATAGTAGTTTATCTGACTACACTAATTTCATATGGATCACCATAGATTTAAATTATTTCACATACTAAATGCATTATATGCAGTTTAACACAATTTGAATGGGTATCATTAATGCACTGTCATGGCAAACAAAATTATGTCTTCATAAGTGACGATGTGATATTTCAGTAGTACTGTATGTACCCTTACATGGTGCATTAACATTTGGGCACAGCAACATAAGAGGAAAAATATTTCTATAGTGGTAGTATACTGCACATTTCTCTTGATGGCTTAATTATGATCTAATGAAAGTTGAAAACGTTTAAAATAAAATAAACAAATTAAATCATGTGGCTGCAAAGGGTCTGCACATCTAGTGGGAATCATGCTTTTAGTTGGGTAACGGATTAAATGAATGAGGTACAAATGAACCATTATCTGATTACATGGAAAAATAGTCTTGAAAGATGGTAAGGTTGCTCTCGTTCCTGTTGTACAATATAACAATCCTGAAGTTTACTTTAATTTTTTTTTCATGTGGGCATGGAAATATATTATCACTTTATAAATTGAGTGAATTAGTACCATCTCCAATGATAAGACATTTTCTTCTTTCATATGTAATAGGGTTGCGATGTAAAATGTTACATCAATATTTTAATATGTTTCTACTAAAATACAGTTTAATTTCCTGCAACAAATGAAATGTTTTAATGCTGCTGGATATTTCAGATCCTTTGGGAAGATGAGCGAGCTGAAAAAGGCCTGACTGACAAACAGTCCTTTATAGATTTGGGATGTGGAAATGGATTACTGGTTCATATCCTGACAAATGAAGGGGTAAGTGAATTTTAGCTAACTATGCTTCGTATCGGTAATAGGAGGTTGTTTAAAAATATTGTCTGCTAAATGTAAGATTCATAATTGTTCTACACTTTATGATTAAAATATTGAAAGTGGATAATTTCAGGATAAATTAATCTTGATTTATTTTGTCAATTAAGAAACTTGTGGTGTTGGTGTTAAGCCACAAAGTAACGTCCATTCACATAGGCCTATTTGATATCTGTAAATTTAATAAAATACATCTCTACCTGATTTGTTAGATTGAGAAAGCAGTATAAATTACAACAGCTGAAAATAAATGGGGTGGATTTTGCTATAAAATTATGGTGAGGAGGCTAACAATGCTCATTTTTATTTATGGGCATATTTAAATGTGAAAATCTATACTGCTTTTCAGTAAGCTGCGTGAAAACAGCATCCTGCCGTCTCGTTTACTTTACAAATAATTTGAACAATGTAAATTTCCTATAGAGACTGCATGGCCTGATTTTCCCCCCAGCAGTGAGCTTTAAATGTTTTATCATACAAATTGCCATTGTCAGCCTGCATCCCTAAGCTGGACTGATTCTTGTGTGACAAATCCAATAAACAACTATAGGAAAAAAAAGTCAAACTGCTGGAGTAACTTAGCGGGTGGGGTAGCATCCCTGAAGAACATGGATAGGTGCTGCTTTAGGTTTGGGACCATTCTTCAGTCGCGCACAACTATCTTTGGTTGTGTTATAGTATTACACAGCCAGTGTTATTACATAGAAACATAGAAAATAGGTGCAGGCGTAGGCCATTCGGCCCTTCGAGCCTGCACCGCCATTCAATATGATCATGGCTGATCATCCAACTCAGTATCCCTTACCTGCCTTCTCTCCATACCCCCTGATCCCTTTAGCCACAAGGGCTGCATCTACTACCTCTTAAATATAGCCATTGAACTGGCCTCAACTATCTTCTGTGGCAGAGAATTCCAGAGATTCACCACTCTGTGTGAAAAATGTTTTTCTCATCTCGGTCCTAAAAGATTTCCCCCTTATCCTTATTCCCCCTTATCCTGTGACCCCTTGTCCTGGACTTAACCAACATCGGGAACAATCTTCCTGCATCTAACCTGTCCAACCCCTTAAGAATTTTGTAAGTTTCTATAAGATCCCCCCTCAATCTTCTTTTGGTTATTGGTTTTGTACAGTTGCTTTATACCTGCAAATGTCATTATGTAAGGGCAAGCGTAAAACACGACTCTCTCATGAACAGCCAAAATAAAAGAACTGGCTAAGCCACATAATTTGTTTTGTGCCACATCTCTTGTTTTGGATCAAATAGTTACGAACATGTCTTTTTGATTCAGTAACATTTGTCAAATCTTATGCTTTTTTAGTTAAAAATTTGCAAGAAACTGCTCCAATTTGTTTGCACAGGCTCTCCTGAAAGAAAGTGTTGTATACAATAGGAAACTGGAATCTTGACATTTATCCTATCGAGCTAGAAAGTGACTGCCTGACACTTGCAAAAACAGCACACTACAGCCAGAATATGTAGCAGTCTACTATAACTGCTGCATAGAGCTGCAAGAGAAATTATGCATGAGCTCGGTCACAATCATCCAGTGAACCTTGATATATTGGAAATGGTATGATGCCATTGACTGAGGAAACTAAATGAGAAGAAGAATAATGGGACTGAATTCTTTCAGGGTAGTATTTTTACCGAATTTTGCAATCTATATATTAAGAAAAATAATGGGATTTAAATTATTTTAGGGTAGTGTATTTACTGCATTTTGCAATCGGCATATTTGTGAAACTATCCAGATATAAGAATGCCCTGAATCTGCCTTCAGGTCTGGAATCCAGACACTGACTGAAAAATGTTGGTGAATCTTAAGCTCTAAGCATTTTTATTAAGGCATGATGATTGTCGTACATTTTAAACTTGTATGATCTAAAAGGCAAAAATGTAACTGGAATTTTAATGTTGTTGGCAAAAATGAAAAACTAGTTGTGCAAAGAGGCTAGGGATCGTAATACTTGAATAACATTATTGCATGTTTTATCTCTTAGCACCCTGGTAGAGGTATAGATGTGCGAAAGCGGAAGATATGGGATATGTATGGTCCACAAACATGTCTTGAGGTAAAAACAAACACATTGTTATATGGTCCTTACTCATATCGCCACATAAGTCAGTTTCAATATTTAATTCAATGCTGTAGTGGTTATTTTCTGCTGCAATAATAAGTGGAAACTTAAAGCTTAATTCAGTCAAATAAATGGCAAAGTGATTATAGTTATTTTGGGTTTTTGTTTTTATAATTAATCCTTTATAATTATACTTCAAGTATTTAACCAATTATTTATAGTAGCAGGAATCCAGAAGACACCAAACACCACAGAACTTTTCCAATACATATTTACAAATCACAGATCCCTGCGTCATGGTAGTAAGGAATGTAGAAATTATGTGTATAATGTAAGTCTGGGAGTCCACCATAAAATGTGTAGTTTGCATCCTCAACAGTAACGTAAAATTGGAAAAAAAATCTTCTCATGTAAAGAATGTAGGTTTGGACAGCAAAACCTCAACGCTGAAGCAGTTTGTGGAAGAACAAACAGCCAATTTAGGGCTTGTTATAATCATGTATAACTACATATAAAACCCATATGACAGTGAATACTTAAATTCGACAGAACTATCCTATTTATCTTTATTATGCACATGATTCACCTGTCCTTTATCTATCCTCATGTTCACAGTTCCAAAGATATTTATAGATAGCCATTGAGCCAATGCCAACATAAAGAGAGCTTTAGATTAATCCTACTTCCCAACTTTCACCTACTTTCCAACTTTCAGTCCATAATCAAGTATGTAATGGGGCATCTGACAATCATCCATGTATTTTTCAAATGCACTGATTATTTCTTCCCGCTCCACCACTGTCTCATGTTTTGTCTTTTCCTATATAATCACAAAATCAATATTTTAATAATTGGTTATCTAAGGAAATATGTTATTGCCATTCACCAGTCACACTGCTCAAATAAATTACAGCATTGGCATTTAGCCCATCTTATAAAAAATCACCCATCTGTTAACACTGTGCTGGAAGGTCATGCAACGATAATATAATCAGCATTCAATCACTAATGCTGTCTTCGTTATCACCCAATTTAGATTTAACTAATTTCTACATATGCCACGTGACTTAATGTCAGTTTTCAGACTGACCACTAAGACGGAATATCCTGATCTTTGAAAACCAGCAGATGTTAGAATCACATCTTGGTAGCTGTCAGAATATCCTGTGATATATAACAGTGCAAAATTCATATGGACAATTGAGGTTGCTGAAGAAATATTTAAGAAAAATAAATTGCTGCTTTTTAATAGGAATGTGCCATTACTCCAAGTGATGACTTCCTTTTCCCGGAAGTGGATTGGCTAATTGGCAACCATTCAGATGAGCTCACACCATGGATTCCTGTTGTTGCAGCAAGGTAATTAGCTTTTTTTGATCCAAAAAAAATGTACCTTTGCTTTTGTTATTCCTCTGCTCATATTAACCTTGCTTTAGTTGTGAAATATCGTGTAAATTCCTTCGGCCCATCGAGTCTGCGCCAACCAGTGATCACCCGTACACTTGTTCAATCCTATACACTAGGGACAATTTACAGAAGCCAATTAACCTACAAACCTGTACGTTTTTGGAATGTGGGAGGAAACTGGAGTACCCAGAGAAAACCCATGTGGTCACAGGTAGAACATGTAAACTCTGTACAGACAGGACTCGTAGAAAGGATCGAACCCAGGTCCCTGGCGCTATTGGGGAGCAACTCTACCACTGCACTACTGTGTCATTTGGTGTACCTTATGTTGCAAGCACAAATAACTCTTTAAAACGAGATATTAAATATACAGGTAGACAAAAGTGCTGGAGAAACTCAGCGGGTGAGGCAGCACCTATGGAGCGAAGGAAATAGACAACGTTTCAGGCCGAAACCCTTCTTCAGTTTTAAACATACAGTGCTATTTTATGTTCCAATCTACCTCTTTATTTTATTAATCTTAATTTTTCCAGTCTGAATAATGTTTTTACAGAACCAAATTGCTAACATAGATGCATATGTATTGCTTCAACATGCATGTTTCAGCTCTGATGTTTTATGCTCTAATATTTGCTGTAATAAAATAAGTTAATGATAGAGGCTTAATAGCAAATGCCTGCCAAACAATTCCAACGTTTGGTAGTTATTGGTTGTATACAAGTCTCAAGTCCAAAATATTTGCAATGGTAAGAGACTCATGAATGTTTTTGACTTTGTGTCCCAGGTCATCCTATTCATGCCGCTACTTTGTCCTGCCTTGTTGCTTCTATGATTTTTATGGAAAATACTGTCGAAGGGAACCTAAAAACACACAGTACAGAGCATATCTGAATTTCATTACAGAAGTGGGATCTGTTTGTGGTTTTAAAGTTGAGGAAGATTGCCTCCGAATTCCATCTACAAAACGGGTATGAGAACAATTTTCTCTGTATGTTAAATATTTTCTTTTGCAGCGGGGGGGGGGGGGGGGGTCAAATGTTTGTTGTGGGGGACCCTGATTCGCTGCCGAACTTCTACTGTCATTATCATACCAGATGTCCACATCCCAGGTATCGACGTCCTCCCCCCAGTTCATTAGCAGACGGACTTTAATTGGGTCAATTTGCCAATCCATGAGCTTAGCCGCCTGTACTTGCTTGAGCCCAGCCAACTTACAAACCGTGTCCACCGCCCGGTTTTCCATCTCCGCTGCCCGGTTTCTGGACGTTTCCACTGCCTCTGATAGAGTCAGTGAGCGCTCTTTTAACTTATCAATTTTGTCTTTTAGGTTTTTTACTTCTTGTTCTTTTTATTTAAGATTCTCAGCTTGGGATCTAACTTTAGACATCAACAGTTTGTGGCTTTTTCTCGGGGAACCTGTCCGTGTTGTCCACCCACCCTGGGATCCGACAAGTTTCAGGCTCCACTGATTTCTTCAACTTACACATTATTACTAAGTGTCTGTTTGAATCCAGCCGACTACACCAAATGATGTGTTTGATAAATCACCGGATTCAGGCAACAGAGTTTGTACCACAAAATATTTTATGACACTACCAAATAAAGCACATAGACTCGCATATCCGCGTAAGCACGCGCAAACCCCACGTACACAGCAAAGCATGCTGCCGGGTAGTGACCTGTTGTCAATTTCCTGGCACCGTTTGCAACACGGTCCAAGGGCGGGGTTCTCAACCACTCTGGAAGGGCGGTCGACACAGTCTTTTATGGCATTTCTCGTCCAATCAGAGTGTGCCACACTTATCCTGTTGGTGCACACCGTTTCTGCATTACTTGTGGTAGGGGGGCATAGGTGGTCCGCTCAACTATTGCAGTGTTTTGCTCAGCAAACCCAGACATTACCAGACATTCGCAGAATTGTTTGAGAACATCTTCGAACATCTTCTACCTGTTTGGAAACATAAACTTGTTTTTGAAGCGTTTGGAATGCTGTGCTGCTAATTTAGCTGACAACTCCATTTTAGCTAACATGGTCCTTACAATATAGCTTGTAAGGTAAGGAGGTGATCATTTAAAAGGATGCAGAGGATTTTTTTTCTTGCTGAGAGTCATGAATATCTGGAATTCTCTACACTGGAGATTTGTGAAGGCTAGATCTCTGGAACCATTTAAAAAGCAAATATTTTTTAAAATATCTTAAAATTGAAATGATGTGGAATTGACACAGCAGAAGGGTTGAAGCCTGGGAAGAAAAGGCAAGATCAAATTGAATGGTGGGATAGGCTGCAGAGGACAGGCCTAATCCTGGTCTTATTTCAATGGTACAATATTGTCATGTGTATCTAGGTACAGTGAAATTCCTTTTTCTGCATACAACCCAGTAAAAATGTTACCATAAATAGGCACAATCATACTTAAGTATAAGTGTGTAAGAATAGATGATTACTCTGAGGCAGTACTCAAGATTCCTAGTGTATGAAGGAACTGCAGATACTGGTTTAAACCAAAGATAGACACAAAATGCTGGAGTAACTCAACGGGACAGGCAGCATCTCTGGAGAGAAGGAATGGGTGACGTTTGTAGTTGAGACCTTTCTTCAGACACAAGATTATTACATGTTTCCGGCACCATCTTGCATCCTTTTAAGTTCAAAGTTTTTTTTTAAATTTGGAGTCTTAAATTGGCCATAAAAGGCCTGTTGTCTCACAGCGGCACTGGGTTTGAGTTGCAGGGTTTGGCCGGACCAGACAATATTGTCAATGTTCTCCACCCACTGCTCAGTCGCACTACCACTGCAGGCCATGTACGGTCCGTGTGTTCGGCCTCTTGGAGTGACACCTAATACAATCGAGCCTCTGGTTGCTGCAGGGCTTACAGCAGCCCACACTACCAACATATCGGCCCAAACATTGACCCACGTCACACTGCCCTCACCTCGCACAGCCGACGCTTAGTCTCCGTGCCCCAGGGCATCTGCCACAGCCGACCTCTGAACCCCCAAAGCGGCTTTGAGTGTGTTAGAGGCGAACCCCCAACTCGCTTACTGGCACCATTCTTTTCCTCTGGCCACCAAAGCCACAATCTTACTTGTCATCTCCCTTCAGTTCAACTTTCGTTCAGTAATTAACTGTTAAGGCCCTGTGCAATGTTTTTTTCATGTTCCTGTTATCTGTATAAATGTATTAGTCTTAAGGTATACCAAACAAATGTATTGGGCAGACTTAATTATTTGTGAGAAATATTTTGGGTTTTTGTAAAATTTGTGAGTGTAGTAAAACAGCAAACTATATTGCACTGCATTTTTGTTATTGGAGTTACTCATAAAGGTCATGTATTTCTGACTTCAATCCCGGCTCTATTCATTAAAGTTTCTAATGTGACTTTGCAAAATCACATTACAACGTAACAACTATTTATATAATTTTGCTTTGTAGCAGGGACATTTCGCAAAAAAAGAGATTTAGGCAAGCTGTTTAAAGACAGCAAGTGTTTGTTTTTAAGAGTGACGGGAGGAAGGAAAATTGGAGAAATTGAGATGATTAAGAACAGAATTCTAGAGTTCAGGACTTCAGTTTAAGCGCAATTGTGATGTTAAAAAGTAGCACTGGCACATTGCAAATCACTTTGGCAAGATATTTGTGAGGGCAAGATGGCACTTTGGCAAGATATTTGAATGTGTGCCAAAAGTGTGCAGACTTGGCAAAGCACACTGATCATACTCAATCAGTGTGAAATGCTAATTTGATGACTTTTTGGACCTCAAAGCTCATCGTAACCGTGCAGAAAATGTACCTCAGAAGCCTGCGTTTTGTAAATGGACCATCAACCTCTTTCAAATTAAGTCCTTTCTTTTATTTGGGACGTGGTAAAATTCTATTTATTTAATTTTTATAGCCATTTTGGTTGAATGGTCCACGGGGTAGTGGTATTTAATATTAATTTTTCTATTAAGCAATTAAATTAGAGGATGCTCAATAGTAGTCTCATCAGCCTGTCAAGCAAAAATAATTGCACTAATTCAGAAATACGGAAGTAATTGCTTTAAAAAAAAAAATTGATGTACATTAGTAATTATTACAAAATTATTCTCCCAAAACTGATAGGAATATATACTTCAGTTGTCAATTTGTTTTTGGTCTTCATTGGTTCAAAAGCAACTTGATTATTGTGCCTTTCAAGGTGGAAAAGCAATAATATTATGATAAATTTACTTGATTCGTATTTTCTTCCTTGTATTTGTAGGTTTGCTTGATTGGTAATCAAAGAACATATCCTCTGTCCAGTGAAGAAAAATTGGATGAAGAAAGAACACAATATATTAGAGAAAGATATTCTTGTACTCTGAGTACAGAAAATAATCATTTTAGAGAGGTGATTGCTTCCCCTTCATTGTTTGCTCCTGATATGAAACATTGTTCCAATGCTTCTAATTCTATGGTTCAAGGTACCTCTGCTGAAATGAATTCACTTGCATCCAGCAAGTGGTTGGCTGGTTTCCAACCACGAGAAAAAATACAAAAGGTTAGGAACTGTGCTTCGCTGCCGAGGGATTTCACAGATGATGTTGTGCTTCAAGTAGCCAAAGAACTTTTGAAAATAAATCAGGACTCCTTTAAGAACAGTAATGATGAAGACAATGCAGGAAATTGGAACAAGGGAGGTAGGACTGATAAACCGCTATTTTCCACATCATTCTGTTCTATATTATATCAATTATTTTAGATTTTCGAGATGAAGGTCTCAAATTTTGTTTGTTCGAATGACAGGGATTCCAATATTTGATACACCAATAATTCCTCTTATTGCTTTAATTCATACATTTACCATTGTGTTAATGGCCATAGAAACGGGTTATTTTGCCTTTCTTACCGGCTGGTATATTGTCTCCTAATAAAAATCATTATATATGTGAAGGATGTTGTGGAATTGAAAAATGTTTAATGGAAAGTAATATTTGTAATAACTATTTGTTCATATGGGATATAAATGTATAAATATTGTTTTAAAAAGCAGCATTGGAGCAACTCTGGGTGAGGCAGCATGATAAGTAGATTGTCATGGAATAGAGCATGGGTGGCGCAGCGGTAGAGTTGTTGCCTGCAGCACTTGCAGTGCCAGAGGCCCGTGTCCGATCCCGACTATGGGTGCTGTCTGTACGGCGTTTGTACATTCTCCCTGTGACCGCGTTTTTCCTCCCACACTCCAAAGACTACATGTTTGTAGGTTAAATGGCTTGGTATAAGTGTAAAATTGTCCCTAGTGTGTGCAGGATAGTGTTAATGTGTGGGGATCGCTGGTCGACGTGGATTTGGTGGGCCGAAGAGCCTGTTTCCACGCTGTATCTCTAAACTAAAAAACTAAAATCTTCATGAAATAAATCAGCATAATGCATGATGATCAGCAGGATGAGGAAGATGTGTAGATGTGACATTTCAGGACCATTCTTCAGACTGGATAAACAGTTTTATTTTAAAAATAGCATGATATGCCGACTAGTTTTCTGACTAATCTTGTGAAGAGCAAAACCCTCCAATACATGAGAAATTTCACATATTGCATGATATTTGGTAAAATGAGCCACATAAGAGTGTCTGAAGATGCTGACTAATTTTCAGGCAAATGGTCCAAATTTGAGCTCAGTTATTTCAGACTGCTAATTTTGCAGGGCAATTGTATAATTTTTCAGCATAATCAATCAAATAGTAGTGAAATTATAATCCTGACATTAATTTTACAAATATGAAGAGATAATTTTAGAGTTGTATGCGAGATGACTTGTTTGGTTAAGTCTCTGATCATTTTTGCACGATTTCAGAAAATAGTGATGTGGTTTAGTTTACTAACCCACATCACAGACACAGGCCATTCCTTCAACTCTCGCTCCTCAGTGGTGCTGTCATCCATACATAACCATCATACCTCTCATTAAATGCATCCAGCCTATGATTCCAGGCAATGAGTTTCAACTTCTTACAAAATTAATTCTTGTTTATTTGATCTATTTTACACTTATGTTTCTACATTCTGGACTTGGCCGCAATTTATCTTAAATCTACTGCTTTTAACTTCATAATTTTAAAAGTTCTATTGAACCTCTCTAATCCCAGATACATAGAACACAGGACAGGCCCTTTGGCCCACAATGTCTGTGCCAAAATCTTATCTGCCTGCTTCCGACTGTCTACCCGATCTATGTTTCACATAATTTTGCATACTTCGGTCAAGTCTCCCCTCAACTGCCATTCCAGAGACAACAATCCAAGTATGTCCAACCTCTCCTAGCAACTCTGCTCCAATCCAGACATCATTTTGGTAAACCTTCTTTACACCCATTGCAAAGTTCCAGTATTGGGGTGACCAGAACTGTATTTGATACTTCAAATGTGGCCTCACCAAAGTCCTATGAAGCTTCAACACTCTTGGAGTCAATGCCTTGACCAATGAAGGCAAGCATACCATCTGCCGCCTTTACCACTCTACTTGTGTTGCCACTTTCAGGGAGTTTGTCAGCTGTACGTCAATGCTGTTCAGGGTCTTGCCGTTAATTGTATATATTCCCCTTACTTTCCACCTCAGAAGTGCAACCCCCCACACTGGCTTGAGGTGAACTCTATCTGGCATATCTCTGCCGATTTCTGTAGCTGATCTATATACTGTTGTAGACTTTGATATCCTTCCTCAAAGAATGTGATTGATTGTGTTATCTGCAAACTCCCTAACCAACCTAGTCTAAAGAAGGCTCTCGACACGAAACGTCACCCATTCCTTCTCTCCAGAGATGTTGCGTGTCCCGCTGAGTTACTCCAGGTTTTAGTGTCTATCTACCTACATTTACGTCCAAGTCGTTTCTATATAGGGCCATCACTGATTTTCCGACACCCTTGGTTCCAGACCCTGGCAATATTATCTGTTTTGTCAGACCAATAGAGGTCGCAGCCATGGGGTGGGGAGGATACTGGTCTGCAAAGTCGGCCGCGTTATTAGTTTGTGGGAACAGGTTTGCTGGGTCCATCGGGCTGGAGTAACAGAGCCCCAGCTGCAGGCGTCAAAATTTGACCTGCCGATCTGCCGCAAAATTTAGTTATGGGAAAAGATCTGCTGGCTCCGTCCAGACCAGAGTTCCAGAGCCCCGGCTGCAGGGGACAGATTCGACCCACTGTTCGGCGCAGGTCCCGATGAGGTTGAGATCGGCTACCTCACCTGGCCTAGGCTCCACATTTTCGAGGGGGACTTCCGGGAGGGAGGGTTTTCAACTGCGCTCTTGCAATTTTGTCCGGATTATAGGAGGTGCCAGATCACCAGGTGCCTGAAAATTGGTGGTTGACCTATTGGTGGTATGTCACAAACCCATTGGCTGCCTTACCACTGACATGAGGTGCAGGTTTGTAGGTCAATTGGATTGGTAAATGTAAAAATTGTCTAGTGGGTGTAGGATGGGATCTATCCCAGGTTATTAAGAGAGATAAGAAAGGTGATTGCAGGAGCCTTGACAAAGATCTTTGCATCTACTCTATCCACAGGCGAAGGACCAAAGGACTTAGTGTGCAGGGATCGCTGGTCGGCTCAGACCTGGTGGGCGGAAGAATCTGTTTCCGTGCTGTATCTATAAACTAAAAATGAGGCCCACCAACCTATACTCTCCAGTCCTTTGGTCCTTCGCCTGTGGATAGAGTAGATGCAAAGATCTTTGTCAAGGCTCCTGCAATCACCTTTCTTATCTCTCTTAATAACCTGGGATAGATCCCATCAGGACCTTGGGATATATCTTGTCCCGTCCCCTTACGTCACCTATCCAGAGATGCTGCCTGACCTGCTGAGTTACTCCAGTACTTTGTGTCCTTTATAGATGCAAAGTACTCATTTAGATGTGAATATCTTAGCTTTCTCACCATTTCTATTCCAATATGTTTTCCCACAGGAAGTCTGCCCTTGAAGAATGTAGCGGATCTTCTAGACAGCAGTGCATTACAGAGATTAAAAAATGAGTGTGGAGGGTTGAAGACCCTCTTAAGAAACAATTGTCAGGTATTTGAAGGTATGATTTGCAACCTTTATTAATTCTCTTTACAGTC
Organism: Okamejei kenojei; assembly: GCA_035221665.1. NCBI lineage: Eukaryota > Metazoa > Chordata > Chondrichthyes > Rajiformes > Rajidae > Okamejei > Okamejei kenojei. The sequence continues at coordinate 13,031,161 of CM069131.1, read as the reverse complement.
TCAGATTGTAGTATTCCCTTGTGGTATTAAACAATGTCATTTAATCTTTGTTGGCTGTCATCACATCCCATTTCCACCTATTGACACAGCAGTTTTGTAGAGGGGATCCTTGAGTTACATTATGGGTTCCATTCTCAAGAACTGTTAAACTCAATTTTGCTAAAATCAGAAGTGAATACTTCCCCTTAAATAGTAATGTTCTCCAACCTCATTGGACTTGGAGTCAGCAATCCCCTCTGCAAGTGGATCCTCGACTTCTTGATCAATAAAGCACAATCAGTGAGGACGGGTGATCCTCCGCAATAATCCTTGACACTGGTGTCCTGCAAGGATGCTTTCTCAGCCCCCTACTACACTCCTTACATATTCATGACAGTGCAGCCAAATACCAATCCAACTCAATTTACAAGTTTGCAGGCGACACCACCCTAGTGGGCCTGATATTAATAATGACGGGACAGAGTACAGGAAAGAAATTGAGAACCTCATAATCTGGTGCCAAGACAACAACCATTGATTCCATCTACACTTCTCAGCAAGGCTATCAGCATAATCAAGGACCAGTCTCACCCTGGTCACTCCCTCATCTCCCCTCTCATCAGGCAAGAGTTTGAAGCTTGAAAATACATACTTCCATATTCAGGGAACATTTCAGAGCTGCCCTCTCATTAGCTAGAGTGCGGTCCTGAAACTCATCTACCTCATAGGAGACCTTTGAACTATCTTTAATGGGACTTTATCTTGTATCCTTTATCTGTAAAGTGTGGAAGGCTTGATTGTAATCGTGTATAGTCTTCGTTGACTGGATAGCATGCAATAAAAAAAGCTTTTCATTGTGCTTCAGAATAATAAACTAAACTAAACTAATGTCTAATCTTTAGCCTTGACAAATGTTAGGGTTGCAAAGAGTACACTGGGAAGGTCAGCATAGTCAATATAAGTTGTTGGCAGCAAGTGAATGGTAATATATGGTTGTAGTAATGCAGCCCGGGTGGACTGATGAGAGGTGTTTATCTATCAATCACCAAGAGAAATATTGGCAGTTTAACAAAAGAAAGTGTGCGCTAATGAATAGTCAATCAGGGTGCATAATGTTCGATATTAACTGAACAAAAGTTTGGAGAAGGCGATGACTTTATGGGTGATCACTGCATAGTTTAGTGGTGAAAAGATTCAAGTACTATACCTGAGAGTAGACTCTGGGCAAATTTGCATAAAGTCAGATTTCCATAAATCAGGTCGTTTGCAACCAAGGGATCCCCTGTATTTATTGCTTTTTATTTCCATACATGTTTCTTTATCTAAGAAATCAGTGACTAAGATGAACATGGATTGAATGATTAGTCTATTTAAATGGTTTTGAATTCATCATACATTTATCTGGAAGAACTTTTGATGTATAGCTGTAGGAATATATTCACCAGGTTAACTGGATCACAAATGTATAGGCAAATGCTTTAAAATATTTGAAAAAACCTTTTTATTTCTCCAACATGCAGTTGCTCGTGGCCAGGTTCAGATTCGAGATTGGACAAAAGAGCAGCAAACTAGAAAGCAGTCACCCGGTGCAAGGAAAATGCCATTAGACACATCCAAATCGCGTCTTTGCTGGTTCTTTTTAAACCATCCTGATGGCTGTCCTCGAAATGCTGAAAAATGTCCCTTCGCACATGGAACAGAAGAGCTGCGACCTCGAACTGCAGCATTAAAGTAAATTATTGGCCATATTTTGTTCTTCTGGGCAATTAGAATGAAATATAGCAAACAAGAATAAAGATTGTCATTTATATCCAAATACTTGTTCCTTTGTGTTTGTACATTCTCCCCGTGACCTGCATGGGTTTTCTCCGAAATCTTCGATTTCCTCCCACACTCCAAAGACGTACAGGTATGCAGGTTAATTGGCTTGGTAAATGCAAAAAATCTCTAGTGGGTGTAGGATAGTGTTAACGTGGGGGGACCGCTGGTCGGCGTGGACCCGGTGGGCCGAAAGGGCCTGTTTCCGCGCTGTATCTCTAAACTAAACTAAACTAATGAGCCTTCTAACAGGGCTGTAGCTGAACTTCCCCTCAGATGTTTAGCTTTTAAGTTTCTTGTGTTGCAAGTTACTGAACCTGTAAGCTGAAAATGTTTCAGTGAATGAAACCAGTCATCTGGAACTGAGTGAACAGGTCAAGCAACCTAGCAGATTGAAATAAGACACAAAGTCCTGGAGCAACTCAGTAGGTCAGGCAACATCTCTGGAAAACATGGGTAGCTGATGTTTTTAGGTTGGGAACCTTCTTCAGTCTGATTGTGTGGGGTGGGGAAGAAAGAAAGCTAGAAGAGAGGGGAGGGGGGCAAGGTAAAATCTGGCAGGTAATAGATACTGATGGAGGGGTGAGGGTGAGCTTGATAGTCAGATGTTTGGAAAAGGCTGGAGATGAAAAGTCAAGTGGTGAGACAAAAGGATTGAAGAGTTGGAAATTGTGAAGGTAAAGGATGGGGAGGGGGAGTGGAAGAATAGGTGTGAATCCAGGTGGGATACTGGGGAGAGGGGTAAGAAAGGAGTGGAATTATGTAAAATTGGAGAATTCGATGTTCATACCGTTAGGTTGTAAGCTACCCAAGCGGAATATGAAGTGCTGTTCCTCTAGTTTGCACGTGAACTCACTGAGGCAATTAAAGAGGCCCAAGACAGAAAGGTCAGTATGGGAATGGGAAGAGGAGTTAAAATGGTTAGCAACAGGGAGATCCAGTAGGCCTTGATAGACCAAGCGCAAATGTTTGATGAAATGGCCGCTACACTACGTCTCGACGATGTACACAAGCCCACATCGGGAACACCAGATGTAGTTGAGGTTAGATGAGAGTCACATGAACTTCTGTCTCAACTGGAAGGACTGCTGGGGCCCTGGATGGAGGTGAGGGATGAGATACAGGGATAGGTTGTTACAACTCCTGAGGTTGCAGAGGAAAGTACCTGGGGAGGGGGTGGTTTGGGTGTGAAGGAATGAGTGAATCAAAGATTAGTGGATAAAGTGGTTTCTGCAGAAGCCGGAAAGAATGACGTGGTGGGATCACATTGTGACTGGTGGTGGGATCATATTGGAGGTAACGGAAATGTCGGAGGGTGATGCATTAGATGTGGATGCTGGTGGGGTGAAAGGTGAGGATGAGGGAACTCTAACCATGTTCCTTTTGGGGGAGATTGAGAGCAGAATTATGGGATAGAGATATGGATGAGAATAGCAGGGGGGATACTATGTTTACTATCGAAAGAGGACAAATGAAAAGCCTCATCTTGTGACCAGATACGGCGGAGATGAAGAAATTGAGAGTAGGGGTAGTATCTTTGCAATAGGCAGATGGAAGTGTGGTCCAGATAACTGGAAGTCGGTAGGTTTGTGGTATACGTCAGTCAATAGGGGTGGAGACGGATCAAGAAAGGGGAGAGTGTGTCACAGATAGTCCAAGTGAATTTGAGGGTAGGATGGTAGTGGTTAATAAATCAATGAGTTCTGTACTGATGCAGGAGACAGCCTCGGTGCACTCATTGATGTAGAGGAGAAAGTTGGGGGATGGTGCCAGAGCACGTTTGAAACAAGGACTGTTCGACATAACTGACAAAAAAGCAGGCATAGGTGGGGCTTATGCAAGTGCCCAAGGCTACACGTTAACTTGAAGAAAGTGAGAGGAGTCAAAAGGGAAGTTGTTGAGGGTGAGGCCAAGTTCTGCCAGTCAGAGAACGGTGTTGGGAGAGGGAACGTGATTGGGTCTCTGTTCAAGGAAGAACTGGAGGGCATTGAGAACTTCTTGGTGGAGGATGGAGGTGTAAAGGGACTGGACGAACATGGTAACGATGTGGCAATAGGGGCCTAGAAATGTACAGTTGTTGAAGGGTGTGTTCGTATGTAGGTTGGAAGGACTGGACGAGGGGGGGATAGGATGGAATCAAGGTTTCTACAGATGGGTACTGTTGGGAGGAGCAGGCAGAAGCAATGGGTCTGCCAGGGCAGTCCTGTTTGTAGATTTTGGGGAGGAGATATGACATGCAATTGCATTTGATTGAGATAAAAATTAAAAAAAACATTAAAATGAAAAAAAAAGATACTGAAAATCTGAAATAACAGAAAATGCTGGAAACAACAGGGCAGGCACTCACTGTGGGAGGAGAAACCAGGCATTTTCTGTCCAGGGCTATTCTGATAAAAGGTTGCAGACTCGAAAGGTAGACTAGAAATCCAGATTCATCAAATTTGCACTCCAAATAACCTCTGAATACTTATAACTTGTTAACCACAACATGCGGAAGCACTTAGTGATAATTTCAAAAAAGTCACAAAATGTTGTATAATAGTAAGTTAATAAATTGTCTAGTTGCACATTTGTTTTTAGTTTATGAAATTAGAAAAAAAAAAGTTTTTTAAAGTCAGTCATGAAAGAAGGAAGGTATAAATGAGATTTCACATTTGTAATATCGGCTCTTTTATTTATTCAATGTCCTGGACCACTTACAAGGTGTCACTGAAATATAGGTGTTCTATTGTTGGGTTTGTACGTGGGAGGTTGTGTCTCATTTAGTTTTTTGAAGATGTGACCAAAAAGGTTGATGAGGACAGGGCTGGGGGTGCATATATGGACTACAGCAAAGCATTTGACAAGGTTCCACATGATAGGCTGCTCTGGAAGGTCAGATCACATGGAATCAAGGAGAGATTGCTGCATGGTTAGAAAATTTGCTTCATGGAAGGAAGACTAATCCTGTGACTAGTGGTGTGCCTTAGGATTCAGTGCTGGGCCCATTACTGTTTGTCATCCATATCAATGTTTTGGATGGGAATGTACATGACAAGATCAGCAAGTTTGCAGATGATACAAAAGTAGGTGGTTTTGCAGATAGGGAAGACGGGTGTGAAAAATTGCAGCAGGATCTTGATCAGTTTGGCAGGTAGGTTGAATTTAATACAGAGAAATGTGAGATGTTGCATTTTGAAAAGTCTAACATGGGCAGGACCTAAACAATGAATGAAGGGTTCTGGGAAGTGTTATAGAGCTGAGGGCTCTAGTTGTGTAAGTACATAGTTCCTTGAAGGTGGCATCACAGTTAGATGGGGGGTCAAAAAGGCTTTTTGCACATTAGCCTTCATCAGTCAGTATTTAGTATAGAAGTTGGGAGGCTATGTTGGGTAGGCCCCATTTAGAGTATTGTGTTCATTTCCGGGCACCATGTTATAGGAAAGATATAAAGTTGGAAAGGATACAGAGAATATTTACGATGATGTTGCCAGGATTAGAGTCTGAGCTATAGAGAGAGGTTGAGCAGGCTGGGACTTGTCTTCCCTAGGGCGCAGGAGGACGAGGGCTAATCTTAGAGAAGTGTACAAAATCATGAGGGGAATAGATTGGGTGGACACACAGTCTCTTGCCCAGAGTGGGGGAATAGAGAACCCAAGGGCATAGGTTTATGGTGAAGGGGGAAAGATTTTATAGGAATCTGAGGGGTAACTTTTTAACTCAAAGGGTGGTGTGGGGTATGGAACTAGATGCAGGAGGAGGTAGTTGAGGTAGGGACTATCGTGACATTAAAGAAGCAATTAGGTACATGGATTGGACAGGTTTAGAGGGATATATGGGCCAAACACATGCAAAAGTGGGACAAGTGGGTAAGTTGGGGGAAGGGCCTGTTTCCACACTATGACTATTCTGATGTTTCAGGTGACTGATGAAAAGTCAAATATTTTTGCCTCCAAACAAGGGAACAAAACATTTTTTTTGTGTAATTGTTCTCCTGATACATACAGTGACATTCTGGTGCACCAAGGGTGCCTTTGTTATCCAGTCAACCTGCACAGCCTCCATTCTGTGCAGTGTGTGACAAGTTTCCAACTGAATGCTATCTCCTACCTTTCCTCACTGCACACGTCTTTTCCAATTAAATTACTTCCCCGCTGATAAGTAGTGGATTAAGAGAAGGTTCTTTCTTTTTCATTCTCTGAGTGAAATGTTATAGTCATAAATAATTCTAAACAACAAGAATTGGGTATCCTGTCAAAGACCCACACTGTGTTCCTATTAATACCAGTCTGAAAATGTCACGTAAAAACTGAAGCTACACAAACAATATTAACCAGGCACAACAACTTGCAAATTACAGACCCAACAAAAGAATTAATAACTTTTGATAAGCATAGTCGTTAGCTAATTTTGATTTTTAGATTGTGGTATTTGGAATAGTGACGTTTGTTAGAGGTCAAATTGCTCAGGAGTAAACATTTCTCAATTCAAGCTGAAGATGGAGGGAAAAAAAGTTGATTTTGTTATGGTTATAGTTCAATTAAATATCCACATTTCCCACAAATCCGATGAAAAGAAAATACATGCAGTTAAATCGCAGCATAAGTAGGTCACCTGAAGTTGCAAAGAATTTGTGTCAATAGTTACAAAATAAATAATTCATCAAAGAAAATAACTAAATCAAATAGAAAAGAATCCATGTAATTTGGCATCTTGCCCGTGTAAGGTGGCTTACCTTGAGTACATGGATTTTGAAAAACTGTGCAAATAAATTATTGTTTAAGAGTGCATTACAGGGAATGCAGTTTATGCTTAAAATACTTTAATCATTTGTGCTACTTGGCCAAGAAACTGGGGAAAATTATGCTGAAAAGAAAACACTGCAATCTAATAAAAGCCCCAGTACCAAAGTTTTATATTTAAAATGAGCCTACATCTATCAACCCTGCTGTGACTTGGTTTGATCAATTTACTCAAGTTGGAGTAATTTACAACTTCAAAATTATGAATAAATTTTATAGCATATAGATTTTTCATCACTCTTGGTTCAGGCTAGTACTAAGGTAGCTATAAGAAGCGGACCTCTCAAATCAGCAATCGTGTATAATTTCATACTGGATATGCGGCATCTGTAGGTAAAGTCCTAGCATGCTCAACCTCTCCCTATAACTCCGGCCCTTCAGTCCTGGCAACATCTTTGTAAATCTCTGCTTCCTTTCCAGCTTGACTACATCTTTCATATAACATGGAGACCAAAACTGTACACAATATTCTAAATGTGGCCTCACCAATGTCTTATATAACTGCAACATGACCTCCCAACTTCTATACTCAATACTCTGAAGGTCAATGTGCTGAAAGCCTTTTAACTATCTACCTGTGATGCCACTTTCAGGGAACTCTACCTGCACTCCTAGATCCCTCTGCTCTGCAACCCTCCCCAGAACTCTATCATTCACGGTGTAGGTCCTGCCCATGTTAGACCTCCCAAAATACAACCTCACATTTCTTCCATCAACCATTCCTCAGCCCACCTGGCCAACCGATTATTAACCTGCTGCAATATTTGGCAACCATCTTCACTACAATATCACCGACTTTAGTGTCATCTGCAAACTTGTTAATCACACCATGTGCATTCTCATCCAAATCATTGATATAAATGACAGCAACGGGCCCAACACTGCACCCTGAGATGCACCACTAGTCACGGGACTCCAGTCCGGAAAGCAACCTTCCACCATCACCTTCTACTTCTTTCCATTCAGCTATCTTTGGATCCCATGCGATCTAACTGTCCAGAGCTGAAATCCATATGTACGTCTACAGCTCTGCCCTCATCAACCTTTTTGGTCACATCTTCAAAAAACTCGTATCAGATTTATGAGACATCCCATGTACAAAACCAATGCTGACGATGCCTAATCAGCCCTTATCCATCTAAATGCATGTAAAACATCGCTCAGAATACCCTCTAGTAACTTTCCGACCACAGATGTTAAGATCACTGGCCGGTAGTTCCCAGGCTTTTCCCTGCAGCCCTTATTTAGTAAAGGCACGACATTTGTCACCCTCCAGTCTTCTGGCACCTCAGCTGTATTTAATGATGACTCATAAATCTCAGCCAAGGCACCTGCAATTTCTTCTCTAGCTTCCCAGTTTCCTCGGATATATCTCATCACGTCTGGGAGATTTGTTTCCCTTCATACACATCAGGATCATCAACACCTCCTCGACCGTAATACTGACAGCTCTCAAGATACATCCATTGACTGCCCCGTTCCCGGTCTCATGTTTTTCTTCACGGTAAAAACAGAGGATAAATACTTGTTAAGAATCTTGCCTATCTCCTGTGGCTCTGCATAGAGTTGACCGCTTTGATTCCTGAGAGGTCCCATTCTCTTTCTGGTTACCCTTTTTCCCTTTATGCACTTATACAATCCCTTGGGAGTATCCTTAATGTTACCTGCCAGAGCTATCTCCTGTCACCTTTTTGCCCTTCTGATTTTCTTTTCTAGCTTGCTCTTTAGTTGCCGAAACTCCTCCAGGGATACGCTTGATTCCAGCTGCCTAAAGCTGCCCCATGCCTCCTTCTTACTCTTGACCAGAGCCTCAATTTCCCTTCACTCTAACAGGAACATGCACATCCTTGATTCTTGTCAGCACACTTTTAAAAACATCCCATTTTCCTTATGTTCCTTTTCCTTCAAAGTATTTTTTCGCTTTCTCCCAGTCCAAGAAAATGTTGAGGAACTACTATCGAGCTCATTGGCGACCCCTGGACTACCTTTGATCGAACTTTACTGGCTTTACCTTGCACTAAACGTTATTCCCTAATCATGTATCTATACTCTGTGAATGGCTTGAAATGGCTGACGGTGGCGCAGCGGTAGAGTTGCTGCCTTACAGCGAATGCAACACCGGAGATCAGGGTTCCATCCCTACTACGGGTGCTGTCTGTACAGGATTTAACGTTTTCCCTGTGACCTGCATGGGTTTTTACTGAGATCTTCGGTTTCCTCCCACACTCCAAAGACGTAGAGGTATGTAGGTTAATTAGGTATGTAGGCTAATTAGTTTGGTAAATGTAAAAATTGTCCCCAGTGTGTGGACGATAGTGCTAATATGCGGGGAGCGCTGGTCAGCGCCGTCTCGGAGGGGCCGAAGGGCCTGTTTCCACGCAGTATCTTTTAAAAAAACAAAACAACAAAAGCTTTTCACTGTACCTCAGAAAATAAACAAAACTGAACTGAACTTATACCTGGGATTCTTTATGGATGGATGTACACAGTTGATTTTTTTGGTGCACACAACACATTGTTTGGACCAAAGAACAGCTCTCAGGCTCCTTTATGTGTCCAATGACTCGACTGACAGTGGTTGAGGGGCTTTTGAGCCAATGGTAATAAGTTCATTGCTTCATCCACAGTTATTACTGGGTCTTAGATCATGCATCGTGCTAAGAGCACACTGAAAATTTAGACTGCAAGACAGTGCTGCATAGTTTTTTAAAACATACAAGGATTCAAGCTGAAATGGCATTATGTCATAACAAAGGGTATTTTTTTAAATTGGATCTGCAGGATGTGTCTTCACAGGGAAGAATATAATAAAGAATGGTGGTTCCATCTATAGTAAATCTGTAGCTGTAATTATTGCCAGATGCATAAAAAGTGCTGCCTGGGGAATCATTTCTCACACATTTCGGATAGCAGACACTTCAGCAGAGCATCAGGATATATTCTCTTGAGCAATCTCTTTTTTTCAAATGGAGCAATCCAACATATGGCAGTAAAGCAAAGTACTGCAAATTTGAAATAAAAGCTGAAAATACTTTCAATACTTGAAAATACTTAGCCGTGTCTCTCCGATCTTGAATTATTCAATTACAATATCTGCTGGAAATCTTAATACCATTTGTACAAAAGGTCATATGAGACAATTTATAACGGCACAAATAGTGAATTGCAAGATTGCCTAGATCTGTCAGATCAAAAGTAGAATAAAATTTAACTGTAGAGTGATATCAAAAATATAGGATTCGGTGTGTAGGATATAAAAATTGAAAATAAGGATTCAGGATATAATTGTATTGCAAATTTCATGAATAAATGAAGGATATTGAGGGTTTGACAAATGAGCAGGCATCTGAAGAGTGATGCTTTCTATGGAGCATCAATAACAGCACAGCAGTTTGTTGAGACTGTTTCTGTTCTGTAGACAACAACAAAAACATGTTTTTCTGCTTTTGAAATTGTAGTCCACTGTCTTTATGAACAAAACTTTGGAGACAGATTAGAACATTACAGCACTGTTTCATGCTATTGACCAAGGATCATTTTTTGGCATGTAATCACAATCACTGTCAACATATCTATTCCTCCAATACAAATCCATATATTGACATATTGTTTGCTTGCTTATTTGAGAATATTTGCTAAGAATTCTGGAAGATATATTTGAAGAGTAAGTTCAAAGATGTGTGAATTGCATGATTCACAAAAGGTTATTTTGAAGGCTCTGCAAGTCCTGTTTTACTTCCCTCAAGGGACAATGATTCTCGGCCTCAAGGTGCAGTGGAAACAATTTTTGTATATTGTATACTTTCAAGTAGAGCTTGGATGTTTGGGCGCTAAAAATCTCTGAAATAGGCAGGCAAAAAGGCATAATAAAATTACGAAAGGCACGAAAAAGGCATTTATTGAAAAAAAAAGGCATAAAAAGGCATTTATTTCCGCCACCATGGTTAAAAATTATAATTATAAAGGTATACTACACTAAATGACCAAAGTTGCCTGGTTGCACATAGCTAATAGCATTTTTTTCAAATCATCTGGTGTTAAACTATGCCGTCTGTCAGACAGAATATGCTTCAGTTGTGAAAAACCTTTTTCTACCCCAGCTGAGGTCACTGGTGTATACCCAAAACAAGCTACATACTCTATATTTATGTTGATATCTTGTGCACAACAACTACCTTCGAGAACTTTAGCTATGTTTAGTATTTCTTCAAGATCTTTGTTAGCTAAAATTACTCTCTCACATTTTCCTTGTATGTCTTTACCTACATTGCCAGGAACTTTATGAATATCATCAGTTACTTTGTTGAAACCCTGCAAGTTATTCGCTAATGTTTCGCCACGTTTCCCAAGGGAAGTGATAGCTTGTGGGAAGTTTGCAAAATTGGAAGCAATAAACACAAGATTGCGGTGGAGGGACTTTTTCTGCATGATTTCACTGACGATCCTGACTGCAGCAGATTCTTCTTCAAAACAGTTGACAATTTTGTTTATCTTTTCAAAATTTGCAGCATAGTAGTGTACAGCAGAGAGCCATGTACCCCACCTAGTCAAAACGGGCTGAGGAGGCAGCGGAATCTTGGGTGCCATTTCCTTGAATAACTGCACACGTGACGGTGCTTTGAGGAAGATTTTCTTGACATTGGAAACTAGGCGATCGACATTTGGAAACAAGCTACATATGTGCTCGGCAATTCTATGGAGTCCGTGAGCTAAACATGTCAAATGCAACATTTTAGGGAATAAAACTTTAAGAGCACGAGCAGCTTTTTTCATGTACAGCTGCGTAAGTCATAAACAGAAGAACATTTTCATGTTTTATACCTTCTGGCCAAAGCACAGCAAGTGAAGATGTAAACAACTGAACACCAGGCCACCATCTCGAGCACCATAACCGACTTCATCAGCTCCGGCTCCCTACCCCCCCGAGCCTCCGACCTCATCGTTTCCCAGCCCCGCACGGCCCGATTTTACCTTCTCCCCAAAATCCACAAACCCGACTGCCCTGGCAGACCCATTGTCTCTGCCTGTTCGTGCCCCACTGAACACATTTCTACATACCTTGACGCCATCCTATCCCCCTTTGTTAAATCCCTCCCCACCTATGTTCAAGACACCTCAGACACTCTCCGTCGGCTCCGTGCATTCCATTCTCCAGGCCCCCATCCTCTCATCTTTACCATGGATGTCCAGTCACTCTACACCTCCATCCCCCACCAGGACGGTCGCAAAGCCCTCCGGTTCTTCCTCGACCAGAGGAGCAACCCATACCCGTCCACTGACACCCTCCTCCGCCTAGCGGAGTTGGTCCTCACCCTCAATAACTTCTCTTTTGATTCCTCCCACTTCCTCCAAACACAAGGCGTAGCTATGGGCACACGCATGGGCCCCAGCTACGCTTGCCTCTTTGTTGGGTACGTCGAACAATCCTTGTTCTCGGCGTACCAGGGCCCCATCCCCGACCTCTACCTCCGTTACATCGATGACTGCTTTGGTGTCACCTCCTGCACCCACACACAACTGACTGACTTCATTCATTTCACCACCAACTTCCATCTGGCACTCAAATACACTTGGACCATTTCCGACATTTCCCTACCATTCCTTGACCTCACCATCTCTATTGCAGGTGATACACTCCTGACCGACATCCACTACAAACCCACTGACTCCCACAGCTACCTGGACTACTCTTCCTCCCACCCTGCTTCCTGTAAGGACTCCATCCCCTATTCCCAATTCCTTCTTCTACGCCGCATCTGCTCCCAGGATGAGGTGTTTCACACCAGTTCATCACAAATGGCCTCATTCTTCAGAGAACGGGGATTCCCCTCCCCCACTATTGATGAGGCTCACACCAGGGTCTCCTCCATACCCCGCAACACTGCCCTCTCTCCCCTTTCCCCCACTCGCAAACAGGGCAGAGTCCCCCTGGTCCTCACCTTTCACCCCACCAGCCGGCAAATACAACAGATAGTCCTCCGCCAGTTTCGCCACCTCCAACGTGACCCCTCCACCCGCCACATCTTCCCATCTCCCCCCCTGTCTGCCTTCCGCAAAGACCGCTCCCTCCGCGACTCCCTTGCCAATTCTTCCCTCCCCTCCCGCTCTACTCCTTCCCCGGGCACTTTCCCTTGCAACCGCAAGAAATGCAACACTTGTCCCTTCACCTCCCCCCTCCACTCCTTTCAGGGACCCAAGCAGTCCTTCCAGGTCCGACAGAGGTTCACCTGCACCTCCTCCAACCTCATCTACTGCATCCGCTGCTCCAGATGCCAGATGATCTATATCGGTGAGACCAAGCGGAGGCTTGGCGATCGTTTCGCCGAACACCTCCGCTCGGTCCGCAAAAACCAACCCGACCTCCCGGTCGCTCAGCACTTCAACTCCCCCTCCCATTCCGTATCCGACCTCTCGGTCCTGGGCCTCCTCCATGGCCAGAGTGAGCAACACCGCAAGTTGGAGGAACAGCACCTCATATTCCGCTTGGGGAGTCTGCATCCTTTGGGCTTGAACATTGAACTTTCTCAATTCTGTTAACCCCTGCTGTCTCCTCCCCCTCCCACCTCTCCCTCAGCCCTCGGGCCCTGGCATTCCCTCTATCTCTATCTCCCTCCCCCACCCTAGTCGCACTAGCTTCTCATTTTCACACCACAAACAGCTTACAATGGCTTGTTCCCTTTATCATCGATACTTTTTTGCATATCTTTCATTCATTGTTCTTTATCTCTCCACATCACCGTCTATATCTCTCGTTTCCCTGATCCCTGACCAGTCTGAAGAAGGGCCTCGACCCGAAACGTCGCCTATCTCCTTCGCTCCTTAGATGCTGCTGCACCCGCTGAGTTTCTCCAGCTTTTTGTGTAACCCATGAACAATAGTTCAGCTGTCTGGCTTCTCCAATACTTCCGATGTCAACAAATACTCCTTTGATGGTTGACCTGCCTCCAGTGTACCGATGACCACTTAGGCAACATATCTCCCCACAGCATCGGTCGTCTCATATATGGAGATCCATATTTTGTTGCATGCAACTTCATCTCTAATTTTCTGCACAACAATGTTGAAGTTGCTGTCAACATCATTTTTCCGTAATGATGACTCGCTCGGTATATGTTCCTCTGTGTATTTCTCTAAAAAACCTCAGAGATTTGTTTTCCAATTTCCACAGTGGAATTCCAGCATCAATGAATGCTTGGCACAGATCACTCGAAAACTCAGATTTGTGACTGGAGTAAATGTTGCGAGGAGACAAGCTTGCTTATTTCCTACCTTCAGTTTTTTTGCCGCTGACTTATGTTTAGCTGTCTGTACATGCTGGGAGACGAAATATTTCTTCTCATGATTCACTGCTTCCCCCTCCCCCCCCCCCCCCCACTGGCCCTCGTCAGCCCCCACCTGAAGCCGTCCCCCCTCCCCCGGCTGCAGGATACTCCCCGCCCCCCCCCCACCCCCACTGGGCCCGAGAGCCCCCGCCTGAAGCCATCCCCCTCCCCTGGCTGGAGGATGCTACCCCCCTCCGGCCCCTGCCTGAAGAGGAGGGGAGTGGCAGCAGTAGGCCACGACAGCAGTAGGCAGTGGTGGGCCATGACAGGGATATGCAGTGGCAGAGATAGGCAGCGGCAGGGGTAGGCAACGGTAGGCTATGGCAGTGGTAGGCCATGGCAGCAATAGACTATGGCAACGCTCCCCCCTCTCCCCACTGGCCCCGCCTGAAGCCATCCCCCTCCCCCGGCTGCAGGACGTTCCCCCCACCACCGGCTCCTGCCTGAAGCCGTCCCTCTCCGCCAGCTGCAGACGCTCCCCATTGGCCCCCGACAGCCCCCGCCTGAAGCTGTCCCCCTTAACAGGCTGCTGGACGTTCTTCCCGCCCCCCCATCTCCCAACAGCCCCCACCTGAAGCTGTCCACTTCCCCCAGCTGTAGGACCCTCCACCCCCCTCCCCGGCCCCCCTACAGCCCCCTCCTGAAGCCATCCCCCACCCCCGCCGCAGGACGCTCCACCCAACGGCCCCCGTCTGAAGCCGTCCCATCCCCAGCTGCAGGACCCTCCGCCGCCCCACCGGCCCCCGTCTGAAGCCGTCCCATCCCCAGCCGCAGGACACTCCGCCGCCCCACTGGTCCCCGCATGAAGCCGACCCCATCCCCCGCTGCAGGATGCTCCCCATTGGTCCCCGCCTGAAGCCAGTGGGGAGCGGCAAGGTGTGCCTTGACAGCGATAGGCCATAGCAGCTGCAGGCAGTGGCAGTTATAGGACACGACAGCGATAGGCAGCGGCAGCGGCAGCGGCAGGCCCCGGCAGCAGCAGGGGTAGGCAGTGGCAGCGGTAGGCCATGGCAGCAGCAGGGGTAGGCAGTGGCAGCGGCAGGCCCCGGCAGCAGCAGGGGCAGGCAGTGGCAGCGGTAGGCCATGGCAGCAGTAGGCTATGGCAGCTCTTCTCCACCGGCTCCCGACAGGCCCAGCCTGAAACCATCCCCCTCCCACAGCTGCAGGATGTGACACCACCCCCACCGGCCCCCGAGGGTCCCGCCTGAAGTCGTGGCCCTCCCCAGGCTGCAGGATGCTCCCCCCACGGCCCCCGTCTAAAGCCACCCCCCTCCCCAGCTGCAGAACGCAACAAGAGACGCAACAAGAAAGAATGGACTGAATAAATCTCATCTTTAATGCATAAATTGTTTTCATATTTTAAGAGTTATTCACATTTTAAGCTTTAATAAGTCCCCTTTCCACCTGCTGTGCTGTCAGCTGCACCTGCGCAGTAATACCTGCGTGATCTACGTCACAACGGGAACCCAATGGGTGGGAATGGGTGCGCTGCCAGAGAGCCGCTAAGAGTGGATGGGGGGGGGAGGGCGTTGAGGGGGGAATGGAGTGAGTTTGTGGGGGGGGGGGGGAGGGCAAGGGGCAGAGTAGGGTGGGGGGGAGGGGGGGAGGGGGGGATCAGGGGCGTCACAATGGGAACCCGTCAGCCGCACCTGCGCAGTTGGGGGCTATGCGTGAGTGGTGGAACATTGCTTTGGGTGACTTGGCCTCCCATGTGACAATGGGACCCAACGGGTCCCCCACTTAGTCTAGTTAACTTATTAAATAGTGAAACCGGCTTGAGGGCACTTGTTAACATTCAGATTGTAAGCAATTTTATTTTTCTCTACTTTTAGCAGGGAGTTTTACACTAATTCCTTAACTTTAGACCAGTGTGGTGGAGGTCGAATTTTAGCAATACCATATCAAGTACAAGAAAATCTTTAGGGTTACACAAAAAGCTGGAGAAACTCAGCGGGTGCAGCAGCATCTAAGGAGCGAAGGAGATAGGCGACGTTTCGGGTCGAGACCCTTCTTCACTCGCAAACAGGGCAGAGTCCCCCTGGTCCTCACCTTTCACCCCACCAGCCGGCAAATACAACACATAGTCCTATATATATCTCCCCAAGAAAATCTTTAGCCTTTTTATCACCGTGTATCTCGTTCCAACGGAAATGTTATAAATGAGCACTAGAGGGTGCAAGAGCACAATATAGTCTCTTCTGTTTTGAAACATTTTAAAGTGACTCTTGTGGCTGCAACGAGATATTTTGAAATGTTATTAATAATATTTCAGAAAAAACTTCTCAGCAATCATTCTTACTCGAAAATTGTCTGTATATTTTCTAATTCCTACCTATTGTTTGGATGATACGAGGGCAGGGCGCGCGCCGGTAGTCACAACTACAAAGAGCTGGGTTGAGCCAGGTTTCGTTCTGATCTTGGGTGGTGTCCATGTGGAGTTTGCATGCACAAGTCCATGATGACATTGGCTTCCCTTGAATTCTTAAGATTGCACCTACGTCCCAAAGATGTTTTAGTGGGAAGGTGAATTGACTAGTGTAAGTTACTCTTGGTGGAGGGCAAGAGAGTAGAATAAGTTGCCGAGTAGTAGGGAAATAAGAAGGGGATCGGGACTAATGAAATCCCTCCACTGGCTACAAGCATGCATCAAATGCACGGAATGGGTTACTCACGGATAGTGTGCCGACTCTATAACATAATATTTTTTTGTGATAAACCAATTTTCAGCTAAATTAATACAAATATTACCTATTTAACCCAATTTGATTATCAAGGAATGCTTTATGGAGCTCTTTTAAATTGTGCATTAAAACTCTGCTTGATTGCACTGATTCATATCATATTTTGCTTTGAGTTTGAGATGAAATGAGGTGAAAACAATTCTCTTTTCAAACTGGGTTATTTGCACTCCAATTGTCAATGGTGCCCAATGTGGAGCCTTTATAATGTTTACATATATCAGAAACAGATGATAAATAGATCAAAAGGATAGAAAGATTTGCAATTATATTTCAATGATAATTATTGATGCTCTGGTGCTTTAAAGCCAGTGAAGCACTTCTGAAAGGTGGTTTCTGTTGTAACATAGGAAAATAGATTATCTTTATTTTAACCTTGTAAATGTCATCTTTCATTGATGGTACTATGCATTCCAAAAACTTGCCTGAGGCAACACCAATTAAGATGGAATTATAAATTTAGGAAACATGAATGAAACTATTTATTCGGTTGTATTTTAATGAAAATGCCGTGATTTTATTTGGTAAAAATGATTGCAGTGATAGCAATCCATTTACCTAGAGTCAATCCTGAAACTGCACGGTTTGATTCAAGAGTCCAAATAAGGTGATTACAAGCAAAAACTCAATTTATCTTAATTTACTTAAGTACAATTTAATACACTCACAAGCTGTTTTATACCACTAACAATCCTTTGTAAATACATCGCTATTTCAGCCTCTTGAGCAGAACAGCCTGCATTTGAGAAAGTGGAGTTTGGATCTAAAGTATATCAGGGCAAAATTCCAGGAGGTTAAAATATCACAGACTGTACGATTACTGTGTCAGTAATCGTATACTGCCTGATAATTGTTGCACCAATTACCTTCTTAAAAATACCATCCAGAAAATTGATGGCTCAATTCATTCTTAATTCATATATTTGAATATACCTCGGTAACACAAAATGCTGGAGTAACTCAGCGGGTGAGGCAGCATCTCTGGGGAGAAGGAATGGGCGATGTTTCGGGTCGAGACCCTTATTCAGACTGAGAGTCAGGGGAAAGGGAAACAAGAGATATAGAAGGGGAAAATAACCCCTCCTCTCTGAACACCCACCATCCCCCCCCACCAGACATCGCCTCGGCCTCCATCTACTCACCTGCCTTTCTCCGACCTCAATCCCCACCCTTGCCTTGTGTTCACTATCTCCGCTCACCTCCCCCTTTCTGATACGGAACGGTCTGTCCTCAGCAGAGGTCTCACCTTTGTAACCCTTTGCCTCAACCTCAACGAGTTCGGATCCGCCACGATGGAGAGTGCTTGGGCTGGGCTGGGCTGGGCTGGGCTGGGCTGGGCTGGGCTGGGCTGGGCTGGGCTGGGTTGCGGTTTTCTCCAACATCCCAAAGATGTGCAGGTTTGTAGGTTGATTGGTAAATTCTGTAAATTGTCCCTAGTGTGTGGGATAGAAGGTGATCACTAGTCGGCACGGACCCGTTGGGCTGAAGAGCCTGTTTCCAAGCTATATTTCTAATCCAAACTAAATCAACAATTGGAATATTTGGGTCCCCAGAGACTCAGTACTAACAACACTAATTTCAGATGGACACAAAATGCTGGAGTAACTCAGCGGGACAGGCAGCATCACTGGAGAGAAGGAATGGGTGACATTTCAGGTCGAGACTCTGTCCTCGACCCGAAACATCACCCATTCCTTCTCTCCAGAGATGCTGCTGTCCTGCTGAGTTACTCCAACATTCCTTCTCTCCAGAGATGCTGCTGTCCTGCTGAGTTACTCCAACATATCTTAAACCAGCATCTGCAGTTCTTTCCAGCACTAATTTCAGGTGTCTGGCATTCTGTCCTCAGAATCTTTCATCCATGTGAATTACTTTATCCTAGCAAAGGTGGTTGAACATTCAGAGATGTCTTGTCAGGTGCAGTATGCTCTTATTGTAAGTACGTAATTCAATCGGACCATTTGTCTGATACAGAATATTGAGGTAAGTGTTGTCTTTGTAGATTTTGAAGTTGTATCTGAGGAAAGACATCCTAATCTCAGGAAAGACATTCTTGCCATAGAGGGAGTACAGAGAAGGTTCACCAGACTGATTCCTGGGATGGCAGGACATCCATATGAAGAAAGACTGGATAGACTCGGCTTGTACTCACTGGAATTTAGAAGATTGAGGGGGGATCTCATAGAGACTTACAGGCTAGATGCAGGAAGATTGTTCCCGATGTTGGGGAAGTCCAGGACAAGGGGTCACAGTTTAAGGATAAGGGGGAAGTCTTTTAGGACCTAGATGAGAAAATCATTTTTCACACAGAGAGTGGTGAATCTGTGGAATTCTCTGCCATAGAAGGAAGTTGAGGCCAGTTTGTTGGCTATATTTAAGAGGGAGTTAGATGTGGCCCTTGTGGCTAAAGGGATCATGGGGTATGGAGAGAAGGCAGGTACAGGATACTGAGTTGGATGATCAGCCATGATCATATTGAATGGCGGTGCAGGCTCGAAGGGCCGAATGGCCTACTCCTGCACCTATTTTCTATGTTTCTATTATTCAATCACCCACCGTTATCTTTGTTCCTCTGAGCATGCATGCTTGATGTACTTTTGAGTTCAGAGAAATTTTACTGAGGAGGTCTCCATAAGAATGTCTGCCTGTCGTGATGAATAAATACCTTCAAATCCACCAGTGTCTCCAGCGACTCCGTACACGGTCACAACAAATGGTTTATAAGCAAGTATAGAGTCTAGGGAAGGGTCATGAGCGGGAGAGATTAAATGACAAAATGAATGACGGTGGAAGTTAGAAGGTTTATGATAATGAAATAGGAAACAAAAGACATATCTAGAGAAGTTGCAAATGGCAGTGGCACTATCCCAACCAACAGCTGCTATCTAAAATAAAAATAGAAACACAGTTATTATCTGAAATTGCAGAGCTCAATGTTCAGACTGGAATTTTAAATAGAGCCACAGTAGTATTAGTCTGATGGGAAAACACAGTACTAAGTTGCCAAACAATGCTGTGCTTGAAACTGTACCTGCATTTTGTTATCATCAGGAATGGAATCTGTACAGACAAATCTTCAAATGATAGCTATTTGTTTCGGAGCTATCTACCAGGACCAACAAAGGATCAAGCAGCCCTGCACCACAGCCATTAATAGGGAATGTAAATTTAGGAAATTAATGATACATCCATGCAGGAAATTATTTTTGCACAGTTCCACCAGAAAGATAAACTCAGACTGCGACGGCTAATCTCTCATCTGGACTATTGACTCACAGCTGTTGCACTCATTCTACTGTTTAAGAAGGAATTGCAGATGCTGGAAATTCGAAGGTAGACAAAAGTGCTGGAGAAACTCAGCGGGTGCAGCAGCATCTATGGACCGAAGGAAATTGCCTAATGTCGCCTATTTCCTTCGCTCCATAGATGCTGCTGCACCCGCTGAGTTTCTCCAGCACTTTTGTCTGCACTCATTCCACTGGATTGATATTCGGAAATGCACTGTAAACTGCTGAAATGGCATCTTAAAATTGGTTTCACAGTCGATCTCAGAATGGCGAATAAATAGAATAATTTGAATTCAGAACTAATTAAGCTAAAGAAAAAGTTAATTTAAACTCTATATTCTTCATCTACAAAAATTGGTCAGCAGTAAAAATCAAGCAGGATGGAATTAGTTTTGTTTGCACTGTAGATACAGCGTGGAAACAGGCCTGTCGACCCTCTCAGTCCATGCCAACTACCTGTTTGCAACAGTTCTATGTTGTCCCACTTTTTCATCCACTCACTACACACTGGGGGCAACTTACAGAGGCCAATTAGCCAACAAACCAACGCATCTTTAGGACGTGGGAGGAAAGCAGAGCTCTCGAAGGAAACTCATGCGGTCACAGGGAGAATGCGCGAACTCCAAGCAGAGAGCACCTGAGATCCGGATCGAACCTGAGTCTGTGGCGCTGTGAGACAACAACGGTGCCACCTCTGCCGTCCGTATACTCTGTAAGTAAAAAGTGAATAGGTAAAACATTATCAGGTCCTCTGCGAAATCCATGAGATTTGGAAATTAATGAGACCAGCTGTGCATCACACTAAGATGGCACTGTTTCTTAGATTCATTTGGTTAAACCCCTGTCTCACAGTGCGAGTTGGCCCACGAGTGACCCCGAGTTTTCACTCGTGGTGGTCACGTACGATGAATGTAGCGGCAACGTCGGAACTCGCGCGTTCAACTTGTCCACTCGTGGCGCTAACGGCAGGTACTCGGGAAACTTGTTAACTCGTGAAAAAAATCAAACATGTTTGATTTTTTCCACGAGTCAAAATTAACTGTTCAAGTTAAAAATGGAAACATTTAAACTCGTTGCAGTAACGTAATGGCCCGTGCGTTTACCTTAGTGTCTCGTGAGTCTATCGTGGGAACTTTTTTATAATCTGAAAGGGACTGAACCAAAGTAGTATAATATGTATATACATATTATATATATTATATATATTTCAATTCCAACCCCGAAGCAATTGAGAGGCGATTTCTTTGGGGCCATGTCATTTAACGTGTGTCTTTGCTTTAAAAGTGAAGCTGTTTAATTGTTTACGCTGCGCTGTGTTTCGTGTTGGGAGAGTGCTGCTGTTACAATGCTTTCGATTTTATACTGCCCTCCCCCTTCCACAGAAAAATGCCTAAATTTTTCTTTGTGCCCGCTCTCCTGGGAGCAATCCAAACCAGGGGAACAATGAACCCTCAGAGGCTTCGCGTTCCTTGCTCCTATATATGGACCTCGCTCGCTCGCAACTGTATGAACGCTCGATCAACCAGACATCGGCCAACACGGAGGCCTGATTACTGAAAACAAAGTCAACTTGTACCAGACCTCATCATCTTCCTTCCGACAACCCGTAACCACGGCACCACACTTTCAACAGAAAACTTAATATTTAAAGAATATATTATGGGACATTGGATTGTCTGAAGAAGGGTCCCGAGCAGAAACGCCACATATGTGTGTGTGTGTGTCTGTGTGTGTGTCTGTGTGTGTGTCTGTGTGTGTGTGTGTTTGTGTGTGTGTATCTGTGTGTATCTGTGTGTATCTGTGTGTGTGTCTGCTGTCGGGTCCCGGCGGCCGCTCAAATTCAGTCACCCGAGCTGCTTCCTTCCTCTGAAGTGGCGGCCAGTCCTGCTGTCTGTGTGTATCTGTGTGTGTGTGTGTGTGTGTGTGTGTGTGTGTGTGTGTGTGTGTGTGTGTGTGTGTGTGTGTGTGTGTGTGTGTGTGTGTGTGTGTGTGTGTGTCTGCTGTCGGGTCCCGGCGGCCGCTCAATGTCAGTCACGCGAGCTGCTTCCTTTTTAAAAATTATTTAAAATAGAGATCCATTGCAAAAAAGTATTTAAAAACATAAAACAACAAGAAATGCACTTACCACGTTATTTGGTTACTGGAGGATGCGCATTTTCCCATTGTAGGTCATATCAATAGATGCGGCCGCGCTGAAATAACTCAAAGCCACAGGATGGAGATGTATTTTAACATTGTTGCTTTATTAAAACATACCTTCATTCACGGTTGGCTCAAGAGTAACGGGAGAGGAACTTGGTAACTCGGGAGAGGAAGTTGGAGCATCGCAGCAATGACATACCCGTGGGAACTCGGTTACACACTTGATCATAAACTTGAAGTCTCGTGCACAACCACGAGTCTGTCACTCGGGGTACCTCGTGGGTCAACTCGCACCGTGAGACAGGGCCATTAGCAGTGGTTACGGATGTTGTTCTTAATTATAATTTAACAGCTAATGATTTAATGATTTTCTGTGGGACAGTTCCCACCCAGAGACCTTGCCTGCCCATCCCCATCCCCAGATGCTGCCTCGCCTACTGAATTCCTCCAGCATTTTTGTCTTTTATTCTCAAGATTCCAGCAACTGCAGTTTCTTGTGTCTCCCGTATAATAGTTATATTGTGGAAGTATAACAATGCACTCCGCCAATCATGTTAGGTCCATCAGACATATTTTCACATGGCATAGAAGAAGGTTATTTAATCCATCTCTCAGCACAGCTCAGCTCATCAGTCCTGTCCCACGCGAGTCCTTGTTTCCATGCAACCTACATGCCATCAACCCCACCCTTCGATTTTCTGTCCATGACCTATGCTAGGGGCAAATGACACCAGCGGATTAGTCTATGAACCCGCAAATCTTTGCGATGCGGGAAGAAGCTGTCGAGGTTACAGTGGTTACATTGCAGTCTCAGAAAAAGCAAGGAAGCTCAGCACAGATTGCATCGTACATGAAGAAGAACCAAGGATGGTGACACTGCACGGCTGCACTACCTGCTGCTCCAGCGTTCCATCTTGTTTAGTCTCACCACAAGAACGGAAAGAAGTAAAAGCAGGAGCAGGGTAAAGGGGCTGTCCCACTTGGGTGACCTAATTGGCGAGTTTAGAAGAGTTTGAAAAAGTGTCATGTTGAAGACCTCCTTCGACTATGTAGACGACCTCCTTCGACCTCCTTCGACTATGTTGAAGACCAGCTTCGACTTGCTACGACTAACTTCGGGAAAATTGGACACCTCCTTCGACACCTCAGAAGACGGCCTCCTTTGACCTCCCTTCGACCTCCCTTCGACCTCCTTCGACTATGTTGAAGACTATCTAGGACTAACTTCGACTACCTTCGACTACCCTCGATTACCTACGACTAACATGCCGACCTACTACGTCCTACTACGACTAAACCTACGAGTAAAACAAGTTTCGATTTTTTCCATGACGACCTTTTTTTACTCTCGGGCATTTTTTAACATACTGAAAAAACCGCCGCGACCTAGCTGAGGCCTCGAGTACGCGGAGACCACTCTCGAGCATGAAGGAGAGTTAGGAAGATCTCCTACGACCTCGTGTCGACCATGCTGCGAGTATGAGTCGAGGGCAAACTCGCCAGAACTCGTGGATTAGGTCGCCCAAGTGGGACAGGCCCTTAACGGGCCTTTCAAGTGTCCCCTGCCATTAGATCTGATAATGTCTGAAGAAGGGTCTCGAACCGAAACGTCACCCATTCCTTCTCTCCAGAGATGCCGGTATGCCGCTGAGTTACTCCAGCATTTTGTGCCTAATGCCTGATCTGTGCTGGCCTCGGCTCCTCTTCTGTGCCATTTCTTCATACCTGTCTTATTCCTTCTTGGTTCATCAAATATTGATCCACCTCACCTTTAAATATTGCTTATGATCCACTGTCACCCATCTGCTGAGGCAGTGAATTCCAAATATTCACCACTCTGTGAGAGAATTAATCTGTACAAACTCAATTTTAAATGACGAGTCCCTTATCTTGTCGCTCTCTTCCCTTGTTTGAGACACACCACTGAAAAATCCCATCTATCAGGTGAAGTACCCTTAGGATCTCACATCTTTGAATAAGTTTCCTCTTCATTCTTCTAAACTCCAAGGAATAAAGGCCTAAACTATTTAGTTTCTCTTGGTAGGCCAACCCTGTTATCTCAGGAATTAGCTCTGTGTACTTCATTGTGCTACCTCTTATGCAGCTCAATGTTTTTATGCACCTCGATAAGATCATCCCTCATCCTCCTGCACTCAAAGGAATAGAGTCCCAGTCTACTCAACCTCTCCCCATTGTTCACACCTTCTCGTGTCCCACACTAAATTCCATGTTCTAATCTTTTGCCCACTCACTCAATCTATCTATGTTCGGTTGCAACAATTACAGCATCCTTATAACAACATGTCCTCTGCTTACTTTTGTATCCTTTGCAAATTTTTAAACCTTGCATACTGTTCCTTCCTCAAGGTCATTAATGTAAACAGTGAAACATTGTGGATCAACAACTGATCTCTGTGGTACTCCGCTAGTTACCTCCTTCCAGTGTAAGAAATGGTCCCATTTATTCCAACTCTGAGATAGACAGTTTTCAATCTATTCTAGTATACTTCCTTTGAATCCATGGGGCTTGAATTTATTTATCACCATCCTATGTTGCACTCTGTCAAATGCCTTCTGGAAATCTCAATACCTTTTTCCAAATTGTTATTGAGTTACAATATTAGTCATTGAACCAGTGTGGAAACAGGCCCTTTGGCCCGACTTGCCCACACTGGCCAACATGTCCCAGCTACACTAGTCCCACCTGCCCACGTTTGGCCCATATCCCTCTATGGTCAGTATCTCTAGATTATAATTTTGCTGTTTCGCAAAATAGGTTTTGCTGTTTCATAAAATGTATTAGGTTAGGCCCAATTGGCGTACGTCTAATAATTACAGATTAACCCATGAGTCAAACGCATTGAGATATTGAAACAAAAATATAATCAGTGGTTAATTTTGGAAAACAATTTTTATTTCCCAAGGACGAAAGATGGAAATCGCTGGGGAAAATTGCAAATGTTCAGTCAGCACTGCAGTTTTTTTCTTGAGGTTCCACTTCCCTTTTTTTCGCCTTCACGTGAATAAGAATGGATGTGCGATGGTGCAGCAGTTAATTACTGGGCCTGTAATCCAGAGGCCTGTACTCATGATCCAGAAATCTGAAAACAAATCCCACTGCAGCAGGTGTAGAATTTCAATTCATTGAATAACATGGAATTCAGAGCAACAACTGGTCTTAGCAATGAGGAGTAGGTTCCTGAATACATGCTGACTCTCCTCTCATTACAAGAAGCGCCACCAAGCCAGGCCGACCCTTATATCAGTGATCCAGTGCTGCTGCAGGACAACGGGCCTTTGTGACCAAGAGTACACAGATGCACAGAGTCTCTTGCCCAGAGTAGGGGGATCGAGGACCAGAGGACATAGGTTCAAGGTGAAAGGGAAAAGATTTCATAGGAATCTGAGGGGTAACTTTTTCACACAAAGCGCAGTGGGTGTATGGAACAAGCTGCCAGAGGAGATAGCTGAGGCTGGGACTATCCCAACATTTAAGAAACAGTTAGACAGGTACATGGATAGGACAAAATGTTCTAGATGCTCCATTACAGGAGACAGACTATTGACCGACATCTACCATCTATTACAAACCCACTGACTCCCATAGCTATCTAGACTATACTTCTTCCCACCCTGCTTCCTGTAAAGACTCTATCCCCTACTCCCAATTCCTCCGTCTACACCACATCTGTGCCCAGGATGCTTTCCATACCAAATTGGAGGAACAGCACCTCATATTTCACTTGAGCAGCTTACATCCCAGTGGAATGAACATTGACTTCTCTAACTTCAAATTGCCCTTTCTTTCCCACTCCCTCCATCCCCTCCCCCTCCCCAGTTCTCCCACCAGTCTTACTGTCTCTGACCACATTCTATCTCTCCCAGGTAGGAGTCCCACCCACTCCCCTGACATCAGTCTGAACAAAGGTCTCGACCCGAAACGTCACCCATTCCTTCTCTCAAGGGATGTTGCCTGTCCCGCTGTGTTTCTCCAGTATTTTGTGCCTGCAGGGGTAGGACAAGTATGGAGGGATATGGACCAAGCGCAGGCAGGTGGGACTAGTGTAGCTGGGATAGGTTGGCCGGTGTGGGCAAGTTGGGCCGAAGGGCCTGTTTCCACCCTGTGTGACTCTATAAGACTCAATATTTTTAAGAACGTAATACAAGTTATAAGATGTTGGGGGAAACGTGGCAACGCTTTGAGCACTGCCTCAGAAGAAATCTGCTCTGCTGCTGCACTCTGTTACTTATGTATGTCAATGTCATGTATAGTGTGATTTTAGTGGGTTATGCCAAATAAAGCATGTCACTGTATCTAGTTACATGTAACAATATAGTAACCACAACTACTACTACAATGATGAATACAACATAACTACTTTGTTGTAAAAACCCATCTGGTACATTCATGTCTGCTGCCCTTACATTTTCCTGGCTCCTTAAAGCTCTGTGAAAAGGCATAACAAGCCTCCCAGTTGTAAGTTGCTCACCACTATCTTCCCGAGACTATTAGGAATGTGCAATAAATTAAGTCCTTGCAATCAACTCTGAGATACTGAGAAATGAATAAAAATAAGTTAAATTGTATGTTTTGTTTGCAGTCTCCAGGAGAATCATTAAAGACGTGCTTCGTCTACCAACAGGTAGACTGAATGGGTCAGGGCACAGGGGTGTGTCTAATGAAGCTACTGTATCATAATGCTGCAAACATGTGCGGTGGCGCAGCGGTAGAGTTGCTGCCTTACAGCGCTTGCAGCACCGGAGACCCTGGTTCGATCCCGACTACGGGCGCTGTCTGCACGGAGTTTGTACGTTCTCCCCGTGACAGCGTAGGTTTCTTCCGAGATCTTCGTTTTCCTCCCACACTCCAAAGACATAAAGGAATGTAGGATAATGCATGGAGTTTGCATCTTCTCCCTGTGACTGTATCAGATTCCACTGGGTGCTCTGGTTTCCTCCCATATTCCATAGGGTAATGGGTTAATTGGCCTCTGTAAATTGTTCCTAGTGTGTTGGTGAGTGGCAGAGCCTGGGGGCAGTTGATAAGAATGAGGGGAGAATAAAAAATGGGATTAATGCCAGATTAGATTTACGAGGATGTTGCCAGGATTTGAGGGTCTGAGCTATAGGGAGAGATTGTGTAGGCTGGGACTATTCCTTGGAGCACAGGAGGATATGGGGTGATCTTATAGAGGTGTATAAAATTATGAGAGGAATAGATCGGGTAGATGCACAGTCTTTTGCCCAGAGTAGGTGAATCGAGGACAAGATGATATAGGTCTAAGGCAAAGGGGGAAATATTTAATAGGAAACTGCCATTTTCACACAAAGGGTGGTGGGGGGTATGGAACAAGCTACCAGAGGAGGTAGTTGAGGCAGGGCCTCACAATGTTTAAGGCCCACAGGAGCCGTTGGAAGTGAAGGAGGGGGAGGAGCGACACCCGACGGTAAGGATAAAAAATCAAGCGCGGGGCTTGTTTTTCCAGAGGCCCACAGGAGCCGTTGGAGGAAGAGGAGGAGGGGGAGGAGCGACACCCGACCGGTAAGGATAAAAATCTAGCGCGGGGCTTGTTTTCCAGAGGCCCACAGGAGCCGTTGGAAGTGAAGGAGGGGGAGGAGCGACACCCGACCGGTAAGCTATAAAATCTAGCGCGGGGCTTTGTTTTCCAGAGGCCCACAGGAGCCGTTGGAAGTGAAGGAGGGGGAGGAGCGACACCCGACCGGTTAAGGTTTAAAAATCTAGCGCGGGGCTTGTTTTTCAGAGGCCCACAGGAGCCGTTGGAAGTGAAGGAGGGGGAGGAGCGACACCCGACCGGTAAGGATAAAAATCTAGCGCGGGGCTTGTTTTCCAGAGGCCCACAGGAGCCGTTGGAAGTGAAGGAGGGGGAGGAGCGACACCCGACCGGTAAGCTATAAAATCTAGCGCGGGGCTTGTTTTTACCAAAATCCATAACGTTCCATTTGGAGAAGTGGGTTTTTTTTGAGGAAGCCGCTGATTGGTGGAAGAGGACCCGAGGAAGCAGCTGATTGGGTGCAACCCGGGTTACTATTTTACATTTCTGCCTTCTGGGAGTGAGGGATTCTGGGAGTTAGGGATTCAGTATTTAGTAGTAAAGTTTAAAGGATAAGTTTTTGTGGTTTTTAAAAAAAAATATTTATTACAGAGTAATTTGGGAGTAAGGTATGGCAGTAGAGATTGGCCCCGTGGTTTGTTCAGTCTGCAACATGTGGGAGATCAGGGAGATGGTCGGTGTCCCTGGTGACTACGTTTGCAGGAAGTGTGTCCAGCTGCAGCTCCTGGCAGACCGCATTGAACGATTGGAACTGCGGCTGGATTCATACTGGAGCATCCACGATGCGGAGAAAGTCGTGGATAGCACGTACAGTGAGTTGGTCACACCGCAGGCAAAAGGTAGGAGGACAAGAAGGGAACGGGTGGCCAATAGCCAGCAAAGCAGTAGGCAGGTAGTGCAGGAGTCCCTGCGGTCATCTCCATCCTAAACAGGTATACCATTTTGGATACTGTTGAGGGAGATGGCTCATCAGGGGAATGCAGCAGCAGCCAGGTTCATGGCACCATGGGTGGCTCTGCAGCACATGAGGGGGGAAGAAAGAGGGGAAGGGCAATAGTAATAGGGGATTCAATTGTCAGGGGAATAGATAGGCGTTTCTGCGGCCGCAAACGAGACTCCAGGATGCTATGTTGCCTCCCTGGTGCAAAGGTCAGGGATGTCACTGAACGGCTGCAGAACATTCTGGAGGGGGAGGGTGAACAGCCAGTTGTCGTGGTGCATGTTGGCACCAACGATATAGGTAAAAAAAGGGATGAGGTCCTACAAGGTGAATTTAGGGAGCTAGGAGATAAACTTAAAAGTAGGACCTCAAAGGTAGTAATCTCCGGATTACTACCAGTACCACGGGCCAGTCAGAGTAGAAATAGGAGGATAATGCAAATGAATACGTGGCTTGAAAAGTGGTGCAAGGGGGAGGGATTCAAATTTTTAGGGCACTGGGACCAGTTCTGGGGGAGGTGGGACCGGTACAAACAGGACGGTTTGCACCTGGAATGGAATGGAACCAATGTTCTTGGGGGAGTGTTTGCTAGTGCTGTCGGGGAGGATTTTAAACTAATGTGGCAGGGGGATGGGTACAAGAGCAGAGAGGCAGGAGGGTGTAAAATGAGGGTAGAAGCATTAGGTAGCAAGGTGAAAGGAAAAAAGTGGCAGGCAGACAAAACCAGGGCAAAAATCAAAAAGGGCCACTTTTCAGCAAAATTGTATAAGGGGTAAATGCGTTGTAAAGACAAGCCTGAAGGCTTTGTGTCTCAATGCAAGGAGTATTCGTAATAAGGTGGACGAGTTGAACGTGCAGATAGATATTAATGATTATGATATAGTTGGGATCACGGAGACATGGCTCCAGGGTGACGTAGGCTGGGAGCTGAACATCCAGGGATATTCAATATTCAGGAGGGATAGAGAGAAAGGAAAAGGAGGTGGGGTAGCGTTGCTGGTTAGAGAGGAGATTAAAGCAATGGAAAGGAAGGACATTAGCTTGGAGGATGTGGAATCGGTATGGGTAGAGCTACTAAACACTAAGGGGCAGAAAACGCTGGTGGGTGTTGTGTATAGGCCACCTAACAGTAGCAGAGAAGTTGGGGATGGTATCAAACAGGAAATTAGAAATGCGTGCGACAAAGGCAAAACAGTTATAATGGGTGACTTCAATCTACATATAGATTGGGTGAATCAAATTGGCAGGGGTGCTGAGGAAGAAGATTTTTTGGAATGTATGCGGGATAGTTATCTAAATCAACATGTAGAGGAACCAACGAGAGAGCAGGCTATTTTAGACTGGGTTTTGAGTAATGAGGAAGGGGTAATTAGCCGTCTTGTTGTACGTGCCCCCTTGGGCAAGAGTGACCATAATATGGTTGAGTTCTTCATTAGGATGGGAGAGTGACATTGTTAATTCAGAAACAATGGTTCTGAACTTAAAGAAAGGTAACTTTGAGGGTATGAGACGTGAATTGGCCAAGATTGACTGGCAATTAATTCTAAAAGGGTTGACGGTGGATATACAATGGAAGACATTTAAAGACTGCATGGATGAACTACAAAAATTGTTCATCCCAGTTTGGCAAAAGAATAAATCGGGGAAGGTAGTGCATCCGTGGATAACAAGGGAAATCAGGGATAGTATCAAAGCAAAGGATGATGCGTACAAAGTAGCCAGAAAAAGCAGCATACCAGAGGACTGGGAGAAATTCAGAGACCAGCAGAGGAGGACAAAGGGCTTAATTAGGAAAGGAAAAATAGATTATGAAAGAAAAACTGGCAGGGAACATAAAAACTGACTGCAAACGTTTTTTATAGATATGTGAAGAGAAAGAGGTTAGTTAAAACAAATGTAGGTCCCTTGCAGTCAGAAACAGGTGAGTTGATCATGGGGAACAAGGATATGGCGGACCAATTGAATAACTACTTTGGTTCCGTCTTCACTAAGGAAGACATAAATAATCTGCCTGAAATAGCAGGGGACTGTGGGTCAAAGGAGGAATTGAGTGAAATCCAGGTCAGTCGGGAAGTGGTGTTGGGTAAATTGAATAGATTAAAGGCTGATAAATCCCCAGGGCCAGATAGGCTGCATCCCAGAGTACTTAAGGAAGTAGCTCAGGAAATAGTGGATGCATTAGTGATAATCTTTCAAAACTCTTTAGATTCTGGAGTAGTTCCTGAGGATTGGCGGGGTAGCAAATGTAACCCCTCTTTTTAAGAAGGGAGGGAGAGAGAAAACGGGGAATTACAGACCAGTTAGTCTAACATCGGTAGTGGGGAAACTGCTAGAGTCAGTTATTAAAGATGGGATAGCAGCACATTTGGAAAGTGGTGAAATCATTGGACAAAGTCAGCATGGATTTACAAAAGGTAAATCATGTCTGACGAATCTTGTGGAATTTTTCGAGGATGTAACTAGTAGCGTGGATAAGGGAGAACCAGTGGATGTGGTATATCTGGACTTCCAGAAGGCTTTCGACAAGGTCCCACATAAGAGATTAGTATACAAACTTAAAGCATACGGTATTAGGGGTTCAGTATTGATGTGGATAGAGAACTGGCTGGCAAACAGGAAGCAAAGAGTAGGAGTAAACGGGTCCTTTTCACAATGGCAGGCAGTAACTAGTGGGGTACCGCAGGGCTCAGTGCTGGGACCCCAGCTATTTACAATAATATATTAATGATCTGGATGAGGGAATTGAAGGCAATATCTCCAAGTTTGCGGATGACACTAAG
The DNA here is from genome assembly GCA_035221665.1 of Okamejei kenojei. NCBI lineage: Eukaryota > Metazoa > Chordata > Chondrichthyes > Rajiformes > Rajidae > Okamejei > Okamejei kenojei. The sequence continues at coordinate 12,999,801 of CM069131.1, read as the reverse complement.
CTGGGGGGCAGTGTTCGCTGTGAGGAGGATGCTAGGAGACTGCAAGGTGACTTGGATAGGCTGGGTGAGTGGGCAAATGTTTGGCAGATGCAGTATAATGTGGATAAATGTGAGGTTATCCACTTTGGTGGCAAAAACAGGAAAGCAGACTATTATTTAAATGGTGGCCGATTAGGAAAAGGGGAGATGCAGCGAGACCTGGGTGTCATGGTACACCAGTCATTGAAAGTAGGCATGCAGGTGCAGCAGCAGTGAAAAAAGCGAATGGTATGTTAGCTTTCATAGCAAAAGGATTTGAGTACAGGAGCAGGGAGATTCTACTTCAGTTGTACAGGGTCTTGGTGAGACCACACCTGGAGTATTGCGTGCAGTTTTGGTCTCCAAATCTGAGGAAGGACATTATTGCCATAGAGGGAGTGCAGAGAAGGTTCACCAGACTGATTCCTGGGATGTCAGGACTGTCTTATGAAGAAAGACTGGATAGACTCGGTTTATACTCTCTGGAATTTAGGAGATTGAGAGGGGATCTTATAGAAACTTACAAAATTCTTAAGGGGTTGGACAGGCTAGATGCAGGAAGATTGTTCCCGATGTTGGGGAAAGTCCAGGACAAGGGGTCACAGCTTAAGGATAAGGGGGAAATCCTTTAAGACCGAGATGAGAAAGACTTTTTTCACACAGAGAGTGGTGAGTCTCTGGAACTCTCTGCCACAGAGGGTAGTTGAGGCCAGTTCATTGGCTATATTTAAGAGTGAGTTGGATGTGGCCCTTGTGGCTAAGGGGATCAGAGGGTATGGAGAGAAGGCAGGTACGGGATACTGAGTTGGATGATCAGCCATGATCATATTGAATGGCGGTGCAGGCTCGAAGGGCTGAATGGCCTACTCCTGCACCTAATTTCTATGTTTCTATGTTAAGAAACAGTTAGACAGGTACATGGACAGGACAGGTTCGGAGGGATATGGGGCGACAATATCACAGGCTAACAGTGATTTGCAGTAGGGTTTGGAAATGTGTCCAACACCCTTATTTTATATTAGAAAAGTGAGACCCATGGTAGATTCAGTTAGCCTCCAATGAAGCAGTGACCTGGGTGTATGTGCAGATTGAACTTGCAGTTTTACCCATTCAAATACAGACAGCCTGAAAAGTCATAGTCATAGAGAGCCACAGAGTCATACAGCATGCAAACTGACCCCTCATCCTAACTTTTCCATTCCGAACAAGATTTCCCATCTAAACTGGTCGCATTTGCCTGCATTTGTTCCATATCCCTCCGAGTTATTTGCTGCAAAACAAAAATGGTTCCATTGTTTATGTGGTTTGGACTTTGCAATCACATCAGTGGAAGAAGAAATACCAGACGCAGTCCAGCTGCGGTATGGTGGTGTCACAGATATTATGCATATTATTCAACAATATGCTCATGGACAGATGGCGGGCTAGGATTTGTGGAAATAAACATTTATAAATTAAACTTTACCAGTAAACAGCTCTAATGGAAAACCACATGCTGAGTGCAAAATATATTGCCGTCAACAGTGTTTGCCATGTACTTGCAGGAATACTTTCAATAACGTGAAGGCTTTGATAGATAAAGTTTTATTTCACTTGTTTGTTTTCAAGAACATCTTTTGCAGTAGGAATTAGATTGACTTTCTAATTCAGCTCATGGCTAGCTCTTGTCAGTTCCCGATAAAGTACAAAGATATCTCTTGACAAACTTTCAATTGTTGTTCAGACTCTCTTCAGAAGTGGTGCTTGCAAAGTGGGAGTGGGCGGAACACTACTTGACTCCTTGACAACAGGTTGAAAACTCTGACGCTCTAGCCTTGCGAGAAAATGAAACAGGCACATTGTGAAGAAAAAACAATAGCCTCTGTCAATTCTGAGGCCAAAAGAGGGATATTTTTCCTTCTAAAACCACGCATTTCTGTTGCTGGGAAGTTGCAAACTTCCTAAATCGTTGTAACACAGACAGGCAAACATTCACCAATAAGTTATGGAGATGAAACAGACTCGATGAGCAGTAATAACACTGTCTGGATTAAAGGGCTTCAGCTATAAGGAGAGGTTGGATACATTTAGATATTTTTCTCTAATATGTCAGAAGATGTGGGGAGACTTGGTAGAAAGGTATAAAATTATGGATAGGATAGGGTAGACACTTTTTTCCTTTTTTGTCAGAACCTTTTTTCCCAGGACGGAAGTGTCCAACACCAGAAGGCATAGCTATAAGGTGAGAGGGGGAAATTTTAATGGATATATGCGGGTCAAATTGTTTAAACAGGGAGTGGTGGGGGTCTGGAAGGTATCATTTGGGGCAGTGGTGCAGGCAGATATGATAGTGGTTTTTAAGAGTCTTTTGTATAGAGTAAGGAATAGAGGGATATGGATCATGTACAAGCAGATGAGACCAGTTTAACTTGGCATCATGTTTGGCGTAAACATTGTTGGCCCGTCCAGTGCTGTCCTGGTCTCTGCTCGATTAGGCATTATTTGCCTAATTGAGTCAGTCATAAGCCTTGCTTTGGTGATCGAATCTGATTCAGATGATAATGGATTCTAATTTCTCTCAACAGACTTGAAAAAAAGGCCTGGAATGACAGTCCTAGGTCTCATGCGTTGCCTCTGTGTGAACACAAAGGGGAACAGGGAGATAGAAAATATGTTTTCCTTTTTTTCCCCCCTGCAGGGAAAATGAGTGTTGCTTTAGAGGCAGTGGTAAGGTACCAATCTCTGCCAATAAGCAGGAGCAGTTCCTGAAGTGACTTACTGTGCTGTTCTTGCTGCTCTAAGACTCATATATTACTAACAGGTGGTAGCTTTCAGCTGAGGTTATCCAAAGCCCCATTTTCAACATTGTCATTCCTCACTGAGGTTCAGCTTGAAGACGGTTGCTGGGCACAGCTTATTTTCCTAAGATCCTTTTCACAAGCTGCCATCAACTTATCCTCCTTCGTGTATGCCCTGATCAGACATAGCTGAGCCATGCTATATTTTAAGGGGAATATGCACTATGTACCCATGTCTGGCAAGATCTAGTTGGTGTAGAAATGTAAAACCAGTAAACAGTCTTTCTTTACCTGCCAAGCGGATCATTCGCAGATTTATGTCACTTGAAATAATTATAAAAGCATGAAATGCAGAAGTTTCCAGATATCAAATATTCTGTAGTTTAGTTTAGTTTAGTTTAATTTAGTTTAGTTTAGTTTGCCGTATGGAAACAGGCCCTTAAGCCCACCGAGTCCACACCAATCTACAATCACCCGTACACTAGTTCTATCCTACACGTTAGAGACAGTTTACAGAAGTCAATTAACCTACAAACCTGCAGGTCTTTTGAGTGTAGGAGGAAACCAGAACACCCAAAGAAAACCCACGCGGTTGCAGGAAGAATGTGGAAACTCTGTACAGACAGTACCCACAGTCAGGATCGAACTCTGGTCTCTGGTGCTGTAAAACCCCTGTCCAACTTACGTGTCCTTGGCACACTAATTACGCGACCTCGTGGTCGCGTTGAGTCGCAATGGTCCCGCAAAGGTCGCGCACGATTTCATGCACCTGCACAGCCGTCTGGAGCACGTGACGTCATTTGAAGATGGAGACAAAATGCAGGAGTAACTCAGCGGGACAGGCAGCAACTCTGGAGTGAAGGAATGGGTGACACTTCGTGTCGAGACTCTTCTTCAGTCTGAATGAAGAGTCTTGACCCGAAACGTCACCCATTGCTTCTCTCCAGAGATGCTGCAGCTCCCGCTGAGTTACTCCAGCATTTTGTGCCTATCTTCAATTTTCTTGGCCCCGCTCTGGGAGTAGAAGTGGGGGCGGATCCAGATCCGCAATGGTCGTGAGCCCCAGGCCTAGTTTGGCGATCGTTTGCCTGTTTCTGCTGCTGTTGGAGGTGAGACGTTGCGTCGCGCCAGGGTCTTGGGCCTGTCCCACTTTGGCCGTCAGTTATGCGACAGGCTGTTGGCGCGCGAAGATTTTGTTCGCTACAAAATTTCGGATCGCCGCGTGATATCGCGCGCAACTACATACTCCTCCACGCTTCTCAGTGGGACCGGCCCCGTGCGGCCATACGATGCCCGAGCGCCTCAACACGACAACGAGGTGGCGTAATTTGCGTGCTAAGGACACGTATGTGGGACAGGCCCTTAAGGCAGCAACTCGACCACTGCACCACTGTGCCCCCTACATAGTAGGCGATGATCCTTTCAAATACTAATGCTGAGAGAGTTCCTTCCTATTTCTGCTCAGCGGCATGACATGAAGGGAGTACATTAGCGGAAGAATCGCCCTGTTTTGTATCAGGCTATTTATCCAGCAAATCTTTGCTATATAGTTACCACCACTCTGGTCCTTCTTACCCCAGAGATCGCCTGTATTTTCTGCACCGAATTTTGAAGATGGAGCCCAATAAACATGTGGCACTCCATCAGAAAATGCTATCATCATTCATTGCTCTCCTTGTACCTTGTACCTTGTAGTCATTACTTCCGAAGAGTCCACCAGGGACTATACTGGAAGTTGGACAATTTTATACTGGACAATTACATTTTATCAAGCCAATTTATCAAGCCTATTAAACTACTAATTTGTACGTCTTTGGAGTGTGAGAGGAAACCGAAGACCTCGGAGAAAACCCACGCAGGTCTCAGGGAGTACGTACAAACTCCGTACAGACAGCACCCATAGTCGGGATTGAACCCGGGTCTCCGGCACTGCATTTTGCTGTAAGGCAGCAACTCTACCGCTGGGCCACCATGGCCGCCAGGGTACGGTGATCATGAATTTTTTTAGAATATTTTTACGGTCAGAAAATAATTACTGAGCAAAGCAATTGTTCAAAATTTAATCCAAGATGACCCAACCACATAAGCCTGGGATTGAAAATCAAAGTCATCGATCATATTTTCTCTGCGTGCATCTACTGTACAGCCACAAAGCACATTCTAGATTTCCATACAGCATAGAAGGAGGCTATTGCTCAGAGAGAAATTCCATCCCTCCTGCTAATTTTCTCTGTGAGATATTCCTTACATTCCCATCAATTCCCTCTGGATTCTACCACTCTCCCTGCATGCCAAGGACATTCTGCAGTTGCTAATTAAGATGCATCTCTTTGGCATGAGGGGGCAAACCGGAACACCAGAGAAACCCGTTCAGAGAACATGAAAACTCCACACATACAGCATTAGAGGTTATGATTCAACCCAGAACTATGAAGGCTCTAGTAGCTGCAACACTGTGCCGCCCCACCCGGATAAACTCAACTTGAGAGTCTTTTACCCAGAATAAGGGGATCAAGAACCAGAGGACATAGGTTTAAGGTGAGAGGGGCAAGATTTAATAGAAATCTGAAGCAAAACGTTTTAAGTAGTAGTTCTGAAGAAGGTTCTTGACCCGAAATATCACCCAGCTATGTTCTCCAGGGATGTTGCGTTACTCCAGCACTTTGTATCCTTTTGGGCAACTACAATACAGAGGGTGGTGGGTATATGGAACAAGCTACCAGAGCAGGTAGTTGTGGCAGGTACCTTAACAAAATTTAGATTTACAGCGCCGGAGATCCAGGTTCGATCCCAACCACGGGTGCTGTCTGTACGGAGTTTGTACATTCTCCCCGTGACCACGTGTGTTTTCTCAGAGATTCTCTGGAATTCTCTGCCTCAGAGGGCGGTGGAGGCAGGTTCTCTGGATGCTTCCAAGAGAGAGCTAGATAGGGCTCTTGAAAATAGCGGAGTCAGGGGATATGGGGAGAAAGCAGGAACGGGATACTGATTGGGGATGATCAGCCATGATCACATTGAATGGCGGTGCTGGCTCGAAGGGCCGATTGGCCTACTGTGCCTATTGTCTATTGTCTATTGAGATCGTCGTTTTCCTCCCACACCCCAAAGGCGTACGGAAATGTAGGTAAATTGATTTGGTAAATGAAAAAATTGTTCCTAGTGTGTTTAGGATAGTGTTAATATGTGTGGATCGCTGGTTGGTGTGGGCCGAAGGTCCTGCTTCTGCGCTGTATCTCTAAAAACTAAAAGAGCTGCAAATGCTGGTTGAAACTGAAGATAAACACAAAAAGCTGGAGTAACTCATGGGTCACACGGCATGTCTGGAGAAAAGAAAGATGCCGTCTGACCCGCTGAGGTACTCCAGCTTTTTGTTTCTACGTATCCTCTTTGCTGCTTAAATAGTTTGATGACACACTGGCCAGTAGTTTACTCAGTGAATGTACCCTCTGAGAGCCAGGCTGCATATGCCTGGTGCTGGTGCCATAGGAGAAAACAAAATGGAAGAACAGACCAGTTCTTCCCACAATTCCCACCCAGCTGCTGCCTTACAGTTTCAGTCACCAGGGCTCAATCCTGACCTCTGCTGCTGTCTGTGTGGAGTTTGCCCATTCTCCTTGTGTTGGTGTGGTTTGCACAATCCTCTCACATCTCTCCCATATTCCATTGCTAGTTTAATTGTCCACGGTAAATTGCCCCTGGTGTAGATGGATGATGGAGGTGATGTAAAAATAGGGACAACACATTCAACTGAGAGCGGCACAATGTAAAGGAGATGTGTGGGACAATTATTTGTATATAGGGATTGGTGGGCACCTGGGTCACGCTGACAGGGGTGATGGTGGAGTGATGGTGGCACAAGGATATGGAGGGATATGGATCATATACAGGTAGATAAGATTGGTTCCACTTGGCATCATGTTCGGCATGGACTGTGGACTGAGGGTCCTATTACCGAGCTGTAGTTTTCCATGTCCTGTATTCTAATAGGTTACAGAAACAAGTAGTGGGGGGATGGGCATGGCTCTGTGAGCCAACATGGACTCAATTAGCTAAATGGACTTCTTCTATGGCATAGAGAAACATAGGATCGTCTTTGATGCACATCACATTGCATTCCATTCTGCCTATTGTTGATGCCAACCCTTCCTCTGGCATTTCTTAACCCAAACCATGTTCTCGTATATCTTACTACAAGATGAGTATTAGGCCCCATCTTTATGCATTGCTCCGACTGGCCATTTTCACCTGCTTGTCTCCACTTCTACCTCTTTCCACCTGCTGCTGAAACCCTCATCCAGACCTCTGTTACCTCCATGCTTTCACGAGGCATCCATTTTGTGATTCACCATATATTTGAACCCATCCAAAACTACCACTCGGTGTCCTAGCATGTGTCATCAATTCTGTTCACTCACCACCCACAGCATAGGTTCCACCAGGTTGGTTCCTGGAATGGCGGAACTGGCATGCTGTATGATGAAAGAATGGATTGACTGGGCCTATACTCACTGGAATTTAGAAGGATGAAAGGGATTCTTATAGAAACATGTAAAATTCTTAAGGGGTTGGACAAGCTAGATGCAGGAAAAATGTTCTCCGTGTTGCCCAAATGAGCCCAGAACCAGGGGTCACGGTTTAAGAATAATAGAGATGTGAATCTGTGGAATTTGCTGCCACAGGATGCAGTGGAGGCCAATTCACTGGATGTTTTCTGGAGAGTTTAGTTCTTAGGGCTAATGGAATCAAGGGATATGGGGAAAAAGCAGGAACTGGGTACTGATTTTGGATGATCAGCCGTGATCATAATGAATGGCGGTGCTGTCTCGAAGAGCCGAATGGCCTACTCCTGCACATATTTTCTACGTTTCGATGTTTCCGTACAGACAGCACCCGCAGTCGGGATCGAACCCGCATCTCCGGCGCTTAAAGTGCTGTAATGCAGCAATTCTACCGCTGCGCCACCATGCCGCTCCTCGAATCGCTCCTGAATTGATTGCCATGCCTTCAACTGCGTTAACTCATTTTTGGTATTCCCCTCATTATCTTCCCTGACTCTACTCTCTTCCTTGAAGATTATTTTATCTGATTCTCCAAGTAGGTCAGCTGCTACAACTCTCCTCATGTGGCTCTGTTTCATATTTTGATCAGCAACACACTGTGACGTGCTTGGGAATGCTTTGCCACGTCTAAGGTTTTGTAGAAGTCCAGGTGTTTTCAATGCTGGAGGCACTACATGCAAATATTTACAACACCTTCTATGATTGAACCCGTGGCTGGATTCTTTGCTGTTATCATTACCTTTATCACTCACGAATGCTGGACTGCCCTGGGGATAAGTAGACTCCAGCCAGACACTGCCACACCGGTGAGAAAGGCAAGGCAGCGCCTGCACCACCTCAGGCACCTGAGGAAATTCAGTCTCTCTGAGGATCTTTCAATCCTTCTTCTCTGGTGCTGTAGAAAGCATCCTGACCGGAAACATCCCCCGATGTTAAGGGAGTCCAGAACCAGGGGCCACAGTGTGAGAATAAGGAGTAGGCCATTTAGAACGGAGACGAGGAAACACTTTTTCTCACAGAGAGTTATGAGACTGTAGAATTCGCTGCCTCAGAGGGTAGTGGAGTCCGGTTCTCTGTATACTTTCAAGAGAGAGCTAGATAGGGCTCTTAAAGATAGTGGAGTCAGGGGATATGGGGAGAAGGCAGGAACGGGGTACTGATTGGGGATGATCAGCCATGATCACATTGAATGGCGGTGCTGGATCAAAGGGCCGAATGGGCTACTCCTGCGCCTATTGTCTATTGTCAATCTCTATCTGGTTTGGCAACAGCTCTGCCCAGGACAGGAAGGCTCTGCAGAGAGTGGTGCATTCGGTCAAATGCACCCACGGGAACTACACTCCCCCCCCCCCCCCCACCTGCAGGACCTACACACCGGGAGGTGCAGATCCACAGCCTGCAGGATCATGAAGGACCCCTATCACCCAAGCAATGGACTGTTGCAGCTGCTACGGTCAGGCAAGCGCCTCCGCTGTCATGCTGCAAAATCAGAGAGGATGAGACGGAATTTCTTCCCACAGGCTATCAGTTCTGTAAACTCTGATCTCAACAGGGCATAAATACTTAATGTTTAAGAAGGAACTGCAGATGATGGAAAATCGAAGGTAGACGAAATGCTGGAGAAACTCAGCGGGTGAGGCAGCATCTATGGAGCAAAGGAAATAGGCACCGTTTCGGGCTGAAACCCTTCTTCAGACTGATACTGTTGTGTCTTTTGTTTCAATGTTAATACTGGTTCTGTTCTGTTCTTTTCTGTTGTTTTGCACAATCCCACAAGCATTGCCACTTTCATTTCCCTGTACATCTTGTATGTGTATGTGACTTGACGTTGAAATTGATCTTTATTGGTTGGTCGGAGAATGGTGTTGGCAGTTTTGAAATTCTGATCTGAAGCAGGCTCCTTGGGAATTGCCTAGTTCTAAATAATGCTTTTTGGAAGTACACACAATGACTATGACTATGAAGCATTGAGAAACAGAAGAACAGCGGTACTTCTCCGAGGATCCATGAAGACAACGGTGATGTAAATAATGTGTCAAATGTAACTGCAGATGCTGGTTTAAACCGAAGATAGACACAAAATGCTGGAGTAACTCAGCAGTACAGGCAGCATCTCTGGAGAGAAGGAAGTCTGAAGAACGGTCTCGACCCAAAACCTTCTCTCCAGAGAAGCTATTAAAGTGATCCATGAATAACCATAATTAGTAACTATCTCTCCTCAAAAATGAGTAAAAAATTTAATTTGATATCTAATTGTACATTTGGACGCAACTTTTATGGAGACACAGCATCCAAAAAGTATTAACTTTAATGTTCGGAAAAGGATACAAAATGCTGGAATAACTCAGTGCGTCAGGCAGCATCTCTGGAGAACATGGATAGATGATGTTTCAGGCTGATACCCTTCTTCAGACTGGAGAATGTCCGAAAAAGGGTTTGACCTGAAAAGTTACCTATCCATGTTCTCCAGAGATGCTGCCTGACCTGCAGAGTTACTCCAGCATTTTGAGTGTCCTTTTTCGTAAACCAGCATCGAAAGTTCCTTGAAATAGGTGAAGCGTGCTACTGCGCTCCTTTCTCTCCCCTTCTGATCCATCCAGGTTCTCCCCTCCTGCATCTGGCTTCATCCACCTCGCACCACACACCACATCTATTCTAACTTCTTCAAGCTGTCCATTATCTCCCCCTAATCTGATTCCACATCATCTCATAGTAAAAAAAAAAGCAAATTGTAACTCAGTTGGCCAGGCATCATCTGCGGAGAGAAATGGACAGATGGCATTTTGGGTTTGTGCCTTTCTCCAGACTGATGAAGCAGAGGGGAGATTGCTGATAAAGAGAGGTAAGGAAAGGGTGGATTCAGGTGAGGAGGGGTTGATCTCACCTTTCTTATCAGTTTCCAGTATCTATAGCCCCTTGTGTCTCCACTTATTATCTTCAAACCTCTTATCATGACTTCCACCTTTCCTTTTCCCCCATTGAATCCATCAGGGCATTGTTCTCTCTATTCATCTGTCCCAAACTATCATCCATCAGCTGCTATCCCCCACGCCCTTTCCCCTTCCCCCACTCGGCCACACTTGCTCACCGGACCCAACTTCTAATCCACCCATCATCTACATTCCCCTGTCTCGCCCCTCGATATCACCTTTTTATACTTGCTACCTCTAATATGCAGGGTCTCGACCTGAAACTTAACTATCCCTTGAGGTCATCCAACAGGTTGTTATTTGTAACTCATATGAGCATTGTTGATACTGTCCACACTGCAAGACTCAAAGCATTAATTTATAATGGGGAAAGAGTCCTTACATGTCCCGAGTACTCAGGAGAGGATGTTTGAATGAGGGGAAAGATATCAGATACTTGAGAATGTAGTTTGGCTCAATGCAGTGTTTAGTTTAGTTTAGTTTAGTTTAATACAGTTTAGTTTAGTACAGTTTAGGTTATAGATATGACTGTTATTTTAATTGGACTAACTCCAAACCCTTCCAATGTTCAGGGCACAATACGAAAATATAATCTCGATGAAGGCGAGCCAGCACCTCTACTTTCTCAGAAGTTTAAAGAGATTTGGCATGCCATTGAATACATTGACAGATGTCTGCAGAAGCATTGCAGAAAGTATTCAGACTGGTTGCCTCCTAGCCTGGTGCGGCAATTCAAATGTACAGAAATGCAAAAGGTTGCAGTGAGTGGTGGACTAATCCCAATCCATCAATGGCACGGCTCGCTCCATCATCCAAAGTAACTGCATGAAGTGCTTCCTCAAGAAGGCCACATCTATCATCGAGGATCCCCACCATTTGGGCCTCTTCTCACTGCTGCTATTGGTCAAGCGATACCACACCACCAGGTTTACAGACTGCTACTTTCCTACAACCACCAGGTTCTTGAATCGGCTTACACAACCCTAATCTTACCTCAGCAATGGAGCACCATGGATCCCCTCTTGCACAACCATGCACATATTTTCTCATGGTGTGTTGCACTAATTTTTAATTTTTTTACATAGTCTTGTACTTTTCGTTGTCTTGTAGAATTTATGTGGAAGTTATGTGCAATTTAAGTATAATTTATGGTTTAGTTTCATTTACAATAGACAATAGACAATAGGTGCAGGAATAGGCCATTCGGCCCTTCAAGCCAGCACCACCATTCAATGTGATCATGGCTGATCATCCACAATCAGCACCCCGTTCCTGCCTTCTCCCCATATCCCCTGACTCTGCTATATTTAAGAGCCCTATCTAGCTCTCTCTTGAAAGCAGTTTAGTTTAGAGATGCAGTGTGGAAACAAGCCCTTCGGCCCACCGAGTCTACACCGACCAGCGATCCTCGCACATTACTACTATCCTACACACATTAGGGACAATTTACGCTTACACCAAGTCAATGAACCTAACAAACCTTTGGAGTGTGGGAGGAAAGTGAAGATTTCATTGAAAACCCACGCGGTCACAGGGAAAACATAGAAATTGCACACAGACAGCTCCTGCAGTCGGGATCGAACCCGGGTCTCCGGAGCTGCAAGCGCTGTAAGGCAGCAACTCTACCGCTGCGCCACCGTGGGCACCCTTATGTTTTTGTGTGTTGTCTGTGCCGGTGATGCTGCTGCAAGCAAGATTTATTATTTTACCTGTACCTCAGCATAACTGTGTATTGGACAATAAATTCAACTTTGACAACTTGAGGTTTGCAGTTGTTTTTACTTTGCTTATGTGTCGTTGTGCAAATACAACGCAATGTCTCATTGCATAAGGCACATACAACCACAATAAGCATAATTTTCTGTCTGTGCAAGCGCTTGTAAAAGTTAAAGAGTGCCGGAGACAGAGAGTTGTATACAATGAGCCTCTGACCTATGCTAGAAGCAAAACATAGAAACATAGAAAATAGGTGCAGGAGTAGGCCGTTCGGCCCTTCGAGCCAGCGCTGTCATTCAATATAATCATGGCTGATCATCGAAAATCAGTTCCCTGTTCCTGCTTTTTCCCCATATCCCTTGGTTCAGAGCTAAATCGAACTCTCTCTTATAAACCTTCAGTGAATTGGCCTCCACTGCCTTCTGTAGCAGAGAATTCCACAGATTCACAACTCTCTAGGTGAAAAGGTTTTCCCTCGTCTCAGTCCCAAATGGCCCACCCCTTATTCTTAAACTGTGACCCCCGGTTCTGGACTCCCCCAACATAGGGAAAAAATGTCCTGCATCTAGCCTGTCCAATCCCTTAAGAATTTAACGTGTTTCTATAAGATCCATTCTCATCCTTCTAACCTGCATGCTTACTTTCAGTGACTGATCTACAAGGACACTTGGGGGTGGAAGATTGCAATCTTCACGTGGTCCGCCCTGTTTCGACTAATGCAATCAACTCGATGTGCACAAATGGAAGATCAAATAGAACAAGTTGTCCAACAACTTTAGGCTGTGCACGCCACATGAAAGGAGAAGAAGGACACTCGGGTCTCGTTGAACCTCCCCTTTTCCTAATCTGACACCATTCTGAAGAACCGACCCGAAACATCACCCATTCCTTCTCTCCAGAGATGCTGCCTGGCCCGCTGAGTTACTCCAGGTTTTAATGTCTATCTTTGGTTTAAACCAGCATCTGTAGTTCCAATGATAACCTCACATTTATCCACATTATACTGCATTTTCCATGCATCTGCCCACTCACCCAACCTATCCAAGTCACCCTGCAGCCTCATAGCCTCACAGCTCACTCTGCCACCTAGCTTTGTGTCATCCGCAAACCTGAAGATGTTACATTTAATTTCCTTGTCTAAATCGTTAATATATATTGTAAATAACTGGGGTCCCAGCACTGAACCTTGCAGCACCCCACTAGTCACTGCCTGCCATTCTGACAAGGAAATGTTAATTCCTACTGTTTGCTTCCTGTCTGCCAGCCAGTTCTCTATCCATGTCAATACCCTACCCCCAATACGATCTGCTCTAATTTTGTACACTGATTTCTTGGGACCTTGTCAAAGACTTTTTGAAAGTCCAGATACACCACATCCACTGGCTATCCCTTATCCATTCTACTTGTTACATCCTCAGAAAATTCCAGAAGATTAGGCAAGCAAGATTTTCCCTTCATAAATCCATGCTGACTTTGACCGATCCTGTCACTGCTTTCCAAATGCGCTGCTATTACATTTTTAATAATCGACTCAAGCATCTTCCCCACTACCGATGTAAGGCTAACTGATCTATAATTCCCCATTTTCTCTCTCCCTCTTTTCTTAAAATGTGGGGTTGAATTGGCAACCCTCCAGTCCACAGGAACTGATCCAGAGTCAAGAGAACTTTGGAAAATGATCAACAATGCATCCACGATTTCTAGGGTCATCTCCTTGTGTGGCAACCAGACGCTGGGGATTTATCTGCCTTCAGTCCTAACAGTTTACCAAACACCATTTCCTGACTGTGGATTCCCTTCAGTTCCTCCCTCTCACTAGATCCTTGGTCCCCTAGTATTTCTGGGAGATTGTTGTATGTGTTCCTTCGAGAAGACAGAACCAAAGTACTCATTTAACTCGTCTGCCATTTACTTGTTTTCCATTATAAATTCACCTGTTTCTGACTGTAAGGGACCTAAATTTGTCTCCATTAATCTTTTCCTCTTCACAAATCTAAAGCTTTCTTTCATGCTCTATTTTCCCCCTCATAATTAACCTCTTTGTCCTCCTCTGTTGAATTCTAAATTTCTCCCAGCCCTCCGGTTTTCTGCTTCCTGGCCAATTTATAGGCCTCTTCCTTGGATTTAGCACTATCCTTAATTTTACTTCGGAGTCACGTGAGTGATTCCGTGAAGAAGCCCTGCCAGTGCGCCTGCACGTCATTACGTCAGACCGACAAGTAAAACACCCGCAGGTAAGTGTTTTAAACTTGCTGTGGTTTGCTAGGTCCTGTAAGGCTGGTTGCAGGAGCCAGCAGGGACATTTCCAAAGGGAAAAATATTAACAGAAAGTAAGGCGAGGGTGTCGCCTATAAAAGTAAAACCTACCCGCGGGGCCGCGGTCAGCGGATGTACGCCGGCTTTGAGACGCCGACTTCAGAGCCGCCGGCAGTTCAGAGTCGCCGACAGTGATGAGTCAGGCCAGGAAGACTGCCCCCCTTCCAATAAAAAGGTTGGGGACGTCTGGACAACATGGAACATCTCATAGATAAAATGATCAACCAGGAGGTGTTCCAGCCAGGGTTTTATACCCCCAGGGTTCCCCAGCAGCCTTCAGCAGCAACCTCTAGCAGAGGTCCGTAGAGCAAAGAGCTGTACATGTATGATGGATAATATGCCCACGAGTGTGCATGGGGACCCATAACAGCAGCGCCTTTTTAAGGGCTGCATGATACCTCCCGTGAGCATGAGCCGGGAGAGCCAGGACAGTATTTGACTCTGACCCTGAAGTTGGTGATACTGCAGAAGAGCATGCACCAAAGCACATGAGCTATGCTCCAGGAGTGCCTGATGTGGCAAGCAGAATTTGCCATACCGGCTGGAACTGGTGAACAGATGGATGAAAACCTGGCCGGCAATATGGCCTCTCACCAGCTCCAGGACCCCATAATGGAGGAAACACCGCAGAGATATCAGACACCTGTTAACTGTGCATCGCTCAAAGTGCCCACAGTGAACCAGGCTAATTGTGGGCAAATGGGCGCATCATGAGGGTGCATGAGTTAAGGCTGCAGAAAGTCCTGAAACTGGTTGGAGCAGGAATAATGGTGTTTGGGCAAATGGTACAAGGGCACCACTATCAAAAAACACTGCAGGATATGGGCCCTGCTGTGTAATGCCCATTTTGAAAATTAATTATTCACGAAATAGCCATCAAGCCTACGCTCAACCCACGGTTCACAGCCTTGTGCAAATTCTCTAATATCCAGAAAAAGACCTGGACGACGAGGCAAAAACAATCGGCCTCATCAAAACTCATCCTGGGAGCAGGATGCCGCCTCGAAAACCATATCCTTTCAGACGGGCTACAGACGATGGTGCAGGTCAAGGACCAAGACGGGCAACTCCAGCTACACGCATCGCTCCTCGGCCTTTTGGCTAAGATCAAGTGTGGTATCTGTTCTAATCATTTTAATATCTGATACATCCCTTATCTAGGGACCAAAACATTGGCACACTCCAATGCACACCCCAAACAGGGCCAGGAGACCGAGGAATCCAGGAACCATGGAGGTACAAGTATGGACCAGTCCAGGATATATCCTCTAGAGATCAGTCACCAGTCGGGGGTAGGTTGCAATGGTTCTATGATGAATGGTGCTGCATAACATCAGATCTGTTCATACTGGACTGTATCCGGGGGTCTCGAATCGAGTTTATCTCGGAAGTACATCCGCCTGTACAAAATACACCTAGTCGGGTATTGGGTTTTCAAGACCAGAAACTCTACAGGTGAATGATGAAATTGGAATATTATTTGGAGTGGAGTGTGCAAGAGGCATTAATCCTGCAGAGGCATGGGATAAACTACTTAGAATTGCTGGATGCATTCTATGGCCGGAAAGCATTCTGCTCAACAATGCATGATTTACATGTTCTGCTTCAGATTGACAATACCACAGCTGTTGCATATATCAATCACATGGGTGGAATTAGGTCTTATCATGTGACAATCTGGCTAACCTCATCTTGCACTGGTGCATTACGAGAAACATCTGGGTCTCAGATATCTACCTACCAGGTAGAGATAACGTGAAAGTGGCAGACACCAGGTCACGTAAATTCAATGACAACACAGAATGGATGCTGAATCCAAAAGTTTTCAAAATGGTTGTCAGTCGGCATGGATTGCCAGACATAGATCTGTTGCATCCAGGTTAAATCACCAGTTATCTAAATACGTCTCATGGGAACCGGATCCAGGGTCAGTAGCGGTGGATGCATTCTCACTACATTGGGGACGTACGTTCTTTTACGCCTTTCCCCCCATTCTGCCTCATCAGTCAATGTCTCACCAAAATAGAGCAGGACTCGGGCATTTTGGTAGATCCTAACTGGCCCACACAGCCATGGTTCCCATTGGATTGGTCCTGAGACTGATGACACAACCATTCATGACTATCCCCAAATGCAGCAACTTGTTGGTTCACCCTGTGACAGGAGAGAGTCACCCTTTACATGATCGTATTAATCTGTTGATTTGTATATTCTGACCAGATCGTCCCAGGGACTCGGACTATCGAGTAGGACCGTGGATGTGACTATGGTGGCCTGGAGAGATAGTATTAAAAAACAATATTATCTCATATTAAGAAATGGGAAATGTTCTGCTTACAATCAAATATATCTTATCATACTGCAGGCATATCGGATGTATTGGAGTTCCTTGCTGCATTGCATTTTGACGAGCAGTTGAGTTATAGTGCCATTAATAGTGCTCAAAGTGCTTTGTCCTATTTAGGGCAAGGGTCGGGACAACACTCTGTCGGATCTCATCCATTGGTGTCCCGATTCATGAGAGGTATTTTAACAAAAACCCTCCCAGACCCAGATATACGGAAATCTGGGATGTGAGCATAGTTCTCACACTGCTTCGGCAATGGGCTCCAATTACATCTCTGTCTTTCCAGAAGTTAACGCTCAAAGTGGTCATGCTCATGGCGCTAGTGTCAGCGCAATGGGTCCAGATATTGCAAAAACTACGACTGGACAGCATGCATTCTTCTGTAGATAATATTACATTTTATGTATATGATCTAATCAAACAAAGCAGGCCAGGGATGGCTGGAACCAAAATAAGCTTTAAAGCATACCCCATTGACCTAAGGCTATGTGTAGTTACGCACCTGAGCCAATATATCAAGTTCACCAAGAGTCTCAGAGACTCTGAAACAGCGATGCTCATCAGCCACTAAAAAAATCATAGAAAGGTGTCAGTACAAACTATTTCTAGGTGGCTGAAACAGGTTTTGAATTGTGCTGGAGTAGACACTGATGTGTTTAAATCTCACTCCACCAGGGCGGCGTCAACGTAGGCAGCAAAGGCGCAGGACGTGCCTTTAGACCAAATGCTCGCCGCAGGATGGTCCAGTGAAGGAACCTTTTCACGATTTTATGATAAACCTGTGCTTGCAATGGAAGGATTTGGGCATGCTGTTTTGGGTTTTGTTTGAGTTCTCCTTTGTAATTTCCCTGGGAGAGAGGGGTTATTATTGTTCTTTTATTGTTTAAAACGTTAATTGTATAATTTAAACAATGTTCAATACATTATTTGTTTATCCTGTGTCAACCGAAACAGTGTGTTGTATGGAACTGGATCTACGGCATGAAATCACAGAGCTTTGAAATCTTCACGGAATCACGCACGTGATTCCGAAGTAAAATAGTAAAATTAAACGAGAACTTACCAGTTTGAAGTTTGACCTTTATTTTATGAGGAGTTACGGTGAGCGATTACGTGCCCTCCGCTCCCGGCCCTCATAATCGCAAAGATCATCTGGTAGTTCTAATCTTCTGAGTCTTACTATATCACTTCAACTGTAGTTACTGTGATTTCACGCACTGGCGGGGCTTCTTCACGTAATCGCTCACCGTAACTCCTCATAAAATAAAGATCAAACTTCAAACTGGTAAGTTCTCATTTAATCTTACTATTTTCCTCGTTAGCCACGGTTGAGCCACCTTCCCGTTTTACTTTTTTGCCAGACAGGGATGAACAATTTTTATAGTTCATTCATGCGATCCTTAAATCTTTGCATTGCATCTCCACCATCAATTCTTTAAGTACCATTTGCCAGTCTATCTTAGCCAATTCCCGTCGCATACCATCAAAGCCTCCTTTCTTTAAGTTCAGGACCATAGTCTCTGAATTAACTGTTACTCTCGTATATATTCCCGTATATATTCCAGGAAATCCTCCTCCTCAGCGCTGTTACCAATTTGGTTCGCCCAATCTATATGTAGATTAAACTCACCCAAGTCACCCACCTTTGCTGCACACATCCCTAATTTCCTGCTTGATGCTCTCCCCAACCTCCCTATTGTTGTTTGGTGGGCCGCATACAACTCCAACAAGTGTTTTCTGCCCTTGGCTATTTTGCAGTTCTACCCATACAGATTCTACAGCGTCCAAGCCAATGTCTTTCCTTACTATTACATTAATCTCCTCTTTAACCAGCACTTCCTTTCTGTCTATCCTTCCTGAATATTGAGTACCCCCGCATATTGAGCTCCCAGCCCTGATCACCCTTGAGCCATGTCTCTATAATCCCAACTATATCATATCCGTTAACTGCACATTCAATTAATCCACCTTATTACGAATGCTGCTCGTATTAAGGCACAGAGCTTTCAGGTTTGTTTTTCTTTTCTCCCTGCTGCCTTTTGGTTGCCTCATTTTATGGCCTTCTGTCTGCTTGCATTGGTTCCCATCTCCCTGCCCTATTAGTTTGAACCGAAAACTTGACATTTCCTGCACTCTCTTTCCCGTTAATTGCACGCATAAGCTTCCACGTTATTGACTCCATCCCCCCCCCCCCCCCCCCCCCCCGTTTAGTTAAAAACGGGTCCATGCTTTGTAAAGCCACATAAGTTTTTATGTAGCAGTTCCAATTTGACCAAAGTTGGTGCATTCCACGATTCCTTAATCTCTTTGCTTTACTTGCCCGGAGGTTGAGTGAATTCATGACTTTATCCACAGGCATTGCAAGTTAAATTGAAACAGGAATTCCCTCCTGGCTGTGAAGCCCTCAAACAAAACTCACTCTAGCTCACGAAATACTGGATCCTTTGAAGTTAATGGTAGTCCTTTTACTCTGTAAGTTTGAAATAGATATCGTTGGTTCAGGAAATGTGACCGGGGATTCTCCAGTTGCTTATTCAGCTCACATTAAGCGGAGGTTTACACCCCCAATGTTAGTTTGGCCATGATTAGTGCAGGAGCCCAACCTGGCAAAGATGTTGTAATTTGTATTAGGACCTGCCAACCAACAGCACTTGAGGGGGCTGATTGTCACTCCATGCTCTTTAAAGCAGCAGTGAGGTATTTTGATGACTAGCACTAGTTTGCAAACAGCTGTGTGAAAAGTTATGAAAAGCAGAGCTGCAGGACAGACCGGGCAGGTGAGGCTGAGGTAATGGAAACACTCTCTTCACAAAGCCATCAAATAGATGATCTCAACAACCTGACGCCAACCTCTGTCATCCAGCAACTTAAAAACTAGCTTGTTTTCACTCTTTCCTAAAAAAGGGTCCTGACATGACAGAGTCATACAGCATGAAAACAGGCCATTCGGCCCATCGTATCCATGCTGACCAAGGTGCCCCATCCACACCAGTCCTCCTTGCCTGCATTGGCCCATATCCCTCTGAATCTTTCCTATCCATTAGCTGTCCAAATTTATTTCCCATGTTGTAGTAGTACTTGCCTCAGATGTTTCCTCTGGCAGATCATTTTATAGCAAGTGCCCCTCAAATTCCTATTAAATAGACAATAGACAAGAGGCAATAGGTGCAGGAGTAGGCCATTCGGCGCTTTGAGCCAGCACCGCCATTCATTGTGATCATGGCTGATCATCCACAATCAGTATACCCGTTCCTGCCTTCTCCCCACATCCGCTAACTCCGCTATCTTTAAGAGCCCTATCTCACTCTCTCTTGAAATCATCCAGAGAATTGGCTTCCACTGCCTTCTGAGGCAGAGAATTCCGCAGACTCACAACCCTCTGTGGGAATTTTTTTTCCTCATCTCCTTTCTAAATGGCTTACCCCTTATTCTTAATCTGTGGCCCCCGGTTCTGGACTCCTACAACATCAGGAACATGTTTCCTGCCTCTAGCTTGTCCAAAACCTTAATAATAATATATCTTTCAATAAGATCCCCTCTCATCCTAAATTCCAGAGTATACAAGCCCAGCCGCTCCATTCTATCAACATATGACAGTCCCGCCATCCTGGAAATTAACTTGGTTAACCTACGCTGCAGTCCCTCAATTGCAAGAATGTCCTTCCTCAAATTTGGAGACCAACACTGCACACATTACTCCAGGTGTGGTCTCACTAGGGCCCTGTACAACTGCAGAAGGACCTCTATGCTCCTTTATTCAACTCCTCTTGTTATGAAGGCCAACATGCCATTTGCTTTCTTCACTGCCTGCTGTACCTGCATATTTACTTTCAGTGACTGATGAACAAGGGCCCCTAGATCTTTACCCATTCACCTTAAATCTATATCCGAAGATTGGCACAAAATGCTGGAATAACTCAGCGGGACGGGCAGCATCTCTGGAGGGAAGTAATGGGTGAGGTTTTGGGTTGAAAACCGTCTTCAGACTGAGAGTCAGGGGAGAGGGAAACAGGAGATATGGAAGGGTAAGGTGAAAACAACAGATCAAAGTAGACAATGTTCAAGGAGATGTAGAATGGTTCATTGTTGGTTGAGGGAAAGAGGACAACGAGGCCTACAAACAATAAAATTAGTGAGGACAGTGAAACTAGTCAGAGAACTAGTGTGGGGGAGGTGGACAGAAAGAGAGGGAAAGCAAGGGTTACTTGAAGTTAGAGAAATCAATAGTCATATCGCTGGGCTATAAGCTGCCCAAGCTAAATATGAGATGCTGTTACTCCAATTTACATTTGGCCTCACTCTGACAGTGTAGGAGGCCCAGGACAGAAAGGTCAGTGTGGGAATGGGAGGG
Source organism: Okamejei kenojei (assembly GCA_035221665.1). Classification (NCBI taxonomy): domain Eukaryota; kingdom Metazoa; phylum Chordata; class Chondrichthyes; order Rajiformes; family Rajidae; genus Okamejei; species Okamejei kenojei. The sequence goes on along the minus strand of CM069131.1, from coordinate 12,978,787 downwards.
GGAGTTAGAGTGTTTAGCAATCAGGAGATCGCGTAGTCGTAGGTGGATTGTGTGAAGGTGTTCAGCAAGACCATGGCCCAGTCTGCGCTTCGTCTCGACAATATATAGGAGTCCACGCTTGGAACAGCGGATACAGTAGATGAGGTTGGAGGAGGTCCAAGTGAACCACTGCCTCACCTGAAAGGACTGTCGGGGTCCTTGGATGGAGTCGGGGGAGGAGGTATAGGGACAGGTGTTGCATCTCCTGCGGTTGCAGGGGAAAGTACCTGAGGAGGGGGTAGTTTGGGTGGGAACTAATGGAAAGCAGAAAGGGGTGGAGATGGGAGGATGTGGCTAGTGGTGGGATCCCGTTGGAGGTGGCGAAAATGTCGGAGAATTACTTGCTGTATGTGATGGGCGATGGGCTGGAAGGTGAGGACTAGGGGGTCTCTGTCCCTGTTGCGACTAGAGGGAGGGGGAGCAAAGGTAGAGCTGCAGCATATCGAGGAGACCCATGTGAGGTCCTCATCTATGATGAAAGAGGAAACCCCTGTTCCTTGAAGATTGAGGACATCTCGGATGTCCTGGTATGGAACACCTCATCTTGGGCGCAGATGCGGCATAGACGGAGGAATTGAGAGTAGGGGATAGTCTTTGCAGGAAGCAGGATGGGAAGAAGTGTAGTCGAGATAGCTGTGGGAGTTAGTATGTTTATAATGGATATCAGTCGATAGTCTATCTCCTGCATGGAGATGGTGAGATCAAGAAACGGAAGAGAGATGTCGGAGATGGTCCAAGTGAATTTGAGTGCAGGATGGAAATTGGTCGTGAAGTTAATGAAGTCAATGAGTTCTTCATGGGTGCAGGAGGTAGGCCCGATGCAGTGGTCAATAGGTAGAGTTCTGGGATAGGGCCAGTGTATGCCTGGAACAGGGATTGTTCAATGTACCCTACATAGAGGCAGGTATAGCTGAGGCCCATATGAATGCCCATGGCTAAGCCTTGGATTTGGAGGAAGTGGGAGGAATCGACGGTTATTGAGAGTAAGAACTGCAGAGGAGAGTGGTTGGGAGAGGGAAATGGGCTGGTTCTGCAGTCGAGGAAGAAATGGACGGCTTTAAGGCTGCCTTGTTGGGGGATGGTGTAGAGTGACTAGACATCCATAGTAAAGGTGAGGGAGTGGGGGCCTGGGAAAGGAAGTAATTGAAGAGACATAGGGTGTGTGAGGTGTCTAATACATAGGTTGGGAGGGAGTGGACCGGGGATAGGCTGGAGTTGAGATATGTGGAAATGAATTCAGTGGGACAAGAGTAAGCTGAGACAATGGGTCTGGCAGGGCAGTACTGTTTATGGTTTTGGGGGAATAGGTAAAACCGGGCTGTGTGGGGCTGGGGAGGCCAGACAGGTTGGCAGTGATAAAATCAGAAATGGTCTGTGAGATTATAGCCTGGTGCTCATCTGTGGGGTCATGGTACAAGGAGAAGTAGGATGAGGTGTATGAGAATGGTGCCTGGCCTCAGGGCAGTAGAGGTCAGCTGGCCAGACTACTACAGCACCTCCCTTGTCGGCAGGTTTGATGATAATATCAGGCTGCTGAGTGAGCGGAGGGCTGTACGTTCAGAGGAAGTGAATAAGGTCAGCAGAGTGGAAAAATTTAGACGGTTGATGTCACGCCAGCTGTTAGAAATAAAAAGATCTAAAGAGGGAAGAAGGCTATCCGGGGAAGTCGAAGATGAGGGGGACCGGTGGAGACTGGAGAAGGGATAGGGAATAAACAGCATGGTTTTGTACGTGGGAGGTCGTGTCTCACAAATCTGATTGAGTGTTTTGAAGATGTGACCAAGAAGAATGATGAGGGTAGATGTTGTACATATGAACTTCAGCAAAGCTTTCGACAAGGTTCCATATGGTAGGTTTCTCTGGAATATTAGATCGCATGGGAGCCAAGGAGAGATAGCCGAATGGATGGAAAATTGGCTTCATGGAAAGAGGCAAAGGGTGATGGTGGAAGGATGGACTGGAGGCCTGTGGCTAGTGGTGTGCCTCAGTGTTTGGTGCTGGACCCATTACTTTTTACCATCTATGTCAATGATTTGGACGAGAACGTACATGGTAACATTAGCAAGTTTGCAGAATATACTAAAGTGGGTGGTGCTGTAGATAGTGAAGAGGATTGTCAATGATTACAGCAGGATCTTGATTGCGGTTGGGCAAGTGAGGTGAGGAATAGTTAATGGAATTTAATGGAGAAAAATGTGAGGTGTTGGATTTTGGAAAGTCCAACATGGGCAGGACCTACACGATGAATGGTAGTTCTGGGGAGCTTCGTGGAGAAGACGGATCTTGGCTGCAGGTGCAGTTCCTTGAAAATTAATAGGGTGGTGAAGAAGGCACATTGGCCTTCATCAGTCAGAGTATTGAGTATAGAAGTTGGGAGGTCTTGTTTCATTTATATAAGACGTTGGTGAGGCCACATTTATAGTGTTGTTCAGTTTTGGCCACCATGTTATAGGAAATATGTTGTTTACCAGGATGTTTCTGGGACTCGAGGGACTGAACTATAGGGAGAGGTTGAGCAGGTTAGGGCTTTATTCCTTGGAGCGCAGGAGGATGAGGGAAGATCTTATAGAAATGTACAAATCATGAGAGGTATAGATCGGGTAAACGCACAGATTATTTTGCTCAGATTAGTGGAATCGAGAACCAGAGGACATAGGTTTAAGGTGAGGGGGGGAAGATTTAATGGGAACCTGAGGGGTAACTTTGGTACACAAAGGGCAGTGGGTGTATGGAATGAGCTGCAGGAGGAGGTAGTTGAGGCAGGTACTATCGCAACATTTCAGAAACATTTAGACAGGTACGTGGATAGAGTAGGTTTCGAGGGATATGGACCAAAAGCAGGCAGCTCAAGCATGCCCCATATTAATCTCCTCCACTCCAGGCAGACCAAACCTAGATTCTCCAATGGGTTATCATAACAGAAACACTCCATCCTAGGCAACATCACGATGTATCTCCTCTGTACCCTCTCTGGCGCTATCTCATGCTTTCTTTAGTGTGGCACCAGGAACTGCATGCAGAACTCCAGATGAGGCCTGACCAAAGTATTATGGAGCCCTTTTGTATTCAATACTCCAACAAAAGTTAGATTTAGCTCTTAGGGCTAAGGGAATCAAGAGAACAAGCCAGAATGGGGTACTGATTTTGGATGATCATATTGAATGGCAGTGCTGGCTCGAAGGGCTGAATGGCCTATTCCTGCACCTATTTTCTATGTTTCTATTAAGGCCTGTATCCCATGTGCTCTCCTAACCACATTATCTGCCTGCACCGTCACTTTCAACGATCTTTGAACGTCTGATCCAAGGTGCCACTACACATCACTGCACCCTAGGACCCTACCACGTGCCTCGGTCTCATTAGACATCCCTAAAGATACATTTATCTGATTGATTGCTGTATGTCATTTATTGGCCCATTTCACTATTGCATCAATATCAGACCGTTATGAGGTCATACAGCGTGGAAACAAACTCTGCGGCCCAACTTGCCCATGCCAACCAAGATGCTCATCTACATTTGTCCCACCTTCCTGCGTGGCCCAAATCTCTCCAAGCCATTCCTGTCCACTGCTCTGTAGCCTAAGCCCACCCTCCATGCTATCAGCAATTCTACCAATCGTCTCATTGCTCACACATCTTACATCTGCATCCAAATCATTCATGTATTTTACAAACAGCAAAGAAAGTTGGCAGCTTTACTGACTTACAATAATTTTTAACCCAGAAATATATTGTTGCTAAACACTTTGATTCTCCTTCCCATTCCAACACAAACCTTTCTGTCCTAGGTCTCCTCCATTGTCAGAGTGAGGCTAAACGCAAATTTGAGAAACAGCATCTCATATTTTGCTTGGGCAGCTTACAGCCCAGTGGTATGAATATTTATTTCTCTAACTTCACGTAACCCCGACATTCCCTCTCTCTCTTTATTCCTCCTCCACCCAAGTCGCACCAGCTTCTCGTTTTCACCCAACAAACAGCTAAGTATGGCCAGTTTTCTTTATCATCGTTACATTTTTGCGCATCTTTCATTCATTGTTCTTTATCTCTCTACATCATCGTCTATATCTCTAATTTCCCTTATCCCTAACCAGTCTAAAGAAGGGTCTCGACCCGAAATGTCACCCATTCCTTCGCTCCAGAGATGCTGCCGATCTCACTGAGTTACTCCAGCTTTTTGTGTCTATCTTCAGTTTAAACCAGCATCTGCAGTTCCTTCCTAAACACATCTTGCTTGCTTCCTGCAATGATTACGACGGATTTTGTCTAATCACAGGAATTAACTCCCTTTGTTATTAAACATAAATATACTCTGTAGGCTTTTAATCACCTGCACAGACATGGATTATCAGCAAACAATTGAGAATATTTATTACAAGCTTAAAGCTTCTAAACAATTTATAATTAAATGGGCCATTCTTTAACTGAAGAAGCAATAAATCACTTTTTTATGAAACCAGCTGTTATTTATCTTAAACACAACGTAAAGTACCCCTAGGCAAAGCTTTCCTTTCCATTTAATTTGGGTGTCAGAAAATACAAAAGCTGGGATTCTGGTGCAAGATGGTAGCAGGTTTAAAATATTTCTGACAAAATTCTCTGCGAGTTATTTTGTGAGTTGACTCACGCATGGTCATCAGTTTGATCATTTGGCTGAGAGACAGCATAGTTATCTTTTATTACAAGGCTATAAGGATTTTCTTTCCTATTGTCAAAACTTTTTTACAGTAAACAAATTATTTCGAAGTATCAAAGATGTCCTTTGTGTTATTTAAAAAGCTAATACTTGCATGACCTTAAAGTATTTGATGAAGCTGAGATGGGAATTGTAGAACTAACTTCAGACATCCAGACATGGGGCAACACAATGGAACAGCATAAGAGTTGCTGCCTTACAGCGCCAGAGTCCCGGGTTTGATCCTGACTATGGGTACTGTCTGTAACAAATTTGTTCGTTCTCACTATGACCATGTGGGTTTTCTCAGGGTGCTCCAGTTTCCTCCCACGCTCTAAAGATGTACAGGTTTGTAGGTTAATTGGATTCGGTAATTAAATAGTCAAGTTTCCCTTGTATGTAGGATAGTGCTAGTGTACGGGTTGACCGCTTGTTGGCGTGGACTTGATAGACCAAGGGTCCTGTATCTGCGCTGTATCTCTAAAGTCTAAAGACTAATCCAATAGAAATCACCTTCAGCCTACCACTAGATGGGTTGTGATGGATGGTACAAGACCAGCCCCGCCACCTACGACACCACCATCCAGCTCATGCCTGCTTCCCACTGTTACCATTGGGCGGGAGGTACAGAAGTCTGAAGTCCCAAACCATCGGCAACAGCTACATTCCTCGAACTATCAGGTTCTTGAACCAACCTGCAGAACGTTAATCCTTCCTCGGCAACTAAATACTGACCACCTCCTGCACCTGCATGGACTGTTTAAAAAAATATATGATTTGCACTAATATATTGCTTTTCCACAGTCTTTTCCTTTTCCCAGTCTTGTGTCATTTATGATTTTTGTGTGTTGTTTAAGATGCTACTGCAAGCAAGCTTTTCATTGCACCTGTTCCTCACTGTACTCACGCACAAGATAATAAATTTGACTCTGAGCCAAATGTTCCTTCTCAGTTACCATGCAGGTCCGGGGCAACCTCCCCACATCCTCACTGAAGAAACCATCAGAGGGGTCATATTTGACAGCACTTGGAAAATTGGGGTTTTGAAATGTGCAATTAACCTGCTTCAGTTGTTATCAATTTGAGAAGCATGTTAGCTTCCTGGTACATCCCTATTTGTATGATTCGTGCAGGCTGCCAGCACTTGCTGCTCTGCTCATTCTACACATGTCATGGGAGAGGGTCAATAGTGTAAATGAAATGGACTACTTAAAGCTAGCAAGCACTACAAAACTTTGGCAGAGCATGGAAGTGGTGGGGGAGGGGGGGTATGTATAGAAGATGCATTTGAGAAGCTAGCATCAACCTTTTCAACTATGCAATGGAGGCCCTAGGAAAGGAGAGGATAAATTAGAAAAGCTACATCCATCCACAAAAGGCTCTGCAGAGAAGGGGGGGGGGGGGGGGGGGGGGGGGTATTAGCTGTGATTAAATCACAAACACAAGCCCTGTGGAATGGGTTGAAGTGTAGCTAAAACTCCGATTATGTTGTCACTGCCTCAGAGCAGGGGTGAATTGAGTGTGTGGCCAGGGTGGTGTGGGGGCTCTGATGATGCTGGCTGCCTTTTTGAGGCAGCGATTCCAGTAAATCCCTTCGATGGTGGGGAGGTCAGAACCGGTGATGGACTGGGCAGTGTTCACAACTTTTTGCAGTCTTCTTTGCTCCTGGGCTTTCAAGTTACCGAACCAGGCCATGATGCAACCAGTCAATATGCTCTCTGCTGTACACCTGTAGACTTTCAAGAGAATCCTCTCTGACATACTAAATCTCCGTAATCTTCTCAGGACGTAGAGGCGTTGATCTGCTTTCTTTATAATGTGCTGGGTCCAGGAAAATCGCACGCTCAGGAATTTGAAGTTTTTGACTCCCGCCACCATCCCGTTGATATAAACAGGAATGTGGGTCCTCGTCTTTCCTCTTCCAAAGTCCACAATCAGTTCATTGGTTTTGCTGCTATTGAGAGCCAGGTTGTGAGCTGGCACCATATGGTCTATCGGTCGATCTCACTTCCATACTCTGACTCATCACCATCTGTAATCCGTCCAACAGCAGTGGTGTCATCATCGAACCTGAAGATGGAGTTCACACTACGTTCGGCTATACATTCATGAGTATAGAGTGAGTAGAGCAGGGGGCTGAGCACACAGCCTTGAGGTGCTCCCGCACTGATTGTTTATGAGGAAGTATTTCTACCAATTCGAACTGACTGTGGTCTCTGGATGAGGAAGCCGAGGATCCAATTGCAGAGGAATGCGCAGAGACCCAGCTCCGTGAGCTTGGTAACCAGCTTGGAGTAGATGATGGTATTGAACGCTGAGCTGCAGTCTATAAACAACAGCTTAACGTATGTGTTTTTATTGTCCAAGTGGTCCAATGCAGAGTGGAGAGCCAGTGAGATTGCATCCTCCGTTAACCTGTTGTGGCGGTAGGCAAACTGTAGTGGTTCTTGTTGAGGTAGGTGTTAATATGCGCCATAACCAACCTCTCAAAGCACTTCATCACCACGGACATTAGTGCCATCGGTTGATAGGTCGGGACCTTTCCTCTACATATTTAGTCTTGTGATGAGCAAAGCAGGGATCAGGAAAGAGGGTGCTTCCTTACACTATCAGAAGCTTACCAGGGAGAAAGTTCTTTGACATAAAGGAGGAAACAAGAGGCAACAGTGGTGCAGAAGGTAATGCTGCTGCCTCACCACCAATTCAACCCGGACCTTCACTGTGCAGAGTGCTCACATTTTCCCAGTGATCACATTGGTTTCTTCCAAATGCTCTGGTCTTCTCCCACATGCCAATAGCTTACAAGTTTGATGGATGAATTGGTTAATGTAAACTGTCCCTGGTGGTTCATTATAATAGTGGTGTAACGAAAGTGAGAAGGGAAGAGTCCAGGATTAGTGCAAATGGGTGCTTGATGGAAGGCTACTGAATGTGGACGATCAGCCATGATCACAGCGAAGGGCCAAATGGCCTACTCCTGCACCTATTGTTTCTTGTCTATTGTATGACTTGTCCCTAACTTTCTATCCAAATTCATATTCCACAGGGAACAATGTCAATTGTATTCAAAGTGCTGGCGTTTCGAGTCGAGACTCTTCTTCACATTTAAGACGGGTATTAGTCACGCAGCATGGAAACAGGCTATTCAGCCCAAATTACCTATGCCGACCAACATACCCCATCTACAATAGTCCCTCCTGCCCATGTGTGGCCAATATCCCTTTAAAACTTTCCTATCCAAAACGTCACCTAATCATGTCTCCCTGAGATGCTGCCCGACCCATTGAGTTCAGCACTTTTCTTTGTAAACCAGCATCTGCAGTTCCTTGCTTCCAAAATATTACATGCATGTAAATGCAGCAGCTGAATTTAGCTGTTCCAAATCCCCAACTACCAAATTTAGTTATCCACGAAGATCACAAAAAAGATGAGATTTGGAAGTAGCCAGAAATTTAAAAATTGACAGCTTTAATGAAAGTGGATGGAATTTAAAGTGTTTTAATGAATGATTAGCACTATCTTGTGTAATAATCCCAGTTTTCTAGTTTGTTGATGTCCACATTAGGGCAGTGAAAATTAATTAGGTTATTAGGATTAAATGCTGTGGAAAGTAATGAGAGAGAACAGCTTTTCTGTCTAATTAATGATGCCTCAAGGGACTCATTACGACAATGTTTCTGTCCATCTGTATAGTGTCCTTCTGATAAAATCTACCTTAATTAAGTGGATTTAGATGCAGACAAAATTGGATTAACTCATCTGGCTTCAATGTGGAAATTACTTTAAATGATCATAAAGAGAGTTTCCTTTGGATTTCTGCTAGTGTGATTTCAGTGAATATTTGCTTCATGGTTTTCCCCTCCAAAGTCCCATAGAATTTCAGAAAAGATCTGAAGGAGGGTCTCGACCCGAAACGTCACCCATTCCTTCTCTCCAGAGATGCTGAGTTACTCCAGCATTTCGTGTCTATCTTCAATTTAAACTAGTGTCTGCAGTTCCTTCCTACGCACATACGCCACTTCTGCCGTCTTTCAGAGGATTTTTTTTGCAGTAGTTGGAATGAATAATCGGAAGAGGAGAATGAATTTCCCTATGGAAATTTGACCCTGGCATGTTAAGACTTTAGTTGGCATATTGTAGCTGTGGGTATATTTTTCAGGTGAGGGTGGTGGTCAGTGGTGCACAGTCTCCTCATGGGGGCTGCAAAAGGACACTTGGGCATGAGACTGGAGGCAATGGTTTGCTTCACTGCCAATTGTTCTATGGTTTCCTCTCCTGTTCAGTGTTGATGGGAACCCAAAGGAACATACAACCCCCGTGGGGCGACATGGTGGTGCCGCGCTAGAGTTGCTGCCTTCCAGCGCCGGAGACCCAGATTCGATCCTCGCTGCGGGCACTGTCTGCACAGAGTTTGTACATTCTCCCCATGACCTGCGTGGATGCTCCAGTTTTCCTCCAGACTCCAAAGACGTGTAGGTTTGTAGATTAATTGGCTTTGGTAAAATTGCAAATTGTCCCTAGTGTGTGTAGGATTGTGTAGGATAGGTGTGGACTCAATGGACTGACGGGTCTGTTCTCGCACTGTATATTTAAAAAACTAAATATGATTGTCAACCTTTAATTGTCAAGTTTTAATTGGACACATCTGTGGCCTCCAGAACCTCGGTCATTTTTATTCTGCCCATCTAGTTATACTGGCTTCTTAGAATCACCTGGAGCTGGATCATAGTATGTCCAAGGGGGAGGGGGAAGGGGCGGGGGAAGGGGGTCAAACTCAAATACTATAGATAGAGCAAAGTGCTTCACTTGACTGTAATCAGTTTTGTAAGGTCGATAGAACAAGGGAGGAGAGTAAAACTTTGTCAAGAAGAAGCGATTAATATGGACGAACATCCAGAGCTTTGACACGGGAGTAATCATCAAACTTTCTGTGATCATTGAAGCATCTTCAATACAAACATAGAGATGAATAATTTCATTGTTCTGTTTCGGGACATATGACAAGAAAACACTCTTGACTCTTGACTTTCGGGTGCTGTCTGTGTGGCATTCACATGTTCTCCCTGTAACCATGTGGATTTGATCTTGGTGCTACGGTTTCCTCCCACATTCCAAAGACATGCAGGTTTATAGGTTAACTGGCCTTTGTAATTTGCCCCTCGTGTGTGGGGAGTGGATGCAAAAGTGGGATAACAGTGTGAATAGATGGTTGATGGTTGGTGTGGGCCGAATGTCCTTCAATGCATTTCATACTAATACTAACAATTTCAAATTCTTCACCCTAATTGTCCCTCCTAATCTCAAACCGCCACCCACGCCCTTAGACAATAGACAATACACAATAGGTGCAGGAGTAGGTCTTTTGGCCCTACGAGTTATTCAATGTGATCACGGCTGATCAGCCACAATAGTATCATGTTCCTGCCTTCTCCCCATATCCCTTGACTCCGCTATCTTTAAGAGATCTATCTAACTCTCTCTTGAAAGCATCCAGAGAGGCAGATAATTGCACAGATTCACAACTCTCTGGGTGAAAAAGTTTTTCCTCATCTCCGTTCTAAATGGCTTTCCCCTTATTCTTAAACTGTGGCTCCTGGTTCTGGATTCCCCCAACATTGGGAACATATTTCCTGCCTCAAGCGTGTCCAATCCCTTAATAATCTTATATAAGATCTCCTCTCATCCTTTTAAATTCTGGTGTATACAAGCCCAGTCGCTCCATTCTTTCAATATATGACAGTCTCTCCATCCTGGGAATTAACCTTGTGAACCTACGCTGCACTCCCTCAATAGCAAGAATGGCCTTCCCTAAATTTGGAGACCAAAACTGCACACAGTACTCCAGGTATGGTCTCACGAGAGCCCTGTACAACTGCAGTAGGACCTCTTTGCTTCTATACTCAACTCCTCTTGTCATGCCAACATGCCATTAGCTTTCTTCACTGCCTGCTGTACCTGCATGCTTACTTTCAGTGACTGATGAACAAGGACACCCAGATCTAATTGTACTACCCCTTTTCCTAACATGACACCTTTCAGATATTAATCTGCCTTCCTGTTCTTGCCACCAAAGTGGATAACCTCACAATTATCCACATTAAAGTTCATCTGGCATGCATCTGTCCGCTCACCCAACCTGCAATTCATAGCATCCTCCTCACAGTTCAAACTGCTACCCAGCTTTGTGTCATCTGCAAATTTGCTAATGTTACTTTTAATCCCTTCATCTAAATCATTAATGTATTTTGTAAAGAACTGCGGTCCTAGCACCGAGACTTGCGGTACCCCATTCTGCTTGCCATTCTGAAAGGGAACCGGTAATCCTTAAGGGCCTGTCCCACTGTACGAGGTAATTCAAGAGCTCTCCCGAGTAAAAAAAAAAATCAAACTCGTGGTAAGCATGTAGAATGTACGTAGCGGGTACGTCGGAGCTCGGGACGTCTCTTAGCAGCTCGTAAAATGCTAACGGCAGGAACTCGGGAAACACGGTAAGCTCGTGAAGACTCGTGAAGATTTTTCAACATGTTAACAAATGTCCACGAGAGCCCCGACTACCCAACAGCGGCTATTACCGTAATTCTCCTAGTTCGAATCAGGGAAAACTCGGGAGAACTCTTGAATTAGCTCGTACAGTGGGACAGCCCCTTTACTCTTGTTTCCTGTCTGCCAACCAATTTTCTATCCATGTCAGTACTCTACCGCCAATACTATGTGCTCTAATTTTGCCCATTAATCTCCAATGTGGGTCCTCGGGAATATAAGCTTGGGAAGGCTCGTGAAGATTTTTCAACATGTTGAAAAATGTCCACGAGATCTCCGAGTATTGACGAGCGGCCATTACCGTAAATCTCCGATTTCGAATCAGGGCAAACTCGGGAGAACTCTTGGAATGAACTCATAACGTTGGACAGGGCTATTATTGAAGGCGGATCCAAAGTAGCTGTTCAACTTGTCTGCCATATCCTTGTTCCCCATAATAAATTCACCTGTTTCTGTCTTCAAGGGTCCAACTTTGGTCTTAACTATTTTTTTCCTCTTCACATACCTAAAGAAGCTTTTACTATCCTCAATGATATTCTTGGCTAGCTTAACTTCGTACCTCATCTTTTCTTCCTGTATTGTCTTTTTTCTATCTTCTGTTGCTCTTTAAACGTTTCAAAATCCTTTGGTTTCCCGCTCATCTTTGCTATGTTATATTTCTTCTCTTTTATTTTTATACTGTCCTCGACTTCCCTTATCAGCCACGGTCCCCTCTTACTCCCCTTAGAATCTTTATTCCTCTTTGGAATGAAGTGATCCTGCACCTTCTGTATTATTCCCAGATATACCTGCCATTGTTGTTCCACTGTCATCCCTGCTAGGGTCCCTTTCCAGTCAACTTTGGCCAGCTCCTCCCGCATGGATCTTCTTCTTTCGTGTGGCGTGCACAGCCTAAAGTTGTTGGACTACTTGTTCTATTTGATCTTCTGTTTGTGCACGTCGAGTTGATTGCATTAGTCGAAACAGGGCGGACCACGTGAAGGTTGCAATCTTCCACCCCCCACATGGCTCCATAGCCATTTGCTCAACTGTATTCCTGACACTTCTGATTTTCCCTTCTCCCTCTCAAATTGTAGATTAAAACTTATCATATTATGGCCACTACCTCCTAATGGCTCCTTTACCTCAAGTTCCCTTACCAAATCCGGTTCATTACACAGCACTAAATCCAGAATTGCCTTCTCCCTGATAGGGTCCAGTACAAACTGCGCTAAGAATCCATCTTGGAGACACTCCACAAACTCCCTTTCTTGGGGTCCAGTACCAACTTGATTTTCCCAGTTTACCTGCATGTTGAAATCCAATTTTAACTCTTGATTCAACTTGCACCCTATATCCAGGCTACTGTTTGGGGGTCAGTAGATAACTCCCATTAGGGTCTTTTTACCCTTACAATTCCTCAGTTCTATCCATAGTGACTCTACATCTCCTGATTCTATGTCACCCCTCGCAAGGGACTGAATTTCATTCCTTACCAACAGACCTACCCCACCCCCTCTGCCTAACTGCCTGTTTTTTTGATAGGACGTATACCCTGGAATATTCAGTTCCCAGCCCTGGCCCTCTTGCAGCCATGTCTCTGTAATTCCCACAACATCATACTTGCCAATTTCTAACTGAGCCTCAAGCTCATCCACTTTATCCCTTATACTTCGTGCATTCATATATAATACTTGCATTACTCGTCTTACCTTTCACATCGATTCCTATTTCACTTGGCCATACTCTCCGATCCCTTCAAGAGCTTTCTGCCCCGTTAATTCTCTTCCCCTTTAACTCCATGCTTGTTTCCAATTTGTCTCCTCCCCCCAATATGTGAGTTCCTTTTGAATCTTCCTAAGTCCCTTCCCATCACTTAATTTTAAGTCCTACCTTGGGCAGGAAGCAAAATTTACTGAGGTAAGGTTGTTCACATCACTTTGCTTTGACACCACAGGGACTATGTTTTAAGCAGGGCACCCCGATGAGTTGAAAAGCCAATTGAAGATGCCATAAAATGCTGAACAGTTTATAAACTGAAGCAGGGCTCTTTGAGATGCCCTGAGGGTCAAATATTCTACTCCAAACTCTCAAAACAATTAAAGTATAAAATCTACTGGTGAGCTTTGCATCATTATCTAAGTAAAACGTGTTATGCTTTTACCTGGCCTCGATAATTGAATTTGAAACATGGCATCATAATTCTGCTCCTGACAACTAGAATGATTTTTGTAGCCCATTTGTAAGCACTGCACTCACATTCAGTATAAATAGATATCCAGGTTTGTACCAAGTTGGGCTAAACTTGTTCAATTCTAAATATTGCTTCATGTATTATTAAGAATCCGGTCTCTAACCTACAACCTGCATGACTTTTGGATGTGGGAGGAAACCGGAGCACGCGGAGAAAACCTACAGGTGCCCTACCATCAGACTAGCTCTGTGACCTTTCACTCTGGGGTCTGTTTAAATGTAAGCAGGCAGACAGGATGGAAATCTCTGCTGCCTGCAAATGCTGTTATGTGAAATGAATTTGGATATTCTTTCATTTCTTTCCCAGTGGATGAATGCCTGCTACTCAAACTTGTCCCTGGGTGTAAATGTACTTTGTAAATTGTCAATCTTGGTTAAAAAACTACTGGTGTGAATATTGTCAAAAAGGAACTAAAGCCTAAATGGAAGTTTATTTTCCACTCAGGTAGTGGATGAAGCACCTTTGGGAAAAGTGAGGGAATTTTGAATCTACATTGGGCTGTTCCGTGTTCAGACTCTTAAACAAGATGGTTTGATGCAGGCAATGTTCCAAGCGGAAATGTTTCCTTTAGCCGGGACTAATAACTCTTACCTAAAGAACCAGATCTTTAATCAGAACATAAAATCTTTTTTTTTTGCTTTGGTCTTTTGTCAATGGTCTTATTTAGCTGGCATAGTAAATGCTAATTTAGCATTTTAATTTAGCTCCCACATCAAAGGCAATATTCTAGTTACTAAAACCCCTGTCCCACGGTACCAGTTCATTCCAAGAGCTCTCCCGAGTTTGCCCTGATTCGAACTCGGAGATTTACGGTAATGGCCACTTGTCAGTACTCGGGGCTCTCGTGGACATTTATCAACATGTTGAAAAATCTTCACGAGTCTTCCCGTGCTTACCAGCCGTTAGCAAGTCATCCCGAGTACCTGCCATTAGCGTTACGAGCCGCTAAGAGACGTCCCCGAGCCCTGACGTACCCACTACATTTATTCTCCGTGCTTACTCCGAGTTTGATTTTTTTTTAAACTCAGGAGAGATCTTGGAATGAACTCGTACCGTGGGACAGGGCTTTAAACTAGAACCGAACCAAACAAAACACAAAGTGCGGGGCAAACTCAGCAAGTCAGGGTCTTGACCCATAACGTCTCCAGTCTATTTCCTCCACAAATGATGCCTGGTCCGCTAACTTCATCTGGCACTTTGCTCTGCTCAAGATTCCAGCACACACGGTATCTTGTATCCACAAGCTATGCTTACATTTTTACCTGTTCATAATTTATTTTTTCATATATATTGGCCTTTAGTAACTTGCTCTGCTTATTATTATCCTTTCAAATCGATTACAGTTTGAAAACAAATGGGTGATGCGGCTGGTAGAGTAGCTGCCTCACAGTGTCAGAATCTTGGTTTTGATCCTGACCTTGGGTGCTGTTTGTATACAGTTTGCAACTTCTCCCTTTCCTCCCACATCCCAAGACAAGGGGGTTTGTAGGTTAATTGGCCCAAGGTTGTAGGGGGTGGATGTGAAAGTGTGATAACATAGAACTGGCGTGAACAGGTGATTGATGGTCAACGTGTACTCGGTGGGCCGAAGGGCTTGTTTCCATGCTGTATCTCTAGACTAAACTAAACTAAATATTCCAAAATCAACTATAATGAACTAAAGAAAAATAATACTATAAAGTAAACCTTCAACTCCGTAACATTCTAATATTACGCTACGCAACATTTTATACATGCCATTCAGGTGTTCCTGTGCTTTCTGAGATTAACTAAGAATTTATGTCATAAAAAAACAAGAATGCTTGGAATTTTTTAATGCCTTATACGTCATTGATATTGCCCCGGACAGAATATGTTCCTTCCAGCAAGTTACATTTAGTGTGGAGATACAGCGTGGAAATAGGCCCTTCGGCCCACCGAGCCCACACTGACCATCAGTTACCTCTAGTTTAATTTTATCCCATTTTTGCATCCTGCACACTAGCTAATTAACCTACAACCTGCATGACTTTTGGATGTGGGAGGAAACCGGAGCACGCGGAGAAAACCTACATGACCATAAGGAGAGCGTACAAACTCTGCACAGACAACACGTGCAGTGAGGATTAAACTTGGGTCTCTGACGCTGTGAGGCAGCAGCTCTACTCCTGCACCACTGTGCCACCACGTTTGAATGGATTGACTTTCATAAATTACGTAAAATTTCATAAAAATGAGTGGAGCATTAAAATTGCTCAATAGTTTGCATAGCTGGGTTTTGCTCCAGTTCTGCTATTGTAACTTTCTTGGAAATGTGTTCGTGGCTTTGTTTATGTATGAAACCAGACTCCTAACAAGTTTGGCACAAGAGGAACTGCTTCCTTAATGATGCAGTTGCCCTCTGATCCTTAACTATTGGCAAGCTTAATGAAGAGAGCTCAGGCAGATCATATCCAGGACTGAGAATGTAATGGTTATCTCCCTGAAGAATTTTTAACTTCAGCATTTAAGTAGACTCGACATTTTGTAGCAGCTGAATAGAATTACAAACATACCCAAAATCTGAGGAAGTAAATGTACAAAGTTGATCATAAAATTGTAGGGTGTCAGTTCCATGTTGTTTGAGGGTGCCTACACTAATATTTCTTAACCACTTCTGCCAATGTAATGATGTAATGCTGGTGAGAATTTTGGGGGGACAGTGGTGATCACCCCTTCTAGTATACCAAAGGTTTGGAATATCATAGAAGATAGAACTTAGAACAGTATAGCCTAGGAAGAGGCCCTTCAGCCCACAATTTCCATGCTGAACATGACTAATCTCCTCTGCTAGCTCATAATCCATACCCCTCCATTCCTTACATATCAATGTGGCTATCCAAAAGCCACTATAGTAGCTGGCTCCACCACCATTCCTCGCAGTGTGTTCCAGGCATCTCCCAACCTCTGTGCAAAAAAATCTTGCCCCAAACATCTCCTTTAAACCTCACCCCGCTCACCTTAAACCTATGTCCTCTAGTCTTTGACATTTCCAAAAATGTTCTGAGTGTCTACCCTATCTAGTCTCTCATATTTTTATATACCTAGAGTCACAGAGAGCCATAGAGCATACAGAGTGGAAACAGGCCCTTCTGCCTAATTTTCCCACACCAGCCAACATGTCCCAGCTACACTAGTCCCACCTGCCTGCGCTTGGTCCATATCCCTCCAAATCTGTCCTGTCCATGTACCTGTCTAACTGTTTCTTAAATGTCGGGATAGTCCTAGCCTCAACTACCTCCTCTGGCAGCTTGTTCCATACCTCTATCGGGTCTCCCCTCACCCTCCGCCGCTTTAGAGAAAACAATCCAAGTTTGTCTAACTTTTTTATACCTAATACCCATAAATATTAAATATAGAAAATAATTTGAACAATATTTGAAGATAATTTATTCCTTATATAACTTTCATTGAAATCCAGTCAGAGTTTCTTTGTAAGTTCCACTGACTTCATCCAAAGGTATGATGGGGATGACGATATTTCATGGAAAAATCCAGGGGTGTATACCTTATTTGCACAAAGTACATCATGTAATATTTTCTTATCATTGTCCTAAATGGCTAACCTTTAATTTTGTCACCATGCCTCCCAGTACTAGTTTCTCCTGCCAAAAAACTATATTGCTTTTGCTATCTAAGATCTTGTATCATCTTCCATTCTTCCAAACTCTGGAGCAATGAAACAATCTCCTCACCAAAATTCAGGAATTAGCCCATGGTATTTACCTATTCATTGATTCTGAGGCAAGAATCCCTCCTTAGGCAACTAAAATGAAATTGCATGCAAGTTTCGTGTGTGGCTTCACCAAAATTCTAAACAATTAATTGCGGCAAGACTTCTTTTAGTACACTAACCATTTGTAAAAAGACTACAATAATATTTTCTTTATTCATTGCGTGCCTACATAAACGATACATTCCGATTTAATAAATATTCAGTTTTCTTTTCTGTTCTACTTTTGAAAATGCATAGCCTCTGCATTCTCAATGGCCAATCAATTGCCTGTGTATATCCCCTTGTAGATGACTTGTATGTCACAGTTCAGGTTTTCATCTGCTCTTAGAGCATCATCAAACTTAGCTGTATTACAAACTGCTTCTTTATCTTAGCCATTAATGTAAATTGTGAGTCGCCAAGCTAATAATTATTTCTTATTCATGCCATTGAATTGAAGGTTCAGTTAGAATAGATTGCATTGGAATTTTACAGTTTGCAATACACATCAAGCTTTAATCTTTCTGAAGATCTACTAGACCAACATGAGTTGAGCTCAGTCTATAATCACTATTAACTTCAATTGCAGTTTAGTTACACCACGTAAATGCATGCTACATTGTTCATGTCACCTATCATAGAGAATGGGAGAGAATAACCCCTAACATGATTTACATGGCATTTCATGGCACTCCAACAGCAATTTATATAGCTTTTGCAAACAATCCTCAAGCTTGTTAATGTTTCCAAACCCAGGATTTTCTGACAGGTTTCCTGCAGGTTTTCGTTGAATCCTAACAATGTTATATTTGTTCTAAAAACAGGTTCAGTGAAACTTGCATTTGGGTAAGATAGTGACAGTGGTGTAAAACTAGCACTCCTAATTGATTTGGGGCATCTCTTGAGATTGTATCAGGAGTGGGCAGTAGGATGTAATCAATCTAGTTTTTCTGATAGAAAAGCAATGAAAAAAAATCATGAAAGTACTTTTTCCAAAAAACACATGGGTTGTCCCAGTGACTGCTATTCACATTATTAGGTTGCCAGCAACCATGAAAATTAAATTCTCCAATCTCCAATCTCAGGTAAAGGTCCCTCTGCTCCATATCAATTACCCAGCTATGGCGGTTAGATCTGTTTTGTTTTTTTACTGTACTGTATATATTATTTTAATATTTGAATATATATTTTTGATTAATAAAAAAAAACTGGTTGCCAAATCCTTGACAAGGATTGTAACATAATTGTATAGTAGTTTATTTAGTATATTTGTCAGTCTTGTATTATGGTGGTGGGTACTGTTCTGTTTCATTCTCTAGTAAATATTGTTTTTAATAATTGAATACATTTTTTGATTAAAATAAAAATGCTGCTTAGCAAGCTCATGGAACTGGGTCTCTGCGCAACCCTCTGCAATTGGATCCATGACTTCCTCATCTACAGACCACTGTCTGTTCGAATTGGCAGAGACACTTCTTCCTCAATACCAATCAGTATGGGAGCACCTCAAGACTCTGTGCTCAGCCCCCTGTTCTACTCACTCTATACTCATGACTGTATAGCCGGACACAGTGCGAACTCCATCTTCAAGTCCGCCGACGACACCACTGTTATTGGACAACTTACAGATGGTGATGAGTCAGAGTATAGAAGTGAGATTGGTCGATTGACCAAATGGTGCCAGCACAACAACCTGGCTCTCAATATCAGTAAGACCAATGAACTGATTGTGGACTTTGTAAGAGGAAGGATGAGGACCCCCAATCTTGTTAATATCAACGGGACGATAGTCAAAAAACCCAAATTCTTGGGCGTGCATAGAAACACAGAAAAAAGGTGCAGGAGTAGGCCATTTGGCCCTTCGAGCCTGCACCGCCATTCAATATGATCATGGCTGATCATCCAACTCAGTATCCTATACCTGCCTTCTCTCCATACCCCCTGATCCCTTTAGCCACAACGGCCACATCTAGCTCCCTTTTAAATATAGCCAATTAACTGGCCTCAACTACCTTCTGTTGCAGAGAATTCCACAGATTCACCACTCTCTGTGTGAAAAATGATTTTCTCATCTCGGTCCTAAAAGACTTCCCCCTTATCCTTAAACTGTGACCCCTTGCTCTGGAGTTCCCCAACATCGGGAACAATGTCTGAAGAAGGGTCTCGACCCGAAACGTCGCCTATCTCCTTCGCTCCTTAGATGCTGCTGCACCCGCTGAGTTTCTCCAGCCTTTTGTGTACCCTCGATTCTCCAGCATCTGCAGTTCCTTCTTTAACATCGGGAACAATCTTCCTGCATCTAGCATGTCCAACCTCTTAAGAATTTTGTAAGTCTCTATAAGATCCCTCCTCAATCTTCTAAATTTCAGCGAGTACAAGCCGAGTCTATCCTGTCTTTCTTCATATGGAAGACCTGCCATCCCAGGAATCAGTCTGGTGAACCTTTCCTGTACTCCCTCTATGGCAAGAATGTCTTTCCTCAGATTAGGAGATCAAAACTGTACGCAATACTCCAGGTGTGGCCTCACCAAGACCCTGAACAACTGCAGTAGAACCTCCCTGCTCTTGTACTCAAATCCTTTTGCTATGAATGCCAACATACCATTCGCTTTCTTCACAGCCTGCTGCACCTGCATGCCTACTTTCAATGACTGGTGTACCATGACACCCAGGTCTCGCTGCATCTCCCCTTTTCCTAATCAGCCACCATTCAGATAATAGTCTACCCTCCTGTTTTTGCCACCAAAGTGGATAACCTCACATTTATCCACATTATACTGCATCTGCCATGCATTTGCCCACTCAACCAACCTATCCAAGTCACCTTGCAGCCTCCTAACATCCTCTTCACAGCTAACATTGCCCCCCAGCTTCGTGTCATCCGCAAACTTGGAGATGTTGCATTCAATTCCCTCATCAAGATCATTAATATATATTGTAAATAGCTGGGGTCTCAGCACTGAGCCTTGCGGTACCCCACTAGTCACTGCCTGCCATTCTGAAAATGACCTGTTTACTCCTACACTTTGCTTCCTGTCTGCCAGCCAGTTCTTTGTCCACATCAACACTGAACCCCCAATACCGTGTGCTTTAAGTTTGTATTCTAATCTCTTATGTGGGACCTTGTCGAAAGCCTTCTGAAAGTCCAGATATAACACATCCACAGGTTCTCCCTTATCCACTCTACTAGTTACATCCTCAAAAAATTCTATTAGATTCATCAGGCACGATTTACCTTTCATAAATTCATGCTGACTTTGTCCAATTATTTCACCAATTTCCAAATGTGCTGCTATCCCATCTTTAATAACTGACTCTAGCATTTTCCCCACTACCGATGTTTGACTAACTGGTCTGTAATTCCCTGTTTTCTCTCTCCCTCCCTTTTTATAAAGTGGGGTTACATTAGCTACCCTCCAATCCTCAGGAACAACTCCAGAATCTAAAGAGTTTTGAAAAATTATCTCTAATGCATCCACTATTTCTGGGGCTACTTCCTTAGGTATTCTGGGATGCAGCCTATCTGGCCCTGGGGATTCATCGGCATTTAATCCATTCAATTTACCTAACACCACTTCCCGGCTAACCTGGATTTCACTCAGTTCCTCCATCTCATTTGACCCCCAGTCCCCTGCTATTTCCGGCAGATTATTTATGTCTTCCTTAGTGAAGACAGAACCAAAGTAGTTATTCAATTGGTCTGCCATGTCCTTGTTCCCCATGATCAATCCACCAGTTTCTGACTGCAAGGGACCTACATTTGTTTTAACTAACCTTTTTCTCTTCACATGTCGATAAAAACTTTTGCAGTCCGTTTTTATGTTCCCTGCCAGTTTTCTTTCATAATCTATTTTCCCTTACCTAATTAAGCACTTTGTCCTCCTCTGCTGGACTCTGAATTTCTCTCAGTCCTCTGGTAGGCTGCTTTTTCTGGCTAATTTGTATGCTTCATCTTTAGTTTTGATACTATCCCTAATTTCGCTTGTTATCCATGGATGCACTAACTTCCTTGATTTATTCTTTTGCTAAACTGGCATGAACTATTGTTGTAGTTCATCCATGTAGTCTTTAAATGCCTTCCATTGCATATCCACCGTCAACCCTTTAAGAATCACTTGGCCAATTCACGTCTCATACCCTCAAAGTTACCTTTCTTTAAGTTCAGAACCCTTGTTTCTGAATTAACAATGTCACTCTCCATCCTAATGAAGAACTCAACCATATTATGGTCACTCTTGCCCAAGGGGCCACACACAACAAGACTGCTAACTAACCCTTCCTCATTACTCAATACCCAGTCTAGAATAGCCTGCTCTCTCGTTGGTTCCTCTACATGTTGGTTTAGAAAACTATCCCGCATACATTCCAAGAAATCCTGTTCCTCAGCACCCCTGCCAATTTGATTCACCCAATCTATATGTAGATTGAAGTCACCCATTATAACTGTTTTACCTTTGTTGCACGCATTTCTAATTTAATGTTTGATGCCATCCCCAACTCCACTTCTACTGTTAGGTGGCCTGTACACAACTCCCACTAGCGTTTTCTGCCCCTTAGTGTTTCGTCTGCCCCTTAGTGTTTCGGCATATTTCTGAAGATCTGTCCTGGACTCAGCACACTGACGCAATTATAAAGAAATCACATCAACACCTTTACTTCCTGAGATGATTAAGGGCCTGTCCCACTTGGGCCGTCACTTCTGCGACAGGCCGGTAGTGATAGTGGCGCGATGGTCCTGCGAGAGTCACGCGCGTCATGCGCCCGTACAGCCGTCTGAAGCACGTGACGTCATTTGAAGATGGACATAAAATGCAGGAGTAACTCAGCGGGACCGGCAGCATCTCTGGAGAGAAGCAATGGATGATGTTTCAGGTCGAGACTCTTCTTCAGTCTGAAAGAAGGATCTTGATCTGAAACGTCATCCATTCCTTCTCTCCAGAGATGCTGCCGGTCCCGCTGAGTTACTCCTGCATTTTGTGTCTATCTCCAATCGTCTTGGCCCCGCTCTGGGAGTAGGAGTGGGGGCGGGTCTGGATCCACAACGGCCGTGAGCCCCAGGCTGAGTTCGACGATCGTTTGCCTGCTTCTGTTGCCTGTAGTGGAACTGGGCCTGTCCCACTTTGGCCGTCAGTTACGCGACAGGCCGGTGGCGTGCAAAGATTTTGTTTTGGATGAAGTCCACACACCTCCACGCCACTCCACACCACCCCATGCGCCCGTCCCACGCTACCCACGCACTCCCCACATGCTACCCACATGCTAGCAGGTTGCGTAAATGGCGTGCGAAAGACAGCCACGTGGGACAGGCCCTTTACGGAGATGTGGTATATCAGCAAAGATTCTCTTGAAAGTCTACAGGTGTACAGTAGAGAGTATATTGACTGGTTGAATCACGGTTTTTTTTGGCAACTTGAATGCCCTGGAGTGAAAAAGACTTCAAAAAGTTGTGGACAGTGCTCAGTCCATCACAGGCTCTGACCACCCCACCAACAAAGGCATTTACCGGAGTCGCTGCCTTAAAAAGGCAGCCAGCATAATCAGAGACCCACACCACCCTGGCTACACACTCATTTCACCCCTGCCATCGGGAAGAAGGTACAGGAGCCTGAAAACTGTAATGTCCAGGTTCAGGAACAGCTTCTTCCCTACAGCCATTCATCTATTTTATTTCGAAGTCACGTGAGTCTTTGGGACATTCTAAAAAAATAACTGCTCCACTGGAGCTAGCGTAGGATATTTTCGCCGCAATCTCCAACGTGAGCAAGCGGATGAAGTTATAGGGCTTCATGCGGCTGTTGCCGTTAGTCTGCATGGCAGGGGACGACCCAGTTCAGAGACCGATAGGCTCGTTAAAAGCTGGGTTTATGGCTGTGGCCATTATAGTCTTCAGCAGACGGCCCTAATAATAAGAGGCTGCCGACATCAGCGCTTCATTCGGGAGCAGGCAGTCAGAGTTAGAAATACGTGAGGCTCTGTCAGGAGCTTACATTCATAAATTACAGTTGTGTTACTGCAGGAGACTTCCAGCAGCAGGTGAGTTTTAAAAATAGCCGCGGCTGACAGCTACCACTTAGGTAGGTTCAGCCTTCTGTAGCACCAAACAAATTTAACAGGGTTGCTGCTACAGCTATGCTATAGTCACATATAGTGCATTCTTTTAATTGGACGGCTATAGTAGAGTTGGCATTTATTACAGTTGCCACAGGATCACGTTTGTGACTATCATAGCCAATTGCATTCTATGAGCTGCAAACTCCACACAGATCTATCTGTGGTCAGGATCGAAGCCAGGACTCTGGTGCTGTGAACCCAGGTCTCTGGCATCAGCTCTACCAGCTGCACCATTGCGCTGGTATCCTTTGCTTTATAATATCAGGGCAGGTTTAATTCTTGGCAAATATCACAAATATGTATCATCATGCCAATTTAATTTATGTTGGCGCTCCAGTCCTTCCCTCTAATACTCCGTTGGCACGGGAAGGGAGCAGGACTCGGAGTCACTAGCATGTGCAGCCTGTTTGGTAAATGATGATACCAACAGAGCTCCGATCTGCACAGCTAGTCCTGGTTCGGCTGCTGAAGGGAGCAGCCTGACAACCCCAAGTTGGGGCAAAGTCATAGCCAAGTCTTGGGGCATCTATGTCAGATATGATTGGGGTTTGTCTCAATTACGAATATCTGATGAACCAAATTATAACTCAAGGAATGCTCTGTCTTATGAAGGCATGTCAGGCAGCACCTCCTGGTTCAGGGTTGCAAATTTCTTCCCACTCAAATGAACGGAGTGGTGGACATGGTGGTAAAGTATATGCACACATGCCTGAAGCAGCTTCTGGTTCAGGGTTGCAATTTCCTCCCACTCGGTTGACAATAGTGATGGAGATGGTGCCAAAATATATGCACACATGCCTGAGGCAGCTCCTGGTTCAGAGTTGCATAAGTCCTCCCACTCGGATGTATGAAGTAATGGAGATGGAGCCATGTATAATATGCTCCGTATTACAGAAGCATGCACAGACAATCCGAGGCATACAGATATGGCAACGCCTGGTTCAGGGTGCAGTTTTTTTCCCACTCTAAAAGAGTGTCAGAGATCAGTTCGGACTGACTCCAAACATGACCCTGAACATGACTATCCCATGCTTTAATGCATGATGTACGACAATCGCACGAGGAAAAGCGGTGTGCTTAGCCTCTAAAATTGCTGCTCCCTCAGGGACGGACTAGCCACTACAAGAGAAGTTGGCCAGCAGCATCAGCTATCTAACAGAAATGACCAACATGATGGACAGAGTCTGCAAATGGAACTTCGCTGAAGCTCCAACAAAGGTAAGCGACCTGGGGTTAGAGACGCTGGTAAGTAGGTCTCATTATTAACCTCCGTAAACTCCGAAATGGAGCAGTCTGTTGGCCCAGCTTGGGTTTACTACCAGCGTGGGTTGTCTAGTCGTTTTTACTGTCTCTGGGATAAGATCAGGTTGATGTAGAGACATTGGCAAGGTGCCTTACACAGTAACCTCTGTTAGTTCCAAGTCGGAACAATTTGGTTACCCTGGATCAAGGTAGACCATCATGAAACTGGCTCGCTATACGAGTCATAGTGACCAGAGAAGCACTGCTTCATCATCTATGAGAGGTTATCAGACTGGTCAATAGAATTAAGTAGTTGAAGTTTTTCTCAACATATGGTTTATTTCTCTTCAGTTAGCAGAGTTACTGATTCATTGGAATCTTCATTGCCATTTTCTCTGGGACAGGTAGTTACCAGCAAGAAGCTCGTCTGGCATATATTATAACTTTATCTGACCTGCAGGTTCATGTTGTCAATCAACAATGTATCAATACCAGTATTCCTGACTGAGTGGTGCGTCGAACAGATTGTGTTATGCACTCTGGAGATTTAGACATGTGGTCTCAGTCAAAGGTCTGCGAGGTCATTCTTGATTCAGCTTTGCATTATACTAATCTCCACTCTGAAGGGAAACACGATATATTCATCGTGGCTCTTAGTCAAGAGTTGACAGGGAACTAGTTTTCTCACATCTAAGGGAAACTGGTTTAGCTCTAGTCATTAGCTGCTGATTATATATTATCAGCGATATGTATGAGTAGCTAGATATGCATCTTCCGCAGGTAGGGGAGCCCCGCAAAATTTTGTCCGTAGGATCTATGGAGGAACAGCAGTTCCAAGTACATTTAGTGACAACTCATCCAAGGATATGTGGTCTGACCAAGGACTAGAGGGGTATATTTCTCAAGATTACAGGAATATGGTGCAGGCCGAATCGGGTTAGCATTAGGCTAATCAAATCGTGGGTTCACTTACCCAGTTTAAGATGGATGATTGGATGTCTGCAATTTAACTAACTCAGAGAATCGATCTTGTTGTTGCATACTCAGTCATATCTATACACATAGGCACAGTTTCTGCTGTTTTATAACAAAGCTAGTGGTGAAAGCCTATGCTGCCCTTCTCAGATTAAGGGCATTATGTCATCGACTTTTGGGTATTATGCAAAATTGCAAATGATAAATCTTATGCGTTGTTGGTAGATATTTTTGGCAATATTACATTTAAGGCAACATGGAATGTAACAGTACCAATTTGCCTATTCAGTCATGCCATGGTAGACGGCTGAAGCAACTCTTATTCACTTCTTCACGTGTGACGGCTGGGACAGCCTGTCTTCTCAGCCAGCTAGCTCTGCATGATTGTATGAGAAGCTTGTGAACAACATATGTGAGTCAATTCTATACGGATGTAACAAAGGTTGTGTGGCTTCCAGTTTGAGCCTAGAGAAGCTTTATGGGACAGCACAATTGACAGTTCCTGTGCTGCTTTATCATTTCTGCTATGCCATAAGTGGGACGTAAATGATTAGTTCTTTACCCACTATTCTCTAACGTTATGTAGGGTGTCTTTTATTTCACCACTCTAATAGCCTACACTCATTGTAGTGTGCGAGGTATATCAGTAATTTGTTGTGCAAATATTCCTCAAAATGTTCCTAGTGGGACCAGTATCTTAAGATGATTATGCTTTCAGCAGCTGATCTCCGCATTAAGAACACATCCTTGCTCAATCTCTGGCTTAGTCTCCACGTCATACTGACATTAGGGTAGCTCGTTATAGAAATAATTTCATCAGCAAATGAGCAGGATTGTATGCATTTGAGGTTGACAGCATACCCACCACAGCAGAGATCAAGGATGTTATTGGGTATACAAGTGCACTCAGCTGCTAGTGCCTATGATATGAAAATTCCCTTAAAAAATGTTAATTTCTTTATATCAGTAACGGCACAGCGCTCCTGCGCCACTGCGCAGTTGGGGGAGGGTTTCCGGGCCGGGTGAGTGGTCGAATATTGCATTGGAGAAGTGGTCGAATATTGCGTTGTCCACGCTTGTATGACAATAAAACACTCTTGATTCTTGAACACTGCGCTGCCAGTCCTGCCCCTTCCTAAATCATGTTTCTGTCATGGCAACAATATTACAGCCTCACGTAACATTCCCTGAGTTGTACTACCTTGCCTATCAGGCTTCATGCACCTTCCTTCCAGACTAGCTTAACCCCTTCTGAGTGGTTCAAGCAAATCTCGCAACTAGGATATTGGTTCCCCTTCACTTCAGGCACAACCCGTTCCAATGGTGTAGGTCCCACCTGCCCTGCAAAGAGAGTACAATGAGCCATATATCTAATGCTTTCCCTACTGTATCAGCCACATGTTTATCTGTACTACTTCCCTATTTTGTGCCGTGCTAACTCGTGCCACAGGAAGTAACCCTGAGATTCCAACCCTGGAGGTTCTGATTTTTAATTAAAAGATTAAATGAGAACTTACCAGTTTGAAGTTTGATCTTTATTTTATGAGGAGTTACGATGAGGGATTACGTGAAGACCCCGCCAGGACGCATGCGCGACATTCTTCAAAGCAGTGGTGTGAAATCACAGATACCAGAGTAGACTAATATAGTAAGATAAGAGAAAACTTCCATACCAGTTGAACTTTATAATAGAGGGTTTTGGGAGCGGAGGGCACGTAATCCCTCATCGTAACTCCTCATAAAATAAAGATCAAATTTCAAACTGGTAAGTTCTCATTTAATCTTACTATTTTACTTCGGAGTCACGTGAGTGACTACGTGAAGATTTCAAAGCTCTGTGATTTCATGCCCTGGAACGAGACCATGCTCACACACTGCCATTCTGGGACGGAGGATGAACGTATTTCACACACGACACTGTGCTGAAAAACAATAAAGGTATTATTCATACCTAAAATAATATGCCCCACATTGGGTAATTTATTTTACAGAACTTAATTTTTCCCTGCAAACGTCTCAGGATCGGCCACGGGTTTATTATAAAGCATTGAATGCGTTCATTGCTCCACCCCGCTGTGGCAAGGATGTGGTCCATAGGAACTCCCATCATCCTAGCGTCCGATGTAGATGCAGCCCTGTTGGAGTGAGATTTGAAACATTAGTATTCACCACTGCACGTAATACCACCCGAACCATCTGGATATGGTTTGCACTGTGACCTTAGGTGAGGGCATTTATGGCTAATGAGAAAGCTCTCTCCGTGCCCATAAGTGTCTTGGTGACTATATATTGGAAAGTATGTGTCACTATGCAGGGCCGACTATCTGCAGGATAGGCCAGAACTCTAATATTGGCCAAAGGAACCGGGTCAGTCTAGTTTAAGTACCCCTGTATGTAGCAGGTTATCTGCCATTTGTGACAGACATGACGTCCTATTCTAGCTTGTGTAAGGACTGGACCCGTTGTGCTGATCCAAGTGCCATAATCATTCCCATCTAGGATATTAGTTTGTCCAGAGTGAGCCCCGATATTGGTGTCCATCCTCGTAACATGGTGTACTACCTATGTCCCATATATGGGTGTATCTGGGCCTGGGGGAATAGAGTACAAATACCCCTCATTCGTTTAGGTACTAGTGGGTGTGATCCTATAGCCAGGTGATCACTCCCTCTGCCCAGATATTAGATAGGGCACTCCTTGCACAATAATGGCACTGTAACTCAATCCTTCATCGAAATGAAGGGTGGCCAGAACTCCAGCACTTCAGTGTTGGTGGCTGAGTCATATGTAGTGTTCGTCCTGGTGCAGAAACACTTCCCCATTTCCTGACATATGTCAGGTACTGTCTTCTCGTGGACTCCCTGCACGACGCTGAGATGGCATTGATCGTCCTGTCGGAGAGTCCGTATCCCAGAAATGGCCTGTTCAGAAACTGCAAATCAACAAGTTTATACAGTCATGGCACGGATACTTTCCCGCACGGGGTGTGCCAACCTCCTTGGCCGTTGTTGATCCAGATGCAGGTTCTGAGACCATCTTTGTACTGTTGGGAACCATGGTACCCGTTGCGGCGTCTTGTTTAATTATTGTAAGACTCGCCTGATGAGGCAGAAGGGGAAAATGCATAGCAAAACAAATCCCCCCCCCCCAATGCAGCGAGAAATCGTCCATCGCTGCTGCCCCTGGGTCTGGTTCCCAAGCAACATATGTTGGTAGTTGGTGAATTAGTCCGGATGGAAAAAAGGTCGATATCTGGTGTCCCATACCGGTCTATAATATCTGTAAACACTTTCCGATCCAACATCCATTTAATGTTGTCGTTGAATTTACGTGACCTGATGTCTGCCACTGTATTTAGCTTACCTGGAAGGTAAGTGGTTGAGATCCAAATCTCTCTCCCAGACACCAGTGCCAGATATTATTAGGCAATTCATCACATGATATCGACTTTATTTCACCCATATGATTATATATAGGCCCCCAGTGTGGTATCAATCTGTACCGTACATGCAACTGGTGCTCATCTGAGCAGTAGGCCCTGAGTCCATGAAACGCTCCCAGCATTTCTAGATAATTAATTCCTAGTGCTTTAAACAGAATAATTTTTGTGCACTCATCTGCCACCACAACTTGCGGTGGTATTAGTTGCTCCCCAACCTTTAGCACTGGCATCAGTCTGTAATGTACCCTAGGGATATAGAATGGGGTGATGGGGTTAGGATAATATGGAACATTTCTATCCACCAGTTTAATTCTAATTTACTTTCCCTGGTAGTTGCATAGGCCTATTGAAATGGCCTGTATGATTTTTGAGAGCTAAAATTTCCCTCTTCCAGGTTTTAATAATGGAGTGGTCCAATTGTGCTGCTGGGAACGCAGCCACCAATTCCCAATCACTCTTGCTCCTTGCCGAATGGATGGTTCCCTGATGCCAGTGAGGCTTTTGCATACTCCCATCAAGTCTGTCACTTTGTTTGGTGGCAAGGTGATAGACATATGAACAGAGTCAATAGTGAACCCCAAATAATCCATGGTAGTGGAGGGTTCCAATTTTGATTTATCTGGATGTACGTTAAACCTCTCTGTTGTGGCTGATACCACCAATGTAGCCAGCTCCAATTTTCACCTACAATGAGAATATCATCAAGGTAAGCCATGACGATATGGTTATGTTTCTTTAAGTATGCTAAAGCTGGTTTTAATAAATTTGTAATAGCCTGGGTGCTGATGACAACCCATTGGATAAGGCATACTGCCATTGCTGTCCCATCCAGATAAATTTCAGGTATTTACGATGACCCTGTGTGTGACAAACGTGTCTAATTTGAAATGGGCATACTGAACGGAAGTATTTAGTTCGGTCAAATCAGTAATGATACGGCAACCACCATCTTTTTAGTTTTTTTATAAATATATTTGATATGAACTCTTGAAATTCTCTGATTGTTTTCTCAATCCCTTTTGTGTTTAGTCTTAACAGTTCAGCATGGCCTGCTGTTCTCTCTTTTTGTGAAGTATGAACTTCCTGCTAGGCGTATGCTGAACTGGGACGGTAGTTCGTATACAAATTCAATTTTGTAATTCTGAATACTTCCGAGTATGTAAAAGTTCAGAGGTAAAAGTGCAGCACACATGATGAAACAAGTGCAACCGTCCCCCAACTTTAATGAATCGACATGCAATGTTTTTAAGACAACCAGACCCACCTACCTCCATGGTTACCGTGTTGTGTGGGTTGTCTCCACAGTTGTTTCTTCTGGTATTGTGTTGCTGCGTTGTGGGGTTGGCGCGTTTTCCATGAAGGCCGGGCTGGGCCATGGTCTGAAAGACCGCTGTGCAGGTGGGCCGGCCTTCGAGCTTTCACCACCAGATGGTCTTCCATAGCACCGATGTCTGGTGGGTGTGTAGGGGTGCTGCCGCTGTTGATAGTGGGTTTTAGAGGTGCTTGGCACCTTGATCAGGCCTATAGCCTTGGCTTCCTCATGCAGGTCTTTCACCTGCTTCGGGAGGTCCCCCAACAGCAATTTTGGCGCCTGTGTGCTACTTGTCTTGCATAATTCCACACTTCTTGATGATGCTCTTCCTGTAACTGTAAATCTCCACTGAGTATTACACAGTCTGCTAGAGCATCACGTAACTCTTCAGGCAAATCAACCCCATCAGTTGTCCTGGTACTGCTGTGATTTTAGCAGCCAGCAGTTTCCTCTGGAGCTTCACCTCCTGGCTCCTTATAGATGGGCTCCTGTTGCCCCAGATGGGGTCATAGACTGCTGGTACTTTAAGAGAAATGGAGTTCTCTGGAGCAATGTACTTCCCAGCCATAAAGTTAATGGCTTGCTCCTGTAGCTGGTTTGTAGCCATGTATTTTTTACTGGCTTGCAGCTTTGTATAGGCAGTCCTTCTTGAATTGATACAGCATGTGTCCCACAATCTTCTGCTGCTCTCCCTTCTGGCACCCCTCACAGTTGACTGTTCAGCCATTGCCCCTTCTTCAGGGTCAGCCCAGCTCTGACCCCTAATGCTCCCCTGCGAAGAGGGTGAGACATTTGGCAGTCCTTGAAAGGATCCTGCCGTGGGTCTGCGAAGAGACCCACTGTGACTCTGCCCCTGCATAAGCAGGTCACGCTGGAGCACTGCTCCCCACCGCTCCCGCGGGAAAGACGCCCGCCGTCGCTATCCGGGAACGGGGTGTCTTCAGGTCCGGACCCAGCCGAGTCAACGGACCTGTCCGACTTCCGGGTGGTTTTGCCGCCGACCGCGGCGCACCTGCGGCGAGAAGCCGGCAGCTGCTGGCAGCACCTGCAGCTCTGGAGAGACGGCAGCTGCTGGCTGCTTCCACAGCAGCGGTATCAGCTGCTGCTCTCCCTGCGCGACTCCATGGTGCTTCCTCCGTTCTGAAAAAGAAACACACCGAGTCGCCA
Source organism: Okamejei kenojei (assembly GCA_035221665.1). Lineage (NCBI taxonomy): Eukaryota > Metazoa > Chordata > Chondrichthyes > Rajiformes > Rajidae > Okamejei > Okamejei kenojei. The sequence goes on along the minus strand of CM069131.1, from coordinate 12,947,316 downwards.
CGCTCACCAGAAAAGGTAAGACTTACCTTCAGTAATTTTTTCAAAATTCGCGCTGGAGGAGCGGCGCTCCTCCCGACTGTCGCTTCCGCAATGCGTTCGACAATATGTCGCGCATGCGTCCTGGCGGGGTCTTCACGTAGTCACTCACGTGACTCCGAAGTAAAATTAAATACTTAACCCGCTAAATGTTCTTACATCTCGCTTCCTGCCCATGTTCTTCGTACCAAAATGGCTACATTCTCTGACTGCTTATTTCCCCCTCCCCCCTTTCAGAATGTCCTGTGCCCACTCAGAAACATCCCTGACCTGACATCGTGGAGGCAACACCTCAACCTGAGGTCCAGCTCAAAGCCGCAGAAATGACCTGACTAACATGTCCCCTATCACTATCCCTCGTCTCGGCTAACCGCTACACTGCTTTCCAGCAAAGTCAGTTATGGTGTCAATGGTCTCTCGGTGCTACTGTTCACTCCAGGGAGGCTATTTCCCCACCACCACCACCACACCATCCTAGTTGTTTGATAGCCACAGGGACTTGTGTAACTGGCTGCCTCTCTTGACAGTCACCCATCTACCTGACCTAAGATTTGTTTAGTTTAATTTTATTTAGAGATACAGTATGGAAAACTTTGACTGAATCCTTGTTTAGTTTATTTTTGTTTAGAGATACAGTATGGAAACATCCACTCCAACCCTAGGACTTAGAAACTAGCGATATGTTATTCAACTTTTTCATTGATTCCTACACAGTGGGTGAGATTTTACAGACACCAATTAGCGTACAAACTTGTTCGTCTTTGGGGTGTGGGTGGAAACTGGAGCACACGGAGGATAATCTCACAGGCAGAAAGTGCAAACGCCTCACAGACAACACCCGAGGCCAGGATCAAACCTGGGTCCCTGGTGGCATGAGGCAGCAGCTCTACCATAGCACCTCTGTGCCACTCACGTTGGTGTAACCACCTCACTGAAATGACTATCTATGAAGCAATCTACTTTGTGTGTGCTCAGCAATGCATCCCACTGCGCTGTGCCTGATCCACCTTGAGTTAATTCATCAACGTCAGCTCACCTCAGGATTAAAGCCGGGATAATTGCTGATGAATGTACTCTGTTCAGTTCCATTGACAATGACTTTGTTAATGAAGCAGTCCATGTCCATTTCCAGGTTTGATTGGGCAAGTAAAACGTAATATTATTTGTCCTATGAATGACAAACAATCACCATTTTCATTAAGGGAGATTCTAATCGCCCCCTTTCGATCTGCAAAACTATTATGATTATTGAATTGCCTTACATCAATGTCCTTAGAGCTACTGTGGACTAGAAAGCTCGAAAACTAAAATACTGACTACAGAAGCAGGGCATGGCTTGGGATTCTGCCATGGATGTCAGGTTCTCACCTCCTGTCGCCCCAAAACTATTCTGTGTCACGGTGGCGCAGCGGTAGATTCGCTGCCTTACAACACCAGTGACCTGGGTTCGATCCTGACGACAGGTGCTGTCTGTACGGAGTTTGTACGTTCTCCCCGTGACCCTGGGGGTTTTCTCCGACATCTTCGGTTTCCATCCACACTCCAAAGACGTACAGGTTGGTAGGTTAACTTGGTATAAATGTGAATTGTCTATCTCCAATGAAGAATATCTTGCTTTATACTCCACTCATTTTATCGATTTTCTACTTCTATTTTATTTATTTTTATTATTTCTCTTTATTATTTTCTTTCTGTTATAAAATAATAAAAAATATAGAAGTATAAATAAGAACGACTGTATACTTTAAAAATATTAAGAATGTATGTGACGAATAATATGTTTTTTCTTTTTTGATTTTATGTTATTCCTTCTTAATATGTATTTACATCTAACAAAAATATTTTAGAAAAAATATATATATAAAGTGTCCCCTGTGTGTGTAGGATAGTGTTAATGTGCGGCGATCGCTGGTCGGCGCGGACTGGATGGGCTGAAGGGCCAGTTACCGCACTGTATCTATAAACTAAACTAAACTAAATTGAAAACTAAACCATGAGTAAACGGAATAGACACTATTTGCCTGGATGATTGCAGCACCAAAAGTGCTCGATAGATTTAGTGCCATCAAGGGCATTACAGCACAATTGTTTCTTTCATGCAATACTATTGATGATCGATAACATACATTGCAGAACTTGGCAAAAAATTTTTAGCAACGTCTCTCAAACTTCTTTAAAGGATAACAAATTCACGCAGTACCACGTGTCGCTTTATATTTGACTTAGAAAAATACTACAGTGGGGTTAGCAAAGCTGGCAGCCATGCAAGTGTATAACAATTGTTTCAGACTTGAGAAACTGAAAAGAACAGAGCAGTTCATGTTATTTATGTGGCTGCCACAACGTCGCAGCAGGTAGAGCTGCTGCCACACAGCACCGGATATTTAGGTTTGATTCTGATCTCAAGTGCTGTCTGTGTGGAGTTTGCACGTTCACCCTGTTGACGGCATGAGTTTCTTCCAGGTGCTCCGGTTTCCTACCACATCCCAATGACGTGCAGGTTTGCAGGTTAATTAGCCTTTGTAAGGTGCCCCTGGTCTATAGCGAGTGGATGCGGGTGGAACTATATCTAACTCTCTCTTGAAAACATCCAGTGAATTGGCCTCCATTGCCTTCTGTGGCAGAGAATTCCACAGTGCAGCGGATCGTGGCTTCAAGGGGAATGGGTCTCCTGCTGCTGAACGGGAAGATTTGGTGGATCTTATTTGTCAGGAAAAGTATTTCACTGTGTTAGTACTTTGCATATATGACAATAAAACACCATCGAACCATTGAAATTTCACACTGGTTCATTCAACATGGAAATGGCCGTGAAAGCTATTTACTGGGTTAAATTGATTTCCGATGAATAGTGCTGTCAGACCAATGTCCTGCAATTACATTTCTAAGCGATGATGTGTGTTCACAAGTAACACTACTTTATTCTCCCACCCATCTGCATTTAATTAGCTGCATCTGGTCTGTTCACACTTCAGCTCTTACTATGCGTCAGTCAGATACACGACAACAGCTGTAAGGAAATATATTTTATAGCATATTGAGCCAATAGCTAAATGCTTAATTTGAGAGTTTTTAAAGTACTTGGGGTTACGGTTCTTAACAGTGAGAAATGCTGATGTTGGGGAATACATTTGTGGCTAATTGGAGTTGCTAATGGAAGTACAGGCAGCTAAAGTAACCAGGGTTGGAAGTGGATGGCGATCTCTTGGCCTGCGTAGCATCACCCCGCAGTGCCAGAGAAACCGGTTACGATTCCCCACTCCATCTCCTAGAGTCACTGTTCATTATAACTCGTAAGAATCGGGGGGTGACAAGGTGGCACAGAAGTAGATTTGCTGCGTTACAGCATCAGAGACCCGGGTTCGATCCCGACTACGGGTGCTTGTCTGTACGGAGTTTGTATGTTCTCCCCGTGACCTGCGTGGGTTTTCTCCAAATGCTTCGGTTCCCTCCCACATTCCAAAGACATGCAGGCTAATTGTCCCTAAAGTGTACAACAAAACTAGTGTCCGGGTGATTTGTGGTTGATGTGAACTCGTTGAGCTGAAGGGCCTGTTTCCACGTTTGATCTCCGAACTAAACTACAGCCTTAGCACTCTGCCTCTCTGCTGCAAAATATGCCTGCCCTGCTTGGGAGAGATCAAACATGCAAAGAAGATCGACTTCATCCTTGAATGCCAGCTGCCGTAGCATCACTGGTTGTTTCCGATCTATGTACATAAACAACGTCTATCTATTGGCTGGCATCGCTCCACCAGACATCAGGAGAGCTGTTGCAAGTAGGACAGAGCGTCTGCAGCAACTGACGGACTATAGACACCCATTACACAACCATGTGCCCCCATCTAGGTGGTTAAAATCCCGTAAGAGCTTCCTAACCAGCATCACCCCATTGGAAACCGCACCAACTGAAGCTCGCCTCCAGATGTGGAAGAACAGACTAGCCACTGTCCCTATTTCCACCAAGATGGGCATAAACCAGCAGCAGAGTGCTTACCACCAGGTGCTGATGAACTCTGGCTTAACTGGAGATGTCTCAACCGACTGCGAACTGGGGTCGGGTGGTCATGGGTGACAATGCACAAACGGGACTACATGGAGGGTACAACAACCTGTGACTGCGGCACACAGACCCAGACAATGCAACACCTACTGCAATGCCCATTGCTGGATAATCCATGCACATCTGCAAACCATAACACTCCAATAGCACAACGGTGTGTACAGCAGTGGCGAGCCACTATATAGCATAAGGACACAAAAGAAGAATTGGTTTATGAGCCCCAAATCCAATTCACGTAAAAACCAATTATTCAGCAGACCAGCGACTCGTATAGGAAATGTGGAGGAGGCTGGAATTTGAGGATGACAGATAAATGGATGGATTTACACGAGGAAGGAGGTTAGCCGCTCCTTCTCATTTAACTCATAAAACCAGGCCAAGCTTTGCAGCTGCCATGCACTGTTTTGGTGTAAGCTCACGAGGAAAATCATTAATGGTAACAAAGAACTGCAGACGCTGATTTACAGAAAGAGACACCAAGTGCTGGATTAACTCAGAGGGGTCAGGCAGCCACTCTGGGGAACATGAATAAGGTGATATTTCGGGTAGAGATACTTTTTCAGACTGGGTCCTGACTGATTCGTGTGAATGATGGTCCTGGCCCGAAAAGGTCACCTATTCATGTCCTCCAGGAAAATCATTCGGATTTGTTCAAGCCAGCTGGCGGGAGTGCTGTTTTTTTTTTGTGCTAATTTTTAGCCTGAAGATACAGTCGTGATTTGCTCACAGCTCCCACTCACTTCACACTTACAGCTGAAACTGGGGCAATCATTGAAGGAAGGCAGCTCAATGATAAGTTATTGAATGAGCTCCAAGCGTACAATAGTCAGCCTCCAGTTAATTGCTCACCTGAGCAAAATCTCCAGATGAAAAAAAAAATGAATCGGGCTTCAACAGGCTTATGAAAGTAAGCATGCAGGCACAGCAGGCAGTGAAGAAAGTGAATGGCATGTTGGCCTTTATAACAAGAGGAATCGAATATAGGAGCAAAGAGGTCCTTCTGCAATTGTACAGAGCCCTAGTGAGACCACACCTGGAGTAATGTGTGCTCAGTTTTGGTCCCGTAGTTTGAGGAAGGACATTCCTGCTATTGAGGGAGTGCAGCATAGGTTTACAAGGTTAATTCCCGGGATGGCAGGACTGTCAGATGCTGAGAGAATGGAGCAGCTGGGCATGTACACTCTGGAGTTTAGAAGGATGAGAGGCGGTCTCATTGAAACTATAAGGTTGTTGAGGGCTTTGATAAACTAGGCGCAGGAAACATGTTCCCAATGTTGGGGGAGTCCAGAACCAAAGGCCACAGTTTAAGAATAAGGAGTAAGCCATTTAGAACGGAGACGAGGAAACACTTTTTCTCACAGAGAGTGGTGAGTCTGTGGAATTCTCTGCCTCTGAGGGCGTGGAGGCAGGTTCTCTGGATGCTTTCAAGAGAGAATTAAATAGGGCTCTTAAAAATAGCGGAGTCAGGGGATATGGGGAGAAGGCAGGAACGGGGTACTTCTTCCTAAGATTGGGGATGATCAGCCATGATCACATTGAATGGTGGTGCTGGCTCGAAGGGCTGAATGGCCTACTCCTGCACCTATTGTCTATTGTCTATTAACAAGGGATCACTGACTGGCCTGCTTTTATCGCAAACAGACAGACATTCTTGAATTGAATTGAACTGAATACATTTTATTAGCCAAGTATGTATACATACAAGGAATTTGCCTTGGTGCTTTGCTCGCAAGTAACGGCATGATATACAGTAGACAATTAAAAATAAAACATTATAATTTACACATGTGAAGAATGAAACAAAATACCAGAGCAAAAGGAGGCTACAGACTTTGGCTGTTGAGTGGAGCAACTGCTCATGGAAAAAAAGCTGTTTTTATGTCTGGCTATGGCAGCTTTGACAGTCCGGAGTCGCCTTCCAGAGGGAAGTGATTCAAAGAGTTTGTGGCCAGGGTGAGAGAGGTCAGAGATGATCTTGTAGTAGCATCTAGTGGTGGGATGGGGAAATCAGAACCCTCGTCATTGGTCGGCACAGTCACGTGACTGCGGGGGTTCGTTCGCGGGTTTTTAGCCAGTTGTTCAGCGCTCTTCCCACCGACAGGAGCTGTGTTTTGTTAGCTAAGTCTTTTAGTTCCGTTTTAGTTCCGTTTTGTCTGTGAATAAAAATTACTTTACAAGTAATGGGGTCGCTTCAATCTTACCCACTCGCTTCCTGGCCCTTGCAGTGTACTGTTCGTCGATGGGGGGGGAAGGTTGCAGCCAACGACCTTCTCGGCTGATCGAACGATGCACTGCAGCCTCCGGGTGTCGTGCTTGGGGGATGTCATGCATGTCTCCGGATGTCATTCTTAATTTATTTATGAAGATATTGACCTGACCCTGGAACAAAAGGCAAATGGGAATAGGAGAGAAAGGAGAATAGTGGGAGCAAGAAACAATTGGAAAAATGGGACAGAGTAGCACTTTAGTTATAAACCTGTTTATTATGACCTTTAATAGGCATTCAAAGCTTTACACAAAGATCCGCATGCACATTTGCTGCATGATATAACGGGAATTTTTATTCCTTTCACAACTTCTAATTGTCCATTTTTTAAACCATGTTTCCCAAAGATTTAATTTAGCATTAGATCTATCCAAATTCAAGGCACGCTTGGCCCTGTCTTCTCTTCTTTCTGACTTTGGAATCAACACGAAACAATCATCCCAGTATTCTGTTGGCATGGTTTACAATAGGATCCATAAATATGTGCATTGGGCCTGACATTCCTGGAGGCCATAACTGGGGAAACCTTGTCTGCAGCAGGCAAGAGGCTATTGCCACAGGAAGGACAGGACTAATGTGAATGGATGCGTGCGCATATTGGAGGGACTTTTCCACAGCCTCTAAGGGACCTGTGTCTGCGCGTGTGTTTGCCTGTGTGTGTGTCTGTGATGTGTTTGTGATGTGTGTGTGTTTGTATGTGTGTTTGTATGTGTGTTTGTATGTGTGCGTGTATGTGTGTGATTTGCATGTGTGTGTGGCTGTGGGTGTGATGTGTGCGTGTGTGTCTGTGTGGGTGTGATGTGTGTGTGTATGATATGCATGTGTGAGTGTGATGTGTGTGTGTGATATGTACGTGTGTGTCTATGTGTATGATACGCATGTGTGCGTGCGCATGCGTATTTGTGCATGTGTGTGTGCGTGCATGCGTGTGTAATATGTATGTATGTGTGATATATGTCTGTGTGTGTGTGTGCGTGTGCGTGTGTATCAATAGTCAGATTTATTCGTCACATACACAATGAAGTGCAGTGAAATGAATTTGCCAGCAGCGGTACAATAAAAAAGAACACACAATACACAATAAAAATTTTTTAACACAAAGTATCCATCATTCATCACTGTGGTGGAAGGCACAAAGTTCAGTCAGTCCTCCTCCATTTTTCTCCATGGTCAGGACCATAAACCTCCACAGTGGCCGCTGCGGGCGGCCAGATGTACAGGCAAGGTAAGTCCCGAATCGGTGCTTTCCTACCGGAGACCGCGGCTTGAAGATGACGTAAGCTGCGGGCCGGCGGTCGGAGCTCTTCTCCAGGGATTCCCGGCGAAGGATCCCGCTCCGGATGGAAAGTCCCCGCCGCGCCCGTGGCTAAAAGCACCACAGTTCACGGCTTCAAGCTGTTGTAGGCCGCGGGTCAGAGCTCTTCTCCTCCGGGATCCCCAACGAGGGATCCCAGGCTTGGGACGCTGCGCCACCTGGAATCTCCGCAGGCTGCCGCGGGCCAGCGATCGGAGCACTCCCTTCTGGAGTCCCCCGGCGAGGGCTTGCCCGCTCCGCTGTGAAAACCTCACGCTGCGCCCGCTGCTGAAGCTCCAGGCCCCTCTCCGGGAAAGGCCGCACCAATCCATGATGTTAAGCCCCTGTCCCACTTTCACGACCTAATTCACGATCTCTGCCGAGTTTGCTCTTGACCCATACTCGCAGCATGGTCGCCACAAGGTCGTAGGAGGTCTTCCTCATGCTCGTGAGTGGTCTCTGCGTACTCGTGGCATCAAATAGGCGCGGCGATTTTTCTAGCCTGATAAAAAATGTCCACAATTAATAAAAGGTCGGCATGGGAAAAATCAACACTTTTTACTCGTAGGTAGTTTGTAGGTAGGTCGTAGTATGTCGTGATGCTAGTCGTAGGTAGTCGACCGGTCGGATGGTCGGAGGCAGTCGAAGGTAATAGCTCCGGGGTGAAAAATAGGTTAGTCAAAAAAAAAGGCAATTTAAACAGCAGTCACCTCTGTCACTCCAAGGCATGTTCATTCATAGCTGGAGAGTTTTTTTGGAGAGGAGACGTGATTTAGAGATGGCACCAAAAAGGAAGCAGCGCAGGCGGAGGGCACAACCCTAACAAAAAAGGCCATGCAGGTGTTGCCCACCCAGGAGGAGGAGTGGCAGGAGATGATGCCACTGGAGGTAATAATGCGGTAGGAGGTAGCCCTGCATGAGAGACCCCTGGAGGAGGAGACCAGGGTGGTAGTATATGTCCCCACCACCACCCCATCCTTCACTGCCTCATTTGAAGGCAGCAAAGCAGCCCTTTCTCCTGTGTCGGACACAGCATCAGAGGCAGATGCCCCATTGGTGGTGAGGGAGGGCTGGAGGAAGGTTATGCCCTACATCTTCACCAGGCAGCAGGAAGGGGGACCTTGAGGAATGGTTCCAGCAGAATGCCATCCTGTACGAAAAGGAAAATGAGGGGTACAGGGACAGGGACAAGTATGGCTTGCTTGCCATCCACTGCCCCACATGTGCTTAAAGTTCCATCTTTTGTCAAAGCCCAGCGCCACTCTCTTCCAGTCATCTGGTGTACTGGGACAGTCCATCACATCGTCTCCATTCACCCATTGAGACCTCTTCCTGTGCTTCCTCTTCACCCTTGCTCTTCCCCTTCTGCCTTTCTTAAAAGGCTGATGAAGCAAAAGGGCTACTGCAAACAGCAGTGAAATGTACATGGTCGAAGCCAGTCTTCAACATAGTCGTAGGAGGTCGTAGACATAGTCGTGGAAGGGCGTAGGAGGTCGTAGGTTACCGCGACCTTGATTTTATTTTAGGTCGTTTAAGGTCGTCAGCGGTCACGATTTAGGTCGTGAAAGTGGGACAGAGGTTTTAGGCCGCGAGGGAGGCAACATGGAAACAAACATTTGGACATGCTAAAAAAACCAAAACAAGTTGAATTGACTAACACGCCGTCTCGCAGCGCCCCCACCGACCTGTGTAGATGTGTTATGTCTCTGTGTGCGTGTGTGTCTGTGTCTGTGTGTGTGTGTGCGTCTGTGTAGGTGTGATATGTCTGTGTGTCTGTGTGTGTGTCTGTGTGTGTTGTGTGCATGTGCATGTGCGTGTGCATGTGTCTGTGTGTGTGTGTTTGTGCATGTGCGTGTGCGTGTGTGTGTGCGCGTGTCTGCCTGTGTGCGCATGTAATTCTTTGCTTCCATATAACAATTACAGCACGGAAACGGCCCTTCTAGTCCGTGCCGAACACTTACTCTCACCTAGTCCCATCTACCTGCACTCAGACCATAACCCTCCATTCCTTTCCCATCCATATACCTATTCAATTTATTTTTAAATGATAAAATCGAACCTGCCTCCACCACTTCCACTGGAAGCTCATTCCACACAGTTACCACTCTCTGAGTAAAGATGTTCCCCCTCATGTTACCCCTAAACTTTTGTCCCTTAATTCTCAAATCATGATTCAAACCTGAGTAATGTAGTGTACCTAGACAGACATAGAGAGATACAGATGTGCTCGCACATATGCAATTGGTTTATTCAGTTCTGTAACTATACTGAGCATGAGCAAATGTATAATGCATAAAACCCTCTCATCAGAATACGTTAGAAACACCAACTGACAGAGCGCAAGATTGCAAATGCACTGAATCATTTCAAAAAATAACTCCTGCGCAGTGTGATGAGCAGACTCCATTAGGCAGGCATGTTAAAAGGTCGTGGAGGAGACAATGCAAGTATTCTGAATGGAAGGGAAAGTAGTGATATTGCACTGGGAGCAACCAACACTAAGAAAGCAGGCTGAAGACTAAAGCTGCTAAAATAAAATGTCAAATTAATGGACTGAAAAGCATCCTAGAGTATCAAGAGATGTCGAGTTTGATGTGGTACAGATGGATGCAAAGTCCTGGAGTAACTCAGCAGGTCAGGCAGCATCTCTCGAGAAAAAGGGTGGGTGACGTTTTGGGTTGGAAGGCTCGATCTGGGCCTGGGCCTGGAATTCTCATGCTTAAATTAACTGAACTTGGCAAAAAAAAAAACATGTTAGGTTGTTTATCTCTGAGTTTGGTCAAATATGTGATGTAGCATTTTTGCACAAGATGGTCATAAGGTCATAGAAACATAGAAATTAGGTGCAGGAGCAGGCCATTCGGCCCTTCGAGCCTGCACCGTCATTCAATATGATCATGGCTGATCATCCAACTCAGTATCCTGTACCTGCCTTCTCTCCATACCCCCTGATCCCTTCAGCCACAAGGGCCACATCCAACTCCCTCTTAAATGTGGCCAACGAACTGGCCTCAACTACCTTCTGTGGCAGAGAATTCCACAGATTCGCCACTCTCTGTGTGAAAAACGATTTTCTCATATCGGTCCTAAAAGACCTCCCCCTTATCCTTAAACTGTGACCCCTTGTCCTGGACTTCCCCAACATCGGGAACAATCTTCCTGCATCTAGCCTGTCCAACCCCTTAAGAATTTTGTAAGTTAGGGAATATGAGTAGAATTAGGCCATTCGGCCCACCGAGGCTATTCCACCATACAATCATGGCTGACCTATCTCTCCCTCCTAATCCCATTTTCCTGCTTTCTCCCACTGACACCTCTACTAATCAAGAATCTATCTATCTTTGCCTTAAAAATATCCGCTGATTTGGCCTCCAAAGCCTTCTGTGGAAAAAAAATTCCACAGATTCACTCTGACTAAAAGAACGAAAAGAACGTCCTTTAATTCTGATGTTATGACCTCTACGTCAGTTTGGTCTTCGAATGGCCATCTGAACAGGTGAGATGAAGTGAATGACAATGTATGGTCAAAATGTGAAAGTACCCCTGCCACCGCAGGAGATGCAACACCTGTCCCTTTATCTCCCCCCCTCGACTCCATCCAAGGACCCCAACAGTTTTTTTCCGGTGAGGCAGAGGTTCACTTGCACCTCGTCCAACCTCATCTACTGTATCCGCTGTTCCAGTTGTCAACTTCTGTACATTGGTGAGACCAAGCGCAGGCTCGGCGATCGTTTCACTGACACCTTTTTTTTTTTTTTTTAAATTTCAAAATATACTTTATTCGAATGATAAATATATACAATACATTAACCTTGCGGAAAATCCATCAGGTACAATGATCAATACAGTTTAGACATTACTTCCCCCAAATTTCCACAAATGACTCGTTGCTACAGTGCGTGATACCTTCCCTTATATTGAGGGCGTCTCCACCATACCGTACCCCCCATGTCCAGCAGCGGAAGGGCGTTAGAACTGTGGCCCTCCCCCAAGCCTTGGCGTTGGCTGCAAGCTTCAGTGCGTCCCTCAGCACGTACTCCTGCAGTCTGCAGCGGGCCAGTCGCAACATTCCCTGACGGACATCTCGCTCTGATGCCGGGCAGACCAAAGGGCGTATTTTACCGAGTTGATGACCCTCCAGCAGCCTTGATGTCAGCCTCTGAATGTGTCCCTGGGAACAGTCCGTAATATCACAGAGTCCCTGTGACGGAGCTGTTCGGGATAAAGCTACCAGGACCCTTGCATTTTTCTCCAGGCTCTTTTAGCAAACCCACACTCCAAAACCGTCTCCTCGCCATAGCAGCCATCTCGAGGGCAGCGTTTGAGGTTTTACAGGAAGGATCTTGGGAGGGCCTCCCTTCCTTGTTTGAGTTCTGGCGATGAGGTAGAGTCCTTCCCTGCAAGGTTCGATGGACATGTGGTCTTGCGGAAGAACCTTGTCCAACCTCATTGCGTGGCACCTGCGCCAGGCCCATCCTTCTCAACACCGGGGACAGGTAGAACCTCAGCAGGTAGTGACACTTGTGCCCACATGCCTTGGCTCTTGCCTGATCAACAAAGGTTCTGAGGGCGACGTTACATTGGATAACTGATGGCCCGGGTGATCCCTGTGGCGTATGAGGGAGGGACAGGCCACACGCCAAGTACAGAACCCCGAGGCTCACACCGGACCAAATTCTTTCCCGTTATCGTTTCACGGTGTCACTGAACACCTCCGCTCAGTCCGCTTAACATACCTGATCTCCCGGTAACTCCCCATCACATTCCCAATCTGACCTTTCTGTCCTGGGCCTCCTCCATTGTCAGAGTGAGGCCCAGCACAAATTGGAGGAACTGCACCTCATACTTTGCTTGGGTAGTTTGTACCCCAGCGTTATGAACAATGACTTCTTGAATTTCAGACAGCCCTTGATTTCCCCCTCTCCATCCCCTCCCCCTTCCCAGTTCTCCCACCAGTCTTACTGTTTACGACTACATTCTATCTTCGTCCCGCCCCCTCCCCTGACATCAGTCTGAATACGAATCTCGACCCGAAATGTCAACCATTCCTTCTCTGCAGAGATGCTGCCTGTCCAGCTGAGTTATCCAGCATTCTGTGTCTACCTTCGATGTGAAAATAATGTTTGTTTTATACTGATTACAAATTTCCAGTGTCAATCTACCAAACATTCTCAGGGGAAAAGACCATAGGTCTGAAGAGCACCTTCTTAACATGTTGGTCTGCCATTGGCACAGAATTTGTGTTACACTTTTGAACAGTGGGAAAGCTTTGTGATTGTGGATTTTGTAAGAGTACCGTATCCCGCCTGAACTCATTGAGGCCTTTTCAATGCAGGAAACATGTAGTAGCTGCTGGTATTGATGGTCGGAACCATACCTGGACAGTAAACTGGACTGGTCTAGGAACACTGAGGCCCTGTACAAGAAGGGACAGAGCCAGTTGTACTTTCTGAGAAGGCTCCACTCCTCCAATGCCTGCAGTAAAATGCTGCAGATGTTCCACCAATCGGTGGTAGCCCGTTCCATCTTCTGTGCTGTCGTGTGCTGGGGCAGCAGAGCGAACGCCCACAGGATCAACAAACTCATCAGGAAGGCTGGCTCTGTCCTGGGGGTGGAATTAGATTCATGGGAGGTCGTCTTGGAGGGGAGGATGTTACTCAAACTGCGGAGCATCTTGGACAATACAGCTCACCCGCTAGAATTTATAAGATTGTGGTGGGGTCTTATAGAAACTTACAAAGTCCTTATGGGGTTGGACAGGCTAGATGCAGGAAGATTGTTCCCGATGCTGGGGAGGTCCAGAACAAGGGGTCACAGTTTAAGGATAAGGGGCAATTCCTAGGACCGAGATGAGGAAAACATTTTTCACACAGAGAGTGGTGAGTCTCTGGAATTCTCTGCCACAGAAGGTAGTTGAGGCCAGTTCATTGGGTATATTTAAGAGGGAGTTAGATGTGGCCCTTGTGGATAAAGAGATCAGGGGATATGGACAGAAGGCAGGTACAGGATACTGAGTTGAATGATCAGCCATGATCATATTGAATGGTGGTGCAGGTTCGAAGGGCCGAATGGCCTACACCTGCACCTGTTTCCTATGTTTCTATGACACCCTGGTCAACCTGAGGAGCACCTTCAGCAACAGACTGGTTCCAGCAAGATGCAGGACAGAGCGCCACAGGAGATCCTTCCCTGTGGCTATCCAACTGTACAACTCCTCCCCCTGCAGTTGTGTGGTAGATTGAGACTGACTCCTCACCCCCTCTCCACCCCTCCCCAATCTTTGCTCATCTCCAATCCTTTCCACTTGTCACTTTAATCCCAAGTTCTAGCAGTTGGCCCAGAGCCTTCTATGCCAAGGCAATTCAAGTGTTTGTCTAGTCTCTTCCACCACCACTCTCTCAGTCAATGTATTCCAGATACTCATCACTCTAGTGTGAAAAATATCTCCCTGTTCGCGTCTAAATCTCTTCCCCTTCCCCTAAATCTAGTTTTATATACATCAGATGGGGACATATGTTTCCTGCAGTGCTTAGTTTGAGACATACTGTTCACGCCTGTCTTGGAATCCGTAGTTTGTAAAGGTTAGCAACAATTTTATGTCATACAATACGATACGATGCGATACAATACAATAGAACTTTATTTATCCCAAGAGGGAAATAGATCTGCCAACAGTCATAAAAACACTAAATACATGAAACATTAAATTAATATGGATGGGTGTACACTTGCCAGCATGGATATATTAGTTTAGAGATACAGCATGGAAACAGGTCCGATGGCCCACTGAGTCTACACCGACCAGTGAGCAACCATATACTAACAGCATAGGGACAATTTACTATGTCTTTGAAATATAGAGGAAACCGGAGCACCCTCAGAGTCCCATGCAGTCGCAAAGAAAGTACAAACTTCATACAGACAGCACCTGTTGTCTGGGTCGAACTTGGGTCTCATGTATTGTCAGGATCCAACTCTGCTGCTGTGCCACTGTACCACCCGTATGGGGCGGGGTGGGGAGGGCTGAATGGTATGTTGAAAAGCTCTTATTCTTCTTCTTCTTTCGTGTGGCGTGCACAGCCTAAAGTTGTTGGACAATTTGTTCTATTTGATCCTCCGTTTGTGCACGTCGAGTTGATTGCATTAGTTGAAATAGGGCGGACCACGTGAAGGTTGCAATCTTCCACCCCGTTGAAAGCTCTATGGCAATCTGACACTATGATTGATCATTTTACTCTCTGGTAGCATTGTAATCTTAATATAGAACAACATTTCTTCGAATTTATGAGATCATGACAGGCCATTCGAACCACTGGTCCATGATGGTACAAATGCTTCACATTGCTCTTCTTTCTACTCAATTCATTCCATCAATATATCCTTCAATCCTCTTCCCCTCATGAATTGGGTTCCTCAACTTCATCAATACTATTCACTGTAACTATGTCAACAAATGGTGGAACAGGCGGAGGACGATGGCTGACCTTAGTGGAGATTCACAACGGCTGGGAAGGCGGATGATGGCTGCAGCAGAAAAGGGGCTCCGGTCATCTTGGACTCCATGCCACTGGATCCTGACCCAGATCTGTCAAGGACCATGTGGTGGCTGTCTCTGCACCAGTCTCCCCACGTTAAACAAAGTCACGCACTGGTGTCCTCCAAACCTGGAGACACCCATGGTCAGCCAATAGACAATAGACAAAAAGTGCAGGAGTAGGCCATTCGGCCCTTCGAGCCAGCACCGCCATTCAATGTGATCATGGCTGATCATCCCCAATCAGTACCCCGTTCCTGCCTTCTCTCCATATCCCCTGAATCCGCTGTTTTTAAGAGCCCTATCTAGCTCTCTCTTGAAACCTTCAAGAGAACCTGCCCCCACTGCCCTCTGAGGCAGAGAATTCCACAGACTCACCACTCTCTGTAAGAAAAAGTGTTTTCTCGTCTCCGTTCTAAATGGCTTACTCCTTATTCTTAAACTGTGGCCCCTGGTTCTGGACTTCCCCAACATCGTGAACATGTTTCCTGCCTCTTGCGTGTCAAGCCCTTAACAGTCGTATATGTTTCAATGAGATATCCTCTCATCCTTCTAAACTCCAGAGTGTACAAGCCCAGCTGCTCCATTCTCTCAGCATATGTCAGTCCCGCCATCCCGGGAATTAACCTTGTAAACATACGCTGCACTCCCTCAATAGCAAGAATGTCCTCCCTCAAATTAGGGGACTAAAACTGCACACAATACTCCAGGTGTGGTCTCACTAGGGCTCTGTACAACTGCAGAAGGACCTCTTTGCTCCTATATTTGATTCCTCTTGTTATAAAGGCCAACATGCCATTCGTTTTCTTGTACCTGCATGCTTACTTTCAAAGACTGATGTACAAGGACTCCCAGATCCTGTTGTACTTCCCCTTTTCCCAACTTGACAACATTTAGATAGTAATCTGCCTTCCTGTTTTTGCTACTAAAGTGGATAACCTCACATTTATCAGCGTTAAACTTAATCTGCCATGCATCTGCCCACTCCCCCAACTTGTCCAAGTCACCCTGCATTCTCATAGCATCCTCCTCACAGTTCTCACTGCCACCCAGCTTTGTGTCATCTGCAAATTTGCTAATGATACTTTGAATCCCTTCATCCAAATCATTGATGTATATTGTAAATAGCTGCGTTCCCAGCACCGAGCCTTGCGGTACCCAACTAGTCACTGCCTGCCATTCTGAAAGGGACCCTTTGTTTCCTGTCTGCCAACCACTTCTCTATCCATGTCAGCACTCTACCCCCAATACCACGTGCCCTAATTTTGCCCACTAATCTCCTATGTGGGACCTTACCATATGCTTTCTGAAAGACCAGGTACACTACATCCACTGGCTCTCCCTTGTCCATTTTCCTAGTTATATCTTCAAAAAATTCCAGAAGATTAGTCAAGCATGATTTCCCCTTCATAAATCCATGCTGACTCGGACCGATCCTGTTACTGCTATCCAAATGTTCGGCTATCTCATCTTTTATAATTGACTCCAGCATCTTCCCCACCACCGATGTCAGGCTAACTGGTCTATAATTCCCTTTCTCTCTCCCGCCTTTCTTAAAAAGTGGGATAACATTAGCTACCTTCCAATCCACAGGAACTGAACCTGATTCTATAGAACATTGGAAAATTATCACCAATGCATCCGCGATTTCTAGAGCCACTTCCTTAAGTACCCTGGGCTCTGGGGATTTATCAGCCTTCAGTCCAATCTGTCTATCCAACACCATTTCCTGCCTAATGTTGATTTCCTTCAGTTCCTCTGTCACCCCAGATCCTCTGGCCACTTCTGTATCAGGAAGATTGTTTGTGTCCTCCTTAGTGAAGACAGATTCAAAGTAGCTGTTCAACTCATCTGCCATTTCCTTGTTCCCTATAATAAATTCACCTTTTTCGGTCTTCAAGGGTCCAACTTTGGTCTTAACTAATTTTTTTCTTCATGACCGAAGGGGTCCTAAGATTTCAACAAACGAGCTTCCACCTTTTAATCACACTCTAAATGTAAAAAAAATATTAATAGTTCTTTATTAGATTTTTTGCCCAAAATTTATTGAGAAAAATGCATCAAGAATTACTATGAATTATCTGGGAGAAGAATGATGAAATATTCCATATAAGGGTATAACAATAACAAAATAAGACAGTTCTATTTTCTTTGCTTTTAATTTGGGTCCATTTAATCTATTGTTTTAAAGATGCATGACGATAAGTCAACATTGTAGAGGTACCAAATGTGGTGAACAAAGTTGCTTTATTCAGACATTACATGGTTGTCGTACATGCAAGTTTGGTCCTCTAACATATTGTCATTGCTGCTGCAGCTGAACGAGGGTGTTGTCTCGAGCACAGCTACCTGCCGACTCCCCTGATCTCAAGGTGAGATCTGCTTATGTAGCAGGACACTCCCCTTAACCCATGGCGTCACGTGACAGCCCTCATAACCACTGACGAGGGTTTGACCGTAAGTGGTCTGACCATCAGCTGACGCCACAACATCATAAATATCATGTAGGAAGGAACTGCAGGTGCTGGTTTAAATCAAATACAGACATAAAAATGCTGGAGTAACTCAGCGGGACAGGCAGCATCCCTGGTGAGAAGGAATGGGTGGTGTTTTGGGTCGAGACCCTTCTTCAGACATATCATGAATATTGTTTTCACTGACATCAATTTCTCAACACCATCTCATGGTCTGGGGCCTTTTAGCCCCATTCTGGCTACAGCTTGTTGATGTAACAGAGTTGACGTGGATAGGTTTTTCCCATTGAGGGTAGGGAAGATTCAAACAAGAGGGCATGACATGAGAATTAAGGGACAGAAGTTTAGGGGTAACGTGAGGGGGAACTTCTTTACTCAGAGGGTGGTGGCTGTGTGGAATGAGCTTCCAGCAGAAGTGGTGGAGGCAGGATCGATTTTAACATTTAAAAGTAAAGTGGATAGGTATATAGACGTGAAGGGAATGGAGGGGTATGGTCTGAGTGCAGGTAGATGGGACTAGGGGAAAACAAATGGTCGGCACGGACTGGAAGGGCTGAGAGAGCCTGTTTCCATGCTGTAATTGTTATATGGTTATATGGTAATAACTGACGAGTGCTCTTTTTCTGTCTCATGTAGTCATAAATCGTTTGATCTTACTGCATAAATGTAAATGTTAGGCCCCCTTCGGTCATGAAAATTGAAAATTTATTGATTCTGAATACCTTTTTTAGACAGCCCTTCTGAGTAAATTTACATCAGTAGAGTGCTTCTGTCAATTCACCTGTTCTTCAAATATATAGCCTGCTGCTTTAACAGCACTTAAAAACATCCGTGCACTTGAACTTGCAGATTATTTAGTAATTAGCTGACAATGGATGATGGAACAATAAACTGCTCAATTTTTCTAATATCTCAAACCAGCAAAGGGCCTTCAGGATAATTTAAAGAGCCTTGAATGGGCATTGAGTGGAGGTTGGAATCTGGCAACTGAACATAGAGATTCAATTTGAATCTTCTTTGGCTTCGGATCAGATCTGCTGCTCTGTAATAAATTTCAAAGGCGGTCACCATTTTCCTGATGAACTTTATAGGTAATTTTATATGTGATTACTTTTGATATGGATTACTTATGGGCCTGTCCCACTTAGGCGACTTTTTAGGTGACTTCAGGAGACTATGCAGTCTCCACATGGTCGCCACATGCTCGCTGGGGGTTGCCGGGGAGTCGCCTTCATGGCCGTGAGGAATTCCCGCATTCTGGGAACTCATTATGGTCGCCGCGAATTTTTCAACATGTCAAAAATTAGCGGCGACTAGATGAAGCTGCCATGGAGGTAATTCGCGCGCCATAGGTGGATTGCCAGGAGGTCGAAGGTTCTCGTAGGTTGTGCTGACTGGTGAATTTCATTGGCTCATTGGGAAAAAAAAAACGTAAGCAGTAGTTTTCAGAATTAAGGATAACCGACCGGTAATGTTAATGTCCGCCGAGCTTCACAGCCTTGATTCTCTGGATTCTTAAAAGTTGTCCCCACTCCTTCTCCCCCTTTCTCCCCCCTCTCCCCCCCTCTTATAAAGGACTTACCGTACACTGTGCTTTCGCCGTCTTTATTACAGCGCCAACCTTCCTGTTCATCGCGGTATCACCTTGGCTTTGCACCGTGTGAATTTCACTCAGACAGCGCTCCCCCTGTTTGCCCTGTCCCCCGCCTGTATCATTGGCTGGTGACTGAAGCGATGTGTGTGTGTGTGTGTGTGTTCCATTCTGACAGTCGCCGTTCCAGTCGCCAGTTTTTCAGGCGACTGCCGGCAACTTGACAGTCGCCTGAAAAATCGCCTAAGTGGGACAGGCCCATTAAGTAAGTAAGTAAGTAAGTTTGGCCAAGTATTCACATACGAGGAATTTGCCTTGGTGCTCCGCCCACAAGTAACAACATGACATATAGTGGCAGTTACGAATGACTCAGAAAACACTAAACATTAATAATAATAAAACATTAATGATAAAACACCATTGATAAAGCATGTGAACCAACAAAATACCAGATCAAAGAGAGGCTACAGATTTTTGGCTGTTGAGTAGAGCAACTACTCGTGGATAAAAACTGTTTTTATGTCTGGCTGTGGCAGCTTTGACAGTCCGGAGTCGCTTTCCAGAGGGAAGTGATTCAAAGAGTTTATGGCCTGGGTGAGAGGTGTCAGAGATGATCTTACCTGCTCACTTCCTGGCCCTTGCAGTGTACAGTTCATCAATGGAGGGAAGGTTGCAGCCAATAACCTTCTCTGCTGATCGGACAATTCGCTGCAGCCTCCAGGTGTCGTGCTTGGTGGCTGAGCCAAACCAGACCATGATGGAGAAGGTGAGAACAGACTCTACGATGGCCATGTAGAATTGGACCATTAGGAAAACAAATTAATAGCAGCAGTAGCAAATGTTGACACATTGTTGTAAATCTTTACTGTTTACTAAAAAGGTGGAAGAGGAGAATATACAGTGGCTTGCAAAAGTATTCATACCCCTTGAACTTTTCCACATTTTGTCATGTTACAACCACAAACGTAAATGTATTTTATTGGGATTTTAGGTGATAGACCAAAACAAAGTGGTGCATAATTGTGAAGTGGAAGGAAAATGATACATGGTTTCCAAATTTTATTACAAATAAAAAACTGAAAAGTGTGGCGAGCAAAAGTATTCAGCCCCCCTGAGTCAATACTTTGTAGAACCACCTTTCGCTGCAATTACAGCTGCAAGTCGTTTGGGGTATGTCTCTACCAGCTTTGCACATCTAGAGACTGACATTTTTGCCCATTCTTCTTTGCAAAATAGCTCAAGCTCAGTCAGATTGGATGGAGAGCGTCTGTGAACAGCAATTTTCAAGTCTTGCCAGAGATTCGCAATTGGATTTAGGTCTGGACTTTGACTGGGCCATTCTAACACATTAATATGCTATGATCTAAACCATTCCATTGTAGCTCTGGCTGTATGTTTAGGGTCGTTGTCCTGCTGGAAGGTGAACCTCCGCCCCAGTCTCAAGTCTTTTGCAGACTAACAGGTTTTCTTCCAAGATTGCCCTGTATTTGGCTCCATCCATCTTCTCATCAACTGTGATCAGCTTCCCTGTCCCTGCTGAAGAAAAGCATCCTCACAGCATGATGCTGCCACTGCCATGTTTCACAGTGGGGATGGTGTGTTCAGGGTGATGTGCAGTGTTAGTTTTCCGCCACACATAGCGTTTTGCATTTAGGCCAAAAACTTCAATTTTGGTCTCATCAGACCAGAGCACCTTCCTCCACATGTTTGCTGTGTCCCCCACATGGCTTGTGGCAATCTGCAAACTGGAATTCTTATGGCTTTGTTTCAACAATGGCTTTCTTTTTGCCACTCTTCCATAAAGGCCCGATTTGGTGGAGTGCACAACTAATAGTTGTCCTGTGGACAGATTCTCCCATCTGAGCTGTGGATCTCTGCAGCTCCTCCAGAGTTACCATTGGCCTCTTGGCTGCTACTCTGATCAATGCTCTCCTTGCCCAGCCTGTCAGTTTAGGTGGACAGCCATGTCTTGGTAGGTTTGCAGTTGTGCCATACTCTTTCCATTTTCGGATGATGGATTGAACAGTGCTCCATGAGATGTTCAAAGCTTGGGATATTTTTTTTATAGCCTAACCCCTGCTTTAAACTTCTCCACAATTTAATCCCTGATCTATCTGGGTGAGTTACTTGGGCTTCATGATGCTGTTTGTTCACTAATGTTCTCTAACAAACCTCCAAGGCCTTCACAGAACTGCTGTATTTATACTGAGATTAGATTACACACAAGTGGACTCTATTTACTAATTAGGTGACTTCTGAAGGCAATTGGTTGCACTGGATTTTATTTAAGGGGTATCAGGAGTAAAGGGGGCTGAATACTTTTGCACGCCACACTTTTCAGTTTTTTATTTGTAATAAAATTTGGAAACCATGTATCATTTTCCTTCCACTTCACAATTATGCACCACTTTGTGTTGGTCTATCACATAAAATCCCAATAAAATATTTACGTTTGTGGTTGTAACGTGACAAAATGTGGAAAAGTTCAAGGGGTATGAAAACTTTTGCAAGCCACTGTATATAGCTAATATATGTTGGCATGACCAATTTAGAAATTGGATTGGACTTATATTTTTGTCGCGCTAAAAGATTACTGCATTTACCCTTAATACTCAGTTCAGTTCTCTGCAATAGATTGCAAAATTGTTCAGTCTACCACGACAGGTTTCTAGTGGGAACAAGCCTCAAAATGAAATAAGTAGTTTCCAATGGAATTCCACCCATTTCCTAACACTTTGCTGCCATGTGATACCAAACAGTAGACGCACATATTTTGCTTCCTTTTCAGGCATCAGAGACTGCAGAAGATTGGGGGACAAATTCAATGTTAAATCATAGGGCCATTGATTCTGGTCCAAAGATCCTAGTCAATGAGACACTTGACAGGAGTAATGGGGTCAAGGAAAGAGAGTTCACGCTGCGGCCATGTTTCCACCAATCTCTCCACCACCACGCAAAAAAAGCACAAGATGCGCAAGACAGATACCATTGTATGCAGATGCCGAGAAGTGTGTTCATCTCTGGCAGAACAACTTCTAATCTTGTGTGTGGGCTCGATAAGAAGAAACAGGAGTAATATCAGTTCAGTTTAGACCAGTTCAGTTTAGTTTATTGTCACGTGTACTGACGTACCATGAAAGGATTTTGTTGAATGCTAACCAGTCAGCGGAAAGACAATACATGGTTGCAATCGAGCCGTTCACAGTGTACAGATACATGATGAAGGGAACAACATTCAGTGCAAGATAAAGTCCAGTAAAGTCTAATCAGATAGTCTGAGGGTGACCGGTGAGGTAGATGGTAGTTCAGGACTGCACTTTAGTTGCAGTAGGATGGTTCAGTTGCCTGATAACAGCTGGGAAGAAACTGTCCCTGAATCTGGAGGTGTGCATTTTCATGCTGCTATACCCTTTGCCTGATGGAAGAGAGGGGAACAGGGAGTGGCCAGGGTGCGACTCGTCCTTGTTGCTACTGGCCTTGCAGAGGCAGTGTGAGATATAAATGGAGTTAATGGAAGGGATGGTTTATGTGATGGTCTGGGCTGCGTCCACAATTCACTTGCAATTTCTTGCGGCCTTGGATGGAGCTGTTCCCAAACCAAGCTGTGATGCATCCCGATAAAATGCTTTCTACAGCACATCTGTAGAAGCTGAGGGTTGTTGGGGACATGCCGAACTTCTTAAGCGTTCTAAGGAAGTGGAGACATTGGTGTGCTTTCTCAGCCATTGCTTCAATATGGGTGGTCCAGTAGAAGTTGTTGGTGATATTGACTCCTGGGAATTTGAGGTTTCCAACCATCTCTAACTCTGCACCATCAATGGAAACTGGGGTATGAGTACCGCCCACTATACCATGCTTTCTGAAGATGATCGCTATCTCCTTTGTCTTGCTGACAATGTTACTGGGTTCCAGGAGACATGGCAAACTCCTCATAAGTTGGGACCTTGCCATAAACCTTTTGCCACGAACATGGCAAACTCCTCATAAGAAGAGGTAGGCATGAAAACAATTGTATTTTTCAGTACAGATTCATAAAATCATAACTAATAGCAACGCATGTTAACAAATCCAGAAAACATCCAAAAAAGCAAAATGGCAGTATTGTAAATACAACACTAGCACTTATTTTGAGAGGACTAGAATATAATGAGGTTTTATAAGGCACTGGTCTGACTGCATTTGAAGTATTGTGAGTTTGTTTTGGGTCTCATATCTGAGGAGGGGTGTGCTGGCATTGGAAAGGTTTACCAGAATGAACCCAGGAATGATTGGGTTAACATATGATGGGCGTTTGACGACACTGAGCCTGTACTCGCTGGAGTTTAGAAGGTTGAGGGGGACCTCATTGAAACTTACTGAATAGTGAAAGGCCTGGAAAGGGTACATGTGGAGACGGTGCTTCCATTAGTGGGAGAGACTAGGACTAGAGGCCATAGCCTTAGAATAAAAGGACGGATTTTCAGAAAGGAGATCGGGAGGAATTTCTCATCAGAGGGGGGCTGAATCTGTGGAATTAATTGCCACAGACGACTGTGTCCACAGAGGCCAAATGCATGGATATTTTTGTAGGCAATGATTGACAGATTATTGATTAGTAAGGGTGTCAGGGGTTATGGTGAAAAGACAGGAGAATGGGGTGGAAAGGGAAAGATAAATCAGCCATGTTTGATTGGGGGTAGGCTTGATGGGCCAAACGGCCTAAGGTAGCTCCTGTAACTTATGAAATTATTCTTATTACAAACAGATGAAATTATTAAATTAGGGAGTCAGTCCCTTAAACAACCTGAGCAGAGTAACGATTCATCATAGACACCAATGGTAAGGACCAATATGCCCGCTGGCCCTTATTTGTCCCCAAAAATAGCACTGCCTACTATAAACAGTGATTAAAACAATAATAAGAAACAGCTGGAAATGCCCAGCGGATCAGGCAGTATTTGTGGCCAATTGGTAACATTTCAATTGCCCTGGAAGTCACTGATCTGAAATATTGAAGATAGACACAAAATGCTGGAGTAACACAGTGAGACAGGCAGCATCTCTAGTCTGAAGCAGTCAGAAGAAGGGTCTCGTCCTGAAATGTCACCCATTCCTTCTATCCAGAGATGCTGCCTGCCCCGCTGAGTTACTCCAGCATTTTGTGTCTGTCTTCAGCGTAAACCAGTATCCACGGTTCCTTCCTCCACATTTGATCTGAAGTATTCACTTTGTTTGTCTCTCCTCTGAGGCTCCTGACTCTACTGAGCATATCCAGTATGTTTCTTGCTTTGTTCTTTTGTTCTTGCTTCAGATTGCTACACATTTCTTTGTTTTACAATTGTTGTCTCCAGAGGAATGAACATATTTTTCAAAAATTCAGCCTCATACAGAGTGGCTACTTTCCAAGGTGGACAAAATCTTGTGGGCAGTTTTAGTTTAGTTTAGAGATACAGCGCAGAAACAGGCCCTTCGGCCCACCGAGTCCGCACCGACCAGCGATCCCCGCACATTAACACTATCTACACACACTAGGGACAATTTAAATTTACTGCATACCAAGCCAATTAACCTACAAACCTGTACATCTTTGGAACGTGGGAGGAAACCGAAGATCGCGGAAAAAAAACACACAGGGAGAACATACAAACTCTGTACAGACAAGCATTCATGGTCAGGATTGAACCCAGGACCCAGGGGTTCTGATGCTGTTAGGCAGCAACTCAGCCGCTGCACCACCGTGCCGCCCTCGATAGTCTGTAATGTTGAGCAACCTGCTCTTGCTCATTTTAGACCTGTTGGCTCAACATTCTACATTCCTCACTGTGATCGAAGGCGAAAAAAAGTTTGATCTCTTCCCTTTGCTCTCCCATGGTCGGGGGCCTCGAGCAAACAAGATGACCTTGACCCCCGTAACCGGCTACGGGCCCTATGCGTCGAGATAATCAGCTCCTGCATCGGGGGGATGTCAGCTCCCCCGCGGCGGACAATCGAACCCCGCGTCGAGGCTGGTTGAACCTTCTGCGACATTGGAACTCACGACATCCACGTCCGCTCCCAAGACTGCGAGCTGCCGGAGTAAAGTCCGCAGGCCGCGGCTGGAGCGATCCCAGGTAAGGGATCGACTCCAATGTAAATCCACACCGCGTGGTGGGGCCCAAGGTCAGTCTGAGAAGACCTCCAACTCCATCGATGGTAGGTCGCAGAGTGACCGGAGAATGCGATCCGAATATTAATCGCATCTATGGCAAGGTAAGAAACTGAAAAAAAAGTTTCCCCCTCCCCATCCCCCTCCCCCACATAAAACAAACCGGAGAACATTTACACAAACTTTTAACACACACTAAAGATGAAAGTAAAGACGAAAAAACAAACAGACTGTTGGCGGGGCTGCCAATCATGCGGCACCCCTGGTGGAAAACCCCAGTATAACGCCAAGACACTACTATATGCACACATTTATGGAAGCTAACAAGTATGGATTTCTGCTCCCTGCAGTACCACCTCAAATAATATCTCCTTAAAGAAAAGTTAACCCAAGGAATTGGGCATTTATGATAATTGCATCGTTTCCTGGGAGTGTGGTGGGGTTTTCTTACCACCTATTGACAGCAGTTTGTTACAACCGAGTTACACGTTAGGCCAGGTCAGAGGACAGTTCTTAATTAGTAAGGGTGTGAAGGGCTTTGGGGAGAAGGCAGGAGAATGGAGTTGAGGGGGGGTGATAGATTAGCCATAATTGAATGGCGGATTAGACTTGATGGGCCAAATGGCCCAATTCTTCTCCTAGAATTTATGAACCTGAAGTTAAGATCTGGGATACACCCAGGTTTTGCCACCGTTCTTCTCCACTCAGTGGCACAGATGAACAGGTTTTTTTGTAACATTGAAAGCAGGTCACTGTTGCACTCATCGTATTTTTTTCATTTAAAAGTTTTTGAAAAGTGAATTTAAATTCTTGAACTGCTTATTAATATTTAATGTTTTATGTGTCATTCCTAGCTGTCACTGTATGTCATATTGTCGCTTGCGGGCAGAGCACTGAGGCAAATTCCTTGTATGTGAATATTTGGCCAATAAACCTATTCATTCATTCATATTCATTCATTCAATGAAGACAGATTCTGTAAAAAGAGAATTACCACATAAGATAACAGTGATGCACTTAAAGAGAGAATGGTATGGTTGATACCAATAATACTTGGTCAACATTGTAGGTTTTAAAGAACATGTTAAGGTAGAAAAGGAAGGTTTAGGAAGGTTTTATTCCAGACTTGGAGGCTTAGCAGCTGAAACCATGGGCACCAATTTTCTGGCTAGGATTAAAAAGTAAACATGTGGCTGCAAAAAATAAAACCTACTCATGGCAGTACATTTTTTAAACATGAATCTGGCAATTTACTGATCTGCAGTCTAGTTTTGGTTGTCATAGTGACAGACTGCATATGCTGCCCAGATGTTTAATCCGCTACTTATTGTTCAGAACTGAATCTTTCTGAATTGGTTCAAATCTTACCAGAAAATACAGCAACATGTTTCTTTGTGCTCCCATACTTATTTGTAATGAAATGTGTAACATCTCGCAGAACAATTCTCTAGTGAATGTGTCTGACAATGAGCTGTAGTCACACAGAAGGGTCATTAAATGTTTTCTGGAATTCGATTATGTATCTCTTTTCAGTCTTAGAAATCAGCAATTGCTACCTTTCTAATGGCCTCCAAGTTGTAATTGTGGCATTTAATGCAGTATAATTTATCTTTATTTAGTTCCCAGCAAGGAAGGAAGCTTATGCTTCTGTGAAGAAAATAGGCACATGCCAGATTCAAAACATACATCTTGAAAATGATATTGGTATAGAACATGTGTGGGAAGAAACTGCAGATGCTGGTTTACATCAAAGATAGACCCAAAATGCTGGAGTAATTCTGTGGGACAAGCAGCATCTCTGGAGAGAACGAGTGACAGGAAGACCCCATTTCTACCCCAAAACGTCACCCATTCCTTCTCTCCAGAGATGATGCCATATGTTATGGAATGGAGGAAAATGGGAGTCAACCAGTTAACAGCAAAATAATTGTATCATAAATATAAAATGTTCAGAGGATGGTGACAGACAGATGTTAGTTTTGGCAAATTTTGATGTGGAACTTAGAATACTCCAGGAGTAGTTGGGTATGCTAGGAGAGTAGGTAGGTAACAGGCAGGAGCATATAAAGTCTTATTTTGAATACAAGCATAAGGCACATGACTTTGCCCTTCTTCAGCACCAGTAACCTTGATTTTCCTGGCTTAAATCTCATCCTTGCTCATCCAATCAGTTTCTCCAACCCCTGCAGGGTCCACCTGCCTCCTGGCACTGACTCAGTGGTGACAGTCAGGTTGTCCATGAAGGCTCTGATTGGTGGTTGGCGACTTGGTCCGAGGGCCCCGGCACTCTGGCTCAGCAGACTTGATGATCATGTTAATCGCCAAGGCAAAAAGGATCACAGAGATGGTACAGCCTGTGATGATCCCAACCTCCAGTCTGTGCCACTCTGATGTTACTGACCCTGATGAGACTCTCATGCTGAACTGGTTGTAATAGTCCCGGATGAGATCTGCCACTTGGCCCGGCACATGATGCTTGGCCATGACTGTCTGGATCATCTTGTGCGGGATGGAGCCGTAGGCATTGTCCAGGTCAAGCCAGAGCACTGTCAGGTCTCCCTTGTTCTCCCTGGCTTCTCTGATGAGCTGGGTCACCAATCCTGTGTGCTCTAGACCACCCGGCACTCCAGACAAGCCTCCCTCTTGCACTGAGCTGTCGATGTGGCCATTGCTGGAGAGAAAGTTGGTCAGCTGCCTCGCCACTATGCTGAAGAAGATCTTGCCTTCAATGCTTAACAAGGATATGATCCTGAACTGATCGATCATCTTGAAATCTTCTTCCTTTGGGATCCAGACGCCTTCAGTGAATCGCCACTGCTGCGCCACTTTCCCTCTCCTCCAGATGACTTCAGGATCATCCACAGCCGTTTCAGTAACAAGGGGCAGTTCTTGTAGACCCTGTAGGGGACTCTGCTCAGGCCAGGGGCTGAGCCAGATCTTGGTCTCTTCACAATGTCCTGGACCTCTTTCAGGAGTGGCTCTCCACTATCAAACTCCTTGATGGGTGGAGGTGGTTTTATCAGGATGTTGCACTGGCCCTACTCCTGCTGCCGGACGGGGTCACTATAGGTCATCTGGATGTGCCGGTCGATCTCCTCCTTAGATCAAGCCAAACTCCCACTGCGCTTCTGCCCTAGCAGTTGTTTGGTGAAGCCAAAGGGGTTGGCTATGAAGGTTGCTCGCTTCCTGGCTCTTTCCTTCCAGAGTCTTCGGTGCCACTCAGCACTACGGAGAGTCATCAGCTTCTTCCTCAGGATGGTTCGCAGTTCAGCCAAGGGGGGGATTTTGCTCTTCGCTGGCCTCTTTATTCTGCTTCTTGAGGGACTTTAGCTCCTGCCGGATCTTGTGGATCTTTGTTGCTCGTTGGTTCATGGCGAAAGGTATTCTGGCCGGCTTCTTCTCCACTGCTCCAAACCTCTCCACAGCTAGGCTGATGATGATTGTCGCCATCGCCCGCAGCCTTTGGTCCACGTCTCCCTTCCCTGTTGCTTCTAGCACCTTCTCAATGTCCTCGTTCAACTGATGCAAGACTGCCGTCTTGCAGGCCTGAGGCCATTTGACTCGAACCTTCTCTGGAGGTCTGTTCTGAGGGGCTAGTTGTGCCACTTGGAGGCTTCGGGCTCTATGCGGTGCTTCCGGGCCCGGCTCCTCCTACGTCTCACCAGGTAAAATACCTGTGTGATGTGACACTCCCTCTCCCTCCAAACACTTCATCCAGGTCTGGTGAATCTTCAGACCTCGGCTGTTCTTGCAGACCTTTCCACATCTGCATTTCACACTCATAGTCAGGTGTCCATTGCTGTTAGTCATTAGCCTTTGGTCCGTCAAATTGGGGTGCTAATTCTCCCCCCCTCTTGGGCACCCCTGGGGGTATTTTTCCATGCGTTTTTCTGTAGCGTGATTTGGGTCCTCCTTTCAGAGGATGTGGTTTTGGCTGCCAACCCACCCCACCCCGGTTGCCATCTTTCCGAGCTATCCACTGTCTCTCCAGCCATCACCACCCTATTCTTGGTTGTCAACCAGTCTATTCCTGGTCGCCACTGGTTTCGCTAGCACAGTGATTGATAAAAAATACATCTATTGATGCCCCTGAACACATCATCAGTGATGTAACCTGGGGTCATTGGGTCATTATATCTAGCATAATAATAGATGAAATTAAGTTGTAAAGAAAACCAGAAAAATATGAAGCAATTCACTGAGCTTATTCTGCACAACTGGCAAAGATCAATTTCCAGCATGTCTATCTGAGCTTGTCTCATTTCCTTGTAAAAGGGTGCTGAAAGATTCTCAAGGTTGATACCAGTTCTGAAGGGCTTGAGTCATTCAGCAACTGTGGTAGGGCTTGCACGCCTTCAGTTCCAACAAGGCAAAACCAGGGGGCAGCACAAGCGATGTCTGTGGTACTTTGAGAGGTTGGTTATTGAACATTTCAACTTCTACCTCAACAAGAATCTAGACCCACTACAATTTTCCCTCCACCACAACAGGTCAATGGATGATGCTATCTTGCTGGTTCTCCACTCTGCACTGGACCACTTTGACAATAAAACCACATATAACAGGCTGTTGTTCATAGACTACAGCTCGGCGTTTAACGCCATCATCCCCTCCAAACTGGTTACCAAGCTCACGGAACTGGGAATCTGCACATCCCTTTGTAACTAGATCCCCAACCTCCTCATCAACAGAACATAATCAGTACGAATTGGCAGCAACACTTTCTGCTCAATAACCATCAGCACAGGAGCACCTCAAGGCTGTGTGCACAGACCCTTTTCATCTCACTCTATACCCAATACTGTGTAACCCGACACAATTCCAACTCCACCTTTAAATGCGTCAACGACAACCACCATTGATGGACAAATTATGGATGAAAATGAGTCAGAATATAGGAGGGAGAGAATGCTTCACTGACCAAATGGTGCCAGAACAACAACCTTGCTCTCAACATCAGTAAAACCAAGGAAATGATTGTTGACTTTAGAAGATGAAGACCGAGGATCCACGAGGCTATCTTCATCAACGTAATGGTGATGGAGAAAGTCAAAAATCTCACATTCCTCAGCATGCATTTCTCTGAAGATCTGTTCTGGACCCAGCACAATGATGCAATTGTAAAGAAAGCCCATCAATGCCTCTACTTCCTTGGAGGATCAAGGAGATTCCATATGTTGCTGAATACACTTAAGGTTCTACAGGTGTACAGTCGAGAGTGTATTGACTGGTTGCATCATGACCTGGTTCGGCAACTCAAACGCCTCGTAATGAAGAAGATTGCATAACGTGATGAAACTGCCCAGTTCATCATGGGTACTGACCTCCCCACCATCAAAGGGATCTGCAGGAAATGCTGCTTCAAAAAGGCAGCCAACATCATCAGAGATCCACACTTTCATTTCACTTCTGCCACCTGGAAGATATAAAAGATATTGGAGCCTAAAAACTGTAACGTCCAGGTTCAGGAGCAGCTTTTTTCCAATTATCTTCAGGCTATTAAACACTACAACCTCCAATTAACCTCCAAACTACATAGACTTGGGAGCATTGCTTTTGTATTTGCACTATTATCAGTTTTTTTATATACTGAACTTATTTTTTGTTGTTTATTATGGTGTCAAGAGAGTACTGTGTTTACATATATGTTGTGCTGTTGCAAGTAATAATTTCATTTCAGCTTTGGGACATATGGTATGGCAAATTAAACGTTCTTGATTCTTCATGCATAAGGAGAGATTTGATAAGCTGGGGCTTTATTTTCTGAAATATAGGAGGCTGAGGAGTGACTTTATAGATCTCTAATAAAATTATGAGGATCATAAATAAGGTAATTGTTCATCGTTTTTTTTTTCCAGGTAGAGGGGTCTATATCTGGAGGGAATAGATTTAAGATGAGAGGGGCAAGGTTTAAAGGCGACATGAGGGGCGACTGTTTCACACGGCTAGCATCCTTGGTGTGAGGTCTAAGCCACTGCCAATGGATTGCTTTTCCAGGATTCCTAATGTCATGCTCAGTCCAATGTTTGGCATTTTTGTTTTTTGTTCTTATTTGGATCAAGGGTGTGATGAGACCTGCACGTTATGAAGCTCTTTAACCTCAGTTGTTAGCTTTTTTTCTTTCCACACCTGCGGCTTGGCCTGGTGAATGTTTTCAGCTTTTATTGCAGTTAAGTTGAATCCAAGCTAAGTATTACTAAGGTGTCAGAGGTTATGGGGAGAAGGCAGGAGAATGGGGTTGGGAGGGAGAGTTAGATCAGCCATGATTGATGGTGGAGTAGACCGAATGGCCTAATTCTACTCCTATTCATGACCTTATGACCTTATGATCTATTAATAGACCATTGGTGAGTGAATATCACATGATAGCTCTATTAGCTTCCTGGCTCTATAGAATGTTGGGATGGTAATTAAGCTGATTTAATTTGTATTGGTTTTTGTAGACAGGGCATATCTGGGCAATTGGTACCATGTCAGTAGATGTCAGTATATACACCAGTGGAGAGAGGCAAAAACTTCAAGTTC
Source organism: Okamejei kenojei (assembly GCA_035221665.1). Lineage (NCBI taxonomy): Eukaryota > Metazoa > Chordata > Chondrichthyes > Rajiformes > Rajidae > Okamejei > Okamejei kenojei. The sequence goes on along the minus strand of CM069131.1, from coordinate 12,915,409 downwards.
CTGTGCTCGTAGATCTCTGAAGATCTGTCCTGTGCCCAGCACATTGATACAATCATAAAGAAAGCCCAACTACACCTCTACTACTTGAGAAGAGTTAGGAAATTTGGTATATCAACGAATACTCTCTTGAACCTCTACAGGTACACAGTAGAGAGCATATTGACCGGTTGCTTTATGGCCTGGTTCGGCAACTCAAATGCCTAGAAACAAAGGAGATTACAAAAAGAGGTGATCGCTGCCCAGCCCATCACGAGTTTTGACCTCTCCTCCATAGAAGGATTTTTTTAGAAGCTCTGTCTTATAAAGGCAGCCAGCATTATTAGAGATTTGCAAAGGCTACTGGGGAGACTTTAAACTAGAAAGGCTGGGGGGAGGGACTCGGGTAGAGGGGGCTAGGGGACAGGGTGTGAGGCAAGCGGCAGAGAAGGGAAGCACTCGGACCCAAAATGTAGGCGAGAAAGAGGAAAAAGATAATAGACAGAGAATAAGGGATGGTGGGTTTATAAAATGTGTATATTTTAATGCTAGGAGCATTGTAAGAAAGGTGGATGAACTTAGAGCCTGGATTGACACCTGGAAATATGATGTTGTGGCAATCAGTGAAACATGGTTGCAGGACGGCTGTGATTGGAAACTAAATATTCCAGGATTTCGTTGCTTCAGGTATGATAGAATTGGAGGGACCAGAGGTGGAGGTGTTGCATTGCTTGTCAGAGAGGATATTACAGCAGTGCTTTGGCAGGGTAGATTAGAGAGGATAGATTCGTCTAGGGAGGCTATTTGGGTGGAACTGAGAAGTGGAACGGTGTAGCAACACCTTTAGGGGGTGTATTATAGACCGCCAAATGGGGAGCGAGAATTGGAAGAGCAAAATATGTAAGGAGATAGTAGATATTAGTAGTAAGCACAATGTAGTGATTGTGGGAGATTTCAATTTTCCAAAAATAGACTGGGAAACACATTCTGTAAATGGGCTGGATGGTTTGGACTTTGTAAAATGTATGCAGGATAGTTTTTTGCAGCAGTACATAGAGGTATTGACCAGAGAAGGGACAGTGCTGGACCTCCTGTTAGGAATGAGGCAGGTCAGGTGACGGAGGTATGCGTTTGGTGAGCACTTCGGGACCAGTGATCACAATACCATTAGTTTCAATATAATTATGGAGAGAGTCAGAATTGGACCAAGGGTGGAGATTTTGATTGGAGAAAAGCTAACTTTGAGGGAATGCGTAAGGATTTAAAAGGAGTGAATTGGGACACTGTTTTATGGGAAGGATGTAGAAGAGAAATGGAGGACATTTAAAGGGGAAATTGTAAGAGTACAGAATCTTTATGTCCCTGTTAGGGTGAAAGGAAATAGTAAAAATTGGAAAGAGCCATGGTTTTCAAGGAAATTGGACACTTGTTTCGAAAAAAAAGAGAGATATCTACAATAAAATAGGAGGTATGGAGTAAATGAGGTGGCTAGAGGAGTAAAAGAATGTAAAAAGAATCTTAAGAAAGAAATTAGGAAGCTAAAAGAAGATATGAGGTTGCTTTGGCAAGAAAGGTGAAAGTAATCCAAAGGGTTTCTACAGCTATATTAATAGCAAAAGGATAACGAGGGATACAATTGGACCATTAGAGAGACAGAATGGACAGCTATCTGCAGAGCCAAAAGAGATGGGAGAGATATTGAACAATTTCTTTTCTTCGGTATTCACCAAGGAGAAGGATAATTGAACTATGTGAAGTATGGAAAAAAAGTAGAGTAGCTATGGAAACTATGAGATTCAAAGAGGAGGAAGTACTGACACTTTGAAAAATATAAAAGTGGATAAATCTCCAGGTCCTGATAGGATATTCCCTAGGATATTGAGGGAAGTTAGTGTAGAAATAGCAGGAGCTATGACAGAAATATTTCAAATATCATTAGAAACGGAATAGTGCCAGAGGATTGGCGTACTGCGCATGTTGTTCCATTGTTTAAAAAGGGTTCAAAGAATAAACCTAGCAATTATAGACCTATTAGTTTTGACGTCAGTGGTGGGCAAATTAATGGAAAGGATACTTAGAGATAATATATATAAGCATCTGGATAAACAGGGTCTGATCAGGAGCAGTCAACATGGATTTGTGCCTGGAAGGTCATGTTTGACAAACCTTCTTGAATTTTTTTGAAGCGGTTACTAGGGAAATTGATGAGGGTAAAGCAGTGGATGTTGTCTATATGGATTTCAGTAAGGCCTTTGACAAGGTTCCCCATGGAAGGTTGGTTAAGAAGGTTCAATCTTTGGGTGTTAATGGTGGAGTAGCAAGATGGATTCAACAGTGGCTGAATGGGAGATGTCAGAGAGTAATGGTGGATGGCTGTTTGTCAGGTTGGAAGCCGGTGATCAGTGGGGGTGCCTCAGGGATCTGTGTTGGGTCCACTGTTGTTTGTCATGTACATCAATGATCTGGATGATGGGGTGGAAAATTGGATAAGTAAGTATGCAGATGATACTAAGATAGGTGGTGTTGTGGATAATGAAGTAGATTTTCAAAGTCTACAGAGAGATTTGGGCCATATGGAAAAGTGGGCTGAAAGATGGCAGATGGAGTTTAATGCTGATAAGTGTGAGGTGCTACATCTTGGCAGGACAAATCAAAATAGGACGTACATGGTAAATGGTAGGGAATTGAGGAATGTTGTGGAACAGAGAGATTTAGGAATAACTGTGCATAGTTCCCTGAAGGTGGAATCGCATGTAGATGTGGTGGTAAAGAAAGCCTTTGGTGTGCTGGCCTTTATAAATCAGAGCATTGAATATAGGAGCAGGGAAGTAATGTTTAAAAATTGTACAAGGCATTGGTGAGACCAATTCTGGAGTATGGTGTACAATTTTGGTCGCCTAATTATAGGAAGGATGTCAACAAAATAGAGAGAGTACAGAGGAGATTTACTAGAATGTTGCCTGGGATCCAGCAACTATGTTACAGAGAAATGTTGAACAAGTTAGGTCTTTATTCTTTGGAGCGCAGAAGGTTAAGGGGGGACTTGATTGAGGTCTTTAAAATGATGAAAGGGATAGACAGAGTTGAACGTGGATAAGCTTTTCCCATTAAGGGTAGGGAAGATTCAAAACAACAGGCATGACATGCGAATTAAGGGACGGAAGTTTAGGGGTAACGTGAGGGGGAACTTCTTTACTCAGAGGGTGGTGGCTGTGTGGAATGAGCTTCCAGCAGAAGTGGTGGAGGCAGGATCGATTTTAACATTTAAAAGTAAAGTGGATAGGTATATGGACGGGAAGGGAATGGAGGGGTATGGTCTGAGTGCAGGTAAATGGGACTAGGGGAGAACAAATGGTCAGCACGGACTGGAAGGGCCGAGAGGGTCTGTTTCCGTGCTGTAATTGTTATATGGTTATATGGTTATTATTAAGGTGCCCCATACCATGCTGGCCACACTTTTATTGCACTCTTGCTATTGGGAAGAAGGTGTAGGAATTTGTAAACTTTAACATCCAGGTTTTAGAGCAGCTTGTCACCAAATAAATATCAGTCTATTGAATATTACAAACTCGAACTAAACTCTGAAATATAAACTTTCTGGGTTGCACAAGGGACTTTGGGTTTAGCTTTCTTTTTCAGTGCAGGTCCACTTTCTGGCAACTGGTGGCCCTCCGCACCCCCTTTAAACCCAACAAGGTTTTAAGATTGTAGAGAACAAGTAGGATTGTAGAGAACAAGTAGGAGAGAGCTGAAAGGTAATCTGCAATAGGGATCTTGTCTGGATGCAGGTTAATTAGCTGCTATAAAATGTCCCTTGTGTGTAGGATAGAACTAGCGTCTGGGTGAGCGCTGGTCGGTATGGACATGGTGGGCCAAAGGGCCTGTTTCCATGCTCTATCTCGAAAACTAAAATCAAACTAAAACTGAAAGAAAATTGTGGGTTTTTTTTTTGTCTTAGATTGGCTGTTGCTGGACTCTTAATATTTTGGAAGTACAGCATTCTGGAGAAACAATATGCTGAGAAAGCGCATTTCAGATGTCATCTTGGCATGAATATGAATTGCTCCCATGGTAGCTTATCCCTGCGTTCTATATGTTATCGGGTATTTGGGCATTTACAACACTAAGTTAAAATGTCTCCTTTCCTATATATCAGTCCTTTCTTAGCAGTTTATAGTTATGGGTAATAATCAGATAACAATATACTAATTCTTTTGTTTCAGTTCTAATGCCATTTTTCCAAAAGTCCAAACAATTATATCTTTCAGTACTACAATCCAAACCTCATGATAATATTGTACGTGGCTGCCATTTTTACTGCTAGAAACATTGCAAACAACACTTTACTGTGGCTCTCTAGGGCAACACAATGACTGAAATAGTTTAAAAATTAAAAAACAGGTAAAACAGGCATCAACAACCCAGAAAGGAGCGAGGCTGAACTGTTCAAGAGAAAGTTCAAGCATTGCAGCATTTATTCCAATTCAGATTCAGGTTAGTTTATTGTCATTTACCCCAGGGTGTAATGAAATTCCTTGTAGATACAACAATAAATAAAACAACAAGTGCCAAAACAGCAGAATTGTGCAAAAATTGTAGGGTGGTCTGAAGTTGTGCAAGGAAAAATATTAAAGTGCAAAAATGGGAAATACTAAACGTTGGCACGGTAGCGCAGTGGTAGTGTTGCTGCCTTACAGCACTTTAGTACCAGAGACCCGGGTTCGATCCTGACTATGGGTGCTGTCTGTACGGTGTTTGTACATTCTCCCCGTGACCTGCCTGGGTTTTCTCGGAGATCTTCAGTTTCCTCCCACACCCCAAAGACGTACAGGTTTGTAGGTTAATTGGCTTTGATGTAAATGTTAATTGTCCCCCAGTGTGTAGGATAGTGCGAATGTGCGGGGATCGCTGGTCGGTGCATACTCGGCGGGCCGAAGGGCCTGTTTCCGTGCTGTATATCTAAACTAAACGAAACAAACGAGGTGGAGTTAAGCTTAGGAGTGTGTAGCGGCACCTCCGGGAAGGGGATGTGAAGGGGTGATTGGTTCAGGAGTCTGATAGCAGGGGGGAAGAATCTGTTTTTATCTGGATGCCTGTAATTTTAAGCTTCTGTATCTTCTCTTGGAAGATAGAAGAGAGAAAAGTGACTGGCCAGGTGGCAGGCATCGTTGATGATACTGTACCTCCTGCCTTCCTGATGCAACACTGTATGACAATGGAGTGAATGGAATGAAATGAGGAGCTTGTGATGGACTGGGCTGTGTTCATTTCTCTCTGCGGATTCAGGCATTCATGTCACGCTGAGTCACCCTATTACAATATTTTCTATTGCACATCTGTAGATGTTCGAGAGAATCCGCACGGGCAGGATGTGGCTGTTTTTCCAATATAATTCATGTAATTGTTTCAGTGTGAGATGTGTCTGTGCCAAAAAGATATTGTGTTTAACTCCTACAAAAGCCTATGATGCTACATCAGTCTTGGAGAGATGGTTTATGGTTTTAATTCTGCACAGTTCTCTTCCCTCGCTTCTCCTTTGGGTCCGCGATGTCTCTACATGGAGCAGCGTTCTCTTCTCAGAGCTATGATGTTTCATCTCCAACTTCCATTCTGCACGCACTTTCACCTAATCCATCCCTGACACTTCCCTTTCTCAACGTCTCCATCTCCATTTCACGTCTCACCCTCCTTCTCTGTTGCATCCTTGCTAATGATGCCATTTTTCACACCGGTGCTTCAGGATTTTCCCCTCCATTTTCTATTCATGTATTCCATTTCTTTCTTCTGCTCTAGCTCACGGCTACCCCCCACCCTCGAGGCTACCTGAAGTGAGAGAAATCAATATTCATACCACTGGGCTGTAAGCTGCCCAAGCGAAATACAAGGCGCTGTTACTCCAATTTGCGTTTAACCTCACTGTGACAATGGAGGAGACCGAGGACAGAAAGGTCTGTGCAGGAATGGGAAGGAGAATGAAAGTGTCCAGCAACCAGGAGATCAGGTTGGATCACGCGGGCCGAGCGAAGATGGTCTTCAAAACTATCACTCAGCCTGTGTTTGGTCTCGCCGATGTATAAGAGTCCACATCTAGAACAACAGATACAGTAGATGAGGTTGGTGGAGGTGCAAGTGAACCTCTGCCTAACCTGAAAGGACTTTTGGGGTCCCTGGACAGAGTTAAGGGAGGAGGTATATGGACAGGTGTTGCTCAGGGCAGGTTTGTCAAAGTCATCCCCAATGTGACAATCAGTATTTAAAAGCAAAACTTGACAAAATGTTCTCTGAATATTGAGTAGGTTTTGAAGATACCCTTTCAGAAAGTTGAGCCGTAACTTTTAATGCCACACAGCAGGGAAGTTTGGAATCCCTCCAATCATTAAAAAAACATAAAAACATAAACAAATTGAATATACTGCAAAAACCATCCCCAAAATGTTTCAGAAACACGGGCTCTATCTTTGTACGTAATCAACATCATATATCATAGCAGTGCCACTCTGCACTATAAATATCATATTGATGTTTATTGAGCTTGCAAAGGAACCCATGACTGTACATGCAGCGACGCAAGGTACATAATATTGGCTGTGAATAATGATTATAGCCATAAAATACTGGAGTAATTCTGCGGGATAGGCATCGTCTCTGGATAGAAGGAATGGGTGACGTTTCGGGTCGAGACCCTTCTTCAGACTGAGAGTCGGGAGAGAGCGACACAGAGTAGGTCTACTATTCACATTATTAGGTATGAAAATGAGAGGTCAATGGGGATGAAGATCAAGGAAAATATAGAATGTAGATAGGGGAGGGATGGATGGAGAGAGATGGAAAGCAAGGGTTACTTGAAGTTAGTGAAGTCAATATTCATAATGCAGGGTGCTCTTCCTCCAATTTGTGTTGAGCCTCACTCTGATAGTGTTGGAGGCCCAGGATAGAAATAACAATGATTGTTTGTTTAAAGCTGTAATCCCTTCCAGGTACATCTGCTGCTATTGAATAACTGCCCTGAGGGTTGCAACAACATTTTGTAGAAAATTCTCAAAGCTGTTTAAGCAGAGCTATTGAATAAGCCATATATCGTTTCTTGACCTCTTCATCCTTTTTTTTTTCTTTTTTCTTCCTTTTGTCTTGTTAAGTGTATGTTTTGGTCGTAGTTTATATATTATTTTATCTGTGTGTACGTGGGGGGGATCTTTTAAAACTTTTCAATCTCTTCCCTGCACGGGACACCCGACCTTTCCCTGTCGGGTCTCCATTGTCGTTGGGGCCTAGCACCATGGAGCGGCCTCCAGCCGGAGTCGACCTGGGGGCTCCAGTCACGGAGCCTGTGGATTTACCATTGTGGGGCTGGCCGGCTTCAGAGCGTGGGGAGATGTGGTGGAGCGTGCCTAGCCAGACTGCTTCGGAGGCTCCAGCCACGGGCCCGGTGCACGGTGACATCGGGAGCGCGTGGGTCCCTAGTGGGAGACCGCTTTTCAGAGCTGCCGCAATGGCAACTTCTCACGCCCGGATCGTGGGGTTGAAGTGACCCGGAGCGGGGGCTCACATCGCGGGGGCTCACATCGCGGGGTCTTTAACATCTGGGGAAGAATAAACAACAGGGGAGAGACAAGACTTTGCCTTCCATCACAGTGAGGAGGGGTTTGGAGATTCACTGTGATGGATGTTTATGTAATTTGTGTTAATTGTGTGCCTTGGTTTTTCCATGGTTGTATGACTGCGGAGACTTAATTTCATTTGAGCTTAGGTTCAAATGGCAATAAGTAGCATTCCATTCCATTCCCTTTGATGTGTTTAAGTCAATGCATTCTGCAGTGGTCCTTGTTAAGGGGCTGTCCCACTGCGGTGACCAAATTGGCGAGTTTAGAAGAGTTTAGGAGAGTTTGAAAAAGTGTCATGTTGAAGACCTTCTTTGACTATGTAGAAGACCTCCTTCGACCTCCTTCAACTATGTTGAACACTAGCTTCGACTAGCTTTGACTAGCTTCGGGAAAATTGGACACAGAATAGTGGAGAGTGAAGACGACCTCCTTCGATTTCCTTCAATCTCCCTTCAACTATGTTGAAAACTATCTATGACTACCCTTGTCTACCTTCGATTATCTTTGACTACCCTCGATTACCTACGAATAACATGTCAACCTATTACGACCTACTTCAACTAAACCTATGAGTTTAAAAAATATCTATTTTTTCCATGACGACCTTTTTTACTCGCGGGCATTTTTCAGCATGTTGAAAAATACGCCAAGACCTAGCTGAGGCCTCGAGTATGCGCAGACTACTCTCGAGCATGAAGGAGAGTTACAAAGACCTCCCACGACCTCGTGTTGACCATGCTGCAAGTATGAGTCGATGGCAAACTCTTCTAAACTCGCCAATTAGGAGCCGCAGTGGGACAGCCCCTTTAGAGGGTAAGACCACATTGAGTACAAACACTTTGCAACAGTAGTTTGTTTCAAAGCAGAAGCATTTACATTAACAAATAATCTTGACAATATAAATTGTGATGGAATAATAATTGAGCTTGCCTATTCAAATGTTAATGAACTGGTAATTTAAAATAACTTTCACCTTTCTGAAAGCTCTCTCGATACTTAACACTCCCTGAGACAGTTCTTTACAATGACTTTGATACAACCAAAAACAACTTGAAGGAAATATAAAATATTAATATATTTCTAACAGATTGAAATATAAAGGCAGACCACATTGTTGGATAGTAATACCTGTAGTGACCATAACATTAATAGAAAATCAAAAGAGCATTTGTTTGATTGATCTGACAAGTTAAATGTCATATGCTGGCAGGAAATATTGTTTGGTATACACTAAAAGGAGAAAATAAATGGTTAAGAGCATTTGTGTTTTGCTTTTCCTTATGTTACACGTTGAATAAACATGCTAATGGGTGGATAAAGTAATCTTAAAATTACTAACAAAATACCCAAACCATAAATATTAAATACTAGAGTAAGTGGGACCCACTGGGTCCCAGCATCACATGGGAGGGCTGGTCCCCAATGCAATATTCCACCTCTCCACCAATTCCAATATTGCTCACCAGTGGGGGGGGGGGGGGGGGGGGGGAGGGCTTTCTGTTGCGCTAATATGGGTGTTGTGGGCAGAAGGTACTGGTTTCCAGAGGGCTAGTATAGTCATTGTGGGCCGAATCGATTCTTGGTATAGAAGCAAACTGTTGCAACGATTTTTAAACCCTCTGGTTGTCGCGCTGATGATGTCATCAGTAAGCACTGTTATTTAACGGAGGCTTAAAGCACTTTAAATGAAAAATTCTTCCCCTGGTAAGAGCACTCAGAGAACAGTTACAAAACACTCCTGAAAAAGCCAGACGAAGCCTGAAGAACTTATTTTTGAAGTGGCTTCTGAAGAAAAGGTGCTTTTCGATATGGCTACAAGATCTAAAACAGATTTGGCCAAGGACAAATAATTTGAAGAATTAAAGCTTTCGGTAAGTGAACTGAAAGATGTAAAGGTGGATGGAAAAAAGATGGAACAGATGATGGGAGTGATGATGGAAAAGATAGAAAAGCTGACGGTAAATATGACTGCTTGTAATCAGAATGTTATTGAGTCTGTGAAGGATTCGATTGGCACTATTAATAAACAAATTGACGATGTGAGAGATGAACTATCGGAGAGAATTGATAAGGGTGAAGAAGGCATCACCAAGAGGTTCGGTGCTGTGCTGGACACTGTCTCAACCTGTATGTTAACAATGCACGAGATGGAGGAAGAGATGGCAAGAATGGTGGAGGAGACGAAGAAGGTGAGGTCAGAACAAGACCTTGCTACACGATGGATGGCGACTCAGCTGGCTCATCAGACAAATGCCTGGATCTGGAGGCTCGTTCGAGATGCCAAAACCTAAGATTAGTTGGTGTACTAGAGGGAGCCGAGAGAGATAATATTTGCGAGTTTGCTGCGGGCTTAATTAAAGAAGTTCTTAAGCTCCCTAACCTAAAATTGAAGAAGCACACCAAGTTCCTAGATTCAAATACAAATCTCAGGATGGCTCAGAACGTACACGACAGATTATTGTGAAATTTCGGGACATTGCTGACGTGGAAGAGGTTATGAGGAATATCAAATATGGTGTGCCTCTGATGTATGGTGTAACAACTTTTAAAATCTTCAGGGACTATCCTTATGAAATTATACAAAAGCGAAATCAGTTCTCTAAGCCAAAGCAGGCTCTCCAAGGACATAATGAGGTCACGTATGGTGTTTACTATCCATCTAGAATGCGCATCTCCTTCAAGGAACAGCAAAAATCATTCACAAATCCCGAGGAGGCATACAAATATGCTCTAACCATCATGAAACAGAAGGACTAGCTGGAAAGGTTGGACATTATGGACACTCCCTCTTTACTATTGCACCCAGAATGGTGGCGTGCTGCCAAAAGAAGGAACTTTGTCTAGACGTCTTATTGGCGGAATGCTAACTCAAGGACATAATCTGTCCAAAAGAAGTTGGAAAAAGATAACCACCGAAAAGAAGAGCTCAACAACAGACTGTGGGCTTAGCAATTACTGTTATATATGAGATCTAATGAATAACCTAAATGGTATAGAATTAACATTCTTAACAATATTAACATAGATTATTAACATAGAAATAGTAATGAATGCTAATCAGAAATGCAGAAATGGGGATTTTCAAATTAACATTTTAATTTAACCTAATAATTCTCAAGTAGATTTATAACCGGGGCGTGAGGGGCAGAGGCGGGCTCCTGGCTCAGTTCCAGGAGCCAGAAATAGGTTAACCCCTTCAACCAACAGTTGATGATTTCCGAGGTTAAAATATACGCTTAACACTTAGTAGATAAAAATGATAGTTATATCTGGAAATATCGAGGAAATTGATACATATACCATAAATGGGTACTATACATCTGATTTTGAAACCGGTCGCGCTCCAGTATGTTATGATTAATCGACGGAGCGGAGCTATTTGTTTGTTTTATATCGACAACAGAAGTCAATAAAATGCTTTTTCCCACCTACAGGTGGGTCACTTGTTACAGTGCCGACAAGCTCGGACTCTGTATTCTCACTTGTATTAGTTTTTTTAAATCATTTTCACATTTAGTCACATGTGTTTTTTTAAAATTCAAGGACAATCGCAAAGGGAATCTACTAACTGAACTTTGTAGGCTAAATGATCCCCCTATATCTAAAGACCTGAGGTACGAATGCACCGCAAGACACACAGGTATTAAATCTATTCAAAATGCAAGACGATAACCAAAATAAACTGGGAGGAATCTCATTTTGTAGTTGGAACATTAGGGGGGGTTAACAAATGCATTAAAAGGGGTAAGATTCTAGCTCAGCTGAAAGCATACAACACAGATATTGCTTTCTTACAAGATACCCATCTTAAACTTCAAGACCAAGCTAGATTGAGGGCGAACTGGATAGGACAAACCTTTCACTCGTCATACTCGTCGAAATCGAGAGTATTATTATTCGCAAAGGCATTCCATTTAAACCCAAAACTACCTTAACAGATAAGGACGGGAGTTATTTGATAGTTACTGGGGAGATCCATGCTGCCCCAATTACCTTGGTAAACATACCCAACTTTGACAACCCGCACTTTTCAATAAAATCTTGAATATGATTGCAGAATATAACTACCAAAATGTCTTAATCGGCGGAGACTTTAACTGTGTTTTAGACACTTACTTAGATAAATCCACTCAAAAACAGAAAGGTATTACGAAATCCAAAACTAGCGAACTTCTAAACACATATATAAAAAACCCAGACATAACAGATGTCTGGAGGATTGCAAATCCGACCGGCAGGGATTACTCGTTCTATTCAATAGTACACAAGACATATTCACGAATAGATTATTTTCTGGTGGATACACAACTAATACCCCTCACTTCTAAACCAAAAGACCACACAAATACGATGTCAGATCACCCCCAATAAGTTTATTTCTAAAAATGGAAGGAATGGCTAAGAACAAACCATTTTGGAGGTACAATCCTCAACTATTAAAAGACCTGCAAGGGAGTATATATTCAAAAGAGCAAATTGACCTTTTTTCGAAATAAACGACACGCCAGACATATCACCTACACTATTATAGGAATCTTTTAAAGCATTTATTCGAGGCGTTATAATTTCATACCAAGCTTTTCAAAATAAGAAAAATAAGAATGAACAAAGACAGTTAGAAGAACAAATTAAACAACTGGACATAGAAAACGCTAAAGACCCCACTACGGATAAACATAATAGAATAATAATACTGAAATTTAAATTAAATTAATTATTATCAGAGAAAGTCATAAGATTATTACAAATTACAAGACAGGAACACCTTGAATTTGGGGATAAGCCCCATAAACTTCTGGCACGTCAGTTAAAAAAACGAGAAAAGGATCACACAATTTTAAAGATTAAATCAGACAAAGGGGAAATATTGACCTTGCCGAGTGATAAAAGATTTGCACAATTTTACGAGAATCTGTATATATCTAAAACGATAATGGACACCAACAAAGTTACAGAGTTCTTGGATAATTGTAACCTTCCTAAATTAGAGTTGCAGGAACAAGAGGAATTGGGAACACAAATCTCAAATAAGGAAATAGAAGAAACAATAATCTAATTGAAAAATGGAAAAACACCAGGTCCCGACGGATTTAGTAATGAATTCTATAAAAGCTTTTATGACATATTTACTCCTCGCCTACAGAAAATGTATACTTATGCCTTCAAAGAACAAATACTACCTGAAACACTAGCAGAATCCACGATCACACTAATACTTAAGAAAGATAAAGATGTGGAAGATCATATAGAGCTATTGCGTTGTCCTTAATTGGCCGAATAAATGCCATAAAAATGATTTTTCTACCACAACTTTTATACCTGTTTCAAACTATTCCAATATACTTACCCAAAAAGTATTTTACAAAACTGGACTCAGATATCACAAATTTTATTTGGGATTATAAATCCCACAGAATACAAAGAGGTCATCTGAATAAACCCAAAGTAGTAGGGGGATTAGCACTCCCCAACTTTATGTATTACTACTGGTCTGTAAATATTAGAAACATGATCCAACTGCTGGATAACTCTCCCCAGCAACCGGATTGGAAGATTATGGAGAAAGAGGATTGCTCTCCTTACAATATTGGAGCAATCTTTCTCTCACCAACGTTGATGAATAATACAAATTACAACAATAATCCAATTATACACAGTACAATTAGAATTTGGAAACAAATAAAACACAATTTAAAATTAAGAAATTTATCTCTCTTATCTCCTATCGGTAAAAACTCCTAATTTAAACCTTCAACTATAGATAAAGCATTTATACAATGGGAAAGAGCTGGAATTAAAATCTTTGGAGATGTGTATTAATTGGGAAAAATATTATCATTTAAACAAGTACAACTAAAATACAATTTGGGAAACAATCAGTATTTTAAATATTTCCAAATCTGTGACTGTCTGAAAAAATACGCACAAGACTATCACAATATGTCTCCAGACTTACTGGAAGAAGTAATGAATACAAAGGCAGAATCAGCAAACCTAACATCATAGAAATATAATATTATTCCAAATGCAGAAATACCAACAACAGATTGTATCAGGAGAGACTGGGAAAAAGAATTAAGTATAAAAATTCCCAAAGAATGGTGGGAAGAATATTTATTAAATGTGCATAAATGTTCAATTAATGTAAGACACACCTTAATACAATTTAAAATCTTACGCAGATTATACTATTCAAAAACTAAAATAAATAAACTTTTTCCCAACGTCTCACCTATATGTGATAATGCCAATGTCAAGAAGCTAATATAGCGCACTCATTTGTCTTTTGTACAAAAATTCAAACATTTTGGACTGAAATTTTTGAAATTTTCACAAAAGTATTTAAAATAAAACTGACTCCAAAAGCAGACTGGATTATCTTCGGGACATGAAGATAGCCCTGAATTAAATGTGTTTCAAAAGACCCTATTTGAATATTGCTTAATAACTGGAAAAAAGCTAATCTTAAAATTCTGGAAAAATACTCCTATACCAACAGTTAATATGTGGATTTCAACTATGTTCGAAACACTACACTTGGAAGATATGAGACTCCGACTAGCAGGAAAATCAGACTGTTTTTATAAGACGTAGTTTGCATTTATAAATCTACTACAAGGATAAGGTGCAAGAATATCTCAAAAAGTACCAGGGTCGGGTCTTGGTAAAGTGGGAAGAAAAACTGCCAAGTTGGTAGACTCCTTTTGCGAGATGTTTATAATAAAGTAACTGGCTTTTCTTCTTTCCTTCTCGTTCTTTCCCTTTTTCATTTTTTTCCTCTCCAGGGTCTATCTCTTAATCTCCGGTCTCTAACTCTTCAAGGGTTTCCTTTCCCTCTGTCACGCCTTTTCACTTTCACATCTCTCTTTCACTCTTCTACTTTCTTTGCTGTTATTTCTCTCTCTTTTCTCTCTTTTCTAAAGCCTTAACAAAATTAAGGGGTACAATGACTGTGATACTATATAAGGGATGAACACTGATGTAACTTTCGGTACCTCTAATAAATAAAGATATATAAAAAAAAGAAAAAGGTGAGGCAAACAATTTGGCCGCAGCCACCTGCCAACCAATATCCATTTTATGAACACAAACTCTTGAAAAAAGCGAGGCAAACAATTGGGCCGCAGCCACCTGACAACCAAAATCCATTTTGTGAACACAAATTTGTTTTTAAACAGTCGAGGCAAGCAATTGGCCAGCAAGGAGCCAAATGACAACCAAAATTGCTTTTGTGAACACAATTTTTTTAAAAAGGCGAGGCAAACAATTGGGCCGCAGCCACTTGACAACCAAAATCCATTTTTGTGAACACAAACTCTTTAAAAAGGCGAGGCAAGCAATTGGGCCGCAGCCACCCGACAAACAAAATCAGTTTTGTGAACACAAACTGTTGAAAAAGGCGAGGCAAACAATTGGGACACAGCCACCTGACAACCAAAATCCATTTTGTGAACACAATCTCTTGAAAAAGACAAGGCAAACTGTAAATAAACACTTTACAAACTCTTAAAGTGTGCAACATCTTTTAATGATAGCACAGAGTATTACATACATCTTCAAGCACTAGCTACATTCTTCTACTGAGCTGCACCCAGGAAGGGGAAGGCGTTATGATTGATGTTAACTAGGCGGGGTTAATGGGACTGGGTAACTATATTATTGGTTGCATATAAACCATCTACATCCTTCCCCGTAGAAAATCAAAAAACAGATTGTTGTCACGACAACAGAATTAAACAGCAGAATTAAACAAAATCGCCGTAGCGAACAGGTGGCTTGCTGATCCGGCCCGAGCGCGTACGGATGTCTCCCCCTTCCCCCGAAGGAGCAGAAGAAACAGGAGGACGCGAGGCAGCTGGGGAACTAGGGAAGGGCAGTGGGGTGGGAGAAACAGGAGAGGGAGAACCGCGACCGGCAACAGGGGACCCGCGCAGAGGGGAACCAGGCGCTCGAGATGGGGACCGAGGCATGCAGGGAACACTAGCCGGGACGGCAGCCGGCTGCTGGTAGGAGAGTGGCGGGGCATAGGGCCCCGGGGGCTGCGGCTTCGGCTCATTAACCGCAAGCAGGTGTTGTCGGCTTCTTCGGTAGATGGTACCCTCATAGTCGACCAGATACGAACGAGGTGAGTCAGCCACCCCAACCACGGTAGCCAGACGGGAGTGACCACCGGTGGTCTGCAACCGAACAACCTGTCCAGGCAACAGAGGATCGAGTGGTCTGCACGACCGATCGTGGGAACGCCGCTGGCTGTCATGTTTCTCTTGAATTCGCCTCTGCACGGAGGCAGGCTCCAGCACCCAAGGTTTCAGCTGGCGCTGGGCAATTGGGATGGTAGATCTGGTTATTCTGGACATCAGACGCTGAGCAGGGGACCCCATGGCCGGATCCCTGGAAACATTCCTGAGGTTCAGGAGATCCAAATACAAATCAGAGTTGGAGAGTCGCGCCTGTTCCATCATTGGTGCTGCGGACGGCCCGTTCTGCAAGGCCGTTGCTCTGTGGGTACTCTGGGCTGCTGGTGAAATGCACAAAATTCCACTTGTCGGCAAAAACTTTTGAATTCTCGGCTGGTAAACTGCCTGCCGTTGTCAGTCTGCAGCCTGACAGGGGTCCCAAAAGTGGAGAAGTGTTTCCGCAGCTTTCGGATCACCATCTCCGACATGAGGGATGTCAGCAAATCCACCTCGAACCAGTTTGAGTACGAGTCGACCAGGACAAGGTAGTGGTTACCACGCCACTCGAATATGTCGGCAGCCAACGAGGACCAAGCCAAGGCAGGAGCGGGCTATTGCAGCAGGGGCTGTCGCTGCTGGTGTGGAGCAAGACTATTGCACGTGGAGCAGGCAGAAACTCGGTCTCGGATATATTTGGCATTCCAGGCCAGTAGAATTGGCACTGAGCGTGGGCGAGTGTTGCATCGACCCCAGGGTGTCCGCGATGGGCTGCACAAAAGTAAAAGTCAAACAGGGAGGACGGGACTACAACTTGTGTCCCTTGACGATAACGCCATCCTGGAGCACCAGTTGGTCGCGGACCAGGAAGAAAGGCTGTGTTTCAGACGGCGCAGCGGAGCGCTTTGTTGGCCACCCTGCTTTAATCACAGAGGCAAGCCGCTGCAATACTGGATCGGCAGCGTGTGCTCGGCCAAAACCTGTAGCTGCTTGGTGGGAAATAACGTTAACGCCCAATACGAGCAAGTCCTCTGTTTCGTAGGGGTGGCGAGCGCAGGAGGTCCGCGGGGCGCGCGATAGGGTTACCGCAATGTGCATCTCGGTGCCCTTCTTGTAGATTATATCAAAGTCGAAACGCTGGAGCTGCAGCATCATACGCTGCAGCCTGGCAGGGGCAGCGGAATCGGCTTTGTTAAGGATTGTCACAGTGGCTGTGGTCGGTTTCGACCGTAAATCTGCTGCCGAACAGGAAGTCTCTGAACTTGGAGCAGGCGAACACCACCGCGAGCAGCTCCTTCTCGATCTGAGCGTACCGCTGCTCGGTGTCCGTCATGGTGCGGGAGGCATAGGAGACAGGATGTAACGATCCATCGACAGACTGAAGGCAGGCCGCACCCAGACCGAACTTGGAAGCATCACAGGTGACGGTGATGGGGCGACCCACGTCGAAGAACCGCAAACGTCGGAGTGCTAATCAGTTTCGACTTGAGGCAAAGGCTGGTGATGTGGGGAGCCAGACCCAGGCAATATCCTTTTTTGTCAGCTGCCGCAGGGAGCACTCAGTTAACTGAGGTTTGGTACAAACTTTCCAAGGTAGTTAACCATGCCCAAGAATCGTTGTAGACCAGGCACGTCGGTGGGGCTGCCATCTCGGAGATGGCAGCCGCCTTCAAGGGGTCGGGTTTTAGTCCATTAGAGGTGAAAACATGTCCAACATACGTGACCTCTGAGACACGAAACCGGCACTTCTTGGGATTCAGCTTCAGGTTCGCCTTCCGTGCCCGATCCAGGACGCGGCGGAGGTTCAGGTCGTGCTCGGCAATGTCCTTCCCATAAACCAGGATATCATCCACGATGATGGCACATGGCAGGTCCGAGAATATCTGCTCCATCGTTCGCTGGAACACCTCGCTAGCAGAATTGATGCCGAATGGCATTCGCAGGAACTTGAATCTGCCAAACGGTGTGGCGAAGGTCGTCAGGTCAGAAGACGCTTTGTCCAACGGGATCTGCCAAAACGAGTTCTTAGCGTCTAGGACCGAAAAGATGGTGGCTTGCCCGACCTGAGCCGCCACGTCCTCAACAGACCGCATGGGGTAATGTGGTCGCCTGATGGCAAGGTTTAAGTCCTTCGGGTTGATACACACACGTATTTCGTTCTTGTCTTTCTTAATCGTGGCAACCATGGTGGAGACCCAATCGGTGGGCTCGCTAACCGCCTCTAGCACCCCCTTTTCGACCATCTTGTTAAGCATCGCCTCGACCCTGTCTTTCATGGCGTGAGACACCCTGTGAGGTGCGCGGACCACGGGTTGTATATTTGGGTCAATGGAAATATGGTATGTCAGTGGTAACTTCCCCAGGTCATCGTCGAACAGGTCCTGGTATTCTGCAACCGGGTTAAACGACAGTTGCACTTTGTGGACCGTGCGGTCGAAGGACACCAGGCCAAGATCCTGGCACGCACGGTTGCCCAACAGGGTTACACAGTCAGAGTTCAGAACATAGAAAACCAGGTTTCTCGTGGCCTTTTGCAGCATGCAAGTTAAAGTGGCCCTCCCCGCAGGCCTTAGAATTTCTCCACCATAGGCATGCAGGGTAGCATTGTCAGCAACCAGGGGCTCATTATTCCTTATCTTGTGGAAAAGATTCATGGACAAAACGTTGACCTTCGCACCTGTGTCTAACTTTGCAAGGAAGGTTACATCATTGACAGTCACAGATACGGAGGGATCAGTGCGGTGGGCGGGTGTCTGTAGGAGGGTAAACACATGCGAGTCCTCGGGAGGATTAATTGGATCTGCATCATAGGATTCAGCTAAGTTGGGCTGTGAGTCGTAACGGATATCAGATTGTCTCAGCATGTTTAGACTGGGTCTGGAAGTCTGTGCCTGTCTCCCACGGGAACGGAATAAACGACAGGCGGCAGAGAAGTGATTGAGCTTTTTACAAAAGTTACAGGCCTTGCCATAGGCGGGGCACGTCGACAGTCTGTGGTGCATGTAGTTACAGTTTGGGCACCTTTTTTGGGGCACTTCACCAGGACCAGGGTTGGCACGTGGCAGAAAAGCATTGTTTTCCATCCGAGGCTGTGGTCTCCTAAACCCAGCCAGGTTGACAGATTTATTGCCCGAGTCCCGGTGGTCATCTGGCAATACAACGATCTCAGACAATCTGCAGGCATGCATGGCTTTTTAGATCCGGATCCCTTAAAAGCTCACATCGCAGCTTCTGGTCATGCATGCCAGTTACTAAAATGTCTCTAGTGAGCTGGTCTGTCATGTCACCAAGCGGCACCGCTGGGCGAGATAACGCAAATGCAATAAAACATTCAACAGGTTCATCCGGCAACTGTCTCCTTGTAAAGAACCGTGCCCTCTCTAGAATGCGGTTCGAGGGCAGGTCACAAATCTCCCTGAACTTACGTAGCAGGCAAGCGGGGTCGCTGGCAGATTCCGCAGGAGTAATCACCACGTTGTTGTCGTCCAGGACCGCTGGAGCGTAGGTGAAAGTTCTGGCTCTCTTCATGGCATCAGGTCCGACAAGGTTGAGTAGGAGGGAGGCTTTAAGGGAGTCAGGATCAGCGCGGTGTGCGACGTTGACAAAGTGTGTAAAATCAAATTCAAACGTGGCCCAGCGCTCAGAGATGTCAGCATCAAAGACAAGCTGCGCGGGCTTTCTGCAAGAGGACGCCATGGCCAGAGAGATTAAGCACAAAAGCACAAATCAAAGAAAAGAAATAAAACCCGATATACAGGAGACGCAAGTGTCTTCCCACTTCTGACACCATGTAAATAAACACTTCACAAACTCTTAAAGTGTGCAACATCTTTTAATGATAGCATAGGGTATTACATACATCTTCAAGCACTAGCTACATTCTTCTACTGAGCTGCACCCAGGAAGGGGAAGGTGTTATGATTGATGTTAACTAGGCGGGGTTAATGGGACTGGGTAACTATATTATTGGTTGCATATAAACCATCTACACAAACAATTGGGCCGCAACCACCCGACAACCAAAATCTATTTTGTGAACACAATTTTTTTTTAAACAGGCGAAGCAAACAATTGGGCAGCACGCAGCCAAATGACAACCAAAATTGCTTTTTTAATTTAATTTTTATTTTTTTAATTTTTTTTAAATTATGATATATAGTGTGTGAGAAAGAAAAAAAGTGTGAAAAAAGAAAGTTGAGAATGAAAAAGGTTAAAGAAAGAAAAAAAAGTAGAAAGTAAGAGATTAAGGAGATCTTTATCTATTTTCTTGACCATCCCTCACCCAATCCTGAAACAGTTAGCTTCTACGGTTTTGTTGCACCATATGATTCCAAATAATCGACAAATGGAGACCAACTCGTTGAAAATTGGTCTGATGTGCAGTGTCCAACAAGTTTGAAATCCACATTTTAAGCGTTGGTATGGTTGTATTTTTCCAAAAGTTAATTACAAGTTTTTTTGCCATTATTAACACATAATTAAAAAATAAATTTTGAGATGAGTTCAGTTTATTCCCATCTTCCATTACTCCAAATATAATAATTTCAGTATTAGGTTCCATTTTAATCTTAAATATTTTTTTTAATATTTCAAAAATATCACTCCAGAATTTATAAAGTTTTATGCAGGAGACAAAATAATGTGTTATAGTTGCGTTTTGGGATAGACATTTATCACAAATGGGGGAAGTATTTGGATAGAATTTATTCAGTCTAGTTTTTGAGTAATATAATCTATGTAAAAATTTAAATTGAATTAAATTATGTCTTACATTAATCGAACATTTGTGTATATATATCAAATACATTTCCCATGTTTCCTTCTGAATTGTTATCATTAATTCGTGTTCCCACTGTCGATGGTAAATCTATATTTAAAATACTATTAATATAAATATGATATTAATTTCTGTGAGTCATCCTTAATGTTCATTGCTTCTTCCAATGGCTCTGAAGTTATGTTTGGATATCTTTGTATGTATTTCTTCATGAAGTCACAGATCTGATATTTAAAATATTGGCTATTTTTCAGTTTAAATTTTAATTGCAATTGTTATTTAAATGAAATGTTATTATTTGAGTCCCTAGTATTATATCCCTGAATATTCAGATGACTTCTTATACTTTCAACCAGGGGCTCTATCATAAGGGTGATTAGCAGAGGTGATAAAGCACATCCCTGCCTATTGCCCCTCGATAAATAAAATTTTGGAAATAACATATTATTGGTTAATATTCTTGCCGTCGGTTAATCATATAGTAATTTTACCCATTCAATAAAATTCTCTCCCATATTAAATTTTTGCAATACTTTATATAAATACTGCCAATCTACCTGATCAAATGCTTTCTCTTCCTCCAGAGAAACAATTGATATATCTTCTTCCTCCATTTTATGTGAGTACATTATATTAAACAGGCGTCTCAAATTATTAAATTAATGTCTTTTGGGTATAAACCCCGTTTGATCAGGATTTATCAATTTACTAATATATTTACTCAATCTTCTTGCCAAGGTCTTTGCTAAAATGTTCTGATCTGTATTTAGTAGTGATATAGCTCTATATGAGCCCGGTTCATCTAAATCTTTATTTTAAAATTCATTACTAAAACCATCTGGACCAGGCGTCTTACTATTTTTCAATGATTTTATTGTTTCACCTATTTCTTCAAGTGTAATCTGAGCTCATAATTCCTCTTGTTCCGAATGGTCAAGTTCTGGAAGATTACAGTTATCTAAAAAATTTATAATTTTACTATCTTCTATTTTAGTTTTAGATGTTTAAGGCGAGGCAAACAATTCGGTCGCATCCACCTGACAACCAAAATCCATTTTGAGAACACAAACTCTTTAAAAAGGCGAGGCAAACAATTGGGCAGCAAGCAGCCACCTGACAACAAAAATTCATTTTGTGAACAAAAATTTTATTTTAAAAAGGCGAGGCAAACAATTGGGCAGCAAGCAGCTAAATGACAACCAAAATTCCTTTTGTGAACACAAACTTTTAAAAAAGGCGAGGCAAACAATTTGACCGCAGCCACCCGACAACCAAAATCCGTTTTGTGATCACAAACTCTTTAAAAAGGCGAGGCAAGCAACTGGGTCGCAGCCACCTGACAACCAAAATCCGTTTTGTGATCACAACCTCTTTAAAAAGGTGAGGCAAGCAATTGGGCCGCAGCCACCCGACAAACAAAATCCATTTTGTGAACACAAACTCTTGAAAAAGGTGACGCAAACAATTGGGCCGCAGCCACTAGACAACCAAAATCCATTTTGTGAACATAAACATTTAAAAAAGGCGAGGCAAACAATTGGGCAGCAAGCAGCCATCTGAGAACCAAAATCCATTTTGTGAACACAAACTTTTTAAAAAGGCGAGACAAACAATTCGGCAGCAGCCACCTGGCAACCAAAATACATTTTGTGAACACAAACTCTTTTAAAAGGCGAGGCAAACAATTGGGGAGCAAGCAGCCACCTGACAACCAGAATTCATTTTGTGAACACAAACTTTTTTTTTTAATGTGAGGCAAACAATTGGGCAGCAAGCAGCCACCTGACAACCAAAATCCATTTTGTGAGCACAAACTTTTTAAAAAGACGAGGCAAACAATTCGGGCGCAGCCACCTGACAACCAAAATTAATTTTGTGAACACAATTTTTTTTTTTAAAAAGGCGAGGCAAACAATTGGGCAGCAAGCAGCCAAATGACAACCAAAATTCCTTTTGTGAACACAAACTTTTATAAAAGGCGAGGGAAACAATTGGGCCGCAGCCAACTGACAACCAAAACCGATTTTGAGAACCCAAACTCATCAAAAAGGTGAGGCAAACAATTGGGCCTCAGCTACCCGACAACCAAAATCCGTTTTGTGAACACAAACTGTTGAAAAAGGCAAGGGAAACAATTTGGACGCAGCCACCTGACAACCAAAATCCATTTTGTGAAAACCATCTTTTGAAAAAGGCAAGGCAAACAATTCGGTCGCAGCTTCCTGACAACCAAAATCCATTTTGTGAACAGAAACTCTTTAAAAAGGCGAGACAAACAATTGGGCAGCAAGCAGCCACCTGACAACCAAAATTCATTTCGTAAACACAAATTTTTTTTTTAAAAAGGCGAGGCAAACTATTGGGCAGCAAGCAGCCAAATGACAACCAAAATTCCTTTTGTGGACACAAACCTTTAAAAATGGAGAGGCAAACAATTGGGCTACAGCCACCTGACAACCAAAATCCATTTTGTGAACACAAACTTTTTAAGAAGGCAAGGCAAACAATTGGGCCGCAGCCACCTGACAACCAAATTTCATTTTGTGATCGCAAAATTCTTTTGTGAACACAAACTTTAAAAAAAAAAGTCGAGGCAAACAATTGGGGAGCAAGCAGCCACCTGACAACAAAAATTCATTTTGTGAACACAAAGTTTAAAAAAAAAAATGTGAGGCAAACAATTCGGCAGCAAGCAGCCACGTGACAACCAAAGTTCATTTTGTGAACACAAACTTTTTTAAAAAGAGGCGAGGCAAACAATTGGGCAGCAAGCAGCAACCTGACAACCAAATTTCATTTTGTGATCGCAAAATTCTTTTGTGAACACAAACTTTAAAAAAAAAAGTCGAGGCAAACAATTGGGGAGCAAGCAGCCACCTGACAACAAAAATTCATTTTGTGAACACAAAGTTTAAAAAAAAAAATGTGAGGCAAACAATTCGGCAGCAAGCAGCCACGTGACAACCAAAGTTCATTTTGTGAACACAAACTTTTTTAAAAAGAGGCGAGGCAAACAATTGGGCAGCAAGCAGCAACCTGACAACCATAATTCAGTTTGTGAACACAAACTTTTTTTTTATAGGCAAGGCAAACAATTGGGCAACAAGCAGCCACCTGACAACCAAAATCCATTTTGCAAACACAAACTCTTTAAAAAGGCGAGGCAAACAATTTGGCCACAGCCACCCGAAAACCAAAATCCGTTTTGTGAACACAAACTCTTTAAAAAGGCGAGGCAAACAATTGGGCCGCAGCCACCCGACAACCAAAATCCGTTTTGAGATCACAACCTGTTTAAAAAGGCAAGGCAAAGAATCCGGCTGCAGCCACCCGACAACAAAATCCGTTTTGTGAACCCAAACTCTTGAAAAAGGCGAGACAAACAATTGGGCCGCAGCCACCTGACAACCAAAATCCATTTTGTGAAAACAAACTCTTGAAAAAGGCGAGGCAAACAATTGGGCTGCAGCAACCTGACAACCAAAATCCATTTTGAGAACCCAAACTCTTCAAAAAGGCGAGGCAAACAATTGGGCCGCAGCCACCTAACGAACAAAATCCATTTTGTGAGTACAAACTTTTTTAAAAGTCGAGGCAAACATTTTGGCCACAGCCACCCGACAACCAAAATCCATTTTTTAAACACAATCTCTTGAAAAAGGCGAGGCAAACAATTCGGCCTGGGCACCTGACAACCAAAATCCATTGTGTGAACACAAACTCTTTTAAAAGGCGAGACAAACAATTGGGCAGCAAACAGCCACCTGAGAACCAAAATCCATTTTGTGAACACAAACTTTTTAAAAAGGCGAGGCAAACAATTCGGCTGCAGCCACCTGACAACCAAAATTCATTTTGTGAACACAATTTTTTTTTAAAAAGGCGAGGCAAACAATTGGGCAGCAAGCAGCCCCCTGACAATCAAAATACATTTTGTGAACACAAACTTTTTTTAAAAAGGCGAGGCAAACAATTGGGGAGCAAGCAGCCACCTGACAACCAAAATTCATTTTGTGAACACAAACTTTTTTTTTTAATGTGAGGCAAACAATTGGGCAGCAAGCAGCCACCTGACAACCAAAATCCGTTTTGTGAGCACAACCTTTTTACAAAGACGAGGCAAACAATTCGGGCGCAGCCACCTGACAACCAAAATTTATTTTGTGAACACATTTTTTTTTTTAAAAAGGCGAGGCAAACAATTGGGCAGCAAGCAGCCAAATGACAACCAAAATTCCTTTTGTGAACACGAACTTTTATAAAAGGCGAGGGAAACAATTGGGCTGCAGCCACCTGACAACCAAAATTCATTTTGTGAACACAAACTCTTCAAAAGGTCGAGGCAAACAATTTGGCCGCAGCCATCCGACAACCAAAATCCGTTTTGTGAACACAAACACTTGAAAAGGGTGAGGCAAACAATTGGGCCGCAGCCAACTGACAAAATCGATTTTGAGAACCCAAACTCATCAAAAAGGTGAGGCAAACAATTGGGCCTCAGCTACCCGACAAACAAAATCCGTTATGTGAACACAAACTGTTGAAAAAGGCAAGGCAAACAATTTGGATGTAGCCACCTGACAACGAAAATCCATTTTGTGAACACAATCTTTTGAAAAAGGCGAGGCAAACAAGTCGGTTGCAGCTGCCTGACAAACAAAATCCATTTTGTGAACACAAACTTTTAAAAAAGGAGAGGCAAACAATTGGGCCGCAACCACCTGACAACCAAAATCCATTTTGTGAACACAAACATTTTAAGAAGGCAAGGCAAACAATTGGGCCGCAGCCACCTGACAACCAAAATTCATTTTGTGAACGCAAACTCTTCAAAAAGGCGAGGAAAACAATTCGGCCGCAGCCACTTAACAACCAAAATTGGGCAGCAACCAGACAAATGACAACCAAAATTCCTTTTGTGAACACAAACTTTAAAAAAAAAAATGGCGAGGCAAACAATTGGGCAGCAAGCAGCCACCTGACAACCAAAATTCAATTTGAGAACACAAACTTTTTTTTAAAAAGTCGAGGCAAACAATTGGGGAGCAAGCAGCCACCTGACAACAAAATTCATTTTGTGAACACAAAGTTTAAAAAAAAAATGCGAGACAAACAATTGGGCAGCAAGCAGCCACCTGACAACCAAAATCCATTTTGTGAACACAAACTATTTAAAAAGGCGAGACAAACAATAGGGCCGCAGCCAGCTGACAACCAAAATACATTTTGTGAACACAAACTCTTTAAAAAGGCGAGGCAAACAATTCGGCCGCAGCCACCTAACAACCAAAATTGGGCAGCAACCAGGCAAATGACAACCAAAATTCCTTTTGTGAACACAAACTTAAAAAAAAAAAATGTCGAGGCAAACAATTGGGCACCAAGCATCAACCTGACAACCATAATTCAGTTTGTGAACACAAACTTTTTAAAAAGGCGAGGCAAACAATTTGGCCGCAGCCACCCGACAACCAAAATCAATTTTGTGAACGGAAACTCTTGAAAAAGGTGAGGCAAACAATTGGGCCACAGCCACCTAACAAACAAAATCCATTTTGTGAGTACAAACTTTTTAAAAAGTCGAGGCAAACATTTTGGCCACAGCCACCCGACAACCAAAATCCATTTTGTGAACTCAAACTTTTTCAAAAGGCGAGGCAAACAATTGGGCGGTAAGCAGCCACCTGAGAACCAAAATTCATTTTGTGAACACAAATTTCTTTTTAAACAAGGCGAGGCAAACTATTGGGCAGCAAGCAGCCAAATGACAACCAAAATTCCTTTTGTGGACACAAACCTTTAAAAATGGAGAGGCAAACAATTGGGCTACAGCCACCTGACAACCAAAATCCATTTTGTGAACACAAACTTTTTAAGAAGGCAAGGCAAACAATTGAGCCGCAGCCACCTGACAACCAAATTTCATTTTGTGAACGCAAAATTCTTTTGTGAACACAAACATTAAAAAAAAATAGTCGAGGCAAACAATTGGGGAGCAAGCAGCCACCTGACAACAAAAAATCATTTTGTGAACACAAAGTTTAAAAAAGAAATGTGAGGCAAACAATTCGGCAGCAAGCAGCCACGTTACAACCAAAGTTCATTTTGTGAACACAAACTTTTTAAAAAAGAGGCGAGGCAAACAATTGGGCAGCAAGCAGCAACCTGACAACCATAATTCAGTTTGTGAACACAAACTTTTTTTTATAGGCAAGGCAAACAATTGGGCAACAAGCAGCCACCTGACAACCAAAATCCATTTTGCAAACACAAACTCTTTAAAAAGGCGAGGCAAACAATTTGGCCACAGCCACCGGAAAACCAAAATCCGTTTTGTGATCACAACCTGTTTAAAAAGGCGAGGCAAAGAATCCGGCTGCAGCCACCCAACAACAAAATCCGTTTTGTGAACCCAAACTCTTGAAAAAGGCGAGACAAACAATTGGGCCGCAGCCACCTGACAACCAAAATCCATTTTGTGAAAACAAACTCTTGAAAAAGGCGAGGCAAACAATTGGGCTGCTGCCACCTGACAACCAAAATCCATTTTGAGAACCCAAACTCTTCAAAAAGGCGAGGCAAACAATTGGGCCGCAGCCACCTAACAAACAAAATCCATTTTGTGAGTACAAACTTTTTTAAAAGTCGAGGCAAACATTTTGGCCACAGCCACCCGACAACCAAAATCCATTTTTTAAACACAATCTCTTGAAAAAGGCGAGGCAAACAATTCGGCCTGGGCACCTGACAACCAAAATCCATTGTGTGAACACAAACTCTTTTAAAAGGCGAGACAAACAATTGGGCAGCAAACAGCCACCTGAGAACCAAAATCCATTTTGTGAACACAAACTTTTTAAAAAGGCGAGGCAAACAATTCGGCTGCAGCCACCTGACAACCAAA
The DNA here is from genome assembly GCA_035221665.1 of Okamejei kenojei. Lineage (NCBI taxonomy): Eukaryota > Metazoa > Chordata > Chondrichthyes > Rajiformes > Rajidae > Okamejei > Okamejei kenojei. The sequence goes on along the minus strand of CM069131.1, from coordinate 12,887,977 downwards.
ATTCATTTTGTGAACACAATTTTTTTTTAAAAAGGCGAGGCAAACAATTGGGCAGCAAGCAGCCCCCTGACAATCAAAATACATTTTGTGAACACAAACTTTTTTTTAAAAAGGCGAGGCAAACAATTGGGGAGCAAGCAGCCACCTGACAACCAAAATTCATTTTGTGAACACAAACTTTTTTTAAATGGTGAGGCAAACAATTGGGCAGCAAGCAGCCACCTGACAACCAAAATCCGTTTTGTGAGCACAACCTTTTTACAAAGACGAGGCAAACAATTCGGGCGCAGCCACCTGACAACCAAAATTTATTTTGTGAACACAATTTTTTTTTTAAAAAGGCGAGGCAAACAATTGGGCAGCAAGCAGCCAAATGACAACCAAAATTCCTTTTGTGAACACGAACTTTTATAAAAGGCGAGGGAAACAATTGGGCTGCAGCCACCTGACAACCAAAATTCATTTTGTGAACACAAACTCTTCAAAAGGTCGAGACAAACAATTTGGCCGCAGCCATCCGACAACCAAAATCCATTTTGTGAACACAAACACTTGAAAAGGGTGAGGCAAACAATTGGGTCGCTGCCAACTGACAAAATCGATTTTGAGAACCCAAACTCATCAAAAAGGTGAGGCAAACAATTGGGCCTCAGCTACCCGACAAACAAAATCCGTTATGTGAACACAAACTGTTGAAAAAGGCAAGGCAAACAATTTGGATGTAGCCACCTGACAACGAAAATCCATTTTGTGAACACAATCTTTTGAAAAAAGGCGAGGCAAACATGTCGGTTGCAGCTGCCTGACAAACAAAATCCATTTTGTGAACACAAATTTTTAAAAAAGGAGAGGCAAACAATTGGGCCGCAACCACCTGACAACCAAAATCCATTTTGTGAACACAAACATTTTAAGAAGGCAAGGCAAACAATTGGGCCGCAGCCACCTGACAACCAAAATTCATTTTGTGAACGCAAACTCTTCAAAAAGGCGAGGAAAACAATTCGGCCGCAGCCACTTAACAACCAAAATTGGGCAGGAAACAGACAAATGACAACCAAAAATTCCTTTTGTGAACACAAAACTTTTAAAAAAAAATGGGAGCGAGGCAAACAATTGGGCATCCGCTAGCAGCCCACCTGACAACCATAATTTTCAAGTTTGGAGAACACCATACTTTTTTTAAAAAAAAGAGTCGAGGCAAAACAATTTAGGGGAGCTAAGCAGCCACCTGACAACAAAATTCATTTTTGGTGAAGCACAAAGTTTAAAAAAAAAGTGCGAGACAAAACCAATTTGGGACAGTCAAGCAGCCAGCCTGACAACCCAAAAATCCATTTGTGGACACACAAAACTATTTTAAAAAGCGAGACAAACAATAGGGCCGCAGCCAGCATAGCTACAACACAAAATACATTTTTTTTGTGGAACACAAACTCTTTAAAAAAGTGCGAGGCATAACAAATTCGCCGCAGCCACCTAATCAACCAAAATTGGGCAGCAACCAGGCAAATGACAACCCAAAATTACCTTTTTGTGAACACAACACTTAAAAAAAAAAATGTCGAGGCAACACAATTGGGCACCATGCATCAAACCTGACAACCAAGAATCAATTTGGTGAACGGATAACTCTGAAAAAGGTGGAGAGCTAACAATTGGGCCACAGCCACCTAACAAACAAAATCCATTTTTGGTGAGTAAAACTTTTTAAAAAAAAATGTCGAGGCATTCATTTTTTTGGCCATCAGCCACCCGACAACCAAAATCCATTTGTGAACTCAAACTTTTAAAAAGGCAAGGCAACAAAAAATTGGCGGTAAGCAGCCACCTGAGAACCAAAAACCAATTTTGTGAACACAAACTTTTAAAAAAGGCGATGACGGCAAACAATTCGGCCCGGGCACCTGACAACCAAAATCCATTTTGTGAACACAAACCTTTTAAAAGGCCGAGGGACAAACAATTGGGCAGCAAGCAGCCACCTGACTACCAAAATTCATTTTGTGAACACAAAAAAAAAACATTTTTTTTAATTGAAAAGGGACGAGGCAAAACAATGGGGAGCAAACAGTCACTCTGATAACTAAAATTCATTTTGTGAACACAAACTTTTTTTTTTAAAACGTGAGGCAAACAATTGGGCTGTAGTAGCAGACCACCTGACAACCAAAATCCATTTCGTGAACACAAACATTTTAAAAAGCCGAGGCAAACAATTCGTCTAGCAGCTACCTGGACCAACCAAAAATTCATTTTGTGAACACAATTTTTTTTTTAAATCAGGCGAGGTCAAACCAATTGGCAGCAAGCATGCACCACCTGACTATCAAAATTCAATTTTGTCAACACCAAATTTTTTTTAAATGGGGGTAAACAATTGGGCAGCAAACGCAGCCAAATTGACAACCAAAATTTAATTTTGTGAACACAAACTTAAAATAAAAGAAAAAGGGCGAGGGCAAACAATTTGGGAGCAAGCAGCCACCTGACAACAAAAATTCATTTTGTGAACACAAAGTTTAAAAAAAAAATGTGAGGCAAACAATTGGGCAGCAAGCAGCCATCTGACAACCAAAGTTAATTTAGTGAACACAAACTTTTTTTTAAAAGAGGCGAGGCAAACTATTGGGCAGCAAGCAGCAACCTGACAACCATAATTCAGTTTGTGAACACAAACTTTTTTTTTAAAGGCGAGGCAAACAATTGGGCAACAAGCAGCCACCTGACAACCAAAATCCATTTTGCAAACACAAACTGCTTAAAAGGCGAGGGAAAAAATTTGGCCGCAGCCACCCGAAAACCAAAATCCGTTTTGTGAACCCAAACTCTTGAAAAAGGTGAGACAAACAATTGGGCCGCAGCCACCTGACAACCAAAATTCATTTTGTGAAAACAATCTCTTGAAAAGGCGAGGCAAACAATTGGGCCGCAGCCACCTGACAACCAAAATTGATTTTGTGAATGACAAACTTTTTAAAAAAGTCGAGGCAAACATTTTGGCCACAGCCACCCGACAACCAAAATCCATTTTGTGAAAATCAAAACAGTTTTTAAAAAGCGAGGCAAACAATTGGCGGTAAAAGCCACCCCCTGAATAACCAAAAACCATTTTGTGAACACAAAACCTTTTAAAAAAGGCGAGGCAAACAATTCGGCCACGGTGCACCTGACAACCAAAATCCATTTTGTGAACCACAAAACTCTGTTTAATAAGGCGAGACAAACAATTGGCAGCAAGCAGCACCTGACAAACCAAAAATCATTTTGTGAACAAAACATTTTTTTAAAAAGGCGAGGCAATCAATGTGGGAGAAACAGCCACTGATAAACTAAAATTCCATTTGAACACAAACTAATTTTTTTAAAGTGAGGCAAACCAATGTGGGCTGTAAGCAGCCCCTGACAACCAAAATCCCATTTTCGTGAACACAAAACTTTTTAAAAAGGCGAGGCAAACAATTCGGCTGCAGCTACCTGACAACCAAAATTCATTTTGTGAACACAATTTTTTTTTTAAAAAGGCGAGGCAAACAATTGGGCAGCAAGCAGCCACCTGACTATCAAAATTCATTTTGTCAACACCAATTTTTTTTAAAAGGGGAGGTAAACAATTGGGCAGCAACCAGCCAAATGACAACCAAAATTTCTTTTGTGAACACAAACTTAAAAAAAAAAAATGGTTGAGGCAAACCAATTGGGCACAGCAGCAGCCACCTGACAACCAAAATACAATCTGTGACACACAAACTTAAAAAAAAAAGGCGAGTCAAACAATATAGGGAGTCAAGCAGCCACCTGACCACCAAAAAATACATTTGTGAACCACCAAAGTTTAACAAAAAACAAAAGGTGATGCAAAACAATTGCGGCAGAGCAAGCAGCCACTCTGACAACCAAATTTAATTTACGTGAACACAAACTTTTTTTTTAAAAAAGAGGCGAGGCAAACTATTGGGCAAAGCAGCAACCGACAACCATAATATCGTTTTGTGAACTCAAACTTTTTTTTTAAAGTGCGATTCAAACAATTGGGCAAACAAGCAGCCCCACCTGACAACCAAATCCATTTTGCACAACACCAAACTGCTTAAAAGGCGAGGGAAAAAATTTGGCCGCAGCCACCCAGACAACCAAAATCCGTTTTGTGAACCCAAACTCTTGAAAAAGGTGAGACAAACAATTGGGCCGCAGCCACCTGACAACCAAAATTCATTTTGTGAAAACAATCTCTTGAAAAGGCGAGGCAAACAATTGGGCCGCAGCCACCTGACAACCAAAATTGATTTTGTGAACACAAACTCTTGAAAAAGGCGAGGCAAACAATTGGGCCCCAGCAACCTGACACCCAAAATCCATTTTGAGAACAGAATCTCTTCAAAAAGGAGAGACAAAAAGGCAAGGCAAACAATTGGGGAGCAAGCAGCCACCTGACAACCAAACTTCGTTTTATGAACACTATTTTTTTTTTAAAAAGGGAGGCAAACAATTGGGCAGCAAACAGCCACCTGACAACCAAAATTCATTTTGTGAACACAAACTTAACAAAAAAAAATGCGAGGCAAACAATTGGGCAGCAAGCAGCCACCTGACAACCAAAATTCATTTGTGTGAACACAACCATTTGTTTATAAAAGGCGAGGCACAACATATTGTAGCAAGCAGCCACCTGATCATCCAAAATTCAATTTTGTGACACAAACATTTTTATAAAAGGCGAGGCAAACAATTGGCAGCAAGCAGCCACCTGACAACCATAAATCCATTTTCGCGTGAACACAAACTTTTTAAAGGCGAGGCAAAACAATGGGCCGCAGCCACCCAACAACAAAATCCGTTTGTTAATAATCACAAACTGTTAAAAAAAGGCAAGGCAAAGAGAAAGGGCAGCAGGCCACCCGACAAACAAAATCCGATTTTGTGAACCCAAACTCTTGAAAAAAGGCAAGACAAACCAATTGGGCCGCCACCACCTGACCACAACCAAAATCCCTTTTTGAGAAACAAACACTTGAATAACAGGCGAGGCAAACAATTAGGGCCCGCAGCCACCTGACAAAACAAAATAGATTTATGAACACAAACTCATTGAAAAAGGGCAATGCAAACAATTGGGCCACAGCCACGAACAACCAAAATCCCTTTTGTGAAAAATAACTCTTCCAAAACAGGTAAGGCAAACCAATTGGACCGCATCCACCTAACAACCAAAATCCATTTTTTAAACAAGACAAACTTTAAAACAAGGCGAGCAATACAATTGGGGCAGCAAAAAACCACCTATGACAAACAAAATCCATTGTTAGTGAACACAAACCTTTTAAAAAGGCTATATAAAACAATTGGGCAGCAGCACCCATACTGACAACCTAAAGATTAATCTTTGGGTGAACACGAATTTTTCTTTAATAGAGAAGTGAGGAGCAAACCAATTGGGCAGCAACCAGCCAAATGACAACCAAAATTACCTACTGTGAAACACAAACTTTAAAAAAAAAAGAGGGAGGTAACAATTGGGGACGCAGCCAGCCACCTGAACAACAACCAAAAGTCATTTTGTGAACGACAAAGTTTATAAACAAAACAATGGCGAGGGCAATACAATTGGGCAGCAAAAAAAAAAACACAGCCTGACAAACAAAAATTCCATTTTGTGAACACAAACCTTTTAAAAAAGGCGAGTAAAAACAATTGGGGGCAGACAAGCTAGCGATCGTGACAACCAAAATTAATTTTGGTGAACCACAAAATTTTTTTAGAGAAGGGGAGGCAAAACAATTGGGCAGCAATCAGCCAAATGGCAACCAAAATTCCTTTATGTGAATACAATATATTTTATAAAAAAAATGGTGAGGCAGAACAATTGGGTCAACAAAGCAGATCAATGACAACCAAAATTACCATCTTGTGTGAACACAAAGTTTACAAAAAAAGTGCGAGGCAAACCAATTGGCAGCTTAGCAGCCAACTTACGACAACCAAAAATCCGATTCTGATCACAAACTCTTTTAAAAAGGCGGAGGCAAAAACAATGCGGGCAGCAAGCAGCACACCAGACAGAACCAAAATGCATTTTAATGTGAACACAAACTTTATAAAAAATGTGAGCAGGCAAAACAATTGGGGCAGCAAGCAGCCACCTGACAACCAAAATCCATTTATGTGAACACAAACATTTTAAAAAGGTGAGACAAACAAAATGGCTGCAGCCACCTAATCAACCAAAAATCCATTTTTGTGAACTCAAACTACCTTAGAAAGTCGAGGCAACAATTGGCGGCAATCAAGCAGCCACCTGACAACCAAAATTCATTTTGTGAACACTAATTTTTTTTTTTAAAGTGGAGGCAAACAATTGGGCAGCAAATCCAGCCAAATGACAACGCAAGATTCCTACTGTGAACACAAACTTTTAAAAACAAAAAAAGGGGAGGTAAACAATTGGGGAGCAAGCAGTCCACCTGACAACCAAAATTTCATCCTTTGTGCAAAACACACAAAGTTTTAAAAAAAAAGACAAAGGCGAGGCATACAATTGGGCAGCAAAAAACCACCTGACAAATCAAAATCCATTTTGTGAACACAAACCTTTTAAAAAAGGTGCGAGTCAAAACAATTGGGCAGCAAGCAGCCCAATCTGACAACCGAAAATTAATTTTGTGAACACTTAATTCTTTTTTATGAGGAAGTGTGGAGGCTAGCACACAATTGGGCCAGCAACCACCACAATGACAACCAAAATTCCTACTGTGAACACAAACTTTTAAAAACAAAAAACGGGAGGATAAACAATTGGGGTGCAAGCAGCCACCTCTGACAACCAAAGATTCATTTTGTGAAACTACAAAGTTTAAAAAAACAAGGCCGAGGCATACAATTAGGGCCAGCAAAAAAAACAACACCTGACAAACACAAAATCCAAAATTTATGTGAACAACACAAACCTTTTATAAAAAGGCGAGTAAAAACAATTGGGCAGCAAGCAGCCATCTGACAACCAAAATTAATTTTGTGAACACTAATTTTTTTTAGAGAAGGGGAGGCAAACAATTGGGCAGCAATCAGCCAAATGGCAACCAAAATTCCTTTTGTGAATACAAAATATTTTTTAAAAAATGGTGAGGCAAACAATTGGGCAACAAGCAGTCAATGACAACCAAAATTCATTTTGTGAACACAAAGTTTAAAAAAAAGTGAGGCAAACAATTGGGCAGCTAGCAGCCACTCGACAACCAAAATCCGTTTTCTGATCACAAACTCTTTAAAAAGGCGAGGCAAACAATTGGGCAGCAAGCAGCCACCTGACAACCAAAATTCATTTTGTGATCACAAACTTTTTAAAAAAATGTGAGGCAAACAATTGGGCAGCAAGCAGCCACCTGACAACCAAAATCCATTTTGTGAACACAAACATTTTAAAAAGGTGAGGCAAACAAAATGGCTGCAGCCACCTAACAACCAAAATCCATTTTGTGAACACAAACTCCTTAGAAAGTCGAGGCAAACAATTGGGCGGCAAGCAGCCACCTGACAACCAAAATTCATTTTGTGAACACAAATTTTTTTTTTTTAAAGTGGAGGCAAACAATTGGGCAGCAACCAGCCAAATGACAACCAAAATTCCTACTGTGAACACAAACTTTAAAAAAAAAAAGGGGAGGTAAACAATTGGGGAGCAAGCAGCCACCTGACAACCAAAATTCATTTTGTGAACACAAAGTTTAAAAAAAAAATGTGAGGCAAACAATTGGGCAGCAAGCAGCCACCTGACAACCAAAGTTAATTTTGTGAACACAAACTTTTTTAAAAAGGTGCGAGGCAAACAATTGGGCTGCAAGCAGCAACCTGACAACCATAATTCAGTTTGTGAACACAAACTTTTTTTTAAAGGCGAGGCAAACAATTGGGCAACAAGCAGCCACCTGACAACCAAAATCCTTTTTGCGAACACAACCTCTTTAAAAAGGCAAGGCAAACAATTTGGCCGCACCCACCCGACAACTAAAATCCGTTTTGTGAACACAAACTCTTTAAAAAAGGCAAGGCAAACAATTTGGCCGCAGCCACCCGACAACCAAAATCCGTTTTGTGATCACAAACTCTTTAAAAAGGCGAGGCAAACAATTTGGCCGCACCCACCCGACAACTAAAATCCGTTTTGTGCACACAAACTCTTTAAAAAAGGCAAGGCAAACAATTTGGCCGCACCCACCCGACAACTAAAATCCGTTTTGTGAACACAAACTCTTTAAAAAAGGCAAGGCAAACAATTTGGCCGCAGCCACCCGACAACCAAAATCCGTTTTTGTGATCACAAACTCTTTAAAAAGGCGAGGCAAACAATTTGGCCGCACCCACCCGACAACTAAAATCCGTTTTGTGCACACAAACTCTTTAAAAAAGGCAAGGCAAACAATTTGGCCGCAGCCACCGACAACCAAAATCCGTTTTGTGATCACAATCTTTTAAAACAACAAGGCAAACAATTGGCCAGTAAGCAGCCACCTGAGAACCAAAATCCATTTTGTGAACACAAACTTTTTAAAAAGGCGAGGCATACAATTCGGCCGCAGCCACCTGACAACCAAAATCCATTTTGTGAACACAACTTCGTTTTTAAAAGGCAAGCAAATGATTGGGCAGCAAGCAGCCACCTGACAACCAAAATCCATTTTGTGAACACAACTTTGTTTTTAAATGTGAGGCAAACAATTGGGCAGCAAGCAGCCACCTGACAACCCAAGTCCATTTTGTGAACACAAACTTTATAAAAAGGCGAGGCATACAATTTGGCCACTGCCACCTGACAACCAAAATCCATTTTGAGAAAACAAACACTTTATAAAGGCGAGGCAAACAATTGGGCAGCAAGCAGCCACCTGACAACCGAAATTTTGTGAACACTCATTTTTTTAAAAAAAAGGGGAGGCAAACCATTGGGCAGCAACCAGCCAAATGACAACCAAAATTCCTTTTGTGAACACAAACTTTTTTTTTTTTAAATGGCGAGGCAAACAATTGGGCAGCAAGCAGCCAAGAACAACCATAATTCATTTTGTGAACACAAACTTTTTTAAAAAAAGGCGATGCAAACAATTGGGGAACAAACAGCCACCTGACAACCAAAATTCATTTTGTGAACACAAAGTTTAAAAAAAAAAATGTGAGGCAAACAATTGGGCAGCAAGCAGCCACCCGACAACCAAAGTTCATTTTGTGAACACAAACTTTTTTAAAAAAGAGGCGAGGCAAACAATTGGGCAGCAAGCAGCAACCTGACAACCATAATTCAGTTTGTGAACACAAACTTTTTTTTTTAAAGGCGAGGCAAACAATTGGGCAGCAAGCAGCCAGCTGACAACCAAAATCAATTTTGCGAACACAAACTCTTTAAAAAGGCAAGGCAAACAATTTGGTCGCAGCCACCTGACAACCAAAATCCATTTTGTGAACACAAACTCTTTAAAAAAAGCAAGGCAAACAATTTGGCCGCAGCCACCCGACAACCAAAATCTGTTTTGTGATCACAAACTCTTTAAAAAGGCGAGGCAAACAATTGGGACGCAGCCACCCGACAACCAAAATCCGTTTTGTGATCACAACGTTTTAAAAAGGCGAGGCAAAGAATTGGACTGCAGCCACCCGACAAACAAAATCCGTTTTGTGAACCCAAACTCTTGAAAAAGGCGAGACAAACAATTGGACTGCAGCCACCTGACAACCAAAATCCATTTTGTGAAAACAAACTCTTGAAAAAGGCGAGGCAAACAATTGGGCTGCTGCCACCTGACAACCAAAATTGATTTTGTGAACCCAAACTCTTGAAAAAGGCGAGGCAAACAATTGGGCTGCTGCCACCTGACAACCAAAATTGATTTTGTGTACACAAACTCTTGAAAAAGGCAAGGCAAACAATTTGGCCGCAGCCACCTGACAACCAAAATCCGTTTTGTGAACACAAACTTTAAAAAAAGTTGAGGCAAACAATTGGGCCGTAGCCACCTGACAACCAAAATCCATTTGTGAACACAAACTCTTTTAAAAGGCGAGGCAAACAATTGGGCAGCAAGCAGCCACCTGACAACCAAAATCCATTTTGTGAACACAAATCTTTAAAAAGGCGAGGCAAACAATCCTCAAACAAACCTGCCATGCAGGTGTTGCCCACCCAAGAGGAGGAGTGGCAGGAGGTGATGCCACAGGAGGTGATAGTGCAGGAGGAGGTAGCCCTGCATGAGAGACCCCTGGAGGAGGAGACCAGGGTGGTAGTATATGTCCCCACCACCACCCCATACCTCATTTGAAGGCAGCAAAGCAGCCCTTTCTCCTGTGTCTGACACAGCATCAGAGGCAGATGCCCCATTGGTGGTGAGGGAGGGCTGGAGGAAGGATTTACTTCGGAGTCATGTGAGTTATTCCGTGAAGAAGGCCCGCCAGGCCGCATAAGCAGCATTACATCAGCCGCATTGGCGCAAGCACCAGTCTGGCAGGACAGAGCTCCTGCCGGTGGTAAGTTAAACTTAAAAGGTAAGTTTGTTTTTTATTACCAGGGATTTTTAGGCAGGTGCCTCTTTTTACAGAGGTTTTCCTGCCACTTTCGCAGCCCGACAACTTGCCGGTTATGGACTGTGGGGAACTTTCAGTCCGACCGCAAATACGGATAAACCTGCAAAATTGATTGGGTTGCGAGATAAGGAGCCGCTAACAGTGCAGTTAGCGGCTCCCCAGCCTGCAGGGATGCCGTAAAAACGGCAGGAAATTTAAGCAAAGTCGCTGACAGGGGGATCAGCGGCTCCCCAGCCTGCAGGGATGCTGTGGGAACAGCAAGAAATTTAAGCAGAGTCGCTGACAGGAGGGTCAGCAGGTCCCAGCATGCGGGATGCCATTGGAACAGCAAGGAAGCAACACTGGAGCCACTGACAGTGGGGTCAGTGGCTCACAAACGTTGGTCCCCAGTCAAAAAATTACTGGGACTCATTCAGCCCTATTTGGACTCAGGTGAGTCGGGCTATAAAGGGTTTCTCCTTATAATAAAAAGTATGTATTTTATTTCTTTAAGTAAAAGCTAACGGCAAAGTAAAAAGTTATTGTTATATGTTCTGACACTGTTATAATTGTTTAAGCACAGGTTGCTATGATTTATTTTTACCCTTCACAGGTAAAGCTGTACACTAAATGTTGATTTAGTGAGCTTACACAGCAATAGCGCGGGCCTATGGGACAGGCCATGCCAGCAGCGCCTGACAGGGCTGCTTCATGTGTAAAATGTATGGGCCTATGGGACAGGCAGCGCCAGCAGCGCTTGACAGGACTGCTTCATTTATGAAAGTGCCGGCCTACGGGAGAGCCGTGCCAGCAGCACCTGATACAGGGCTGTTTCATTTGTGACATTACCGGCCTATGGGAGAGCCGTGCCAGCAGCGCCTGACAGGGCTGCTTCATGTGTGAAGTGCCGGCCTACGTGAGAGCCATGCAACAGTGCCTGATGCAGGGCTGTTCATGTCAAAAAGCGCCGGCCTTTATGAAAGGTGGCGTCAGCAACGCCTGGGACAGGGTTGCTCAAATTCACACATATCTGCTTGCCCACAGAGTCGGGAGATGATTCTCCACCGGGGCTAGAGAGCAAGGCCCACGGAGTCAGGGGATGAATTCCTCACTGGGGCTGGATAGTGCGTTGAAACGACTATCCTAAATACAGCAATTGTTGTATACAGTGCTGCAAAGGTCTCCCTCTCGGAGGCAGAGACCAAGATGGGTCAGTATCCTGCTGACACTGAGTCTCAGGGTATGGCCGTGGGGCATACCCAAAGGGATGAAGGGCACGTGTTAGAGGTACCGTTCCTGACAATAAAGTTGCCATCCCAGTAAAATATTCTATTGGTTTAAGGCCAATAGGTTCGTATCAGTATTTGTATCTTACGGCCTGCGGCAGTGCCTGTTAGAGTTGCCTATGAATCACCCTTCTGAGAAGGGAAGAGCAAAAGGTCAAGATGACTCCGGGCTCTAAAGATGTTAATAGAACAGAATCAAGCACATATGTGCTGGCAGTGAACAACGCCAACGATGTGAGAGCCAGTCGCTGAATTCATTATTCAGGTAGGTCTATTCTACAGGGGAAGAAGCCTGGCAGATGAATTGATTCGGCCATCAACGGGCAGAAGTCATCGTTCAGAATGCACCCCAGGTGCTCATCAGCAGTAGTGGTTCACTGGAGCTGGGGGCAGCATGATAGCTCAGAAATTCCATGCACCTTCCAATCATGCTCAACTAAATGGGTCTAGCACTTCCAAAATTTGGGTAGTGCACCGTTCACAAGTTGTAATATTTACATTTGTTTGTTACAACACACAAAGGGTAAAAATATTTGGTTGAGGCACAGCCGGAGCATTCCAAGTAAGTTGGATTATGGCCAGGGTTTGGAAATCGGGCAGAAGTTCTCATGCAAACCACCCATGCAATAAGGCAGGATTGGCATGTTATTATGAAGAATGGAGAGTATCGGGCATATGAACTTCCGAATGTAAAAACTTAATCCTGACTTCAACAGATTCATTAGGTACGAGATACATGTTATGCAAATCCCATTACAAAGGTTATCAAAGACAATATAACTGTACTATAACAGTAAAGCTTTGCAGTATGGGATAAACTGTTTGTTGGTCATTGGATTTACCTTTAATTATTATTAGCCTTGTCTCCGCCTTGCGGCAAGAGATTGGGGTTATAGCAATTAGTACAAAACTGAATTAGAGTAATTGGCAATTTAGCAGCTGTGTTGCAGCTAAGCTAATCAAGGAACTGATATTGTGTAAGTAGCAATTAGATAGTTGCTAACAACCTTGTGCTATTGTCAGCTGAGGCTACTTCAGCCACAATGATGAAGTAACAGTATTCAGCATTGCTGAACATGACAATAACTCATTGAACTTGAAACTCGCTATAGTAGTGTGGAACCCCAAGGGGTTCCAGCTACATCCTTTGTCATGACTCTAATATCAGCACAACGATGGCAAAACATTGCAAACGCTGTGGCTGGACAAGATGGAATTGGCTGTTCATGCCATTACATTTTACATTCTGGTCTACATTAGCAGAGCAGACAGGGCTGGCATGATTTTTTAGATCATTTTGAATACCCCACGGTCTCATTTTTATGTTATCAAGGCCACCAGAAGTATGGATTCAGCACTGTGTATTAGTTAATAAACAATTACACAAGGGATCGTTCAAACTATTTCCAGGTGGCTGCAACAGGTATTAACATTGACGATTGTATGTCTCATTCCACCAGGTCAGCATCAACGTCAGTATATTATTTAGATAGTGTGTTTACATCTCATTATACTTGGGCAGCAGCTATATTGGCGGCCAAATGGAGGGATGTGTCCTTCAACCAAATTTTAGCGGCCGTTGGATGGGCAAATTAGCTGATGTTTCATAATTTTATCATCGGCCAATTGTCAATCCAGGGCTGTTTGCCAATGACATTTAAGTACCTAAATTTTATGGGTACTTTTGTTTGTTTACATTGTTAAACAAGCCCTATCATTACATTGAATACAATGTTATTACTAATGCATTTATTTATCTTTCGAGTCAATCAAATGCAGTGGGATGCCGAGATTGTCATCTGCAGCATGAAATCACAAAGCTTTGAACTCTTCACGGAATCACTGACGTGACTCCGAAGTAAAATAGGAAGATTAAATGAGAACTTACCAGTTTGAAGTTTGATCTTAATTTTATGAGGAGTTACGTTGGTGATTACGTGCCCACCACGCCCAACCCTCTCTCATAAAAGATCATCTGGTAGTTCTTGAGTCACTGATCTTACTGTTTACTTCGGTGTTGTTTATTTGTGATTTCATACCGCTGCTTTGAAGTTTGCTGCACATGCAGCCTGGCGGGCCTTCTTCACGTAATCACCAACGTAACTCCTCATAAAATCAAGATCAAACTTCAAACTGGTAAGTTCCCATTTAATCTTACTATTATGCCCTACACCTTCACCGGGCAGCAGGAGAGGGACCTTGAGGGATGGTTCCAGCAGAATGCCAACCTGTACGAGAAGAAAAAATGAGGGGTACAGGGACAAGAATGGCTTGCTTGCCATCCACTGCCCCACATGTGTGCTTAAAGTTCCATGTTTTGTCAAAGCCCAGCGCCACTCTCTTCCAGTCATCTGGTGTACTGGGACAGTCCATCACATCGTCTCCATTCACCCATTGAGACCTCTTCTTGTGCTTCCTCTTCACCCTTGCTCTTCCCCTTCTGCCTTTCTTTAAAGGCTGCTGAAGCAAAAGGGCTACTGCAAACAGCAGTAGTTATATTTTTACTAACATCCTCCAAACTAGTTACTTCCTTGCTTGCATGTTCATCAGAAAATGATTAGGAAAAAAAATTCTGGGCTGGCAGTTTCCATACCCCTTTCCTTGTAGAGAAGAACTGGCCTCACTACCCTCTGTGGCAGAGACAGAGACATCATCTCGGTCATCAGGTGACCTGGATCGGGAACAATCTTCCTGCATCTAGCCTTGTCCAACCCCTTAAAGAATTTGAGCTGTAGACACTTGTCACTGGTCGTGGTTGGTTTTCAGTGTGGTCTTCTGAGGTGGATGGGGGTCGTGCTCATTCTTCACGGACCAATTTACCAGAGACCATCCTCGAGTAAAACATACATGGTCGAAGCCAGTCTTCAACATAGTCGAAGGAGGCCGAAGGAGGTCATAGGTCACTGCAACCTTAAGGTCGCCAGATGTCGCGGTGGAGGTCTCCTAAGTGGGACAGGCCCTTAACTCTCTCCTGAATACATCATCAGGGCTTCCGAGCTTCCCCCTGTGGGAGCAGTTGGCCGGCCTCTGCTTTGTAGCAGTGAACCAGGCCTGCTGCCACACACTGTGTGGGCGGCTCGTCGGGACTTCATCGTCCGGGGTCTCCAGGTCTGTCCTTGCTGTTGGCCGGTCTTGGGGGCCGCCAGGCCCGTCCCTGCACAGCCCAGCATGTGCCGCTGCGGCACCTCGCTGTGGCTTCCCTGCTTCAGAAATGTCTGCAGAATACCGATTAGGTTTCTGTTTCACCTGCAGCAAAATCCTTGTGGATTTGCTGTGATTGATCACAGCTAAGTGAGGATACACCTTTCCGCAACTCATAATTGACAGTTCTTCATTAGACAGCTGGAATAGTAATTGCTCCCACAAGGAGGGTGAGCATTGCAGCTGAATTTGGAAATTGCTCTGTTAAATAAGAAGCTCTGTGGGCTCCAGGAACTAGGAGGTGAGATGTCATTGATAGTCAGAATCTTGCAGTAAAGGGGATGTGTCTAACTTCTTCTAATAGATTTCCAAACACTTTAGCCAAGGGTCAAGAGAATTTAATTACCATATGTACCGACAATGGAACAACAACATTTTTACTTGCAGCAGCTTTACAGACGCACACAGATACAATATAATAATCAAAAGAATAATTTAATAATGTAATAACTGTTATACTAAATAGCCATAATAGGGCACAAATCTGGTCTGTAGTGCAACCAATGTCACAGTCCATGGGGGTTTAATCATTGCTGATGTCAGCAGTTTTGTAGTTTATGAATGTGGTGGACAAAAGATACATTATTGTGCTATTTCTCTCTATGCCTCTATCCAGACTCAAGGGGAGATAATAGGACAAGAGACTAAAAACGTGGCCACAGAATAGTTTTACCGAGCAGGGGCCATAGGGGTTGAATGGATTTGTAAGGGGATTTCAGAACGTGAAGTGTCTGCAGGTGAAGTTACTTCCACCAATGCTACTGATCAAATTCATGCATAGACAAAACACAGAATTAGAGGACAATGGGTATCTTGGAGGGATTAAGTGCTGGAGAAGTTGGAAGATGGAGGGGTGAGACAAAGAGGGTTTGAAAACATGTGTTGGAAATTAAAAAATTAATGCAATGCCTAAACAACAGTTGATGAAGGTCAAGAAGCACAAGGCTGATGAATTAGTAGGGATGGCAGAATTCCAAACAGACACAGCAAAATTCTGTATGTCATCGTGAGCTGTGGCAGGTATAGAACATTCTCTGTGTAAGGAGGGGAGGAAGGGTTACTTTTGCATCTCTATTATTCAGGAAGGGCAATCATTTTTATGGAACTAACTAATTTGGTTCCAAGTCAAGTGTCTTTTATTGCCCCATTTCCTGAAACAGATCCATGAAATTCTTAATGTGTAAGAAGGAACCGCAGATACTGGTTTAAACCAAAGATAGACACAAAAAGCTGGAGTAACTCAGCGGAACAGGCAGCATCTCTAGCGAGAAGGAATGGGTGACATTTCCGGTTGAGATGCATGAAGAAGGGTCTCGACCTGAAACGTCACCCATTCCTTCTCTCTAGAGATGCTACCTGTCCCAATGAGTTACTCCAGCATTTTATGTCTAGCTACAAAAACAAGTTCAATACATAAAAACATAAAGAAACCACATAATGCAAAGCCTCAAGTTCCTCGTGCAATCAAGGCAGTTCTTATTTCGACGCTAGCGGTTTACTTGTATTTCATAGTGTTCAATAGCCTGATGTTGTAGGACTCTTCAATTATATTTTAATTAGAAAATCATACAATATTTTATGTAATTTAAGATGTAAAATGATTGCAATGAGAAGAATTATTAATGCAAGGTGATCTAGTACATGGAAGGTGAATTTATAAAGGATTTCCTAGAATATAGAAGTTTCATCTGACAATGAGACCAACTCATTTGGAAATCAGAAATAAACTTAAAGATGCTGGAAACACTCAGCATGTTGGGCAGCAACTGTGAAGTGGGAAACAGAAAACATTATAAATTACTTAGCTTTTGTTCAAAGACATTTACTCATAAATATTAATTCTGATGCAAAAGGTCACATGATACCTTATGTTGAAATCATTTGAAAGAGGCTAATTGAATGGACACACTTCCATCTTGCTTTGAGATCCCAAATACTATTTTTTCGGAGGCATTATCCAATTTAGCCCATATACTCGGATTGATTTTCAGTTGGCTAGTGCTGATGCATTGCATAGAGAAGAGGAGGCTTGAAGCTGAAACCATAAGATGGGAACAGACAAGATTCAGAGCATATGTAGGAAGGAACTGCAGATGCAGGTTTACACTGAAGATAAACATACAATGCTGGAGTAACTCAGTGGGACAGGCAGCATCTCTGGATAGAAGGAATGGCTAAAGTTTTCGGTTGAGACCCTTCTTCAGACGCAATGGCTGATGTTTTGGGTCAAGGCCCTGAAGAAGGGTCTCGATCCGAAACGTCACCTATCCAGAGATGCTACCCATCCCACTGCTACCCATACTCCAGCATTTTGTGTCTGTCTGGGATTCGGAGCATAGTGGGCCTTACAGACTGCTCAATTTTATTCCTGTTTAGGTCAATGAAGACCAATGAGAGGCATGTGTAAAATTGACACTGGATCTGACACCACTGATTTTCCACCAAGTCATGTCGTTCTAATCATCTTAAAAATGATTCAACCCACTTCATGAAATGCTGAGATGAACTAGTATATATCCCTGAAGGAAAGAATCTCAAACCATTTCTGTTTTTGTTGCGTTAAGTGTAAATACGTTCTTTTATTCTGAGGCTGTGTTTTTTGGTCCTAGACTCGCCCACAACCAGAAACATCCTCTCCACATCCACTCTATCTCAGCCTTTCATTATTTGCTAAGTTTTAGTGAGACCCCCCTCATCTTTCTGAACTCCAGTGAGTACAGGTCCAGAGCCATCAAATTCTCCTCACATGTTAACCCAATCATCCCTGGGATAATTCTTGTATACTTCCTCTGGATTCTCTCCAACACCAGCATGTACTTCCACAGATATAGGGCCCAAAATCTGCTCACAAGCTGCAATTGTGGTCTGACCAGTGCCTTATAAAGCCTCAGCAGATAAATTGAACAGTTTAAGTAGTGTTCATTGGCCCTCGGTGGTTAATTTAACTGATTCAACAAACTATTAGCTTGAGTCTACAAGATAGTCAAACTTTACCCAGGTCGGGTGATACAAAGATGGGTGGAGGGGCGGGTAATGTAGTGAAAGCAGGGACTGTGCAGAAAGAGTTGGACAGGTAGGGAGAGTGGGGAAACAAGTGGCAGATGGAATACAGCGTAGCAAATTGTGCAGCCATGCACTTTGATTGAAGGAATAAAGGTGTAGACTATTTTCTAAATGTGGAGAGGATTCAGAAAACGAAGATGCAAAGCGACTTGGTAGTGCTGGTGCAGGATTCCCAAAAGATTAATTTGCAAATTGAATGGCCTGGATGATGTTGTGTGTTGTATAAATATGGATGGCACGGTAGCACAGCAGTAGAGTTGCTGCCTTAAGGGGCTGTCCCACGTGGGCGACTTAATTGGCGAGTTTAGAAGAGTTTGAAAAAATGACATGTTGAAGACCTCCTTCGATATCCTTCGACTATGTTGAAGACTGGCTTAGACTAGCTACGACTAACTTCGGGAAAATTGGACACCGAATAGCGGAGGGTGAAGACGATCTCCTTCGATCTCTTTCGACCTCCCTTTGACTATGATGAAGACTATCTATGACTAATTCGACTACTCTCGATTACTTATGAATAACATGCCGACCTACTACGATCTACTTCAACTAAACCTATGAGTAAAAAAAGTATTGATTTTTTCCATGGCAACCGTTTTTTACTCACGGGCATTTTGTGACATATTGAAAAAAACGCCGCGACCTAGCTGAGGCCTTGAGTACGCGGAGACCACTCTCGAGCATGAAGGAGAGTTATGAAGGCCTCCTACAACCTCGTGTCGACCATGCTGCGAGTATGAGTCGAGGGCAAACTCGCCAGAACTCGCGGATTAGGTCGCCCAAATGGGACAAGCCCCTTACAGCGCTTTCAGCGTCAGAAATCCGGTTTGGTGCTGTCCGTACGTAGTTTGTACGTTCTCCCCGTGATCGCGTGGATTTTCTTCGAGACCTTCGGTTTTCTCCCACACTCCAAAGATGTACCAGTTTGTAGGTTAATTGGCTTTGTATAAATGTAAAATTGGCCCTAGTGTGTGTAGGATAATGTGAACACGTGGGGATCACTGGTGGACTTGGTGGGCCGAAGGGCCTGTTTCCGCACTGTATCTCTAACCTAAGCTAAGACAGGTTTTGCAATAAGGACAGGAGATTCATATGTCATCCAGACCTGTTTTTAACAGATGGCACGACCTGAGCTGTATCTCAAAGGCTATTCAGGGCTTCTAAATGCCACTGTTATTTTGTCTGCTTAAGTAGAATGGATATTTCTTCATGTTTAGTTATAGAAAATAAATGAACTTGACATTTCGTACAGGGAGCTCTGTTATCAACTGAAAATTACCGTTTGAAAACCAATTACACTCAGGAAATCTGTAAGTAGGAAGTGCAAGCATTGATTTAAACCGAAGATAGATACAAAAAGTCGGAGAAACTCAGCGGGATAGGCAGCATCTTCGGACAGAAGGAGATAGGCGACGTTTCGGGTCGAGACCCTTCTTCAGACTGGTTAGGGATAAGGGAAAGGAGAGATATAGATGGTGATGTGGAGAGATAAAGAACAATGAATGAAAGATATGCCAAAAGGTTAACGATGATAAAGGAAACGGGCTGTTTGTAGGGTGAAAATGAGAAGCTTGTGCAACTTGGGTCTGTTTCCACGCTGTATCTCCAAACTAAACTAAACTAGAGGGCATAGCTTCTAAAGTGAGAGAGGCAAAGAGGGGCATTTTTTTACACACAGTGTGATGGGGGCATGGAACTCGCTGCCAGGGGCGATGGTGGAGGCAGACACAATAAGAGGTTTTTACATAGGCACACGGATATGCAGGGAATGGAGGGATATGGATCATGTGCAGGCAGATGAGATTAGTTTAAAGTGGCATCATGTTCGGCACGGACATGTGGGTGAAGGGTCTGTTTCTGTGCTCTATGCTTCTACGTTACATTTTTCACTGCTCTAGGTACCACAGCTAAAATTTAAATCCAACGCAACCAACTTAAAATTAAAAAAACCCCTGCTGCCCGGGATATTTGTGTGCGATCCCTAGGCACACCCAATTAAACATGGGTAAGAAGGAACGGCAGATGCTGGTTTACACCGAAGATAGACACAAAATGCTGGATTAACTCAGCGGGTCAGGCAGCATCTCTGGAGAAATGGAATAGATCTGATGAAAGGTCTCGACCCGAAACGTCACCTATTCCTTCTCTCCAGAGATGCTGCCTGACCCTCGGAGTTACTCCAGCATTTTGTGTCTATCTTTGCATTAAACGTGGGTAATGGTGGGTAGGATTTGAATTAGTAGTGTAATTTGTGAGTCATTGAAAGCTTCAATGTCTCCCCATTGTAGAAACTTGAACATGACATCAATGCGACATTTTAATTTAACGGACTCAAAAAGCTATTAAACAAGAGTGGACAAATGCACCCTCAGTTTGACATAAACGGTTCTGAAGCTTTAGTTAAAGAAAAGTAGAGATGATCCCACCAACATTTCTTCCCTCAATAAAAATCACCTAAACAGCATGAAAAGTGATTTGAGATTTCACGAGGCTGGCAAAGGTATTATTTAAATGCAAATTTTTTATTTCTCCCAGAATCTCTAAAGAATCTGAACAAGTGACAATCAAAAGGTGAGATAAATATTCCACCACTGTATTCACACAAGGCAGGGGGTGAACAGAATAAAGAATATAACCTATATTTCTGGAAAATTAATGTTAAATTATCATTTTTAAAACATCTCGCAAAATTGCTGGTGTAAAATGATGAGATCTACTTTTTTACATTCCTCAGAATTGACTGCTGGAATCCAGAACCATTGCAAAACCATCACTATATTTAAAACGGTAGTTGGCAAGATGAAAGACCATAGCCTCAGAATAAACTGAGTTGAGGTGATCCATGGGCTGGCCCACCCATCCATCCGGGCCACGGTCGCCATGGTTGCCGCAAGATTTATGTGGCACGGACTTCGGAAGCAGGTCACTCGCTGGGCCTGGGCTTGCACCAGTGCCATCGACATGTCTGGGCTCCCGTTCAAGACTTCGCAGTGCCACGCCGGAGGTTCGATCATGTACACGTGGACATCGTGGGGCAACTGCCTCCATCCCAGGGTGTTTCATACCTGCTTACGGTGGTTGACCGTTTTACGCGGTGGCCGGAGGCCATCCCGCTCACGGACACTTCAACTCAGTCATGCGCTCCTGCCCTCGTGGCAACTTGGATTGCCCGCTTTGGGGTTCCACTTCACATCACGTCCGACCGGGGTGCCCAGTTCACTTCTGAACCGCGGTCCGCCATGGCCCACCTGTTGGGGACGCAGCTCCACCACACGACAGCGTACCATCCCCAATCAAATGGTAAAATCGCTCCACCGCAGTCTGAAGACCACCCTGAAGGCTCGTCTCACAGGCCCTGGGTGGATGGACGAGTTGCCATGGGTCCTGTTGGGGATTCGGATGGCACCCAAGGAGGATCTTTTTTTTTAAATTTCAAAATATACTTTATTCAAATGATAAATATATACAATACATTAACCTTGCGGAAAATCCATCCGACATTTTCGGAGGCTGTACAATAGATCAATACAGTTTAGACATTTCTTTCCCCCAAATTTCCACAAATCAGTCCCCCACTCGTGCCACAATGGCGTGGGATACCTTCCCTTATATTGAGGGGCGTCTCCACCATACCGCGCCCCCCATGTCCAGCAGCGGAAGGGCCTTAGACTGTGGCCCTCCCCCACCGAGCCTTGGCGTTGGCTGCACCGAGCTTCAGTGCGTCCAAAAAATATGGAACGCCTCACGAATTTGCGTGTCATCCTTGCGCAGCCAAGGAAGATCTGTCATCGTCCTCCGTGGAGTTGGTATATGGTGCTCCAGGGAGTTTGTCCCTGCTGCCGATCGGTCCCAGGAACGCCCGTCATTGGTGCTGATCCACTTGCGGGAGAGGGTCGGCGCCCTGTCTCCCATCCCAACGTCGCATCGAAACTGAAAAAAAGGTTTCCCCCTCCCCCTCCCCCTCCCCCCACATAAAACGAACCAGAGAACATTTACACAGACTTTTAACACACATTAAAAGTAAAAAAAAGACGAACGAACACCCAGTTGGCGGGGCTGCCAATCGTGCGGCTCCCCTGGTGGTCTGCATTTTGTATGCAGATTACAAATTTGAATAATGTATGCATCCCTGAAATCCTTTCAACTGATTCTGTCTTTTGAAGCTTTATGAAGACTACGGAACAACATTTTCAATGGGGCTTAATTTGAAGGCAATGGAAAAATACTTTATGAACTTCAATAACTGCTTTTCACATCAATAAAACAGACGGCTGGAGGTTAAAAATCTGGTTGAGGTCACAATGCGGCGGTAACACTCAAAGGTCAGTTAGCATCTGGGGCAAGTGAAATTATACAGATGCTGGAATTCTGAAATCAAAACAAGAGATGCTGGAAACACTCAACAGGTCAGGCAGCATCTATCGAGAGAGAAACAAAGTTAACATTCCACCTGTCCCTATATCTCCTCCCTCGACTGTCCAAAGACCCAACAGTCTTCTCAGGTTAGGCAGAGGTTCACTTGCACCTTATCCAACCTCGTCTACTGTATCCGTTGTTCTTTTATACATCGGCAAGACCAAACGTAGACTGGGTGATCGTTTCTCTGAACACCTTTGCTCAGTCCGCCTGGTCATACCCGATCTCCCGGTTGCCAAACGCTTTAATTCCCCTTCCCATTTCTACATTGACCTTTCTGTCTTAGGTCTCCTCCATTGTCAGAGTGAGGCTAAATGCAAATTGGAGGAACAGCATCTCATATTTCACATGGGCAGCTTACAAACTAGGGGTATGAATATCGATTTCTCTAACTTCATCCACCCTCTCTCCATCCCTCTCCCACATAAGTCATAACAGCTGCAAAGTTGACTTGTTGAGTCTCATTGTCTGTAACTCGGTTTCACCTGGCATCCAGTTAACAATGGCCTATTTCCTTTATCATTGTTACTTTTGTGCATATCTTTCATTTATTTATTCTATATTTCTCTACATCACCATCTATATCTCTCGTTTCCCTTTCCCCCGATTCTCAGTCTGAAGAAGGGTCTCGACCCAAAACGGCAGCTATTCCTTTTCTCCAGAGATGCTGTCTGACCTGCTGATCCAGCTTTTTGTGGCTATTCCAGATCTAAGATCTCTCTCTGATGAATGTGGACTTGAGGTGTTAACTTTGTTAAAATTCAGCAGATGTCATCTTGGTTCTGGAATGTTAAGTCTGTTTCTCTCTCCATAGATGCTGCCTGACCTGCAAAGTGTTTCCAGCATTTCCTATTTTTTATTTCAGAATTCCAGCATCTATATTATTTTTCAACCAGTGAAGGCATAATTTTATAATTTGAATCAGTGCTTTAGATACGGGACTAAACACATGAAAGTTTAGCTTTGCATAGTTGGATCTTTCACATGTTGAGCGACACAATTGTAACTCCTAAAGAGAAATGGTAGGCATTGGGAACTCTCACTGAATGATTCATAACGGAACCAATGTGAACTTTTTACAGAAAGATTAGTTTTATTTTGAGTTTTGTAAATGTTCTATGATAGAAGGCTAGGAAGACACACCCCTCCTCCACCTCCACCCGCCATCTTACAAAGAGTATAATGGCAGCACAATGACGTAGCTGGTAGAGCTGCTACCTTGCAGCACACAGAGATCAGAGTTCGCCCCTGACCTCAAATGCAGTCTGTGTGGAGTTTGCACATTCTCCCTGAAACCAGGTTTCCTCCAGATGCTGTGGTACATATAAGAATATACCGTAATCAAAGTCTTCCAACCTCACTCCACACCTCTTTGTAAACTCCACCTCCCAGTCTTCTCTAGCCGCCATAGCCATAGCTGGACCATCTTCCTCTCCAGGCAAGATTCTGTGGTTCAAGCTTTGATGTTAGTAGCCAGCGAACAAAGTGCCAGAAGTTCATGTGTAGGAAGGAACTGCAGATGCTGGTTTAAAGCGAGGAAAGACACAAAAAGCTGGGGTAACTTAGAGAGACTGGCAGCATCTCTGGAGAGAAGTAATGGGTGATGTTTCAGGTCGAGACCAGTCTGAAGAAGGGTTTTTACTCGAAACGTCATCCATTCCTTTTCTCCAGAGATGCAGCCTGTCTCACTGAGTTACTCCAGCATTTTGTGTCTGTCAAAAAGTCCATAACTGAAATAGCTTTCGACATCCTGTCTGGCATGTTACCCTTGGTACTGGAACTGTACATAGCTAATCAAAGTCGTCTCTCAGTATACCTGAGTTCCCAGTCACTTTCTCAACCTCTGCCTGGGACTACAACAGAAGTACTCATGGGACTTCCAAAGAAAGGTTGTAGCTATTCCCTTGCAAGCCAGGCAATCTAATGAAACCCTGCAGAACCTAGGGCCTCTATTTTGGCTCAGGGTAACATCAAACCAAAGATTTTGCAAAGATGATGTATATATTCCTGAATGGTTAGAGGAATCAAGAATTTTATTTTTCTTGGTAAGCTGTGCAAAATGCAGGGGGTGTTCAGTTCAGTTTTGGACTTCTTGACACTGTTCGCTGGCTACTAACATCTAAGCTTGATCCACAGAACCAATAATGTGCACACTAGACAAATCCAAAGACTCCAGCTTTCAAATACTACTGGTCTTTTGAACAATGCAAACATTGTCATTGTGCATTTTAACTGGTTGTTCGTCTTATAACCTATTTTGCACTAATTTGGATTAACCGGGCAAAACATATCAACAGGCATGCTTTGAAATAAATTAACATACCGTATTCACAATTGGGGGAAATGGGGAGAGCAAAATAAAGGTAAATTCATTGCCACAAGTGCATTCTTGTGCCAATTAATTCCAATCCTTACAGTTCATAGGTTAATAAGTTATAAGAGCAGAATTAATCCATTCAAAATGTGGGGGGTGAATTGACAGTCATCTTTACATTCAATTCAGTTTCCTGTGTCAATGTATAAAAGTCAATGGAGCATGGACATGGGATACTAATTCACTATTATCTATTCTGTTTGCAATTTACTTTAGAGATGAAGCATGAATACAGGCCCTTCGGCCCAATGTGTTCTATGTTCTTCACACTACTTCTATGCTATCCCAATTGTGACCCACTCCTTGGGCAACTTACAGAAGTCAATCAACAAACCCTCATATCTTCGGGATGTGGGAGGAAACCGCAGAGCCTGGTGGAAGCCCACGTGGTTATAGGGAGAACGTGCAAACTCCACACGGACAGTATCTGATGTCTGGAATGAACCCTCATCTCTGTGTGGTGTGAGATAGCAGCTCCACCAGCTGCGCCATTGTGTTGCCACATTCAAGTCCAATATTTCAGCGAAAGGTACAGCACTGTTTCCATCACAAAAGTCTGAATAAAAAAAAGTAATGCCTTTCTTTTTTTTAATTAGTCACGTCAAAATGGACAAAATTTGCCACTCCAGCATAATGTCAAAATGCAATGTATTTATACGCAGGTCATGCACATAAATTTGATTTGCAATGTAATTCCAACTTTTCACATTCATTTTGACTAACCCAGTGTGCTGTAATATATTGATGGTACATCGGTACAACACAGCCCCAGCATGGTAACATTAAACGAGAACTTTCCAGTTTGAAGTTTGATCGTTATTTTATGAGGAGTTACGATGAGGGACTACATGAAGAAGAACCCCGTCCAGCCGCATGCGCGTCAATCTTCAAAGCAACGGTGTGAAATCACAGGTAATAGTGACTGAAGTATGATAGTAAGATGAGAGAAGACTAGAACTACCAAATGACGTTTATGAGGGCTGGGAGTGGAGGGCACGTAAACTTCAAACTGGTAAGTTCTCGTTTAATCTTACTATTTTACTTCAGAGTCACGTGAGTGACTACGTGAAGATTTCAAAGCTCTGTGATTTCATGCCGCAGATTCAAATCCCGGCGTCTCACTGCATTGATTGACTCACAATAAGAAATTAATCAATAATGCATCAAACATAACATTGTTTGAAACGAATTCACGGTTTATTTATAAAGAAACAATAGTAACCCCTTCTATCCCATGGGAAACTATAAAACTGAACTTAAAACAGAATCGGCAAATACCCCCGATATGGCAATTGGCTTATGATTAAAAAAATTTGAATATCCGTTCACTGGACCATCCTGCGGTCGTGAGGATATGGTCTATAGGGACGTCCATCGCCCTGGCCACTGAAGTTGATGCTGCCCTGGTGGAATGAGATTTAAATTTGTCAGTGTCAATCCCAGCGTAAACCAGCACCTGCTTTAGCCACCTTGAAATAGTTTGAACCAACACCTTTCTATGCGTTTTTTGTGGCTAATAAATAATGCTGATTCCTCTCCTCTTAGGGTTCTGGTAACCTCAATATAATATAACAGCATGACACTACACACAGGCGGGAATCCGTGGGGTATGCCGAAAAGATAATCTTACACCCTGTCACCCCTATTCTACTCTGCTTGAGCAAATCATAGATATAAAAAGTAATGGCATCTGCCGATAAATCCATGATATCTAATCTCAGCTTCTGTAACGTCTGCACACGTTGGGCTGAAACCAATGCCATAAGCATGACTACCTTCATGGTGAGTTTGGGCAAAGACAGGGCTGCGACAGGAGTCCACTGACGAAGGAGCATAAGAACCTCGCTTACATTCCAGATAACCGAATACTTGGGCCGAGGAGGATTGGAATTAAAAACTCCCTTCATAAATCTAGAAACTACAGGATGTGTCACCACAGAATATAATTCTGATTCCATGGGTAAATATGAGGACAGAGCACTTCAGGCTATATTGATCGCACTATAGCTTAACTTATGATCGAAATAGAGAGTTGACAAGAACTCCAGCACGTCTGGGATGCCTGCAATTTGATATGAGATATTCTGCAGAACACCTCCCACTTTCTTATTGAGGAGATGTACTGCTTCTGGGTACTATCCCTCCAGGCCGATGTGAAAACATCCACGGTGCGATCAGACAGTCCTCTCCCCAGGAACGGCCTTCTTAGAATCTGCAAATTAACAGATCAATACGTGAAGGTTGCAATCTTCCACCCCAGGCAGTGCTTTGAATTGCCATAACTGACTCATACAGCTAAACTTCAAATATCTCCTATCATCGCAATGAACAGACACAGAGTAATATGCATCTTTAAGATCTATGCTTGCCATATAACACCCTTTGGAAATCAGCTGTTTAGCTGTAAGAAAAGTCTCCATTTTGAAGTGTCTATAATGTACAAAAGGGTTAAGGCTTGTCAGGTCCAGAATGATTCTACATCCCCCATCCTTTTTAGACCTAGGAAATATATTTGACACAAACTGGTGGAGTTGACGAACTGACTTCTCAATCACCCCTTTACTGCACAATACCTCAAGTTCTGCCTTTATCTGCATATTCTCTTCATATGAGAAAACGAGTGTCCGACTTGGAACATGCTGAGTGGGTGGACACAAATTAGGGTAGAATTCAATTCTAAACCCTTCCATACTGCACAGCACAAACGGATCTGATGTTATCTCCTGCCATTCTTTTAGGAACAAGTGTAACCTGCCCCCAACTTGAACATATTTCCCACTTAATTTGATTCTATCTGGAGCTAAACCACTGACCTGCATGTTGACCGATGGCACTTGTTGCCCCCTGTTCCTCGAGGGAAAATTCATCCTTCCCCGTGTAGCTGTGGCAGGGTGCCAACTTCGTATGTTCGGGAATGAATGGCTCGTCCCTGCACCAGCCCCAGTCATTGTACCCCGTCGATAGGGGAATTGCCTCCGACCCATTTTGCTGCTAGTCGGCACTTTTATTAACCCCACAGTTTTCGCCTCATCATCAATTTCTTTAACTTGCTTTGCGAGGTCCTCCCCAAATAGCAGATTAGGCAACTGCACATTGCTAGGCTTGCAGAGTGATGCAAACTTAGGGTGAATATTTGGGCGTATGGCACTCTTTCTAACGCAGTTCACCTCAAAATGTGCACTGCACAGAAGCCCCAAAGCATCCTGATGTGCTTCTGATAGGTGCCCCTCGTCCACCGTTCTGGCGAACGCAGTAATACCTGCAGCAAGCAATTTCAGCACCCACTGGAGTTTTAGCTCTTGTGCCCGAACTGCAATCCCCATTTGTCCCCATATAACATGGTTCACCACCGGCACCTTCAATAAGGCACAGTCAACCGGGGTTTCATACTTCTTTATAGTGCCATCCAATACCAGCTCTTGGAGCTGATGGGAGAGCAAATAATTTCTGCTTGTGGACAACTGCTGCCCCAATGGCTCTCCCGCTTCTGGAGGAATGGCAAAGTTTGCAGCCAAATCAGGTATTGTAACTTCATGCCCTTCACCCTCTGTTCACCCCCTGGGCTCTGTTCACCCACTGGTTCGGCATCAGTATACCCCTGACCTGTCAACCTCTCCTCCTCCATGAGGGAGCGATCAAGCAGCCCTATTGCAGGCGCTGTTGGCACAGGCTCTCCATCAGCCCGGCGTGGACACCACTCGTACTCCGGGAGTGCGTCCTTTGTGAGTATCCTCTCCAACAGGACCTCAATTTCATTTAGCCATTTAGAAACGGTCTCCCCTTGCGGAGGTGACTCCTCCTGGCCCGACTTGGAGTCAATGGGCGTATCAGACTTCGAAGTGGCCTTACACCCCACCGTCGCGGCGACGCTGCTCACAGGCAACGCGTCTGCAGTCGTTAACCCCCCTGGTAACGATGATATAGGTGAGCTAGGCGGGCACCCGCTACCCGCACTCCCGCGGTCTTCCAAACTTTTACTAGCGGGTCGCCTCCCCTTCACCTTCGTAGCTTTCTGCATTTTAGTACTAGCGCTGTGAAAACCAAGCGTACCTACAGAAAGCAACCTCCAAACTAAGTTTAGCACTTACCTCGACGTGTTTTAAACTTACCGCTGGAGGAGCTCTGCTACTCCAACCATCGCTGCGTCATGTGTCTGACATAATGACGCGCGTGCGGCAGGAAGGGGTTCTTCCTCACGTAGTCATTCACATGACTCCGAAGTAAAATGGGTTGTTCGTCTTATAACCTATTTTGCACATTTTGGATTAACCGGGCAAAACATATCAACAGGCATGCTTTGAAATAAATTAACATACCGTATTCACAATTGGGAGGAATGGGGAGAGCAAAAGAAAGGTAAATTCATTGCCACAAATGCATTCTTGTGCCAATTAATTCCATATCCTTACAGTTCATAAGTTATTAAGTTATAAGAGCAGAATTAATCCATTCAAAATGTGGGGGGTGAATTGATAGTTGTCGTTACATTCAATTCAGTTTCCTGTGTCAATGTATAAAAGTCAATGGAGCATGGACATGGGATACTAATTCACTATCATCTATTCTGTTTGCAGTTTACTTTAGAGATGAAGCATGAATACAGGCCCTTCGGCCCAATGTGTTTATGCTACTTCTATGTTCTATGTTTTCCCAATTTTGACCCACTCCTTGAGCAACTTACAGACGCCAATCAACACACCCTCACATCTTCGGGATGTGGGAGGAAACCGCAGCACCTAGTGGAAGCCCACGTGGTTATAAGGAGAACGCGCATACTCCACACGGACAGTATCTGAGGTCTGGGACGAACCCTGATCTCTGTGTGCTGTGAGATAGCAGGTCCACTGCCATAAATTCATGTCCAATATTTCAGCGAAAAGTACAGCACTGTTTACATCATGTAAGTCTGAATGGAAAAAAAAGTAATGCCTATTTTTTTTAATTAGTCACGTCAAAACTGACTTAAAATTTGCCACTCCAGCATAATGTCAAAATGCAATGTATTTACTTGCAGGTCATGCACATAAATTTGATTCGCAATGCAATTCCAACTTTTCACATTCATTTTGATCAATGTGCTGTAATGTATTGATGGTACATCGGTACAACACAGCACCAGAATCATTATTCAAGAGGCACATCATCGAAAGGCAACGTGAGATAGCAAGACACTTCTCTCCAAGCACTTTCCCTGAAGGCAAATGGTTCAGGATAAAGGCACAATAAAGACAAACAGTGGTCCTGTAGGACAGAATAGTTTATTAAAAGCAAAAACATTTGTATAATAAGAAAATATATTTTTGACCTTTCAAATTATCGTCTTTTCAGTCTGAAAATAGAACTTAGTGCAGTACAGCACAGGAAGTGGCCATTCGGCCCACGATGTCCGTGCCGAACATGATACCAAGAAAAATGAATCTCATTTAATTGCACATGACCCGCACAGCTTTGGTAGACAGATGTTCTGCTTTTTGAGAAAGATAGTGGTACATTTTAATGATTTGGGGTAATGGGAAATAAAATATCTGCATTATAGTATGTATTTAAAATGATTACATTTTTGAGTGGCTGACCTTTGTGGTCAGCAGTGAGCTGTCTGCATATTCTACCAAGGAGCAGAAACGCTGCATTGACCCCACTGTCAACTTGAGTTTGAGCGTAGTTTATTGTCACGGTGAACTGGGGTATGGTGAAAAGCTTTTGTCGCGCGCTAACCAGTCAGCAGAAAGACAATACATGATTGCAATCGAACCATCCATGGCGAACAAATACGGAATAATGTGAATAATGTTTAGTGCAAGATAAAATCCGGTAATGTCCAATCAGAGATAGTCCGATGGTCTCCAATGAGGTAGATAGTAGCTTGGGACTGCTATCTAGTTGTTAGTTGGGTGGCACGGTGGAACAACAGTAGAGTTGCTGCCTTACTGCACTTAAAGCGCCAGAGACCCGGGTTCGATCCTGACTGCAGGTGCTGTTTGTATGGAGTTTGTATCATTTCCCCGTGACAGAGTGAGTTTTCTCTGAGATCTTTGGTCTCTTCACGCACTCCAAAGACATACAGGTTTGTAGATTAATTGGCTTGCTATAAAGGTAAATTGTCCCGAGGTAGACGAATGTGCTGGAGAAACTTAGCGGGTGCAGCAGCATCTATGGAGCGAAGGAAATAGGCAACGTTTCGGGCTGAAACCCTTCTTCAGACCCTCGTATGAATCTTCAGACAATCTTCAGATTGTCCCTAGTGTGTGTAGGATAGTGTTAGTGCGCGTGGACCCGGTGGTCCGATTTCCATTCTGTATCATTATACTAAACTAAACTAAACTAAAATAAAGTATAGCTTCGCTGCTGCTCTAGGTCTTCCACAGCTGGATCCTGAACAGCAAAGCACTGCATGCTAGCAGCGTAACCCATGGCAAAGATGCCATCATGTGGGACTGGGGATCAGGTGGGAGCAGATATGCTCGCTCAGCAAAGCAAAACTAACCCCGACAGCCAAAAATATTAAATGTCTCAATTATTCCGACATTCAGAAACGTTTAACGATAGTCCAATGCTTAAATATTCAAAAACTATTATAAACTATTTCTATCATGTTAGAAAACTAAAATACTAAATCACAAAAAAATGAAAATTCTTCAAAACGTTTCAATAAACACAAATTGACTGATTGGAAGATATAGCATGGAAACAGGCCCTTCGGCCCACCGAGTTCCTGCCGACCATTGATCACCCGTTCTTTGTTATCCAACTTTTGCATCCACTCCCAATGCATGAGGGGCAATTTACAGTGGCTAATTAAGCTACCAATGTTTTAAAATATAAAAGCCTACTCTCATGTCTTCTGCTGCATTGCTACCACTGGAGAGGAGTTCACTGTCTGATCAGATTCTTTATCAAAATGGAAAACAATTGCTGAGTTTTGAAAACATTGGTGCAGAAATCCCACAAGTGCAGACTCTTTCCTGTAACATCTACCCTGCAAAACTTTTCAAATGAATTAAAATTTTAAGAAAGTTCTGCTCTAGCATTTTTTTAAATAAAGCTGGAAATTGCTTAAAGAAAACATTTAATTAATTCAAACAATTAAAAAATCTACAAGATATCAACTTTTACTAAGTCCCACTCTCCCACTGAAATCAGTGTTCATTCTGCTGCAGATGGTGGGGTGTTGCTTTCACTTTGCCCTCCCACGCTAGACTCCAGAGGAAAGCCAATATCAGAGCACGATTGGTGAAATACTGTTGAAAAGCTGTAATCAAGATTTTTTTTCAGGTTAGGCAGAGATTCACTTGCACCTCCTCCAACCTTGTCTACTGTATCTGTTGTTCAAGATGTGGATTCTTATACATCGGTGAGACGAAACATAGACTGGACAATCGTTTCGCTGAACACCTTTGCTCAGCCCGCCTGAACCTCCCTGATCTCCCGGTTGCAAAACACTTTAATTCTCCATCCTATTCTGACGCAGACCTTTCTGTCCTAGATCTCCTTCATTGTCAGAGTGAGGCTGAATGCAAATTGGAGGAACAGCATCTCATATTTCACTTGGGCAGCTTACAGCCCAGTGGTACGAATTGTGATTGTTCTCACTTCAGGTAGCCCTGGCATTCCCTCTCTCTCTATCCCTCCCCCACCCAAGTCTAGCACTAGTTTCACATTTTCACCCAACAAACAGCTAACAATGACCTGTTTCCTTTATCATCGTTACTTTTTTGTATATAGATGATATATGTTTTATTCATATATCTTTTATTCATATATCTTTTATATCTTGCATATATCTTTTATTCAATGTTCTTTAACTCTCTACATCATCTATATGTCTCGTTTCCCTTATCCATAGACCGTCTGAAGAAGAGTCTCGAAGGATACTGCAGAGTTACCCCAGCTTTTTGTGTTTATATTTGGTGTAAACCAGCATCTGCAATTCCTTCCTACATATCAAGATGGGAACTTTTGAGTTTGTGCACGCATGCCCCAAATCACTAAATAGCTGTGACCTATGCAAGGAAATGCTAGCATTTATACCATTGTCTGCACTTCTCTGCAAAGTCTTGGCCCAATTGCTAAGGTTGGTTCTTACATGGATTTAAGAGATCCAATGATATTTACACAAGAGATTATAGATGCTGGAATCTTGTGCAGAAAATAAACAGCTGGAGGTGCACAATGCATCTGTGGAGGGACTGTGATGCACACACGTTGTGGGACTGTGATGCACACACTTTGGAAGTTATATTTTGTGCATTACAAAATAATTTATTTTATTATCCTTTAGTTCTCAACTCACCATTGCAAAATCTTAATTTATCCTGTTGGCACCTTCCAAAATCATTCCTCAGTACTCCATATTCCTGGGAATTCAGGCCTATACATATTAATAGAAGCCTGTTCTTACATTGCTAATCAAGCAAGAGTCATCCCTAAGAACCACTTGGCACTCACTTTTTTCCATGAGGTCCCAGTTTATATTCTGACCATTCTAGCTGGTTCCTATGGGGCACTCATGGTTCATATGTTCATAAATGATAGGAGCAGAATTTGGCCATTCGGCCCAT
Organism: Okamejei kenojei; assembly: GCA_035221665.1. NCBI lineage: Eukaryota > Metazoa > Chordata > Chondrichthyes > Rajiformes > Rajidae > Okamejei > Okamejei kenojei. The sequence continues at coordinate 12,854,534 of CM069131.1, read as the reverse complement.
TGTCCACTCTCCCATTCAATCATGGCTGATCTATCTTTTCCTCTTAACCCCATTCTCCTGCTTTCTCCCCATTCTGACTCCCGTACTAATCGAGAATCTATCAGATATTTCTCTGCCTTAAAAATATCCATTGACTTGGCCTCCGCAGCTTCCTAAGGGAATTAATTCCACAGATTCATCAGCCCCTGACTAAATAAATTCCTCCTCATCTCCTTCCTAAAGGAACGTCTTTTAATTCTGAGGCTCTAGTCCTAGACTCTCCCACAGCTCACAAGACTCCAAATGCAGTCTGACCAGCACATAATTGAGCTTCAGCAAAACATCCCTGGTCTCAGATCTATTAGTGTCACTCGTTGAATAACACTCTAGCCTCTGAATCAGAAAGCTTTGTACTCTACTGAGGTTAAAGGGTTAATATGGTGAACCAATGCCTTGTCCAGTGGATAGACACAAAATGCTGGAGCAACTCAGCGAGACAGGCAGCATCTCTGGAGAGAAGGAATGGGCGATGTTGTGGATCAAGACCCTTGTTCAGACCAGTGGTTCAGCTGTACGCAAAACATTCCATTACATGAGCACAAGTCAAGGGAGAGAGAATAGTTTCACATGGTCATTTGGCCAAGGCTTCTCTTTTAGGAAATATCACTCTATTTTTAAATAGTGATTTGCTTAACTTTCTTACAATAGATGTTAGACTGGCCTGTAATTTCCTAGTTTATTTTTGTTATCATTCACAAATAATGGAAATTCTCCAATCCAAAGGGGAAAATCATTGAATCCAAACAATTTGGTTAAGCAACTTCCATTTCCTCAAAGAAAGAACAATAAACGACTTATTTTAATATCCTAATCTTGATACTATTATGTCCCAGCAATTTATCTATGACTAGTCTCATTAATTTCTCCATTGCGAATTTTTGGAAAATAGTAAGTAGTTTTTTCGCCTCCCTTCAACTTCCATTGTTCCAAGAGAAAGCATTCCAAGTCTGTCCAATCTCTCCCTGTAGCTAATACCCTCTAATCCTGCTAAACCTTCATTATCGTTCTGCTAAACCGTCTCTGCATATTTTCCAAAGCCTCTGCATCCTTCCTGTTGGGGTGACCAGAACTGCATGGAATACTCCAAATGCAGCCTAACCAAAGTCCTCTCAAGCTATGTCATGAACTTTTTAAAATCTTACACTCAATACCCCAATCAATAAAGGCTAGCATATCATATGCCTTCTCTAGCACTCAATGTACTAGAACTGCCACTATAGGGAGTGATAAATTCGGTCCCCTAGATCCCTCTCTACATCAATGCTGTTGAGGGGCTTGCCATTAATTGTATATCTTTCCACTTACATTCAACTTCCCGAAGTGCAACACCTCACACTTGCTTGGATTAGTTTCCATCTGCCATTTCTCCGCTCATTTCTGCAGTTGATCTATATCTTCCTGTATATTTTTACAGTGGATTTACAGTGTATAGATACATGATAAGGTGATGACGTTTAGTGCAAAGTAAAGCAAGCAAAATCCAATTAAGGATAGTCCAAGGATCATCAAAGAGGTAGATTGTAGTTCAGCACTGCTCCCTACCTCTTTGATGACCCTCGAATTATCCTTGATCAGACTTTGCTGGCTTTACCTTGCACTAAATGTTATTCCCTTATCATGTATCTATACACTGTAAATGGATCGATTGTAATCATGTATTGTCTTTCTGCTGACTGGTTAGCACTGGTTAGCACTGTCATATGCTGAGAGAATGGAGCAGCTGGGCTTGTACACTCTGGAGTTTAGAAGGATGAGAGGGTATCTCATTGAAACATATAAGATTGTTAAGGGTTTGGACACGCTAGAGGCAGGAAACATGTTCCCGATGTTGGCCAGAACCTGGTCCAGAACCAGGGGCCACAGTTTAAAAATAAGGAGTAAGCCATTTAGAATGGAGACGAGGAAACACTTTTTCTCACAGAGAGTTGTGAGTGTGGAATTCTCTGCCTCAGAGGGCGGTGGAGGCAGGTTCTCTGGATGCTTTCAGCAGAGACCCAGATAGGGCTCTTAAAAATAGCAGTCAGGGGATATGGGGAGAAGGCAGGAACAGGGTACTGATTGGGGTGATCAGCCATGATCACATTGAATGGCGATGCTGGGTCGAAGGGCCGAATGGCCGAATGGCCGACTCCTGCACCTATTGTCTATTGTCTATTGTCTATTGTCTATTGTCTATTGCAACAAAAGCTTTTCACTGTACCTCAGAACACATGTCAATAAACTAAACTAAACTTTGGCAGCATTCCTCACGATTCATGACCGCAGCTGTCTTGGTGTTATCTGCAAACTTACTAACCAACCCATCTGTGTTTATCTGGAAGTCATTTATATTTATCACCAACACCACAAGTCCCAGCACAGATTCCTGTGGAGCTCCACTGATCACAGACCTGCAACCTGAATTTTGTCCTTTAACCACAACCTTCTGTCATCCAAAAAGTAAACCAGTTCTGAATCCATACAACTAAACCACTATTAAACCTGTGCATTTTAATCTTTTGGATCAGCACACCATGGGAGTCTTTATCAAATGTCATTCTAAAATTCATGTAGACACTACTTTACCCTCGTTAATCACCTACATCACCTCCTCAAAAAACTCGATCAAGTTGGTAAAACATGATCTGCCCTGTACAAAGCCATGTTGACTGTCCTAATTAGCCCATTCACTTCCAAATGAGAGTCATTCCTAGCAAAAAGAATCGTCTCCAACAGCTTCCCTGCCACTGTTGTAGGACTTACTGGGTTATCATTCCCTGGACTCTCTGTTGTTCCCTTCTTAAACAAAGGGACAATGTTAGATACTCTCCAGTCTTCTGGGACCACATCTGTGGATAGACAAGATGCAAAGATCTTCATCAAGGCTCCTGCAAACTTCGTTTTTTACAGCTCTCAATAATCTAAGATATAATTTATCGGGCCCTGGGGATTTATCCACCTTAATGCTCTTCAAGAGCCCCAACATTTCCCCCTTCTTAATCTCAAATGGACCTTGCACGTTAATATTCTCCACACTGCTCTGACTGTCCGCCACTTCCTTCTCCTTAATGAAGACTGATACAAAGTACTCGTTTAGTACTTCGCCCACATCTCTTGACTCCAAGCAAAAATTCCCTCCTTTATTCTTCAGCAGTCCTACCGTCACATTGGTTATCCTCTTGATTTTAATGTAGATATCAAATGCCTCGAGAATGTTTTATTATCTGACATGCCAAAGGCATTCTGTGCTCCCTTTTGTCTCTTCCAATCACCCACTTTCTTCCTTGCTTTATAAAATTTTTCAAAACATTTTTATGTGATCATCGCTCAGTTACATCTTCTGTAACCTGGACAGATGGACTAAAGCTGTGCTCAGACATATATGTTCCAGCATATAAAGTCATATTCCAGCATATATATTCATCATGACAGGGCATTAATTCACAAAGCATGGCTCATATGGACTTTTATAGCAGAAAATCCAATTTAGTTCTAATTGGGCTTTGTCAGTGTATTTGAGGACGTCCTTGAATCACAACCTGAGATTTTGAATAAGAGGTTTAGTTTAGAGATGCAGCATGGAAACAGGCCCTTCAGCCCACCGAGTCCGCGCCGACCAGCGATCCCCACACATTAACACTATCCTACACACACTAGGGACAATTTACACTTATACCGAGTATACAAAGCAAAGCCAATTAACCTACAAACCTGTACATCCTTTGCGTGTGGGAGGAAACCAAAGATCTCAGAGAAAACCCACGCGGTCACGGGGATAACATTCAAACTCCGTTCAGACAGCACCCATAGTCGGGATCGAACCCGGGTCTCCGGCGCTGCAAGCGCTGTAAGACAGCAACTCTACCGCTGCGTAACCGTCCCACGCTGGTCTTGGTCTGAAAAGAAACAACGTTACAGCTGTTCAGGGAGAGTTTACTCAGCACTGGGTGATGATTAATTCATGTTGCCACAGCACTATGGCCTACCTCTGACGAGTAGACTCTGAGAGTTCTTTGTGTCAAGGTGGTTATGGTAACAGAAGCAGTGCACATACAGTGGCTTGCAAAAGTTTTCATACCCCTTGAACTTTTCCACATTTTGTCACGTTACAACCACAAACGTAAATGTATTTTATTGGGATTTTATGTGATAGACCAACACAAAGTGGCGCATAATTGTGAAGTGGAAGGAAAATGATACATGGTTTCCAATTTTTTTTACAAATAAAAAACTGAAAAGTGTGGCGTGCAAAAGTATTCAGCCCCCTTTACTCTGATACCCCTAAATAAAATCCAGTGCAACCAATTGCCTTCAGAAGTCACCTAATTAGTAAATAGAGTCCACTTGTGTGTAATCTACTCTCAGTATAAATACAGCTGTTCTGTGAAGGCCTCAGAGGTTTGTTAGAGAACATTAGAGAACAAACAGTATCATTAAGCCCAAGGAACACACCAGACAGGTCAGGGTAAAGTTGTGGAGAAGTTTAAAGCAGGGTTAGGTAATAAAAAAATATCCCAAGCTTTGAACATCTCATGGAGCATTGTTCAATCCATCATCCGAAAATGGAAAGAGTATGGCACAACTGCAAACCTACCAAGACATGGCCGTCCACCTAAACTGACAGGCTGGGCAAGGAGAGCATTGATCAGAGAAGCAGCCAAGAGGCCCATGGTAACTCTGGAGGAGCTGCAGAGATCCACAGTTCAGGTGGGAGAATCTGTCTACAGGACGACTATTAGTCGTGCACTCCACAAATCGGGCCTTTATGGAAGAGTGGCAATAAGAAAGGCATTGTTGAAACAAAGCCATAAGAAGTCCTGTTTGCAGTTTGCCACAAGCCATGTGGGGGACACAACAAACATGCGGAGGTGCTCTGGTCTGATGAGACCAAAATTGAAGTTTTTGGCCTAAATGCAAAACGCTATGTGTGGCGGAAAACTAACACTGCACATCACCCTGAACACACCATCCCCACTGTGAAACATGATGGTGGCAGCATCATGCTGTGGCGATGCTTTTCTTCAGCAGGGACAGGGAAGCTGGTCAGAGTTGATGGGAAGATGGATGGAGCCAAATACAGGACAATCTTTGAAGAAAACCTGTTAGAGTCTGCAAAAGACTTGAGACTGGGGTGGAGGTTCACCTTCCAGCAGGACAACGACCCTAAACATACAGCCAGAGCTACAATGGAATGGTTTAGATCAAAGCATATTCATGTGTTAGAATGGCCCAGTCAAATTCCAGACCTAAATCCAATTGAGAATCTCTAGCAAGACTTGAAAATTGCTGTTCACAAACACTCTCCATCCAATCTGATGGAGCTTGAGCTATTTTGCAAAGAAGAATGGGCAAAAATTTAAGTCTCTAGATGTGCAAAGCTGATAGAGCCTTGCAGCTGTAATTGCAATGAAAGGTGGTTCTACAAAGTATTGACTCAGGGGGGCTGAATACTTTTGCACGCCACGCTTTTCAGTTTTTTATATGTAATACAATTTGGAAACCATGTATCATTTTCCTTCCACTTCACAATTATGCACCTCTTTGTGTTGGTCTATCACATAAAATCCCAATAAAATACATTTACATTGTGGTTGTAACGTGACAAAATGTGGAAAAGTTCAAGGGGCATGAAAACTTTTGCAAGCCACTGTAGATGCCTGAGCCGTGAGGCAGTCGCACCAACTGCTGCATCACTATGCCACCCTCAGTGGTTTTGGAAGCAGATCCTGACTATAGGTGCTGTCTGTGCAAAGTTTCTACATTCTCCCTCTGACCGCATGGGTTTTCTCCGGGTGCTCTGGATTCCTCCCACACTCCAAAGATGTACTGGTTTGTAGGTTATTTGGTTTCTGTAAATTGTAAATTGTCACTAGTGTGTAGGAAAATGCTCGTGAATGGGATGATTGCTGGTCAGCGCGGACTACGTGGGCTGAAGGGCCTGTTTCCCACTGTTTTTCTAACGTCTAAAGTAAAGTAAATCTCTAATCACCACCCACACCTCCTCTTATATTTTGTTCCTTCTTTCAAGATACCAGGCCCTGTGAATATTTTTTTTCCAGGCTTAGTCACCATGTAACTACATCTCTCAATTGGCTTTTAGATGAAACCTGATCATTTCAATTTGTGGCATTCATTTACGTATCGCACCGTGACGGCTTCATCCATAGCAGATGCAAAATCCTACCAGAAACTGTCAATATCCAGAGGAGATAAGTCTGAAGAAGGGTCTCGACCTTAAACGTCACCCATTATTTCTCTCCAGAGATGCTGCCTGTCCCGCTGAGTTACTCCAGCATTTTGTGTCGACCGGAGAGAAGTGGAGCTTATTTGCAAGCATGTTTGAAAGAAGCTTAAGATCAACTTATTCTGTGATTAATGACGACTTTTCCAGAGAGAGCATTATAATTTCCAATATGCTGATTTTCAGCATCTGACAACGTTACATGCTTTCAATTCAACCACTTTGGGGATAACTATTTGTTTCAAAAATTGATGTCCAACACAGCTTAGCTGATGTGCCTTTGTGAGGGATAAACGAAAACAAGCCATCCTTTACCGATCTTGACAAGCAAAGCATAAATCACTAACACTAATCAATGCAATGGTTCACAAGCAGTTGAAAATCCATTACAAAATCAAGGAGACTGTCAGTGAAGCTTTGTTCTTCATGCCTGATTAATCGGTGATAATTTTATCTTTCAGAGCAAAACGCGATTCTTTTTCTTCAGTATTTTAAAAGAAAGTGTAATGGTAAGCATCTGCCTGTTACGTTTATAACATTTTGGAAACATTTATTGGATATCTTAAATTAGAGACCAAGCTAAAACTGAGAAGTAAAGCCCAGACATTGCATTACAGTACCACGTTTCATGAGCTCTGGCAGCATAATTAATAATACTGAGGTGTGTTCCCTGCAGCAATTATGAATGCCTGTCACTTGTGCAGTTAATTTAGTTTAGTTTGGAGATACAGCACAGAAACAGGCCCTTTGGCTCACCGAGTCTGCACCGACCAGTGAACCCCACACATTAACACTATCCTACACACACTAGGTACAATTTACGCATACACCTACACACCTGTACCTACACACCTGTACGCCTTTGGAGTGTGGGAGGAAACTGAAGATCTCTGAGAAAACCCATTCATGTCACGGGGAGAACGTACAAACTCTAGTCAGGATCGAACCTGGCACTGCAAGCGATGCAAGGCAGCAACTCTACCGCTGCACCACCGTGACCCGCCCAAGTTCCTTTGATTAATTCGAGCCAAAGGTGCTAGAGAGGTGAAAATGAGGGATTAAATCAGGATGTTTAACTTATTTCTGGTTATATTTCAGATGAGTTCAGGATGTGTATTAACAAAGAAAAAATTATTTTCAAAAATGAGATATGTCATCTTTCAGTCAAGTGACATTAATTATGTAATTCAGCTTGCAGGGAACCGGGAACACTGTTCTTAATTTCTGCTTAAAGAGCTCTACTATCCTTTCGCTGGCAAGCATGGAAAGCATCTGGGACTCTCCTCTGGAGGAGGCAGTGCACCTGGAGCGGATGCAGACTCAGAGCTGAGACCATGGATTTGGGATGTCAAGAGTTGGCACTGTCTAGGAAGCTCAGATAGAAGGACGGAAATCAAGAGTGTTTCATTCAGACTCTCAGTCTGAAGAAGGTCTCAGCCCGAAACATCACCTATTCCGTTTCTCCAGAGATAGCTGTCTGACCCGCTGAGTTACTCCAGGTTTTTGTGTCTATCTTAGCCAGAAGTTTAAACCAGCATCTGCAGTTCCTTTCTGCCTCGTTTAATTGTCATATGTACCAACAACAGAAAATTGAATTCTTACTTGCAGCAGCATAACAGGCCCGTAAACACAATACACATTGATAGTATATAAAGAAAAATTCAATACAGTAATAACCACAATACAATCCAAAATACCTCAAGGGTCCTTAGTTCAACCAAAGGCAGTCTATAGCTCATTGGTTAATGTTGTGTAATGTACAAGGACCTGATGGTGGCTGGGAAAAAGGAAGTGAGGCAGAGAAGTGGAAACTGTAGGCCAGTTAGCCTGACTTCAGTGGCTGGTAAGATTTTAGAGTCCATTATAAAAGATGAGGTTTATGAGTACTTAGAGGTTCAAAATAAAATAGGCCGAAGTCAACATGGTATTATGAAATGGAAATCTTGCCTTGTTGGCCTGTCCCACTTCAACGATTTTTCAGCGCACTGCTGGCAGTCGCCTGAAAAAACAGCAACTGGAACTGTGATGTCAGAGTGGAACACACGTACAAACACATCGCTTCCTTCACCAGCCTGTGTGAATTTTTTAGACAGCGCCCCCCCCCCCCCCCCCCCGCGCTTGCCCTGTCTAAAAAATGCACATGGTGCAAAGCCAAGGTGATACAGACACACACAGCGATAAACAGGAAGGTTGGCGTTGTAATTAAGACGGCAAAAAGAACAGTGTACGGTAAGTCCTTTAAAAGAGGGGAGGAGAGGTGGGAGGGGAGAGGGGGAAGTAGGGGGGAGAAGGAGTCGAGACGACGTTTAAGAAGCCAGAGAAACACGGCTGTGAAGCTTCTGAAAACTACTGCTTACCTTTTTTTTCCCCAACGAGCCAATGAAATTCACTGGTCAGCACCGGCTATAACCTAAGAGAACCTCCTACAACCTTCGACCTCCTGGCGACCCACCTTAGGCTCGAGAATTCTCGCTACTCTCCATGGCGGCTTCATTCTAGTGGCCGCTAATTTTTCAACATGTTGAAGAAATTGCGGCGACCATAATGAGGCCGTGACTAGTTCCCAGAATGCGGGAAGTCCTCGCAACCATGAAGGCGACTCCCTGGCAACCACCGGGAACATGTGGCGACCATGTGGCGACTGCATAGTCTCCTGCAGTCGCCTCAAAAAGTCTCCTAAATGGGACAGGCCCATAACAAACCTGTTGGAATTCCTTGAGGAAATAAATAGCAGGATAGACAAAGAAGGGTCAGTTAATGTGGTTTACCTGGATTTTCAGAAGGCCTTTGATAAAGTGCGCATGTGATGCTGCTGAGGAAGATGAGAGCCCATGGTATCAAAGGGCAGATACTAGCATGGATAGTAGGTTGGCTGGATGGCAGAAGGCAAAGAGTGGCAATAAAAGGGGCTTTTCTGGTTGGCTGCCAGTGACTAGCGGAGTTCTGCAGGGGTCGGTGCTGGGCCCGCTACTCTTCACGTTGTATAGTAATGATTTAGATGAGGGGATTGAAGGCTCTGAGCCCATGTTTGCAGATGATATACGAAGATTGGTGGAGGGGCAGGTAGTGTAGAGAATGCAGGGACTCTGCATAACTTGGACAGGTTGGGAGAGTGGGCTGAGAAGTGACAGATGTCACTTGTATGTGTGCTACACCAGGCTAATGGTGAACCAAAGAGTAGTCTTGGGAAAAACATTCACTTCCCACTCCCCTTGCCTTTTCAGGGTAATTACATTTATTATTATTATTGAAACAATAGAAAAGTGTCACAATGTTCCGGGTCATGCCCGCTTCTAACTGCTACCATCAGGCTAGAGATACAGAAGTCTGAAGTCCAACACCACCCAGTTGAGGAACAGACAATTTCTTTCAACCCTATTCCCTCCTTGGCAACAGAACGGACCGCCTCTTGCACCACTGTGAACTATTTTGTTTCTAATTCTGTTTTGCACTTCTTCTTCTTTCGTGTGGCGTGCACAGCCTAAAGCTGTAGGACAACTTGTTCTATTTGATCTTCCGTTTGTGCACGTCGAGTTGATTGCATTAGTCGAAACAGGGCGGACCAGGTGAAGGTTGCAATCTCCCACCCTTGTTTTGCACTCATGTCTTGTTTTTTGCAGCCTTTTTTCCCCACTGTGTAGAATGAGAGCCACCATAAGCTGCTGTTGAACTAACAGTGGGGCAATGGTGCTCAATGTGGTTTAAGTATAAATGGCAGAGCTACATCATGCCAAGGACAGAAAATAGGCTTTGTTCTATCAGCACAGTCTGGGCTATGCTTGAATGGAAATGTTGTTGCCACTGAAAAATCAGCAAACACTAATCCTTTTTTGCTTCAGCAGTTGGTTGCATCCAACAACTTTACAAGAACCTTTGATGATAGATACTCAGTTCCCATCAACTCCCAGTGCACTAATGTTCTGGTTATACAAATGAGTTTACCTGACGTCCAAGCACAGCAGGTACATGCAGTGCTGGAAAAGTGATGACCAATTACCAATGGACAACAACTGATCTCAATGGGACAACAACTTTAAAAAGACTGGGTTTCCACTTGAATGCGCAAATAATGCCTGCTCATCTTATGTCGTCTGTATTCAAAATCCTGCTGTGATTTCGAACAAATGCTCCTTTGCAGGATCATTTTTGTACTTGGAAAAAGAAAATCAATAATGTTAAAACCAAGCCAGTAGAGTCATAGAGGCATTAGCACAGAAACAGGCCCTTCGGTGCCAACCAAGATGCCCCATCTAAGGGACCAGTAGAGCATCCCTTGTAGCCAAGGTCCTGAGGGCAAGGCGCACTGCCACTCCACCTAGGGTCCGTAGAGGGAGGAGCGGCTCTGCTGTCAGCGGCCGGAGGACTGGTGACGGGATCTAGGGAGTGGGTAGAGCGGAAGATGGCCTGGTTGGGTTGCTCTTAGGCGTGGCCACGCTGGCCATCCGCGGGTCAGGGCGCCGGGTGGAAGAGGGCTTTGCCTGAGCCATATGCTTGCCCCATTTCGGGGTTACGTCCGCGCCCGGGTGGTGTTAGATGGGTACATAGTTGTATAGCAGTTATTTAGTACATTTGTAAGGATTGTAACATAGTTGTTTGGAAATTTAGTGTCTAGATAATTTGTACAATGGTGGTGCGTGAGTTACCACAGTTTTGTTTTGTATCGTGATCATAATTAAATAAATTATTTTTGACACAAAAAAAAGGTGCCCCATCAAAGCTTGTCTTAGTTGCTTGGTTTCTTACCGTTAAACCTTTGTTACCCATGTACCTGCCCATGCCATTATAGTACCTGCCTCAACTACCTCTTTCAGCATCTTGTACTATATACCACCCTCTCAATGAAGAAAGTCATATATCGGGTTCATATTAAATCCTCCCCTCTCTTCTTAAATGTATGTCCTCTGGTTGTTGATTCTCCTATCCTGGGTAAAACTGTGCATTCACCCTATCCTATTCTCTCATGATTTTATACACCTCACTCTCCTGTGCTCCAGAGAACAAAGTCCTAGTCTGTCCAACCTTTCCCTACAGGCCCTCAAAGACGACCACGTGACGCTGCGATAGAGTTGCTGCCTTAAGGGCCTGTCCCACTTGCACGACCTAATTTACGATCTCTGCCGAGTTTGCCCTTGACTCATACTCGCAGCACAGTCGTCACAAGGTCGTAGGAGGTCGTAGGAGGTCGAAAGTAGGTTGTGGGTAGGTCGTGATGCTAGTTGTGGGTACTCGTGGCATCAGGTAGGTCGGGGCGTTTTTCTAGCCTGATGAAAAATGTCCACGAGTAAAAAAGGTTGTGAATTAGGTCGTGAAAGTGGGACAGGCCCTTTACAGTGCTTGCAGAGCTGGAGACCCGGGTGTGATCCCGACTATGGGTGCTGTCTGTATGGAGTTTGTACATTCTCCCCGTGACCACGTCGGGTTTTTTCCGATACATTTGGTTTCCTCCCATACTTCAAAGAAATACAGGTATATAGGTCCATTGGCTTGGTGTATGTGTAAAGATTGTCCCTGGTGTGTGAAGGATAGAAGGATAGTGTTAATGTATGGGAATTGTTGGTCGGCACGGATTCGGTGGGTCAAAGGACCTGTTTCCACACTGTATTTGTGTTTTATCTCTATCTCCTGGCAACATCCTTGCAAAACCTCTTTGCACCTATTCCAGCTTAATGACTAATGAGTTCCAGTAGTAAAATGCAACTGTTAAGATTATATTAATTTATTTAATGTAGTCAGGAGAGATAAATGTTGCCAATGGACCATGGGTTTTAAAATGGTGTTATGCAGTAGATCCTGAAATGATAAGAATTCTAATGTGAGACTGTACAGTAATTTTCAATGTGGGCATTTCAGTCTTCTCTATTAAAAACTGTGACTTCTATTTCCATTGATCTCACGAGGAAATAAATTAGTACGTTTTTGTGACTGGCAGATAATCCATACTCATATATTTTTTGCTGTGCTTCATAAAATCACCCTACCCCCCTGTACCAGCCTTCCCCTGATATTCAAACAACTTGGCCACTATACCCCCCCCCCCCCCCATTCCCTACCCCACAGCTGGGAGATGTTCGGAGAAGTGGAGCAGACTTGTTACAAGACCTCAGACCTAGAGGCCCAACTGGTCCCAAACCATCCTGATAGCTTTTGACGACTCACCAGCAGATAGTGATAATAAAAATAATAATAAAAATAAATCTTTTGAAAAAACAGTTCAATTGCATTGAATTACAAAATAATTAATTAAACATTTGAAATAAAGTCAGTTATGTAATGCACATATCTGTACTGGTCTTATTTCCACAGAGATGCTATTTCTATTCACATGCTGGTATTCTCTGTTGAATGAATGAATGAGTGAATGAATACATTGTCACATGTGACAAGTCACAGTGAAATTCTTTGCTTGCATGCCTAAGGTATGCAAACGGTCGCCACATAAAGGGTGCTGACAAAGTTACAGAGTATCTCGCATCAGGTCCTCCTTTGTTATCCCCACCTCTCCCCCCTCCTCCTCCCCCATGCCAGGTCCTCCTTTGTTCCTTCCAATAAAAAGAGCGAGACCCTCCTCTTGCAGTTGCTGTGCCCTGGCCACTACCCAACTTTAACACTAAGATTCCAGTGTGTGACCATATACCAACAGACAACAACAACAGACTGACTGATGGCAGGGGGTTCCTTCAGGAACAATCAGTCAGCCTGTCTTAGGACCAGTGAGATAGATTTTCAATCAGTCACACTGTGTTGCTATTTATCTCCTGAAACAAAATATACACATCACCTATCATGAAGCAACAGACCAACAAGGGCTTGACAAGTTTGAAATCTAGTGGTGCTTTATTTGACAAGGTGATAGAAACATAGACATTGAAACATAGACAATAGGTGCAGGAGGAGGCCATTCGGCCCTTCGAGCCAGCACTGCCATTCATTGTGATCATGGCTGATCATCCCCTATCAATAACCCGTGCCTGCCTTCTCCCCATATCCCTTGACTCCACTGTCCCCTAGAGCTCTATTCTAACTCTTGCTTAAATCCATCCTGTGACTTGGCCTCCACTGCCCTCTGTGGCAGGGAATTCCATAAATTCACAACTCTCTGGGTGATCAGATGATCAGAAACAAGTGCCTCCGGCTGAGCGCAGGGAGAACTTGCTGGAGTTAGTGCCTGATCAACATTCAGCAATCCTTGATGATAATCAATGGATTCCTGGTGCAGACGGCAGTAAGCTCAGATGGGAAAGCCCTGTGAACAATTAGCTCGATAATTAATTTGCTCCAAGATAGGCAAGTAGCTCCGCAGGTCAGACAGCATCTCTGGTGAAAAGGAATTTGTGTTGAGCCCCTTCTTCGGACTGAAGAAGGGTCTTGAGCCGAAACGTCGGTCTGAAGAAGGGTCTCGACACCTATTCCCTTTCTCCAGGGATGCTGTCTGACCCGACGAGTTGCTCCAGCATCTTGTGTTTATCTTCGGTTTAAACCAGCATCTGAAGTTCCTTGTTACACAACTAAATTGCTCTCTTGGATACTAATGAGAATAGTCCTCATGAGAGCAACAGACATCTGAACATTTGCAGCACTGCACAATGGGTGGAGAATATGGTTCTTAGATTTAATGTTGTAGTTGTAATAAAAAACAAATGGTTAAAACAACTTTCATGTCAGAAAGTCACGAAATCTGTGGGTGTTGATGAAGAGAAAGAGATTGTTGTCTGAAATGACAAGGTACAGCTGATCCTATTTAATAATTCATATGAGTAAAGAAAGATTCCAGTCACATTTTGCAAGGATTAATTAAAATCTTGTTATATCCTAGATTTAAAACAGCATTCCTTCAGTGTTCAGATTTGAAGAAGAGATGAGATACATAATTCAGCATGCCTTTAGTGTTCCGATTTGGGGAAGGGATGAGATACAGCAGGATAAAGATAAATCAAAGTTACAGTTAAAGTAAGGTTGATGAAGGAAATTGGTCATAACGTTTCGAAGATGGGTATAGCCAATTGTTTGAAGATCGTATTAACTGAAGGTTGGAAACTTAAAAAAAAATAGAACAAAGATGAACGAAAACACTTGGAACAAGTAGGTAGTGGAAGTATTCGGCAAGTCAGGGAACACCTGACTTGCCGAAACAGAATCTGACTCTCAGATCAATGACTCTTCATCAGAATTGAAATATGAGGTAACGCGCATTGTTAAGTTTCAGAATTGGTGACATGGTGACACAGCGGTAGAGTTGCTGCCTTACAGTGCAAGAGACCCGGGTCGATCCTGGTTACGGGTGCTGTCTGTACGGAGTTTTTACGTGCTCCTTGTGACCTGCGTGGTTTTTCTCCGAGATCTTTGGTTTCCCCCCACACTCCAAAGAAGTACAGGTTTTGTAGGTTAATTGGCCTGCTATAAGTGCAAATTGTCCCTAGTGTGTACAGGATGGTGTTAATGTGCAGGGATCGCTGGTCAGTGTGGACTGGGGCCGAAGGGCCTGTTTCCGCGCTGTATCTTTAAACTAAACTAAACTAAATAAGGAGGTGTGAAGAGAGCAGAGGGAGTGCCTGTGATAGCGTGCAAAAGAGCGTTGCCAAGGCGATTATCACATTTGTAATTAGACACAGAACAAAAAGAAATAAAGGAACAGGTTGAAACTGAAATGTTCAGTAAAAAAGAGTCAGATCCCTGAAATTGATGGATTCATCGAGTTGCAAAGACTAATGTGTTCGGGTGGATGATGGGATGTTGCTCTTCAAACCTTCTTTGGCTTCTGCGGAACAATGGAGGAGGCTGCAGACTGAGAGTGCAGTAGAATTGGGTTGGAGAATTAAAATGACAAGTGACTGGAACTGAGGGTCACCCTTGTGGACAGACTGTAGTGAAAGGCAATGCAGCCATCCCAGCTACATCTGGTTTCTCCAATGTTTAGATTAGTTTAGTTTAGTTTATTATCGTCACGTGTATCAAGGTAGAGTGAAGAGCTTTTGTTTGCATGCTATCCGGTCAAACACAAAACTACACATGCTTGGAATTAACCCGTCCACAGAACAGAGATAATGGATAAAGGGTACAACATTTACTTTTAGTGCAGAGATACAACGTGGAAACAGGGCCTTCGGCCCACCGAGTCTGCACCGACCAATGATCACCCGTACACTAGTTCTATCCTACACACTAGGGACAATTTACAGAAATCAACTAATCCACAAACTCGCACATCTTCTAGATGCGAGAGGAAACCGGAGCACCCGGAGAAACCCATATGGTCGCAGGGAGAACGTATAAACTCTGAAAACTCCAATACGCCAATCAAAATGGCCGGTCAGCGAAGATGATTGCCTTCGACAGCTTGTAAGTAAACAGCAACCCCACTCCACTGGCTTCGACCAAAGGGCAACCTATTTTTAGTCAAGGCCGGTTTTGTTTTTTTTTTAAATAATCGCAGGAACGTAGAAGAAGCCTCGACTACGCGGAAACCACTTTCCACTATTAGGGAGAGTGACCAAAACCTCCGGGAACATCACGGAAACCTTGGGTGGGGCGCAAGGTCTCCAGAGGTTTCCGTTCAGGTTTCCTAAGTGGGACAGGGCATAACGCAGCAACTCTGTGCCATCCTTAATTTAGCGCAAAATAAAGTCTTAGAGGAGATCTCATCATTAGAAGTATATATAAATTGTTGCCTGTGCTGGAAAGATTGTTCGGGCTCCTGAATGGTGGAACAGGAGCGAAAACAGGTCAGGTCATGTTCACAGTTGCAGATGAATGTGCTGCAAGGAGTGATTGAATATAGAAAAGGATTTTGGAGGGAATGGTAACTTTGGAATGCTGAAAAGGGGTGGGAAGTCATCTGGTGGTGGAATCCTGGTGGCAAGTATGAATGAATGAGGTGGAGTGAAAAGGGAACAGATGAGAAAGCCTACTCTAGCTCAGGCTGGAGGAGGGGTGAGAACAGAAGTTGGGAAACAGTGGAGATTTAGTTAAAACTCTTGGCAATTCTGAGGGAGGAGAGGCTACAGTTAAGGAAAGAAGGAGAAGGCATCTCAAATGGAGGGGGAGGACTATAAAACCCCTGATGCCTG